>OX376698.1:3749120-4340371 GCA_947389925.1 Coelopa pilipes | reverse complement strand
GTCACGTCACGCCCCGTCACGTGGGCCGTGCAAATTCTACAAACGAGCCGTTGTTGTTGCCTTTGTTGTTGTTGCTCTTGTACTCATGGCGCTTGCCATTGTGCGGAGTGTTTGTTGTTGGCTTCCATTGTTGTTGCCGCGGTCGAGGGTTTTTAAAGGAAGTGGCAGCACCGTTTAATGGCCCAATTAGCTGTCGTCCTCTCCCGCTCCCTCGCCCTCTCATTCGCTCCTTCGCTTTGAATTGGAAATGGCTCAACATTAAACTCTGAGCGCGAAATCCGTGCGAATCATTGTTTAATTGTTGTTGTTGTTGCTCTTCCCCTCCTTCTTCTTCCTCTCCCTCTTATGGTTCCTCTTGTTGTTGTGGTCTTTTAATTGTTTTCCAGTTATTAGTTTCCGAATTGTCATTGTTGTTGTTGTTCCATTTACGCGTTTGGTTTGTTGGTTTCTGGGTCAGTCGAATAAGGAGAGAAAAGTATTTTTTTTTTTTAGGAAAATGAGGGTGGTGCGCAAAAGGGAAGCAAATTTTTATAGAGATTTTTTATAGAACTCATGAGTTGGGCATATTTTTGAAATTCACCTCAATTAAGCGCACTTCTACTCACCTCATTTTTATTCACCTCACTTCCATTCACCCCACTTTTACTCCCCCTGTTTCTGTGGTGAATAAAAATGAATGAAAAATCCCACGAATCATTTCCAGTTCAGTTTTTTCCCTTATCGGCAATTGTCAAAATGAGGACAATTCACAGATAAAATTAAAATCAGTCAAAACCCATCAAAAACAAATACGAAAAAAAAACAAAATTCAAAAATCTCGCCAAAGCCAAATTCAAAATTCTAAATTCGCACTCGTCCGGCGACGACTCGAAGCCACAGGCGTCACTCGAGACCCGCGTCACGGCAAACGCAACGTCGACGCAACGCCAACGCAACGCCGACGCACCGCCCTCGCCTTGCCCTTGTGGTCATGTCACGAGTCCTGAGTTCTAACCGATTCTACCTCTTCTCCATTCTAGAGCAACAGAAGCGCCGCCGCTTCCACCCGCTGCGCAACCTGCGCCGCATCTTCCGGCGCCGCACGATCACCAGCGTCGCCGACAGCCCGGCGGCCGCCAAGCGGGTCGCCGCCAACGCCAGCGTCGCCGCTGACGTCGCCACCTCGAGCGAGAAGAACCTGAGGAGCGCGACGCTGTCGTCGATCTCGTCGGTGGTCTCGGCGTCGGCGTCGTCGCCCTCGTCGCCGCTGACGCACCAGCAGCTGCAGGAGGCCTACTCGGGGTCGCAGTCGCTGCCCAAGGCGCGGGCCGGCAGCGCCGCCAGGGGCCATCGCAATGTGCTGCTGACGCAGAGCCAGCAACAGCAACAGCAACAAACCCAACACCAACAGCAACAAAGTCATCACCAAGACCATCATCAACAGCAGCTCCATCAGAGCCACAGCCACAGCCACAGCGGCCGCGTCTCCAGTAAGCCCGGAGACGTCGTCATGTACTCGAGCCTGTCGCACGCCGCCGCGCCCGCCGCCCACCGGCAGTCGATGGGCGTGGCCGTCCTGCCGAGCGCCTTCAACTCGTCGACGTCGGCGATCGGGGGCCGAAGTTTCTTCACCGAGCGCCAGAAGCTGCGCAGCGTCGGCGACTCCTCGCAGGAGCTCGACAGCGCCGACAGCAGCCTCGGCAGTGGCAGAGGCGGGGGCGGTCGTCGCGTCGCCAACGGCGCGGCCGACGCCAACAAGAGCAGCGGCACCGGCACCGGCAGCGGCAGCGAGATGACCGACAGCCAGCGGAGCCTGAGCGAGGGCCGGCTGGTGGACAGGTGAGTGGGGATTTTTGGGATTTTTGGGAATTTAGATTATTTTTTATTATTTTCTACTTCATTTGTACTTCATGTAGCATTTTTGTTGTTCTAACTGTTGATATTTTTGTTGTTGTTTTTGTTGTTTTGTCCCCCATTTTAAGCCGTCACCGCGATCAACTTCGCACTGTCACAGCCATAGTGGAATTCGAAGCCGAAGCCCTACAAATGACATCCCGATGAGACCCGCCTCCCCCCCCTCCCTCTCCCGACCCCTCACCACGCCAGCACGTGCCCTGACAGCTCTTGTCTACGTCGCCTATTTTGGCTCTGCCCCGTTTTTTCGTCGCTGCACTTTTCACTTTCTTCCATTTGCGTGAAGCCGTCTCTTTCCGAAGGGACCTCTGACGTCTGCAGTTTTTCGCCCATCTCTATCTCCGTCTCTCTCTCTCTCTCTTTCCCCCGTCACTCACTCTCCCTACTGCTCGCTCACTCGCTTGGCGTTGCTCGTTTTCTGCACAATTGACGCGATTCGTGTTGTTGTTGCTTTTCATGCTCTACGTGCACATTTGTTTGTAAATAACATGCAATAACAACAATAGTAGCAACAACGAAAAGCAAAAACAACAAAAACAATAACAAAAATATGAACAACAATTCCAGCTACAACAACAATACCAAAGGGATGACGACTGACATTTTTTATGTCAGTACACCGAGTGTTTTTTCGGAAGCTGAACAAGTGGCTTCCGGTGATTATTTTACGGTGTGTGTATTGTTGTTGTTGTCGTTGCTATTGTTGTTGTTGTTGGCATGGCCAGTTCTGCGGACAACATGATCATTTAAATGATGTCTTTCTTGTGGATTATTTTACCCGATTAAGAGGGTTTCGGCAGCTGGGATATTGAAATTTTCATTTGGAATTTTATAGTGAAGATAGCATTTTATTTGCCGTTTACATTAGTACATCACTATAGACAAGGTTTTAATTAAAATATTCTCTAAGTATTTAAATTCTATGATTATAAGTCATTAAATATGTCTATAATAATTGGAAAATCTTCGATTACTCCAATTAAATTCGAATTTTCGAAAATACTATACATTTTTTTTGTAAATTAAAACTAAGCATTCTTAACTCGATTATGGAGAAAACACTAGCAATATGTGTAATTATTAACAAGACGTTTTTTTTGAAAATCGTGTTAAATTTAGAGAACGTCTTCATTGCATGATTTTTTAATATTTTATTTTGGTGTTTTTCATTTATTTTTAATTTTTGTATTTTATTTTTAAAATTTTTTTTTTTTAATAATTCCTGAATTTTTCTTGTGTGATTTTTTAAAGTTTTTCTTGTCTTTTCCTCTTTCTAAATTGTCAATCATATTTCATGTAATCTTCTCGTCTTCCCTTTCAGCGACTACTCCAGGGACGGACTCTCGCAGTCGCACGACAGCGTCTTCTCCGAGTCGGCCACGGCCAGCAGCCTCTCCATCGTCCTGAAGGTAGGTCCACAGTCGACCCCGAAATCCCTCTGAAGCCAAATCCTCGGCCTCATCCCCATCCCCTTCAACCTTCTTGCAATCCTCCCTCAGTCGTTTCGATCAGTCGAAGGATGCTTTCGAAAATCGATCGTTTCGAAAAATGCTTCCGCAAGATTATTCGTTACAGACCGATCGCTTTTATCGATTTCCGCGCCTCGTCGATTGGTGGCGATGGCCTCTGGTCGGAGTTGCCAACTGCGCCAATTCCGACGAGTCGCAAACGCCGCAATTCCCGATTACTCCCGGTAGAGGTCGTCGAAGTCTTCGCGATAGGCGTTGAAATCCCGCCTCGAGTCGCTTCATCGCGACGCCTCCAAGCGATGGGGGTGTTGGGGACAGGTGGCAACGCCGTTGACGGCCTTTGTCTGCCAACCAATCGCGCAATGTTGTCGTTCGTCGTTTGGCGAACTGAGTCATCAGCAGTCATTGAATGCCAACTGCAGCAGCAGCAGCAGCAACAACAAAAACGACACGAGAAAAGCAACAATGACAACAACAACAACAAGGGCAACAGCAACAACTGGATCAACAACAACAAAACCAGAAGCGATTTCGCTGACATTCGCGCTGTCTCGCTCTGGCGGCCGCGTGGTGGCCGAGAGGAGGTCGATCGGCCGACACGAAAATAAATCGACGATGCAGCGCGGTCGGCGTTGCATTGTTGTTGTGTTTGTTGTTGTTGTTGTTGCTCTGATTGCTGCCACTGCCATCGCCGAGAACTCCAATTGATTTCAATCAAATTCAATTCAATTCAATTCAATTCAATGCAGTGGCATTAGATTCGCTCCCCGCTCTTTCACTCGCTTTCGCGCGTCGGCGCACGTTGCCACCGTCCGGTCTGACTTCGACCGTGCTGCCACTTAATTGCCCCGATCGAACGTTAACGAGAGCGCCCTCTGCCGACGCCAACGCCGACGCAGCGAAGCCATCGAATTCGGTTCAATTGAATTTGAGCCCGTCTTCCGTGGGGAGAAGTTTGGAAATTCGGTCAGTCTGGCGACCCCGGCTGTCGTCTGTCACCACACTGCTGCCAACAGCCAACTGTCAGCTGTCAGGTGGCTTTGCGGCCGCTTCCGGACGGTCGAGGCTCACGCCGGACGGACAGACGACGTGTTTCGGTTCATCATCGTCAATTCATCTTCATCATCTCCATCACCGTTCCATCATTTCCTCCATTCTCAGCATCTCCGCCATCCATCACCAACAGCAATTCGTCAGCTGACCGCGTGTCGGCTGTCGTCGCTGACGCTAATGTCGACGTCGACGTCGCCGACAACGTCAACGTAATCATGGTCGCGTTAAGCTGCTTCTTCTTCTTCTTTTTCTTTCTTCTTTCTTTACTCCTGCTTGCTGCGGGGGTGGTCGGTCAATTGTCGTTGTCGTTGTTGTTGTTGTTGCCACGACAGGTTCAACTAAGGAAATCAACATTTCGCAGACCTCGATTTCCTTCCTATTTGCTCTGAGCCTGAGCCTGAGCCTCCAACGAAATCCGGACGAGATCCCAGGGAGGCCGGCTTCTTCTTCGTTTCTCCCGTTGGAGACAATCCTCATTTCCCCACGAAGCTCAGCTCGAGAGATTCCCAGCCCAGGAACGGGACCGCGAGCGACCGCCACGGAACGCAGCCTCTCGCAACCAGTCGGCCGGGTCTGCCTATGACTCTTTCCCTCTCCCTCTCCCTCTCTCTCTCTCTCTCTCTCCCCAGCACCCTCTTTCGCTCCCTCCCCTCCCTTCTCCCTGTCTGCGGGCGCTTCTGGAGGCTGCCGACGCCGTCTTCGCTCCAGCTCGCCTCGGCTTCTTCTGCCTGGCTGCACCGGCGCCGTCGCCGCCGCCGACTGCCAGTTCCTTGAGCCGCTTGCTCAGCCAACTGGTGGCTGGTTCTGCATCTCCGCCTTCCCCCAGTCCCCCGGCTCCCTCCCCTCCTGCCCCATCCCACTGGCCGCTCGGCTCTAATGCCGTCGTCCACTCGCCGCGCAACCCGGTTAAGAAACGGGCAAAATAAATAAATCGCCTCAAGATGCGGGCAGCGGGCAGCGAGTTGTTGTTGGTTGTCGGTGTTGTTGTAGTTGTCGTGTCTATTTTGTCGTTGTTGTTCTAGTACTAGTAGTAGTTGTTGTTGTAGTTGGTGCTGCTAACTACCTGCCGTCGACGTCGCCTCGTTGCTCTTTCTATCGCCGCTGCCGAAGTCTTGAGGCCGGTCTCGATGCTTATGGTGCAGTTGTTGGTGCTGCTGTCGTTGTTGTTGCCGGCGGTGTTGCAATTGCTGTTGCCTTCTTCTTGCCGTTGCCGTTGCTGCTTCTGGTCTTCTGCTGCACTGCCTGCCTTTCCATGCTATTGAACTCGTCGGCGGATGCCTCCGAATCAGTTCGCATCGAGGCCGTTCGACGCGCGGTTCTGCATCCCACTGGCTCGCCATCGCCATCGCCACCGTCATCGCCAACGACGTTGCCATCGTCATCGCCAACGACGCCGCCATCGCCATCGGTTTCCCATCGTCCCAGCCCCCGAGTCATCGATCGGTGTCCGCCGGTCCACCGAGTGGGTTTTGAGTGGATCGCGTTTCTGCGACCGACCGATCGATCGCTCGATCGATTAGTTAATATCGAGCCAGTGCAGCGAATCCTTCGTAATCGGCAGCGAGTTCGGTTCGCGAACCAACCGCGGTCTGCCGTTGCTGCTGTGGCTTCGCTTGCTTCGGGTTCGTCGGTGGCTTCGGTGGCTCCGGTGGCTCCGGGTGCCTCTGTGGCTGCTTCGCTTCAGGGGGTTTGGATTGGCGAACGAAGTGCGTCCGGTGGCCCGTCGTTCAGTGCTCGAGTGTTGGCCCAGTTCGCGCGTGTGGCGCGGAATCGCGGCATCGATCCGTCGGGCAGAAAAACAGATGAAAAACGGTTCGGTTTCAGTGACTTCCAGGATCCGTCGTTGCATTCGAGGTGGTGACGAGGCTCCGCAAGGAGTCGGAGGCGGTTGCAACCAACTGCAATGACATTCAATCCAATCAAAGCGACTCCAATCAAAGCGACTCCCATCAAATCGACTCCCATCAAATCGACTCCTACGATTTCAACTCCAAAGTCACCGACTCGAACGACTTCGATCAACTCCTGTGACATCAACTCCAGCGACCTCCCTTAACGCCAGCAGCTGCCGTCATCAGCTCCAACGACTTCGGGGCCCAACTCGGCCTCCTTCGACCCCTCCTCCTTTGGTCCCTTCGCCTGGCGAGCTCTCGATCGATTGCTCGGCTCAAACCAGTCTGCCGTCGTCGTCGATCCGCGAGAACGGCGTCGGCTTCGATCGAAGGCCTCGTGAAGGGGTTCCTCCGTCTCGCTCTCTCTCTCTCGCCCCCGCGGAGGCGGCGGCTGCTTATTGGAGTCTAACGGCGGCTGCCGTCGAGTGGATCGCGAGCAGCCGTGGAACGAGCCCGTGAGCAACGAGCGCGCGCTCGGCCCGCCTCGGTCGCGCTCCAATAACTCGGGCTTCTCGACTCGCGCTTCTCCCGGCGAATCCTCCTCTCAACCCCCTCTCTCAGCGGTCCCTCCCGGAGGCCGTCGGATCATCGCTTAGGGAATTATGCAAATCGCTCTGATGCAACTGCGGACTCGGGCTCGCAGCCGACGCCGCTGCCGCTGCCGCTGCCCCGAACTCGGCCGAGTGCGACCGGCTGCGGCGGCGTTGCCAACTCCTTTGTTGCTGCTGCCTCCGGGGCTCCTCTGAAGCTGCCTCTGAGGCTGCCCACGATGGCTTCCTGTCGCGATTCGTTGCCGGCTTCGCCCGATCGCCAGACGACAGGAGCAACGACGGCAACGACAGCAAAACCGACGACAACAGATGACAACAACAACAACACCGGCGAAAAAAACAACAACAGCAACAACAACAACATCAACGACATCCTCCTCTCCCTCGCCTTCGCCTCCCCCGCCCCGCGGTGGGCGACGCGACGAAGTTTTGTGGGGCCGCCTCTGCTTCTTCTTCCCTGCTTGTTCTCTGCGACTCCCGGGCGAATGAGACAGAGATGGAGCGACCGTGCTCTCAACCTCCCTCCCTCCCTCCGTCCCTCTCGCTCTCTTGAAATTGGGTCAACGCTTGGACGTCGTCGTCGCTGCGCCATCTGGTGCATCCTGTTCGAAACCTGTTGTTGCTCCCGGCGTCGTTGTTGTTGTTGTTGTTGTTGCTGTCGATGATTCCCCCGATGTTGTTGTTGTTGTTCTTCCTGATGTTGTTTTTATTGTTGTTGTTGTTGTTCCCGATGTGGCTGTTGTCGCTGTTGCTCGCGATCCTTGTTGTTGTTGTTCTTGTTGTCGTTGTTATTGTTTTTTCTGTCGATATTGTTGTTGTTTTTGTGTTATTGTTGTTGTTCTAATTGTTCCATCGGACCTTCGACAAATTTATCCTGTGGTCAGACAGTGTTCGATGGAAAGAGAGAATGAGGGACAGAGAGCGATAGAATGCCAGAGAGACAGAGAGAGAGAACGATATGGAGAATGAGAACAATGAACGAATTAAATCTTTGTAACTTTAGTAGAAAACCTCAGGGAACTTTTCTTGACAATAACAACCAATTTTTTGTTAACTTTACGGAAACCGGTAGTGGTAATTTTGCTATAATTGTGGCAGTTTAGCTCACTTGTAGCAAATTTGCCACATCCGTCAATTTCAATTTATAAGACTTGTTCAGTGAATAAACATCCTTTATGTCCTTCTCTCCGTCTCCACCACTCCTCTCTTCTCTCTCTCTTCCTCGCATGCTCTCGACGGGCTAACGGTTTAATTGACAAAAACGCCAGTGTTGCCAACGTGTTAATTTGCTCGAGTCTGCCTTTTGACATTTGAATCTGAAATGCTTCGACGGCTGTAGCGAAAATTTCAATAAAAACAAAAACAACACGGCTCCTATGTCACAATAACAACAACAACAGCAACAACAGCCACAGCAGCAAAAACAACAACAACACCAGAAACAACAATAACAACATTATGCAATTCGGGACTCAATCAAACAAGTCGAAGTCGACGCCACGCCCCGCGCCCTCCGTCTGTCGCCCGCTTTCAACGAGTGTTGTTGTTGTTGCTTTTAGTGTTATTGCTTGCTACAAGTTGTTGTTGTGGTTGTTGGTGCTGCTGTTGTTCGCAAATAAATTTGTTGTTGCTTCGAATTTATTAACTTCAAATGGTTACACTTGGTGATGGTTGTTGTTGTTGGTGGTGGTGTCTGGTCAAGCTGATATGTTGCTGATCCTGTAGTTGTTGTTGTTGTTGTCATTTTGATTGATGTTGTTGTTAACACACATTTGAAAACGAGTTTCGATCGCTTCGTCTCGTCTCGTTTCGTTCGTTTGGTCGCTCGTTCGAAGCTCGCCAAAAGCGATTTTTCATTAAAACTAAAACAAAAACACAACAACAACAACAACAACAACAACAACAAATAACCATTGGGTTGTTGCGTACAACTATTTTTAGTCTGAGCTGTCGTTGTTGTTGTCGATCATACGCTAGTTGGCCTAAAATATGCGACTTCGAGCCAAGTTTATAAATCATTTAAATCGTTGCCTAGTTATTGTGGGGTTTGTTGTTGTTGTTGTTTTTACTATTGCTGTTTGTGTTTACGCTCATGCAGATGTTGTTGTTGTTCACCATGGCGTTGTTGCTGCTCATTTGCTTTCGTGCCTCGATCGCTGCCGGTCGCAAAAGGAGTCGCCGCCTGTCTTTCCGCACTCGGCTCGGCGTGCGTTGCGCGATTCTCTCGGCCTGCTCACGCAACGCAGCGGTTCCCAAACGGGCCGATCGGTGACTCAACGGGTTGCGGAATCGACCCGAGGGAAAATTCCGAAAAAATCGTTGCCTTAATCGGGCCCGATGCGGCCGACTCAGGCACATTTTCGGCTGAGCCTCACTCGATCCTCGGGCGTTTTCAGTCTACCTGTCTCCCTCCCTCCTCGCTACCTGTTCCATGTCAACTGGTTCACCGGAAAATCCTCGGCTCGCGAAACTCGTGCGATCGACAAACGCGATTCATCGGTCGATCGCCGGCGAGTAACCGGTTCGGGCGGCGATTACTCGAGGACTCGCCCCCAGTCCCGCGCCCTCCTCGACCGATCACCCGATCGCCCAGAGGTCGTGGCCAACGATCGGACGGTGTCGTGTAAACAAGGCCTTGACTCCGACTTCCTTCTTATCGGCGCTCGCTTTTCACGATCGTTCGAAGTGTAAACAAGTTGTAAACCCAGCAGGGGCTCGAGGGCTGCGGGGTCTCCTCTTCTTCTTCTTCTTATGGTTCGTCCTCAAGACGACGTCTTATCTTGAGAGGGCTGAGGGTGGAGGGGCTGCGGAGCGAAGGAGGGAGGCCGTGCTTCCAAAGTAGGGCTGATCACGACCGAGACGGGCCCTGGCGATCCTCACGTTCCACGAGCGCCAATTAATCTTGCAGCACTCGGGGCTCGAACTCCCGGATCCTCCAACTCCTGCTCCTCCACCTCCTGCCCCTCCTCTGGGAAGCGGCGGAAACTCGACGCCCGCTCGACGTAAACAAATCGAGGGCGGCTCGGGAGGCAGCTCGTTGGCATCTCGTGTCGCTCAGCGGCACCAAATGGTGTCGGGTGGAAGAGTTTCCTATCGGAGGCCGAGCAGGCAGAGGGCAGGAAGACAGAGCGGGGGACAGAGAGAGGGACAGAGGACGGCGGAGAAGACGAGGAAGACGGAGAGGGCAGAGGACGACAGGCAACGACAGACGACGACGGAGAAAACGACAACGACAGTGGACGATGTAGCGAGTAAGTGAGAGCCGGAAAGCCGTTGTTGTTGTTGTTGTTGTTGTGGGACCATCAGGGCACAGGCGGCCGCGTCTGCTGACGGACGTCTGGTGGATTTTCCCGAAATAGAACAAGACCCAGGTCCGTTGTGCGAGAGACGGGCGGGAGTCGCAGAGCAGGGTTTGGGAAGTTTCGGCAGTCTGGAGCGATGTCAATTGCTCGCAGTGGCAGCAACAACAACTGAGAACTGCTAAGTAGCAACGACTAGCGCGGGTCTCGGGCACAGCCAGGGAAGGGCAGACATGATCCTAGGTAGCTGCAATCGCTCTGAGACCAAGTGCGATCGTCGTCTGGTGTTTACGGCTGCGACTGCGACTGTGGTTGTTGTGTCGTTGCATAGTTTGTTGTTGTTCTCGCAGGTCTTGTTCTTGCTGCTGCAGGGATTTTTGTTGCCCTTGCTGGAACGTTTGTTATTGGCACCCTTGAATTCGGCTGTCGATGACAGCGAAACGCATCCGACAATCGCTGGCTCGCTTTGTTTGCCGGCACTGGTGCGGTCGGGCTCGTGTTTGAGGAAAGGACGGACTGAGGGATGGAGCGGACGGACGGACGGAGGGACGACGCGAGAGCGCGAGACAGCCTGAGGGCCCGAAGGGCGCTCCAGCGACCGTCTGCAGTCCCTGCCCAGACGCACTCGCAGTCGGAAGTCCAAGTGGAAGTGGAGAAAGTACTCGGACTACAGAATTTTCCATTCAAAGTTCGTTCTTTCGTTCTTAGTTTTCACTTGAAAGTTTCAGTAAATCAGTCGAAGTCTGAGCAGATAAATAAAATAAGTTTGAGTTGGAAGAAAAAATGGTAGCCGGAACTGCTGGGTCGTCGAAGCTGCCGCGCAGTCAGATCAAACTCTCCTTCACGGTAAGGGAAAGAAACCAAGGCCCGGATTTCTGTCTGCATTTCCGGAAGAGGGATTTTCTGAATATTTGCATTTGCTCTTCTCAAGCGCCACACGATTCGTGATCGTGGGCTGGGGGCGGAGGAGGAGGCGATCGTGGCGAAAAGTCTGAACCCGCACAATTTTCCTCATGGTTTTCCAGCGTTCGAATTATTTTTCGCTTCAATGCGGTTGGTCGTGCTTTGATTTTGTTGTGAGTTGGCGATCGTAGGAGGAAAACGATCCGCGGATTACCAGATCGATCGCTTAGTCTGCATAATCCGGAAGTTCTGGCAATTGTTCCCCCTTTTTGCACTCGCGAGCAGCCCAAATCCGAAGTTGCGAACCCATTTTCGTTTCGTTTCTCCCCTAGGCGTTGAGGGCTGAAACCGTTATTCACTCACAATTCAAACCCCTCCCGTTCCCCACCAACGAATCCCATCGCCCAGCGAACGCAAATAGCAAGAACCAAACACGCAGCTCGCAAAATAGCCCTGGTGGCCGCACCAGAAGAGTGAAGTCACGGCGGAAACCCGAATAAAGTAGTGATTAATAGTGATCAGTGAGGAGATCGGATCGATGAAGATGCTCGACTTCAGACAGAACCCCTTCAAGATGAAGATCAACCCGATCGGGACGGAGAACCGCATCGGCCGCAGTTGCCTGCGGGCGCGGCTCGTGTTCCGCTGGAAGACCTGGGTAACCGACGACGACCTCAGCCGACCCGAACCCGAACCAAAATCCCAGCCCCCCCTTCCGCCTCCCCCTCGAACTGAACCCAATCGAACAGACCTCGGTCGAGCTGACCTCAGTCGAGCAGAACTAGTCGAAAGAATATTCTAAAAAATCTCCCTTTTCCGTTCCCTCCCCAGGCCGAACTCGCCGACGTGCTCCGCAAGCGCCGCAACCGGCCCGATGCCTCCGACGAGGACCTCGGCCTGCCCCGCAGCCCGGCCTCGCCCCAGCGACGCGCCGGCGCCGGCGCCACGACCTCGACGCCAACGCCAACGGCCAGAGCGACAGAGACGGCGACGTCGGCGGGCCAGAGCGAGGTGTCGTCGCTCAGCCTCCTCAGCATGAACAGCGCCGAGGGCGACGAGTTCGTCGCGAGCTCGACTGCCCACAACTCGCTGGCCCTGGACGTGGCCATGGCGTCGTCAATGACGTCGTCGATCTCGACCTCGATCTCGGGCTCGGCCTCGCAGGATCGCAGCAGCCTCTCGACAGCGTTGACAGCGAGCCGGTACTCGAGGACCTCGACCGCGTCCTCGTCGTCACTGGGCTCCGAGATCCCGCGCCACGCCACGTCGACGGCGGACGAGGTCGACCTGTTCAGCTCGGACTGGCCGCGGCTCTCGCACTCGGCGGCCAAGCACAAGATGGCCCTGCGGCCGGCCAAGAAGAAGGGCCCGAGTCGCCAGCACCGCAGGACCCTCGAGGTGAGGACGACAAAAAAAAAAAACGCCTGAGCTCGACTCAAGTTTTCTCCTTCTCTCGCTCTTTTTGCAGTCGGCGATTCCCGAGGGCAACGAGGAGCTCTTCAAGGTGGTGGCCTCGGGAGGCCGCGCCCTGGAGCCGACCACAGGTGAGTTGCGGAGTCCCCCGATCCGCTCCCCGAACCGTACTAATTTTGGCGACTTTTCCAGAGCCCGACTCCAGAGCCAAGACCCGGTCCCTGCCGCCGGGCGTCAACGCCAAGGTGTTGCTGGAGCAGCAGGGCGAGGAGAGGAAGAAGAAGACCACGCACACTGCCACAGTGACCGCAACAACAACAACACCACCGGGAACAACTGCAGCCAAACCCACCAGCGCCGCGCCAGGGAGCGGCGGCTCGGGCCACGTCAAGCGGTCCAAGACCGAGAAGCTCTCGAGCGCCTCGTCCTCCTCCTTGTCCTCGTCGTCCTTCGGCCTGCGCGCCCTGTCGGCCAAGGCCAGCGCGATCTTCGAGGCCAGGCCGGAGGCCTCAGTCGAAGAGACGGCCACGCCCATGGAGACGGCCGAGAGCGGGTTCCTGCGCCGCCTCATCCAGCGCAACTCGAAGCGCAGCCTGGCCAAGGCCAACGCCGGCGACGAGGGCCCGAATGCCTTGGCCGAGACCACGAACGCGACCGCGACCGCGACCGCGAGCGAGCCGAAGAAGCTGCAGCTGGCGAAGGACTCGCAACAGGACCTCGTCCAGGGCTCGAGTGGCGGCCGCCTGACGTCGTACGAGCGGCAGGCGGAGGCGACGCGCCAGGAGATCAAGCGCGAGCTCCTGACCGAGGGCTCCGTGCTCGGGGCCCTGCTGAACGGCTTCGACACGGCGACCCCGACGACCGCGTCCAGGTCGTCGCTGGTGGGCGCGAAGACGGCGGCGTCGGCCAAGGAGCCGGCGACGAAGCCGCGGTCGGGGCCGGCGGCCAGGCAGCGGTACCTGCCGCAGGAGATCGCGGGGGGCGCGCCGAGGCCGCCCGGCGAGGAGACCTTCCAGTCGACCTCGATCATCCGCGAGATCACCGCGGCCCAGCAGGCCTCGAACGCGGCCCCCAACGCGACCTCGCCATCGAACTCGATGTCGACCTGCTCGATCTTCGTGTCGCGGTCTCTGGCGTCGGACCAGCATCACCACTTTGAGAAGAAACCAAAGATCGTCGGCCTCAGCGCCTTCCAGCAGAAGATCTCGCGCTCCAGCGACTCCTTCGCCCGCTCGCCCGGCGCCGGCGCCGACGCCGACTTCGGCGACTCCAACGACTCCAGCGATTTCCTGGCCCCGCCCCGGTCGCTCTACGAGCAGAAGCAGCGCCGCTCGGTCGAGAAGTCGCGCAGCTTCCGGGCGTACGGCGAGGACCGCACGCCGACCGTCGTCCACAACAACATGCCCAGCCTGCCCGACCTGTCGCTGGGCCTGCGCGGGCCGCGCGCCGCCCCCGAGTTCGTCCTCGCCGACAAGCCGTACGAGTCGCCATCGCCGCCGACAAACGCCGGCGGCGGCGGCCACGACAAGTGCGTCTCGCTGGGCTTCGAGATCAACGACAACAACCTGGTGCGGCCGCCACCCCCGAGGGCCGAGTCCGCCCACAGCCTCCTGCTGACGGCGGGCTCCTCCAACTTCAACTCGAGCACGGCCCACGGCTCTGCCTCTGGCTCTGGCTCTGGCACGGGCCGGCAGCTCTTCGTGAGCTCCAAAGGCGGCCCGCCGATGGCGAGTCTGTCGCCGTCGCCGGGCGGCTGCAGCCAGGACATCTCCGAGATCGAGCAGAACATCGACATGCTCGTGAAGTCGCCCTTCGTCAGCGTCCTCCGGAAGTCGGCCGCCAGGGGCGATGGTCAGGACGAGCTCGCGAAGCCAGCAACCAAGTCGAGTCACGTCGCAGTCGGCGTCGGTCTCGAGGCCTCCTCCGCGGAGCCTGGCGAGCGAAAGTCGACCGGGTCCTTGGCCGGTGGCGGCTCGAAGGCCAGCCCGAGACGCAGCGCGAGCCTCGTCGACGCCGCCCCAGCGAGCGAGGCCAACAGCGGCAGCAACTCGAGCAACTCGAGCAACTCCCTGAACGGCAGCCCCGGCGTCCCGGAGTTCCTCAAGATCCAGCTGAACCGCGTCGATCCCGGCGCCCGCTCTGCCAAGAGCACCGTCGTCCTGGCCAAGAACGTCAAGGACCACGCCAGGGAGTCGATCATGACGACAATGGCGTCGACGACGGAGCCGCGCTGCAGCAGCACCGACGACCTGAGCCTGCGGCGCTACAGCAACGAGAGCGTCGAGATCACCGAGAGCGGCGAGGCGGGCCGGGAGGGCGGCGTCGGCCTGTTCGAGGCCATCAACAGGCAGACGAAGTCGGTCAGCGCCAGCAGCATCCGGTGCAGCAGCAGCAGCAACAACAGCAACAACAACAGCGAGCTTCCACCAAAGAGCCCCATGAAGAAGAGGAGCCCGGTCTCGATCTCGATCTCGCGCTCGATCTCGCCCACGAGCCCCGCGACCACGCCCACGTCGCCCGAGCCCGCCGAGGACACCGTTGTCCTGCGCCAGAAGCCGCCGAAGCCCACCAACAACAACAACAACCACAACAACCTGTCGCTGCAGGAGCGCAAGCGCCTGTTCCTGAGCGAGGAGAGGGCGAAGGCGGACCGGAAGGTCGAGGAGCTGCGGAACGAGCGCAAGAAGTCGATCACCGAGGAGGTCTTCCGGAAGTCGGCGGCGGCCACAGCAACAACCACGACGACGGCGCCCGAGGCGTCCTCGTCCTCGCCGTCGTCGTCGTCGCTGACGTCAATGACGTTGTCGTCCACGCTGTTGTCGTCGTTGGAGCGGGAGCGGGAGAGGGAGAGAGAGAAGGAAGTCGTGGTCGTGCTGCGCAAGAAGTCGTTCGGCGGCGCCCTGGCCAACAACAACAACAACAAGAACTCCAACAATTCGAACCACGCGAACAACCCGAGCAACAACAACTCGACCAACAACAACGACCCGACTCCGGAGCTCATGAAGGTCTTCGCCCGTCGCTCGCTCAAGATCAAGGACGAGGACCTCGACAAGATCATGCCGGGCTGCGGCTCCGGCTCGGGCTCCGTCTCCGTTTCCGGTTCGAGCTCCATTTCCGGCTCGGTCTCGGGCTCGGGCTCGGCCTCGCTGAAGAAGTTCTGCCCGGGCCAGGCGAACCTCGACAGCGACAAGGAGAACCAGTCGTCGAGCGAGGAGAAGCTCGACAAGCTGGCCGCCAAGTTCGAGGCGGTGGCCGGCGGCGACCAGGGCGGGGTCGGCAGCTCCGGCTCCCCCCTCAAGCTGGGCGGGCCCCTGGGCTCCACCGGCGCCGGCGGCGTCGGCGTCGGCAGCGCCAACCGCAACTCCTTGGCCGACTTCCGGAACGGCCTCGGCGTCGGCCTGGGGCTGAAGAACGGCGGCGGCTCCGGCGGCCTCTCGCTGTGCAGCAGCCTCAACAGCAACAGCAACAACAACAACAACAACAATCACAGCAACAACAACAATGGCCACCACACGTTGCCCACGAAGGGCTTCGCTCCGGCGGTTCGAGTGGGCGGCTTCAGGTCGGTCTCGATGGACAAGAGCAAGATCTTCGGGCAGCCGAGCAGCGGCAGCGAGGCCAACAGCAACAGCAACAGCAACAGCAACAACAACAATGGGCACCTCCATCATCACAACAACAACAGCAATAGCAATAACAGCAACAATAGCAATAACAACAACAACATTGGCAACAATCAAAGTCTGACCAACAGCCTGGCCACCAACAACAACAACAACAACAACAATAGCACGACTCACAGCCCCTCGACGAGGGCCGGTCTGGAGCGTCAGTCTGGCAACGCCGTGAAGGCGATCGAGCGCTCGGCGACGGTCGGCGAGTTCAAGGGCATCCACCAGAGGCGGGCCGAGTGGGAGCAGCGGGCCAAGGAGGCCCTCAAGTGAGGGGCAGCGGGAGACGGCAATGGAGGAACGAAAAGAGAGAGAGAGAGGGGGAAAGAAAGAGCCGGAGAGAGAGAGAGAGGCGGACGAGTGCCGACCGGCGATGTCTCATTTCGATTTGTTACGCATGAAAGTTGTACATTTTTAGAGAAACCCAACTCAGTACAGTAATTAACACAAAAACAAAACAACAACATCCACATATATACAGAATGATATATTGAAAAATATATAGTGAAAATATATACATATGAACATATAATGAAAACATATATAATGAAAAAATATACATTGCAAATATGTATTAGAAAGAATGAAAAATATATATTTTAAAAATATGAATTAAAATATAATATAACAAAAACAATATACATTAAAAATATATATTAAATAATATATATTCAAAGTATATATTAAAAATATATATGAAAATAATATATATTAAAGAGCAAATATATATTGATGTGAAACTATATATATTAATAAATACATATTAAAAATCAACTATACATAACACTCACACATAGAAATCATATGACAAATATATAGTATATATATATGGAAGAACCGTAGAAAAATATTCAAAACGGAATACGAAGATGCGTCAGCGGCAATTGAAGTGCTTTGCGAGCGACCAAGCGAGGAGGCGGCGGCGGCGGCGAGAGGGGAGGAAAGGAGAGAGGGAGAGTGGGAGACGCCGAGAGACGCGAGCACACCCCAAGAGAGAAGGAGGGGGCGAGAAGGCCTTTCGCCAGAGATGGAGGGCGTCCGAGCCGACTTCGGCTCTGGCTTCCAGCTCTGGCTGCGGCCTTCGCGAAAGGGCACGAGGAAGGCAACGAGCGACCGAGGGCCGGCTGCAGCGGGCTCCATGGGAGTCCATCGGAGGATGGGCTGCAGTGGGAGCTCGCTGAAATCGCCCTCAGGTCGAGCGTCGCCCGCCGGTGACTTCGCGAGTTCGAACCCCCGGTCGCCAGCCTCCGGCCCTGGCGCCACCCCAGGCCGCGACTTGGACCTCTGGCTTGTCGACTCCACCCCTTGGCTGCGACTCCGGCCCCCGAACCCCGACACCCCACCCTGGCCGCGACGCCTCGCCGACCCAGAGAAGCCTTATGTACCTAAGCGAACCACTAGCGACGCCTCCAGTCCCCAGTCCCCAGTCCCCATGGAAAATCCGCACAGGTCGACGGAACCCCTTGGCGATGGCAGAAGACCCGACAAATCGACCGAGCGACGAGCCTTGGAGCGATTGCCAATCAAATCCATCGTGTGTCAAATCCATCGGTCGCTTTTATAAATTAGACCACAACATGGCTTGTGTGTTGAACATTTCAAACTGTGTAAATTATATACGTAGGCGTAGATATACATATATATATATAGAGAGATGTATACAGTACGTAGTATAAAAATATGTATTAAAAATATTAACTTGAAATTGTATTGTTGTAAATTCAGACGTAAGCTATGTTTAGAGAATTCTCCTTTTATTAGTGAACAAAAAACAATTATTTTGGAGCAGAAAATTATATATGTATTGTATAGGAAAAATATGATAAAATTATTGTCGATAAAAACAAAAACCAATTTGCTTTATTTTGCAATGAAATCACTTTTCGAAATATTGTATTTACATGTAGTGGAAAACAAAGAAAACACACACACCAAGGCACCATGTGTGCTTGTGTGTGTGCGCTTGATTTAGTGTTTAACGAAACGAGCGAGAGAGACGATTGCATCGCGCTCTCTCACGCTGGACTACGATCTATCTTATACTATACACTGATATTAACTAAAGCATGGACAACTAATTTAGCGCCGTACTAATTGTCATCAAGTGAATTTAATAAACCTTTCAAAATACACGATGTCCTTGTTTTTACTTCGGCCGTGAATTTTTCAGGCCGTGCTGCGGAGGAGGGGAGAGAAAATACAATCGACCCGGAAACGAAACCCGGAATTCGCCGACACCGTCGCGGGTCCGAAGTGGTCCAAGCGCAGACGGCCCGCTGTCACGGCGTTGCCCACACATGCGCCACCCACCGAACGGACCCGAACGTCCTCGCTCGCCTCGTTCGGAGCGCGAGCTCAGTTCGAGGAGGTCGACTTGTTGCAGCTGCTTCGGCTTCTGCCGCTATTGTTGTTTGTGTTCGCCGCTCTCTCTCTCTCTGTCACTCTCCTGCACCCACTCGCGCTAGTCAGGTTCGTTTCACGCGCCTCTTCCTCTGCTCCAGGTCATCATGTGCATTTGCATTGAGAATTCTGATTATTGTCGCTGGCCATTAAAATTGCACTTGAATTTTCGTTATAATCACTTCGTTGCCGGATCATCTCGATTCGCCGGGAAGGCGCGCGAAATGCCTGAAATATTTTTGAAGACATTTGGTTCTTGTTGTTGTTGAGTTTTTCCTTTTGGAATTCTTGGTTGTCATTTCAGAGCTTGAGTAATAAACAAGGTAAAAATAGTCCGAAAGCACAAAGAGAGTGTTGTCGTTGTCGTTGTTGTTGTTGTAAAACTGACCCACAAATCAAAATGCTTTCGGAATGTTTTGGAGACCGATTTCGACTGAAAAATTTAAAGTATCCTTTCGCACATTTTCTAAATATATTCATTTATTACGAATTTTCGAATGCCCAACTGGAGCCAACTTCGTGTGCGAGCTTGTCATGAAAGGGATGAATGAAATATTGACAAATATCAGGAACAGCTTTTTCGGGCGGTTCTCGGAAAGTGATCGGCGACTTTTTGGCCAAACGCAACAAATACAACAACAAGTTGTCCCGATCGGCTCGAAATGACAAACGTCAATTCTCAGGAAGTCGTACAAACACACAGCCATATACACAACCACACTCCCACATGCCAATATTTTGACAATTTTGAAAAAATGCTTTCGTAGAAAATTTTTGTCACAATAATTAATTAATGAACTTTTCACATTTTTCATTTCGAGCACCCCCATACAAATATTCATGGTTTTAAAAATAAACCATTTTGTCATGGCTTTTAAATTGGAAAATATTGAACAACAACGATGACTTTGACCCTTACGCATAATAAATTTAGATACGTATCTATATATAAAAATAAAATTCAGAATACGAATTTCATTAGGAACGAATGTAAGGAATCATTTAGCGCGAAATACATAAATAAACCCCTCGAGTAATTAAATCGAGACTCTTCTAAGAAAATGGGGCAGAAAATAAAAGAAAATTGAACGCTACCCAACACTGAACGACACACGCATACACTTGAATCAGTCGGGCACACCAAGAACATCCTTCACAACCGGCTCCAGCGGAAAACAAAGCCACACAGACACACACTCGCACTTTCGCATTCGCACATGCGATATGGCATTTACGAGGAAAATAATAATATCACTAAGAGAGCAACAACAACAACGCCAAGAGCAGCAAAGGCCTCTCCGCCGATGGTAGGAAGAGGAAAAGCAGGGACGACGTTGGAAACGAAGCGATTGAAACCACACGAAGCGCATTCATTGCCACGAGCAACGCAGTCGGCATCGGCAGAGGCAGCGGCAGCATCTCCAGAACAACAACAATAACATCAATAAATAATAACAATAAACACAAACAATAACAACAAGTGTGAAGTCAACGAATCCATTGAGAACGAACGAGTTCTTGGAGGAAATTCGAAGACTCGGACGCGGTGGCCGAAGAAGTCGAGCGAATGGGCCGAAACGAGACGGGACGTGGCGAGACGAGACGAGCGGCTGACGAGCGGCTGACGAGCGGCTGACGAGCGTGATGAGACGAAATGAGACGAGATGAGACGAGAGCAGCGGCGGCTGTGACGAGAACTTTTCTCCCCGCCACTCGCGGCACGATCTGCGACTCGGTCTTCAGTTGGAAAGCGATTTGGGAACGGAGCGGACGTCGTCGACCGCCGGGCGCCGGAAACGAAAGCGAAAACTACGAAAATCTAAATCTAAACCAAAAGCACGACAAAACAAAACAAAACAAAAGCAACGCCGCGGAGGACGTGCGTCAAGCGATTATTAAAAAGCAAACGAGAAACCAAAAATAAGTGAATATTTAAATTGTGAGAATTTATGATATTTTGAGGTCATAATTCTAAGTGCGTGCGAAGTGAAAGATTGGTGAAAATTATTACGAGACCCATCGAGGTCTGGTGCGAGACCTGATTACCATGTGCGAGAACGAGAGCTCCCGGAAATAGCGTGAAGCGAGCAGCAGGAGCAACAGGAGACGCACAAGAAGAAGCAGCAGGAGAAGCAGCGGGAGAGGCAGAAGAAGACACCCGAAGGCGCCGCAACGGAAGCAACAAGAGCAACAACAACAAGCGCCGTTCAGAGTCGAAGCCGTTGACGCCGCCGCCGCTCTGACCATGTCGCAGGGCTCCCCGCCCCCGGTGCGCCGCGCCCAGCGGCCGCCACGCATCAACATCAAGAACCTCTCGCCCAGCTTCAACGGCTCCGCCCTCGGCTCGATGCCGCCCACCGCCCAGACGCAGGTGCCCCACACGGCCCAGACGAACGCCACCCTGCCCGGCTCCGTGGCCGGCCAGCCCTACTGGCCCCAGTACGCGAACCCCTTCGCCGCGGGCAACTTCATGGCCAAGGGCTTCGAGGGCTTCGTCGACTTCACCAAGTCGGGCATGAGCTTCGGCGAGAAGTTCACCTACGGCCTGTACGAGAAGTTCGGCAAGTGGTCGAAGAAGTGGTTCACGCACATCTTCCTCTTCCTCGTGGTCACCCTGTACAGCATGGGCGGCGCCGTGCTCTTCGCGGCCATCGAAGGTGAGTCCCGGAGTCCGTCGATCGTCCTCGCCTCGCCTCGCCTCGACCTCTCATCGTCTCCACCGTCCCTTCGCCTCCCTCCCGCCTGGATCCTCCAACGTCCCCCTCTCACTGGGATTTCTCCAACATCCTCGTCCCCTCGTCCCCTCCCGTCCGGCTCTCGCGACGACCTCTCAGCAGTCGTGGCTGCAGCGGCCTTGAGGAAATGGCGTCAGACCCCGACAAAAACAATTTTAATGTTTAGAGAAGAAAACGCCAAACGCCAGCGAAAACAACTGAACAGAGGCAACAGAGGTCGAGCGGAGATCGGGTTGGTTGAGAGGATGGGGTTGGGGTTGGGCTTGGGGCAGGAAGTCGGGAGCGCAGTCGAGAGATTTTGGATTTCAAATTTCGGCTCCCATCGCGATTGGCCCGTAATTGGCCGAGAGCGCGCGACGCCGAGTCTGGAGGCGATCGTCGTAAATCAGGCCGGGCCACGCGTTGCAGGCAGCGGAAGCGAAATCGAAGTCGAGTTGGCAACGGCGACGATGACGACAACTTCTCGCCTCCTGCTGCAGTTCCCTCCTCCGGTCGTCCCCCCATCCTTTGACCTCATTCTCCGCACCCTCAAGGCCGGTGGCTGCCGCTGACACTGACTCTGTCTCTGACTCAGAGCTCGGTTCGTTTACGGCAACCGCCGCCGATGGATGCGCCTCATTCGCCCGTCGTCCCGACTCGAGCCGCGACCGACCCGACGAGCTGTCGATGTCGGAGTCGGAGTCGGAGTCGGGGTCGCTGTCGAAGTCGACCGGCATCTGCTGCTCTGTCCGTCCATCTCCTGGCCGCCGAGTTCTGCTTGCGACACGGACACGTTTCGCTCCATCCTTCGTCCGGCTCGTCGTCGTCGCCCCAGACCCTGTCAATTCGAAGTCCCTTCGAAGCCTCGAGTTGTTTTTCCACTTTGGCCAGGTGAAATTGAAAATTTCGAAATTCAAATTCTCAAATACGTTTCTCGAAACAATTGAGTTGTTTGTTTTGAAATTAATCGCCCGACTGATTGCCTTTTTACGGCCGTTGGACGTTTGCGATAAACTTTTGCGCCTCGGCTATTTTTAGGGGAGAACACGAAAAACTCGTCTGGTCTGTTGTTTTTCTGGTTTTCTCGTTTTCCACTGCGAAAAAAACACACAAACGCCAATTTCCACGAACGAGGTCCCGGAAGTGGAAGGTGTAAACCATGGCTTCCGGGTCCCGGGTCCCTTCCACGAATGATCGGCTCCCACTCTCCCGCTCCCAATTAATCGATCTCCTCTCACTCGATCTCACCTCACGTGGTCTCATCTCACTCGATCTCAACTGACTTCGTTCCGATCACTCGATCCCAATGACTCGATCTCAACCACTCGATCTCACCTCGTTGAGCTCCCTCGATCTCACTCTCTTCACTCCCCCTTCCAGGCAAGCACGCCGTCCAGGAAGCCCACGACGCCCACAGCCTCCAGATGCAGTTCTTCGCCGCCATGCAGGAGCTGGCCAGCGACTTTGAGCTGCGAAAGGTGAGCGCGAGATCCCCAAGCATGAGGACAAAGCCATGGAGTTGAGGAGATCGAGATTCTTAACGTCTGTTCGCCATTGCAGGTCAGCCCGAAGGAGTTCAACGGGCAGATGATCAACCGGCTGCGGGACCACAAGCCGGCCCTGGAGACCTTCCTGAACCACAACAAGACGCTCGAGGAAATGGAGCTGGAGCTGCAGCGCAAGATCAACCCGTGGGGCTTCTGGGAGTCGATGTTCTACTGCTGCACGATCTACACGACCATTGGTGAGTCCCCTCGCTCTCTCCTTCTGCCGCTTTCCCTGTCGGGGTGACCAGAGTTCGTTCCCGGGGCATTTTCGGTGCAAAAACGCCCACACACTCGCGTTGGAGACCCTCGAATCGGGCGTGTCGTTCTTCTGTTGTGGGTGTTATAAATATCCTGCCATAACGAAGAAGCAACAACAGCAACAACGATCGATCGATCGATCGAGAAGTGGGACTTTCGCCAGGCCAGCCGCGACATCACAACATCACCGTCACTAACAACAGCGCCGTCGTCTCATCAGCGTCTCCGATTTGGGCGCCTCCGAACTACAAGTAGTTGTCGTCGTCGTCGTCGTCGTCTTGGTTATCGGCGGGCAACGAGGTTCTCGGGGGCCTCGGAGGCCAACGACAAGTGGGGATTATTTTTAGGCCCACCCCCGACACGGCTGCGACGACGACAACAGCGACAACATCTAGGAAAACAACAACGACAACGACGACGACGTCGACGACATCACGGAAGAAGTCGTCCGCTTCGGCTCCCGGCTCCCAGCTCTGCTATCGTTTTAATTAATATCTAGTTTGGAACACTTTCGCCTTCCTGTCGCCGACTGCCGTGCGTGGCATGGGCCGGGCAGATCGAAACAAACCTCATTCGACAACGCGATCAAGGAACCCGTGCCTCGGCCCCCTCTTGGCGCGGTCTGATTTCACGACTTGTCTCGTCTGCCGCCTCCGTCGCCTTGATCTAGTGCCGCTTAATGAATTGCTTTTATTGCCAAATGATGATGATGTTGTGGGAAATTATGTTGTCCCAAATGTTCCCCTTTCTCAGAATTCCACCTTATCATTTTTCGATTCTTGCCATTTGTCCTTCTTCTGTTTCTTTGATTCCTCCAATTAATTGAGATTTCGACTCTGGGTCTTGATTTTATGGGGCAATTTGGGATTATTGGGGTGTGGAATTTGAGTGTATGTTGCTGAATCGGTGATAAATCATTTCGTTTTTGGCAAGACGAGACAAAATGATCTAATAAAAAGGCTATAAAAATCGAATTAGGGCATAATTCAAAATCTCAACTCAGTGAAAACTCATTTCATTGAAAACTCACCTCATTAATCTCTGATCTCCTTCAAATCCACGCTGACGAGCGATGAAGTTCTATATTAGGTGGACCAGAACTCCCGAAATCAGACTCGGAGTCCCCAAAACTGGAATCCCCTAACTCGGAATCCCCAAGCGATTAGTTCGCCATAAAAATTGCAGATCAATCGGATCGAAGCCAAGCGAAGTGAATGAATTTCGACATGTCGACGGCTGGCGCGCGATCGAGCGAGGCGATCGATAAATCATCTGGCGTAATGAGTTATTCGGCGGGATCCGGAACTGTTTGTGCCACGTTCATTTCTCTACTTGTTCCGCCAATCAAAACATCAAACACAGCGTTACAACGGCGATGCCAGCATCAGCAGAGGCAACAGATGAAGATGAGATGGAGATGGAGATGAAAATGAGGTGGAGATGAAGATGAAGAGGGTGCTGCAGTCGAAGAGCTGGATGTGGAGGGAGAGGGCAGATGAGTTTGGCAACTCAATTTGTCCGAAACGCCTCGCACAGTGCGCGATTGTAAACAACGAGTTGCGTTTGTGGATGGTTGTAAACAATGGGCAGACCGGCAGCAACAAAAAGCCTGCTGTCGATGCCGACTCCATGCGGATTCGCCCGCCTCGCCCCCACCGTCCACCGCCCATCGCCCTCGTCTGGGTCTGCGGCGCAATCAAGCGTTTGTGGTTGGCGACAAACGGTTCCTGGCTCGACTTCGGGAGCTCGTTAGCGAGGCGACGACAAAGATGAAGACAACGACAAAGACGCCGACGCGGATGACGACGACGGCGCCGATGGACTGGGGGCGTGGCGCCAGGCGGCTGTCGGTTACTACAGCAACAACGTAATGGCCTGTTTACGACTCGCCCGCCGCCGAAATAGTCACATGTTAACGAGACAGAGACAGACATCGCGGAGACAGATGGAGTGCCCAATGAGGCCGCCTCCTGATCGTGGTCGTGGTCGTGGTCGTAGAAAGTGTTTTTGCCAGAGGCGAGAAAGACGCGGAAGACAGAGAGAGACAGATCCAGGTCGTCGGCCAGGCCTTTCCGGGTCGAAAATAGTCAGTGACTAAGTGGGGGCCGATGACTAAGGGCAGGATGGTGGCCAAGTGGAAGATCTGGGCCAAGCGGACGCTTGTGACCAACTGGAAGATGATGACTAGGATTATATCGTGATATATACTTATTATGGGATTCTGTCCTCGCCTCTTCCCTCCTCCTGCTGACCCAAAAATAGTCAATAATTCGTGGTCGTGGGAAATGCGGTCGTGGAATATCGAGGAATTTTCCCACAGCTCTCCACAATTAATTCAAGTGCAATTTAATTCGCACATTTCGAGATTTCGAGATTCATTTTCAATTCATTTCAATTTCAATTTCGCTTGTCGTCTGTCGACTGTCGACTGTCGCCGAGCCAAAAACGGACGCCCTCACAGCGACAGCGAATGCCAATATTTCGCGAAACGAAACGAGATCGCGAACGCGACCGCGGCGTGGCGGACGTGCAAAGTTATTATAAAAATAATCGCCATTTCGCACAGCTCGTGTCCATGGAATGGGGCCGGCCGCCGAGGACCGTGGCTCTTAAGTGGGGCCGACGGAGGCGACTCGATCGGGAGCCGCGGGCCGGCAGTCGGGAGGGGCGGGACGATGCACCGGGCACAGGTGTCGCCCGGTGGCCCGGCGAGCGAATCAAAGGGGAAGAACTCGGCCACCGAGAAGAAGACGAATGGCCGAGTCGTGGGCCGTCATTAGAGCCGTGCATCTCCCCATTAGCCGGCGTGACAGATCGAGCCACAGGCCATAAACTATGCGGGCCATCGACGCGTCGGCCGCCAGTCGTCGTCGGCCACTCGCGGATTTCCTCGATCGCGGCGTGCAAATGGAAAATCAATTTTCGCCAGCGGTTTTCGGCCAAAACAAATTCAAAAAAATCAAAAAAAAAAAAAATCGAGAAAAGCCCAAAACTTAGTGTTGCGAAAAATGAGATTTTCATTTTCCGTCTAGAAATTATGACTTTTCAAAATCCGTGAGTGGGGATCGAATCGAAGCGTTTATTTTTAGTTTACTTTCGTGTATTTTGTTTCTATTTCTGTTTGTTGTTTCCGATGGTGCTTCTTGTTGTTGTTCTTGTTGTTATTGTTGTTCACAAGTTAATGTCATTTCGCGTTCTCGCGAGTGTCGAAAATGAGACAAATCCTAAAATACATTTTCTACTTTGTCATTATTGTTGTTCCTGTTGTTGTCCGTTGCCCGTCGCCGCCACCGCCGCCGCCGCATCAACTCGTTGGCGTCTCGCCGGCCCCTGGCCGTGTGGACGTGCGAAATGCACGCGTTAATAGCCTGAGAAATTGCACGGGCTCCCCGAATTCCTGCCACATTTTTCTCGTTTCGAGACACACATTTTTGGCCCCTCAACGTGTGTCTGGCACCCGGACGCCATGGCGCGGACACCGGGCGACGCCTTCGCAAAGTGATTTCGACCCAACATTTATAGACAAAGATATTTATTCCATCGCCCGTCACCTTCGGCGGTCTCTCGAATGTCGCCCTCGATCGAGAGGGGGCGGCTGCGGGGCGGCTTCGGATTTCGAAAATTCCCTCAAATATGAATTTCGACACAAAACGCACTAGCAAAATAAATACGTATCTGGAATGTAAACAAAAGTCATTCGACATCGGCGATTCCAACGTGATATAAATCGGGCGACTGATCGTCCAATATTCGATATTCTTCGACATTCCGATATTCGCTTGCGACCTTCTGATTTACTTCATCGATCTTCAGGTATCTTAACGATCTTCGGATCTTCCTTTTCGATCTCTCGATATTTTATTGATTTTTCTTTCGATCCTCTGAGCTTTCTTTCGATCTTTTATTCGATCTTCCGATCTTTTATTTGATCCCCGTTTTCTCATTCAATCTTTAATTCTTTAACTCGATCTTCTGTTCTGTTCTTGATTTTCTGAACTTCTTGTTCTATTTTGTGATCGATTTTGAGATTTTCCAATCTCTTCATTCGATCTTCGGATCCCTTTTTCGCTCCTTTGATATTCTTCTAAGATCCTCCCATATTCTATGCGATCTTCCGATCTTCTTATTCGATTTTCTGGTTCGACCTTCCAATTTTTAATTCAATCATCTGGTCTTTTTTTATCTTCTGATGTTCTTGTTCTTTTTTCTGATCTCCCAATGTCTTCATTCGATCATCTGATCCTTTTGCCGCAACCCTCTGATCATTTTTGGATCTTCCGATCTCCATATTCGAAACTCTGATACTCATATTCGATCGATATTCGATCTTCCGGTCTTCTTAATCGATTTACTGCTCTCCACTTTCGATCTTCGGATCTCTCGTTCGAGCTTTCAATCTTCCTTTTCGATCCTCCGCTCTCCACCCCTCCCACACGCCAAACAAAAACCGACGCGTCGTCCTTCGTGCTTCGTGCTCGCCTTCTAATCGATGCAATTACTGATTGACTCGTAAATTATTTCCCGACGTCGAGTTTATTTTCCTACGCTAGAGGTTCTCGGGCGAACTCAACGCAACGCAACTGAAATGTGGAAATGAAATGAACTGGACTGGACTGGACTCGGTTATTGGGAACTATAAATGATGCAGATAATTAAAATCGGTACAAGCCAATAGCGCCGCCGATAGCCGTGGATATTTGGCCATAAAATCGTTAGACGAAATTCGTATTTACGGCTCTTGCAATTGGCCGCACTCACCGGGAGCCGACCCCGGTCCACCTCCGAGCGCCCCTCGCCGAGGCCCCCCGTCCCAGGGCGCCCCGGGGGATGTCAATAAAAATGCTGATTTTATTTTGAATTAAATTTTCCCATTTTTATTTCAATAATAAAAACGTTTCCTCCGCCGAAGCCGCGCCCGTGGAGGGGGCGGAGGTGGAGCAGGTGCGCCGGGGAGCGGAGAGAGAGCGAGCGAGCGATCGCAGTTTGGCCGTAAATCATCGACGCTTCCCGCTCTCTCTCTCTCTCGGTCGCTCTCTCACTCTCTCGGTCTCCCCTGCGTTTATTTGCATTCGAGGCAGGATAATTGATTTTGTAACAATATCGTTGTGTTTGTTGGGGGCAACACGCACACATAGAGTCAGGGGAGCCAGCAAGAAATAAGTAAATAAATAAATAACTCATTTATTTATTCGCCTATTTGTTTATTTGCTCCCCTTCATTCCGTGGAAAGCCTGCTGACGAATCGGTGATCGATGGCTACATCGATTTTTCACACTCCCTCTCTCTCTCACACTCTCTCTCTCTCTCTTGCCCGCTCTCACTCTCCCAATCGCCCTCGCGGACTCCCTGCCGCCGATTCGCTCTCGATTTCCGCCCGCTGGCGAAACCGCCTCGAAGGCCGAAGATCTGTTTGCAGCGTGACGTCACCGATTTCGCCGAAGTGACTGTGAATGAAAAATGCCCCCCCCCCCCTCTTCCCCCGCTCGCTCCCTCCTCGCCCTGCGGTCGAGATTAATTTGACGATGATGATCGCGTCTTTATGGTCCTTTCATCGGCCGGCGGAAATCGTGTTTTGATTTGTTTTCCGTCCGCCCGAATGATGGAAAGTGGCGAAACGGGCTGTCGTCGATGCCCATCGGGAGGCCGCACGGGGTCCGTGGACGGCAAGGTCGCGTCGAAGACGTCGATCGCCGGCAGCGGTGGTGGGCTGGGAGCGATTGGGAGCGAGAGAGGGAGAGGTTTGGGGGCGACTCTGCATTTGGAAGGTTTTTGCTCTTAGAAAGATTTCACATTTGGATCGATTTTGCATTGGACTTGATTTAGCACTTTCCAACGACTTTACATTTGGAACGGTTTTGCACGATCTGGAGAGATTTTTATTTGGAACAATTTTACTCTGTGAACGATATTGCTCTTGGATCGATTGGCATTTGGACCGGATTTTCTCTTGGATCGATTCAGTACGAACGATTCAGTTGGAACGATTTTTCAGTTGAAACGATGTTGTCTTTGGGGTGATTTTCCATTTAAATGATTTTTCATTGGGAAGATTTTGCTATTGGACGATTTTGGATTTTGAACCATTTTGCTTTTAGAACGATTTCTCCGACGTCGACTCCCGCCTGGCAACAGTCGGCGCAACCCGCTTGTCCGAGACAAGAACCGGAGCCGTAGCCGGAGCCAGGAGAGCTTTCGAAAAGCTCTCGGAGGGACTTTTGCGACGACGTCATTTGGTCGGGACATCCGACGATTGGTGGCCGGTTGTGCGCAGAGCAATGAAAGGGAAGCATTAATTTCGACAGGTCCTAAAAATACCCAGATCCGACTACTGCCTTACTGGCCAAATCGGACGAGACGAGACGCGACGCGACGACACAAGGTGTTGATGCCGATGGTTTTGGGCCAGGTGGTGGTGTCGAGGTGTTGGGCGTCGCCAGTTGCTTTGTGTACAAACAGCTGATCGTCGGAGAGGCCGCGGGAGCCCGAGAGAAACCGCTCTCGGCGCCCGAATCGTCGCACGAGCGACGGCCCACCGACGTCCGGCCGCCGCTCGCCTCAGTTTATTTTCGGCCGACGAGGCGGACGCGACGCAGACTCTCGAATCTCCACTCACGACGGGCGCGTGGACCCGACCCGAAAAAATAATTCTTGAGGAATCCAACCGCAGGTCCAGACGAATTCCGTTCATCTGATTTATCTACATTTATCTATTTAAAGTCTCGGTCTCGGTCGCGCGATCGGTCGAAGGTCGCAGTTCGCTTTATCGAAGTCGTTGGATCGTTGGAAGTTTCGGGTCCAAATCGCAAATTGCAAGGTTTTTCGAGAATTCCAAATCTTCGAAGACGACGACTACGACGACCACGACGAGGAAGGCGAGGAAGGCGAGAACGAGGGAAATGATATAATTTTGCTGGCACAGATCATAAGCAAAGATGGCCGATCATCGCTCGCCTCGTCGTCCGTTCGGGCCGTTCGAGTGTTGAGGATCTAAAAATAGAGACGCGAACGCGGCCAGCGGTGGTGACTGAGGCGGCGGCGACAGCGACAGCGGCGAGCGAACGAGAACCCGACGCCAGCGGGCCGAGGGCGACTGGAGCAGGGGGCGCCAACGAGTTCTTGAAGACACCGAGGCAGAAACCGAGCCGGAAACCGAGTCAGAGGCCGATCAAGAGGGACGGTCGAGTCCCCAAAGGCCCTGGGAAGGGACCCCGAGACCCTGAGAGGAAGCCCCGAGCGACTCCGACATGGACCAGCCCGAGCCGCACGAGCCGGGCGTGCGTCGGCGCCGCCGGATCACGCGCTCGATGCGCGAAAAGACGCCCGACCCCGGAGCGACCTCGATGGCGACGTCGGGCCACCAGCGACGCCGTCACTCCGAGAACGACGACGACGACCTGAGCGGCCTGGACGCGACGACGACGACGACGGCCTCGGAGGACGCCATCCAGCTGGTCCGGATGCAGATCCGGCCGCCGGGCTCGACGATGTCGGCCCACCAGAGCAAAATCCTGCGGCGGCGCGACAAAACCTTCGGCGGCGCCGCCTCGCGCAGCCTCTCGCAGCCGCGACAGGCGGAGCGACTTTCGAGCCCCGAGGCCGTCGACCTGATGCGCGCGGCCAAGCAGCGCAGCCTGTCGTCGCCGCGCCGGCCCCCCGAGGAGTCCAGCGAGGTCGAGGTCGAGTCCGGCGAGTTGGCGGCGCGGCGCAGCCTTGGCCAGGCGACGAACGGCGCGAGGACTCGCAGTCGGTCCCAGGCGACGGCCCAGACGACGGCCTACGACGACGAGGTGGGGCCGGCGGCGACGGCGGACGAGAACCTGAGCCGGCTGGAGCAGAACCTGCGGCGCTTCGAGGACGAGCGCCGGCGGTTCGAGGCCGAGAAGCGCCGGTTCGAGCAGGAGAAGCGCGAGCACAAGGTCCGGCACAAGCAGATGCTCGACAACGAGGAGCGCCGGCGGCTGCTCCAGAGCTACCGCAAGCTCAGCGACCGCATCCAGCTGCCGGCCGACCCCGAGGAGCGCCGGCGACTCGTCCACAGCCTGCGGCACGGACGCGGCGTGGGCGGCGGCGGCGCCAAGACCCAACAGCAGCAGCAGCAGCTGCAGCAGAAACGGAGCAGCGGCGGCGGCTACGACGAGTCCTCGACGCAGTTCTCGTCGTCGGACGCCGACGTCGAGGACTCGCGGCTGGCCAAGCAGCTGAGCCCGGTGCGGCGCCACGTCTCGGAGACGGGGGCGGGGTCCGTGGGCGGCCACCACTTGGGGGTGTCGCGCGGGCCGCCGCCCCAGCCGCCGCAGCCGCCCGAGCGCCGCTCGGCGAGTCGCAACAACTCGCTGTCGCCCATCAGGCCGCAGCGGCGCTCGAGGACCCCGGAGCAGCGGGCCGAGCTCGTCCGGAAGCTGGCGGCGAACGGCGGCCCCGGCGGCCCCCAGCAGGAGCCGTCCGAGGTGCGGCGACGGAGTCTGAGGGAGGATCCGACGCCGGAACCACAGCAGCAGGAGCTGAGGCGACGACGGAGTCTGGAGGCCGAGGCGAGGGACCTCGAAAGGAAGCCATCGATGGCCAACGTGGAGAAGGAGGCGAAACAGGCGAATGAGTCGAAGGCGGCCAAGGAGGCGCCTCACGAAGCGAGGCCTCTGAAGGACTCGGAGTCGGAATCGCCGGGGCTGCTGCAGAGGATCGTCGGGCTCTTCAGACGGAGGCAGCCCAGTCGGGACGAGGAGAAGCAGAAGAAGGAGAAGGCGAAGTCGGACCAGGCGAAGGCAGAGCAGGCGAAGGCCGAAGAGCAGAAGAAGGCGGAGGAGCCGAAGAACGACACGAAGCCCGTGGTGGCGAACAAAATCCTGAGCCTCGCCTTCCTGCGGCTCTTCTGCGCCGAGGCCCGCGTCCAGTGGCGCCGCCTCAAGCTCGACCATCCGCGCGAGCTCGAGGAGTTCCGGGCGATGCGGCGCAAGTGCGTCGCCCATACCGTCGTCCTGATCCTGCTGTGCGGCTTCGGCGGCCTCGCCTTCCGCTACACCGAGGGCACCGCCGAGAACATCTACAAGTGCGAGGTGCGCAAGGTCAAGCGCGACTTCATCGACCACCTGTGGACCGTGAGCCACAACCTGAGGTGGGTCGCCCTGACCCGGGCTCTGGCTTCGGCCCACTGACCGATCTCATTCGGGGACCTTTTGCTTGTGCTCTTGCAGGGAGGACGACTGGAAGTCGCTGGCCCGGCAGAAGCTGCGCAAGTTCGAGGAGGAGCTGCAGACGCTGCAGGAGTCGGGGCGGCGGCCGGGGCTGAAGTCGTGGAACTTCGTCAACTGCATCCTCTACTGCTGGACCGTGATCACCACCATAGGTCGAGATCCCCGAACCCTGAACCCTGAACCGTGAACCGTGAACTGGTCACCCCGAGCTCCCTTTTCCCGATTTGCCACCCGAAACCGACGCCCGAAATTCACGAAGTTTTCTTTAATGTCTTGTTCTGTCTCTCTCTCTCCCTCTCCCCCAGGCTATGGACACATCACGCCGAAGACGACGCTGGGCCGGTCGCTGACGATCGTCTACGCGATCATCGGCATCCCGATGTTCCTCATCCTGCTGGCCGACTTCGGCAAGCTCTTCACGCGCGGCATGAAGTTCCTGTGGGCCTACGTCCGGCGCCTCTACTACACGGGCACCTGCCGGCAGATCCGGAAGCAGCAGCAGGTGCGGGACGCGATGAGCGGCTTCAACACCGTCTACGACATGGCCATCCGCCGGCCGAGCCATTTCTTCGGCATCACCTCCGAGCCGGACGTCGAGTCGCAGGCGTCGGACGCGCAGGCCAAGTCGCTGGGCGCCTCCCACCCGGACACGCCCACCTCGCCCTACCCGGAGACCTACGAGGTGGACGACGAGTTCAACCTGCCGGTGTCGGTGGCGACCTTCCTGCTGGTGGCCTACATCCTGTGCGGCGCCCTCGTCTACACGATCATCGAGGACTGGACCTACTTCGAGGCCTTCTACTTCGTGTTCGTCTCGATGTCGACGATCGGGTTCGGGGACCTCGTGCCCAACCACCAGATCTTCATGATGTGCAGCATGCTGTACTTGGTGTTCGGCCTCGCCCTCACCTCGATGTTCATCAACGTCGTCCAGATCAAGCTGAGCGACACGTTCAAGCACGCCAGCGCCAAGATCGGCGCCACCATCGGCCTGGGCATCGCCAGCGAGATGGGCGACGACGTGGCCGGCGGCGGGGGCGGCGACGGCGGCTCCCAGGCGAAGACGCCCTCGGACATCACGGCCTCGGTGCACGGGTCGCGCCTCGGCAAAATCGCCGAGGACGAGAACGAGCGGCGGACGGCGTCGCCCACGACCCCGCCTCCGCCCCTGCCGCCCCTGACGTCGATCCTGCGCCCGCCGCGCCCCGTCTCGCCGCCGTCGCCGACTCCGACGCCGACGCCGACGTCGTTATCGATGTCGACGTCGAACGGACACGGCAGGGACGAGGGCGGCGACGAGGAGGCGGGGCCGCCGCCGCTGCTGCCGCGCCGCCAGCAGTTCGTGGAGCCGGAGCCGGAGGTGGAGAAGAAGAAGAAGAGGCGCTTCTTCAAGTAGTCCAGACAGACCGAGGGCAGATCGAGAGACCGATCGAGAGACGGATCGAGAGACGGATCGAGAGACGGACCGAGAGACCGACCGCAGACGGACGGACGGACGGCCAAGCCCTGAGCGGCTTCGCTTCGGACGGCTCCCTTGGACCAAGTTGACACCAACACACACGCGCACGCACACACACATGCACAAGCACAAGCACCCGTACTATAAGTTTGAGAGTTATAAAGACCTGAAATTGACGCTGAGTGGGGAATTTCGAATTACGAGTAAATTAATCTTACTATTAATTGTATTATGTTAACTACAGTTGTATTTCTCTGTATAAATACGTACTTTCTATCCACCTATCTATCTATCTCTATACATATATTTATCTAACTACTGTCTATGTTTAGCTAGCCTTGTAAGCGAGTTGTTATTGTTTATTTGTTATACACACACACATGCATATATACATATATACTACAGTGGGGGCCTCGAGGGCCCTCGCGAGCTGCGCCAAAGCCTCGGCCGAGGCCAAAGATACATTTACATGTATATATATGGATATATGAGGATATATATATTCGAGTTGAAGATTTGTTCACTAGTCGTAAGTCGGATTTTCGTAAGCACAGCATTTTGCAATATACATAGAGAAGATTGTGAAAGCCAGGAATCGGAGTGTTTCTTTCGAGTCGAGTGGACCGGGGGATGATGAGGTTCCTGGGCGGCCGGTGGGCTCCAGTGTGTGGACATCGGCGTGGAAAATCTGAAAGTTATTTGGTTCCTTCAGAGAAGTACGAGTGAATTAAATCCATTCGCTCCATCCCTGTGAATTTCCAGACATGGAGACCGGAAAAGACGCCGTCGACAGATGTAAAACACAAACAGAAGACCAAACACAGTCACACACACACATGGACAGGGCTCGAGCAACGTCGTCCTGCGGCGGAAGGACAATAAAACGGAATCCTCGCAGTGCACAGTGGAAACCAATTAATTTGCGTGCGAAGTCGAGCATTAAATTTTGGAACTTTTATGAATGCCTCGCCCAAAAGTATGCAAACTATTCTCGTGCGAGCGAATTCATTTCAAAATCTCACTCGCCACATGCACCGGCAAATGCAGCCAACTTCGCGACGGTCGGGTTTCGCCTCGCTCCGTGTGCAGTCGGGTGTGCGAGCGCGACGGCACGAGGCGGTTGTGGCGAACGGTTGACAGAGAGAGTGAGAAATGGAGAGGAAGAGAGTGTGAGAGAACGGTCGTGGGATTGCGCGAGAGAGCGGGCGGGAACGTAAACAAAAGTGCAACGAGAGAGAATTTCGTCCGCTGCACGAGCGAGAGAGCGAGCAGCGGCGGGTGATGGAACGAGATGGAGAGAAGGCGAGGGTGCTAGAGAGAGAGGGAGAGCGAGATGTTCTCACTGCAGTTTGTTTGGCCGGTTGCTAGGATATTCCTCAGGCCCACCAACAAATCGCTCGCTCTCTCGCTCTCGCTCACTCGCTCTGGCCTCACCCGCTGACATTTGTCAGCGACGGACCGGGCAACAACAACAGCAATGCGAACGTTGCACATCTGTCAGGCCGTCCGTCCGTCCGCCCAGCTGTCCGTCTGTCTGTCGTTTTCAGTCGTTCGCTGCACAACCGCCAGCTGTTGTTGTTGGTCCCACCGAAAGGACCAAGTGAGCAGGAGAGGGAGAGAGCGAGAGCGAGTGCGTGGTGTTGTTGTTGTGGCACGAGGGTTGTTTTCCTTTGTTGCTGTAGGCGCCGCAGTTGTTGCTTTTGCCGCGGCCGTTCTTGGAGTCGCTGGTGCTGTTGTTGTTACTGTGGTTGTTACTGTCGTCCTTGTTGTTGTTACCCTCGTCGTCGCCGTTGTTTTTGTGGCTCTTCTCGGCGGGTCCCGGCGAGTCCTGTCGCACGCCGAGCTCAGTTCTCTCTGTCCTGCGATTCGGTTCGGTTGTGCGCGCGCCAGGCCGAGTCCGAAGTCTCAGAAAATCCTCGAAGCTCGTCGACGGAAGTAAATTTCGCTCGTTCGTCACTCGGCCGCTCCTTCGTGCGACCACGGGGTCCGACGCGAACGAGGTCCTGCCAAGGATCGCCCAGTGTGAATCGCGTTCCCTCGCAAATCCAAGTCGAGGATCGGAGACGAACCGACAACGAATTTACGGATTGTGTTCAATTCGGACGGTCGACGTCGGCGGACAGCTGCGTGACGTCACGCTGCCGCCGATCTAAAATTAGGCCCGGCCAGGTTCGCCGTCGGCAGCCCGTTCCGCGCCCCTCTTCCTCCGCTTCGTCGGCGCGAGGAGGAAAACTGCGAAAATTACAACAACAGCTGGCAGTGATAAGCGCGATCTGACACCAAGGCGGCAGGACAAGGAAGCGCCAACACCAAGAAGCTGAAGAGAACGGCAATAACGACGACACGAACAGCATTAGCAAGAACAACAAGAACAACAATAGCAACGGCAACTGCAGGAACAACTACAGAACAGCAACACTTGCGCCGGGTCTCGCGTTGCTGCAGCTGCCCCGCAGTCGCCGTCTGTCTGCCTCCCTCCCTCCCTCGCGCCGACCACTCCGACCCGACCCGACCCGATCGCAATCAAACGCAGTCGGTCGTCTGTCCCTTTCCCACCTCGCCAGTTTCTAATCAGTTTTCGGCACGCGGCCGCGCTTCGGCTCCGGCTCCGGCTCCCGACGACGCATTGCGAGCCGCCGCAGTCGCGTCGCTGTCGCCGTCGCCGTCGCGTCAACGAAAAAGTCGCTCGTTGTTCGTCGCTCGTCGCTCGTCTCTCGTGGTTCGCTCGTGGCCGACGACGGCGAGGAAATCGCGCTGTGTCATTCGTGCAAAAACAACAACCACCAAAGGCGTAGAAGAGAAATTGGCGGTAGCAACAACAACAACAACTGACACAAATAAGAGCAACATCAATTAAGACAAAAACCGAAAATAGGAACAACAAAATAAACCGAGAAGAATAACATCAAAGAAGAACAACAAGAAGAAGAAGAACGAGAACAACAACAACATCACCATGTCGGCAATTAGCAGTCGGAATCAGAAGATGGAACAACAGGTTTGTAAACATTATCCATGCAAACTCCCTCCTTGTGCTCGAGCCCGTCAGCGCGATGTGATTTCAAGAGACAGTGCGTGAGCGAGACGGGGAGAATCCGGCTAAAGGGGTTTCGCGAAGGTTCCCCACTTTCACTTACGGTCGCCGCGTGTCCTCGCGAGGCGAGATCCGCCTATTTTCGCTCCTCCCACTTTCATCGCCTTCCACTTGCATCGCCTCCCACTTTCATCGCGTCCCACTTTCATCGCCTCCCACTTTCATCGCCCCCAGCTTTCATCGCTCCCCACTCGCAGCTCTTCCTCATTCGTTCCGAATTCCGAATTTCGCACCTCGTTTCTCGCATGCCTCTTGCTCTCCCCCTCCCCCTCCGCCTTCAGTTTCCCACAATTATCACCTCGCGGAACGAATGCAGCGAGTGCTTTCGCAATTAATTCGCGCCCTTGCAAGTGCAGTCTCCAGACTGTGGGGGAGGCCGCGACTCTTCCTGAGGTCAAGTAGGAGTCATCGCCTTCGGCAATGATGAGTCGAGCAAATTAAACCGAGCTTCGAACGTTGTTGATTCAACGATTTTCTCATCATCCATCTAAATTACCTTGGCTTTCGTTCAAATTCCGCTTTCTTCATATCTGCAAGTATTTCTATGAAAGTACTTTTATGCAAACACTGTTTGAGAGCACTTTAGTGAAAGTATTTGTATGAAAGCACTTTTTGGAAAGAATTTCAATGAAACCATTTCAAAATCACTTCCCAAAAATGACTTCTACAAAATCCCTTCTATTATATTCTCTTTAAAACTCCCAAATTCCGAAAATTCGCACCTTCGCCACGCCCTCCGCCCCTGCCGACCCCTTCTCAGCCACACAAAGTGAATAGTTAAAGGATAATGCCGGAGAATCCTGCGAGCACTCAGTCATCCCGAGGCGGGGAACCACAAAATTAATTTCGCTCTAGTCAAACACTTGTGGGGGTCGACAAACGATGAACAGCCAGAGCGACTGGAGGTGGACAGGGAGGCGGAGAGAGACAGACAGGGACCGATGGACGGACGGACTGGGAGGCAGAGCGATGAAGGGCCGACGAAGGACGCCCGAACAACTTAATTACTTCTTGTCCGTCCCTCTCCTGTCGAACCTCGTCCCCCGTCCGTCTGTCGCCTGTCCTTCAGTCCTCCCACCTGTCCTGGCCGGGAACAGGTCGATTCATCGACTGTCGATGGTCGGGGCAGCCACGGACTCGGAGTCGGCCAGCGACTCCGCTCGGACGAGGGGCGCGTGGTGCGGGGCAGGGGAGGCTTCGAGGACACGTGTCGACCTAAAAAAGGAGACCGACCGACGTCCCCCGGCTGGGCAGGTGGAGCCCCAGACGGGGTCGCAGCGAGATTTCGTTGACAGACGTTTCCAGACGTCGCCGGGCTCCAGGCGAGGCGGCACGCGATGGGACGTCGACTACTTAAAAACCAATTACAACAGCAACGGCATGGGGAGCAACAACAAAAGCAACGACACACATTGATAACAACACCACAAACAACAACAAAAACAAGACCACTAACAACACCGCCAGCAACAACACAAGCAGCCAGTGAGCAGAGAGAATAAATCGAAGCCTTTGCCTCGAAATTTAATCGCCCTGCGTCGCCCTCGCCCTCGCCCTTCCCCCATCCTTTGACAATTTGCGCCAGCATGTGTGGGGGCGTGAGTGTGTCAAAGTGTGCGTCTGAGTGTGACAACGTGTGTGTGTGTTTGTGTGTGTGGGCGACGTCCTGCATGCAGTCCTCACGGTGTCACTTACGGGACGTGCCCGGCCGCCTTCGCCCGAGCCGCATCCTTTTCCAACCCGTTGCCGGCGACGCGACTGGCATGAGCGGGAAGGGGGAGAGTGAGTGAGAGAGAGAATACGAAGCGATCCGTGGGCGGGAGCGAGTGGAACTGACGACTACTTTGGTGCTGGTTTATTAGCCGCAAACGAGCCGCCAGTCGCAGGACTCGGACGACCTGGACGTCGTGGACACCGGGCGGACGGACGTCGTGGACACCGGGCGGACGGACGTCGTGGACACCGGGCGGACGGACGTCGTGGACACCGGGCGGACGGACGTCGTGGACACCGGGCGGACGGCAGGTGGGAGGCGGGGCGTGGCCGCAGCTCCCGAAGGATGCCGAGGATTTCCCGACCCAGGTGAGGAGGGAGGAGAGAAACGGACAATAGGAAAACGATCCATAGTGGAAGGAAGGGAAGGAAGGGGCTTCCATTAGGCCGATTGGGCAGCTGCAGGACGACCAGGACGATTGAACTAAGAGGCAATCGGGTCTCGAAGAACCCGCAGAACCGGGTGGATGAATTAAAGTCAATCAAATGAAATCGAATTCAATACAATCAAATAAAGTTCAATAAAATAGGAATAAATAAAAATAAAAATAAATAAAAATCAAATATAAATAAATATAGACAAATAAAAATAACCAAGAAGAAGAGGAAGTATCAATATGAGAAATCCTCGATGATATCGAAAATGCATGGAGAGACCTTGAGACGATTAAGAAACTCTTTTTAAAACCCTTCCGAAACTCAGGCCCTTCGGAAATTTCGCTGAAGAACTTCGCAGTCCCCACGTCTCTCTCCCTCCGGCTCCCCCTGCCTTGCTCTGTCGGCCTCATGTCGCCTCTCCCTCTCTCTCTCTCTGTCTCTGTGTCAGGCGATGCAATTGAATCGGATTGGTTTTCATCATCTCCGGCCGAGGTCTCCCGGTTGGAAATATTGAATATTCGATGACGACTTCGCCATGTTCCGAATGAAACGTGGGGGGAGTCGGGGGGGTCGCGGAGGCACCGAGTGAGAGAGACGGGAGATGGCGCATCGTTCCGAAAGAGAGAAGTAGAACGGATTTAAAGCCGCGAACTCGAACTCGACCTCGGGACCTCGGGCCAAGGAACATTTTGAAAGAGAAGATGACGAAGATTATGAAGATAATGACGATTAGAGGATGATGATGAGATGATGATGATGAGAATGAGATGACGACGACCCCGATGATGATCATGAGGTTCCCCGAGTCGCCGCTCGAATTCCCAGAACCCCGAAATCGAGCTCGCCGCAAACCCTGCCGACACAGACGTATTTCGTTTGTGTGCGAGGCAATCAAATAATTGGATTTCGAGCCCAGCCTGCGTGGCGAGGCGTGGCGAGGCAGAGGCTTCGCGGCGCCGAGATTCGCCCTGGAGAGTGGCGGAGATGTGGCTGGAGCCAGGGCCAGAGCCAGAACCACCAAAGGAGGAAAATTTTGGAGAATTTCGAGCGCTTGTCGAGAAAATTCGGCCGAGTCTGGAAATGTTGACGGCGAAACAGGCCGTGGATCGGCTTCGAAGACGTTCGGCAAACTCCTGCAGCTCATTCGTTCCTTCTCGCTCTCCCCATCGCCTCTTCCTTTTCCTTCCTTTGGTGTTGACATCGGCAATCTGAAACGATTGAGAACTTCAGGCGCTTCACGAAGCTGTTTTTAAAACGCTTGCGACGCCCAGGCTCACGGGAAATTTCAGTGAAGGACATCGAAGTCCCTGTTCCGACTCCTCTCTCCCTCCTCTCTTCCTCGCCCTCGCCTCGTCCTCTCCGCTGTCTGGCCCTTCGTCGTCCCGAATTTCGCCGGCCCTGCCGAGTCATGGCAACAGGACCCGGTTGGGGCGAGGGCGTCGACCAGGAGTCGCCCCACAACAAGTACAACAACAACGACAACAACAAAAACCCTCACCCGCTCACACACACGCAGACGCACACACACAAACACGGACCCGACCCGACCCCGACCCCGTCCCCGCTCGGCTGGCCTCAACTCGCCTCGAATAATTGCGCTAATGCCGGCGAGGGCCACAAATTATGAGCCAGGGTTGCCACGGTGTCGTCTACCAGGGCGCAATAACAACACCAGCAGAGTCCACATTTAGAACAACAACAACTTCGGAGACCCCAGTGGACACAACAAACAAGCGCCAAACGCCGGCCGAGAGCAGGGAGGAGAAGTTTTTTGGTAACTAAAGGAACCGTTGCCAGACAGTCAGCAAGAACAGCAACGGCAACAACAATAACATGAAACGACCACAACTAGCTTTACAAATACGACCACGACAATTACAACAACAACAATCACCACTACTGCCACAATGACTAATAACCCAACAGGGCAAAGGGACGGAAGCAACGAAAGGAAAGGGAAGGAAAAAATTACGCCTTGGCCAGGTTAACGAACGACGGAAGGCATTACCGAGTAATTGCATGCGATCGATCCGGGAAATTCAATAACAGCAGAGCGGCCGAAGAGAGACAGAGGGAGAGGGCGAGGGAGAGGGAGAAAGCTAATCGAATTCATGCCAACCGCAGCCGGGAGAGAGCGAAAGCGCGTCCAGCTCGCGGTTCGAGCGACGGAGCCGCGGTCGAGGGCCCGGTCCGGAGTCCGCAGCGCGCCGGCCACGACCTGCAGACGACTTAATTGCTCCACGCCCCCTCCTCCGCCCACCTCCGCCTCGCCTCCCTCCCCGGCTCCTCCCGACGTTCATTGTTTGCCTCCTCGTTCTGGGTCGAGTGTTCGGTGTCAACATTTGTTAATATCAGCCGTTGGCCGGCGGCACTCGGACCACATTCGCAGGACTCCCTCGGCCCCTCCCCCTGGTCCCCTCCTCCCCCTCATCCTCATTGTCCTCCCTCTCTTTCCTCCCCCTGGGCCTCCCGCCCGGCCGACCAACTGCGGCTGACCCCAATGTTTTTATGGGCTTCCCTAAGTGTTTTGACTTCTTGGCCTCGCTTCGACCAGCAACTCATTGTTGTGCTAGTTGTTGTTGCTGTTGCTGTTTTTGTTGTGTTGATATTTTTGTTGTATTTGCTTCTGCCCGACTACGTGATGGCCTCACATGTGACGTGGATTTTTTTCCGTCTTCCGTCTTTCGTGCCCCCAACCTGACTTTGATCTGGATTCGGTTGCGTGGAACGAAGAATTTCCTCCGATCCATGGTCCGGTTGTCAGAGGAGGGAGCGGATTCGAGAAATTCAAATTCCCACTGAGAGCGGAATTTAAAAACAACCCAATGGTTCTGATTGATGGTTGATGGTTGCTCATGCTCGAAGGACGAAGAACTCGGGGCTCGACGTTTGTCCCCAGGGCTGACGGTGGTTTGACCATTGCGTTAAGAAGGTATTGCTATCTCCCTCTCTCCACCGCTCTGTCGACCTCCCGTGCTGTTTCTCCCATTCCTCTCAGGACTTTCGGCTCTCTCGACTCCTCAATTTCTCATTTTCGTCTCTTCGTCCGCGTTCCCAGCGCGTCCGCGCGCCCCGACCCCGAGCCCGAGCCCAATCTCGGCAAATGTCAACAGACGTCCAGTGGCCGGAGGTCCGGACCGCGAAGCGGGGCAGACAGCGACGGGTCTCGGCGCTCGCACTCGCGCCCCCGCCCACAGACATGCGGACGGACGGCGGGGCCGAAGGTCGGCCAGCGCGATTGGGAGATGGACGACCCAGAGACGAGGTGACGACGAGACGGGGGATGAGAGACCAAAACGCGGGATGCGGACAAGAACGAGGGACGAGGACGAGGGACGAGGTCGAGGCCAGAGGACGAGGGCCAATGGATCCATCAAAGTCAGTCGCTTGCGGCGTGGAAGGAGACGAGGCGAGGCGAGGCGAGACTCGAAGGCATCGCCGCCGCCGAAAAAGCTCAACCGCAGACTCGCTGGCGGCACAGGGCGGAGGGGCTGACAGAGGGAGGACGGACGGTCGGACGAAGGTCGGGGCCGGGGACGGGGCGCGAGCAAAGTGTTTAAGCCGGCCGTAATCAGGACTCGTTAGCGGCGGATCAGCCTGGAGGTAGCAATTAGCAGGCAGGATCCGAGGACGGGGGATGAGCAGCAGCAAAGAGAGGGAGGGGGAGGGGAGTTCGCGAGCGAGTTGGCAACGCTGGCTGTGCGCGGTTTGGCGATGACGCTTCATGGACTCCGATTTGGGGAGCAAAATTTATGAAATTTAAGTCCACATTTGCCGACGACTCAAACACAAAACACACAGACAGCCACACGCAGACCCATTCACACTCACCCACACGCACCCACACGCACCCACGGGTCGGAGGATTTTCTCTTAATTACTGCGAATCCATTGCGTGGCCCGTTCGCGCCGCCAACTGTTGCAGGGCATTAAAATTAATTAACGAGTTGGGAGGACGGCAGGGATCGAGACAGGAGTCGAGGGGGCGAGGGAGGGACGGAACGAGCGAGCGAGGTGGAAGCTGACGGGCGACGAGTTCGAGAGGCTCGGCAGACCCGCCTTAGCCGGGAACCTCGAGCCCGTCGTCGGCCGGTCGCGCCCTCGCACGTCGCCGGACGTCCTGCGGAAGTCGTCGCCGCTCCCTCGTCCTGATGACGGAGGCTGCGACGGCGATGGCGGAAATTTCGTTTCGACCTGCCTGCGATGCCTCCGGCTGTCTCTGGTCCTCTCTCGTTCCCTCCCTGCCGCCCACCCCCCGCGCCCGAGGCGTCCCTCGTCCCGGCGCGAAGGACGCGGTTGGCCCGGACGTTGTTGCCGCAATTGGACGGCTTCCGGCCGAGTCCTTCATTCGATTTTGAATTCGTCCCCGCGCTCAGGCCCGTCTTTCCTTTCGCCACATTTGCACCTCTTTCTCTCCCTCTCCCTCTGCCTCTCTCTGTCTGTCCCTCTGTCCACCTTCCTTTCGCTCTCCCTCCTGCTTCTGACTCCTGCTCGAGCCCTCCGCCGTCCCCAGTTCTGCCGGGCCTTCCCGGCCCTGTCCCTTCACTCCCTCCTCCACTCAAGCCAGCCACACCTCATTCACGCATCCCCCTCTTTCGTTCTCCTTCTTCCTGGCTTCCTCCGAGGTCTCTTCATTCGCTCCGGTGAGTTTCATTTCTTTATATTAATTTTGTCACGATTTCCACATTTCCCCTTATTATTTTACATTTAAATTAGACAAATAGGAAAATTTTTTGAATTTACTCGTTTATGTAGGTAATTTTTTTAATTGAGTTTTGTCTGTTGTTTACACTGATAATTATTTAATGATAATTTTAATGATGTGTTTTCTTTTGGTATATTTTTGTACTTTATTGTGAACAGTTTTACTATTTTTTACTATTTTTTTACAGTTTTTTTATTTTTTTTAATTTCTTTCATAACTGTTGTGATATTACTTACATTTTCTATTTCATTTTTTGTACATACATCATTTTCGTGAATTTTATTTAACATTTGTTTATATTTCACTAATTTGCATTTCATTTGTTTGCATTTGATTTGCTTGCATTTACGTTGTTTTAAGTTAACTTGTTTGTTTTTACTTTTTTCACAATAAAACCATTTGTTATTTCATTTTTTGTTCTTCCTTTCTCATACATATTTTTTATATATTTTTTATTTCGTTATTTCGTTCGCAAAAGGGATTTAATTAGTTTCCTCCACTTGCCTTCGAGTTCGAGTTGGGTCCGTTCTTTGTTGTTGTAGTGCGCCATTGTGGTTTTTGTTGTTGTTGTGCTTGTTTGTTTCCATTGTTTGTTGCCTCGTTGTCTTTGCCACTGTGTTGCCATGTTGTCATTTTTGTTGTTGTTGTCGTCGTTGTTGTTGTTGCCCACAAGACGACGGAGCGGCTCCGAAGCCTTCGCACCTCGGCCACAAGGCCGACTTTTTTCGTCCAACCGACGAAAACTCGTGTCTTTTTCAGCCCATCTCCCTCTCTCTCCCTCTCTCTCCCTCTCTCTCCCTCTCTCTCTCTATCTCTCTCTACCCCCCCCCCCTTCTCCCGCCCTCACGCACGCCACTTCCGCCGCCTTTGTTCGCCTTTTTCGAGCTTTTTGCGAGGTTCTTCGAGCTTCCGTCGTGCGTCTCTCGTCCGTTCGTCCCGCTTTCGCCCTCCCCTCCGGCCCCGATCGGATCTCGGCGGAAGTCCTGCGAGTCCTCGCGCCGGTCCTCGTCGCTGGCGAGCTTCGTCGCCTCGATCCGCCGCCGCCTCGGGGCGGGTTCGTCATGAATCACCGGACCAGCGACGCCGCCGCCTCCAACGGTCCAGGTCCGTGGCTCGACTTCCTCGTCCTCCTTCGCCATTCCCCCTCTCTCTCCCTCCCCCTGAACCCCCTCCCCTCCCTCCGGCTCCTTCTCCTGGTCTTCCTCTGGCTTCAGCCTCGCACCCGGGCCGCGAGTTTCGGGTCCCGGCCGCAGCTCGTCCTCGGCAACAACAGGTTTTTCGCCACTAGCGCAATAATAACAGGAAGAGCTGCCAGAAAACCGAAACAACAACAACAACAACACCAACAACAACCAGGCCCCGGCTCCCAACTTCGGCTGACGGCGAGTTTTGGCCAAAAAGCGAGGCTTCAACGAGCCCGTGACACCCTCGAAGTTTCGCCGGCTCGCAGGACGATCAAATGGGAACGAGGGCGAGTGGACGAGAGGGAGGACAGGAGAGGGAGACGGACAGATAGAGAGGGATTCAAATTAAAAGCGGTTTCGAAATGGAGTCGCCCGAACTGGGGCGAAAAGAAATGAGAAGAAGCCAAGGAAGCAGAAGAAACTTTGTCATTTGTCGCAAAGTTTCCTCGGACCGAGAGCGGGGGCGAGGCGGCGGTGGGCGGTGGGCGTTGGGCGTTGGTGCCCCGCCCACGCTGGCAGGAAAAACACACTCGCTCTAATTGCGATCGCTTCGCTCGTGAACGGTCTCGAAGTCGCCTCCGTTGCTTCGCGCCCTCTCCGTCGCCCCTCGCTCTTCCTCCGACGTCCCCTCGGCGTCCCCTCGACGTCCTCTTGACGTGGTCTTGGCCGGTCTCGTCGTCAACGCCGTCCGTTCGTTCTTTATTTCATTCCATTCAATTCAATTCCATCCAACTTCCCAACTGTTCCCATTTGCCTCCTTTTCCTCTCTCTTGCTCTCCCCCCCTCGATCGCTCCCCTCCCCTCCCCTCCTCCCAGCATCCACTTCCGGTCGGCGAACCCGAGCTCCGTCGTACTTTCTTGCTCTGCTTGGTCTTGTTTGCGCCGCTTTGTCCACTTCCGCTGCTCCTTTAACACCTTGCCGCTATTGCTATCTCTCTCTCTCTCTCCTCATCCATCCTCCCTCTCTCCATCGTCACTCCCTCCCTCTCTCCCTCGCTCGCTTCGCTCCCCTCTTTTATCACTTCCTTCCTATTTTTTCAACTGTCTCCTGTTCATTCTATTTCTCTTTCACTTGGCTCCCTCTCTTCCCTCCCTGCCTCCCCCCCCCCCTGCCTCTCACCTTCTCCCTACCTCTCTCTCATGTTCTCCAAGTTCTCTTTCGGTTAAAATGACGAAGTTATCGCTTTAATTTCGCGAAATTACCTTCATCTGCTTCGGCTGCTGCTGCTTCTTCCTCTTCGCCTTGTCCTGCGCCCGCTTTGACTCGTCGCGCTCGCCCCCTTCTGCTTCTTCTTCTTATTTTCTTATTTTCTTCTACTTCTGCTGCTGCTTCTGCTCCTACAAGCGCTTCTTCTTCTTCCTCTGCTCCCGCTACTACTATTGCAGTTGTCGTGGCATTTGTTATTGCTTCCTGTTGTTGTTATGGTTGTTGTTGTTGCTGTTGTTGTTTTTCTTGTTCTGCTAGTTCGTTTGGTTCTTGTTGGTTGTTGTTGTTTGTCTTGTTGTTGTTGTTGTTGCTGCTGTTGTGGTTCCTGTCGCTTAAGGTGTCGGCGCCATTTTCAGAATTCAGAATTTCTTTCGCTCGCTCTCATGCAAATTTAAGAAGTCGTGTTTCGTCTGAGTTTGAGTGTCTGTCCATCTATCCGTGTGTGTGTGTGTGTGGGTGTGTGTGTGCTTACCTCAGTTTCACTCGCGTCGGTGTGCGGGTGTGTGCTTGCTCTCCACACACACACACACTCGCACACCCTCTTAGACTGAACTCTGGCAACTGCCACAAGTGCAGAAATTAATGCAGCAACAGCTCCAAATTGAAAGGACGCCGACGGGGCGCGCGACATGCGGGGCGAAGAAGAAGAAGAGGAGGAAGAGGCGGGCGAAGTCTTGGAAGAAGAGGCAGAGCGACAAGGCGACATAGACGAAGGGGAAGAAGAACCAGACAGGAGACGTCAGCCACAGCAACAGGAGCTCGAGAAAGGGGAGAATCTGAAAAATAAGGAGATTTAAAAAAGGTTTAAAAAAGAAAGCCCAAAACGAATTTTTTTCGAATGGGATCTTGAAAAATGAAGCTCGCGAAACGGAGCTTAAGGAGAAAAAGATTGAAAAAGGACGCTTGAAAAAGTCATCTTAGAAAGTAAGGATTAAAAAATTAAACCCGAAAAAAAAACAGGATTATTAAAAATTACATGAATTCAAATGATAAACATATTATGAAACATCGTTCCAAAAATGAAGCTTAAGCTTAAAACAGAGGCTTCTGGAAATAATCTTAAAAAATGAGCTCAAGAAGAGGAGGGAAAAAACAAGTGTTAAATGGTATGGAAAAAATGCGGTTTGAAAAATTAAGTGAACAAAACCGGAGGCAGAGACGTAGACGAAGTGGTTGAGTGGGAAGGGGGGATCAAGAGGAAGAGGGAGTGAGAGAAAGAGGGAGTGAGAGAAAGAGCGAGAGTGAGCGAGATAGAGACAGTATGGGAGGGAGGCAGAAAAGGAACCTGCTGTAAGTGAAGTGAGAGGGCGCTTGTTGCTTTCTATTGACCATGGCGAAGGCTTGGCGGCCCTTCAGTTGGCAACGCGAAGGCGACGCCGCCCCCCTCGTCGACACCTCCTCCCTCCCCTCGCTCCTCACCCCCTTCCCTTGGCTTCGCCGGCTTCGAGCGCCGCGAGATTCACGAAATGCGTGACGAGCGTTCGTTCGTTCGTCCGTCGAATTCGCGCGTTCTCAAGTGCTGCAATCGGCTCATTTGCCATCCACCCTACCCCCCCCCCTCCCTCTGCCCCGCTCTCTCCTCTTCTTCCCCCCTTCCCCTCCTCACTCTCTGCCCTCGTTCCTTCGTCCGCACCCTGTTCTCTGTCATGCTCAGCAAAGAAATGCAAATTTCGGTCCCCCTCGCCTCGGCTCGCGATCTCCCCCTGGTCGACCCCAACCTGACCCCTCTCACCACTTCCCACCTCTCTCGCTCTCGCTCTCGCTCTCGCCGTCTCCTCGATCGTGCCGTTTCCATCACCCGGTCTCGCTCTGGCCCACTCCCTGTTGTTGTTGCCTCGTTGTAGATGATTTCATTGTATCGTATTGTGTCGTGGTTGTTGCTGTAGCTGTGGCTTGTTGTTGGTGTAGATTTTGTTGTTGCAGATTTTTGTTGTTGTTGGTTGCTGTTTTTGTTGTTGCTTGTATTTGTCTCTGCCTTGCATTCTCCTTAAGTTCCTCTCGTGGGTTCGAGGCTCCCAATAAAAATGCAGATTTCGTTTTATTTTATTTTCTCTCCCCCTCCCGCTCCTCCCTGTTTCCCTTGTTTGCCCTTCCCTTCCACGCCCCCCTTGTTTGGCCTTGTTTCCCCCATATATTTTCCCGTTTTTATTTTAGATTTCGTTCGCTCGTCCTTTTTATTTCGCATTCACATGGAAATCCCTCGAGAACTTGTTCGAGTGCGAATTAGTGTACGAGGAGGTGCGTGGACGGGCGAGTGTGTGTGTGTGTGTGTGTGTGTGTCTGACTACAAGTAAATAATGAGGACAGCAACAACAGCAAGAGCAGCAACAACGACAACAACGACAGTGTTTGCATTTAGTATTCTTCCCATAATTCAAAGAATTAGAGTCCGTTTCCCCCTTCTCGTTCGCTCGTTCTCTCCTTATGTGTGGGTCTCTCTCTCTCTCTCTCTGTCGCTCCCTCCTGTACGCCCCTCGCTCTCGCAGGGATGGAGCGGAATCCGCGAAGCCTCGAGTTCGAAACTGAAGTGAAGTGAAATTTTAATTTTTACCCTTGGTCTGTTTCAGGTAAGGACGAACGAGCGTCGGCTGAGCGAGGATTGAAGAGGAAGAGGAGAGGAGGAAGGAGAGTGGAGAAGGAAGAATAAGAGGAGAGAGCGAAGAAGATCTCCCTCTCTCACTCCCTCTCTCTTCTTGAGAGTTTGAACCGCAGACACCTTCGGCATTGAAGGGAGCTGGTGAGATTTGGCGGGGAGGGTTCGGGGAGGAGTAAAAGGGACAACAAAAAACAAGGACAACAAAAACAAGGTAACAACAATCAGGAAAAAAGACAAGAAACCGAAACCGAAACCGTCGTCCTGTGCACGGCGCACGTCCAGGATCGCGACCCACGACTCACACACACACAGCCTGACTCACGACTCACACACACACATGCACACGCACGCCGCTGACGAGTCCGCGCCCTCGCCCTCGTCCTCGAAGGTCCCTCGAGTCGATTCCTTTGAGGCGGCTGCGGTGCGATCGCTCGGCGCATTCCGCGGATTCCCCGAAGGCTTCGAAAATATGTGGAATTCGGCAACAACAACAACAATAACGCGCCAGTAAATTCAACAACAACAGCAACAACACAGGGCCTCGATTCCCTTTCGAATTTCGAGTTCTTGGCGAAAAGTTGAAGCCAGAAGAAGAAAATGAAAATCATGAAAATATGAACAAAAAACTGTAGCGAAATTTTTTTTTTTTAATATGCAAAGAATTTTGAAAAAAGTGCAAAATATACCAAACAAATTTCAAACATAACAATTACATACGTATGAAAAATATTTAAAAACCAAACATATAAAAACAATTATGTCACTAAAAATTGCAAAATATTAGCCAATTTTGTACGAGACATTAAAAAAAAATTTAATAAAAAAATAAATTATTTTAACGATATGCAAAACTTTTCCCACAAAAATTTAAAAAAAATATTTATGAAAAATGATTTTCTCCCAAACGAAGCGAAACATTTGGAAAAGCGGTCGAAGCTCCTTTTCCGCGGAATTTCCCGTCGAAAACTTTCGCTTCGCGGAATTCGCGCTCGTTTCGGGTGCGAGGGGGCGAGAGAGAGAGAGGGCGAGGGCGAGGGCGAGGGAGCGAGAGAAATCGCAATTTGTCTGAGTCTGAGTTTTGATGGCTTTTTGTTGTTGTTGCTGGCTGGTGGTGCGGGCCGAGTTAATGAATCAGCGCGAGTCGCCGAAACCCTTCCGAGGGCCCGACCGACTCGCTGTGGCCACGGCGAGCGGCGTCAGAGCGTGAGCGAGGCGTTGCCACATGTTCGTGCGCTCGCCGCCAGGCAGCAGGTGGCAGCTGTTGCGTCTGCGGCGGCCGCGACACGCACGAGGCACGAACGAGGGACGAACGAGAGGCGTTGACGAGGGCTTGGATGAGGGCGAGGGTGGCGTCGTCGGTCGGCGGGGTCGGGGGCGGGGCGCGGCTTCAATTGCGGATTTTAACGAGATTTCCGGGAAGCCCCGAGATTCACGCAAAAAGGCGCGAGGAATATTTTCGCAGTTTAATTGGGGGAACGCGCAGATTTGCGAAAACGAGGCGAAGTGAGGCGCGTCGATAACTTTAAATGATTTGTGATTGCCTGGGGAGAGGGAGAGGGAGAGAGAGAGAGAGGTAGGGAAGTGTCAGGAGGCCTGAGTCAGTGAAAGGGAGGTGGCCAGAGGTGGAGGCCGAACAAAGAGCCCAAATGGAAATTTTCCCGGTCTCAAACTCGGCCTCGAGCTCGTCCTCAGTCTCGTCCTCGCCTCGTCCATGGCCTCGTCCTCAGTCTCGTCCTCGCCTCTTCCCGGTCCCGCCCCCGGCCTCCAGCTCGGTCCCGGTGTCGGCCTCGGTCCTGCTCGCGGAGATTTCTTTCTTCCGACACCCGAGAGATTTATCTGCCGACCAGGGAACGCGAAACTCGAACCGCGTTCCGCCGAATCTTCCTGTGCCCGTGGCCCGCGACGGCGACGTGGAATTCGCTGCTTGGCCGGGACGAGAGCGGGCTTCGGAAGGACTTCGCCTTCGAACTCTCAAGGCCTCCAGAGCTTTCAGAGCGAGGATAAATTTTCGGCCTCTGGACCGCTCGCGAAAACCTTCGAACAAGCGACGGCAATAGCAAGGAGGACAACAAGCACAATAGCAACGACAACAACAGCAGCCAGGATAACAAGGACATCCCTGTCGGCTGGGATTAATCGCCATTGTTGCCGCTGTAATTATCGGCGAATTGAAATGCAAATCAAAGCCGATTGCGATAACAGGATTCCGATTCCGATTCCGGTGCCACGCGCGCGTCTCCGGCGCCCCGTTTCGGGCATTTGCATATCATTGGCCGCCACACACACACACACGCACGCACCGAACACACCCACATTGTTCCGACACCCGCGCCAACATGAGCGCCCGTGTCTAATGCCGTGTCTAATGCGATTCATTTGGCCGCCAGCGGTCGGTCGCGGTTCCGCCTCCAGCTGGGAGGGTGTGCGTGAGTGACTGAGGGTGTGCGGGTGTCTGAGCTGAGTGTGCTTGTGTCTGTGTGACTTCTCCGCGGCTCCATCGACTCGCCTCGATCGCCGTCCTTCGATGGCAATTCAATTAATTCGAAGGCAAGGGCAGATGTTGCTTCTTGCTCCCTGATAAATTCCTCGCTCCGGAGCCCTCCCCGCAGCCCCGGTCCACTCTCCACGACCCACAGTCCACGCTCCACAGTCCGCAATCCACGACCCACTGAATTTGCCACGCCCGTGTGGCGCGAGGCCGAGTTCAGCACAAACTTGGCTCGCCAGCAGCCGGCAATCGCCAGATGAGCGCGTGATTTGCGATGACCGCCGCTAGTTGGGGAGGAGGCGAGGCGCGAGGGCGTGGTCGTGGTCGGCGGCCGCCGCTCGTCCCGCGTTTAATAAGCAGAGCCCATGAATTATTTCGCTTTTATTATTATTATTATTTATGCAAATACCTCCGTGCATTTTTCAGCCCGCGAAACAATCGCGAATTTTAATTTCAATTTAGGGCGCGAATAATTAAAAATCACAACAAAAGCGAGACTATTTTTTCCATCGAACGAGAGAGAGGGAGGCAGGGAGGGACTGAGGGACAGAGAACGAATTCATTTTCGATGCAATTCGATTTCGATTCGATTCGGAGTCTGATTCGGACGCTCCGAAAGGCCTGGCGACGAGTCCTCGACGAGCCATCGAAAAGCACTCGGCGGCGCTCGAGTTTAAGCGACCGAGGCGAGAGGCCAGAGAACACTTGAACAGCAACAACAACAACAACAACAATAACGACAATAACGGCGACAACAACAAGAACACCAGAAACAACCACGGCAACAACTACGGCTATCGAATGAATGCTAGGAGGCAACGTATGCGTGGAAATGGAGCAACAACCACATTGTCAACAACAACAACAACAACAACTACGACAACAGCAACATCGATGGAAGCAGAAACAACAACAGCAACAAAAACCACTCGATTCCCCGATTGAACTCGTCAAAAGTTATCGTCGTTTTCGCTTTCGCTGCTGTTGCTGTTGCTGTCTTTCACCGGAGTTCCTGTTGTTGCTGTTGTTGTTGTCGATATTTTCGCAATCCCGTCGCTGTAGTTGTTGTTATTTTCAGCACGTTCTTGTTGTTGTCATGATTTCTGTTTATTCGCCGTCCACGGCCCGCGAGCCACTGATTCCGATTTCGTTGTTGTTGGCAGCTCACCTGCAGCATCCGCCGGGCATTCGAATCGACCGCCACCCCTGCCGCTGCACCACCCCCCCCCCCCCTCTCTCTCCGCTCCTTCCTGTCGACGGGGCAAAAATTGTATTCATGACACCTCCCGAGGCGAAGCCACTCGAACGCGCTGGCGGTGATCGATCGAGCGATTGGGCCGAGGGAACAGTGGTGGCAACAACAAATCGCCAACAACAACAACGACAAAGGCAACAAAAATAACAGCGACACGATGCAACAGCAGAAACGGCATCAAAAGGAACGATGACAACAACGGAAACCAGCGAAACAACCAAATAAGCACCAGAACAAAACCATTTCGCGGCATCAGCATAAGCATCCGCCATCTGTGCATCTCCCTCAGCGCCTCCCTCCATCTCTCTCTCTATCGCCACACTCGAACTGCCCGGAAGCGGAAATGTCGGCGGAGCCACAGCATCGACGGCGACAGCATCAAAGCGAGGCAGGTCGGCTTCGCGCGATTTCCGGCGGAGCCCGGAGCGGATCCCAAGCATTCAACGGTCCATTTCTCACTCTCTCTCGCTCTCTGCCTCGCCCTCTGCCGGCCAGCAGAATCCTTCTCGCCTCCTCCTCGGCCTCCTTCGTGGTTCGCTGGATCCTCCTTGGCCGGCCCTCGCTCGGCACGTCATGAATTATCGGCCCGAATTCGCCGTAATTGCATTTTAATGACGCGGGCTCGCCACCGACGCCGCGGGCGTGGCCGACGAGGGCGCGGACAGGCGGACTTTTAATTTGAGATGAAAAATGAGCGGAGATTCGCGCGTTTCCCCGCTCTCGCAAGTCCTCCCAGTGTCCTTTTGAGGGCTTTGCGATTGACATTGAAGAGCGATTGCTTTCGCTTCCCCAGGGAGTGTTTTGAAGGTCGCGATTCGGACCCCTGCCCTCCGACCGCGCCTCAGCAGCCGTCGTCGCTCTTCCCAGCCTCCTCTTCCGCTTCCGGTGCGGCTGCGAAATGCCGCATGCATTTGGCTCATTAACATTTGATCCAGCCAAGCGATTCTCGACCCCGAACCCGACCCGCGACCCTCGGCCCGTCCACGCCCCTCGCCCTTCCGGCTCACTTAATTTATTTGCTCTAATTCGATTATGAGCTCGATTACTCAGTGGCCAAATGTGGAAGAGCTTCCGATTCCCGCCACTCCCCTCGCGACCTGTCCGTGATTTCCAATCGTTTCCAATTATTTGAAATTATGCGCAATCGACTAATTTCGCCGGCAATAAACTCGAATCGATCACCAATCGACGTTGCTGATTTCCGTGTTCGGCTCTGATGGCCAGGGGCGACTGGGGTGGGTGCGGACGTCAGGATTCGGTCAGGATGGGACGACGACCTATTCGCAAATTCCGCCCAAAATCAGGCCCCGGGTCTGGCTTGGTTGGCCATGCATGACAAATTATTTGCAAATAAATTAAACGTCCTCCTCGTCTGCGGTCCTTCTGGCGCCCCTTGGCCAGGTCCAGGTCCTCGTCCTCAGACCTCATCCTGACTTCTCGACCTCAGTCCTCGTCCTCAGTCCTCGTCCTCAGCCCTCATCCTCAGTCCTCGTTCTCAGATCTCGTCCTTTACCTCTGAAACTCTGTCGTTTGGTTGTCCTCGTTATTTCCTGGTTGTCCGGTTCCACTCTCCATACATCTTTCTACCTCTCTCTCTCGCTCTCCTTCTCGCTCTCCCTCTCGCTAGCCCTCTGCACCTCTCTTCCCGTCTCTTCAGCTCTGTCGCCATCGCCATCGCCTAGCCAAAGTTGATCCCTTCGCGCCCATAAATTATGGTCGTGGCATCCTCGAAACAACCCGACAACGAGGCGCCGAGCCCTTTTCAGCTGCTCCCCTTCAGCCTCGCCTTCGTACGCGCCTCGTCCTCTTCCCTGGAAGTGCAGGGGCCGACCGGGGCGTATGAGTGACATGGACTCTAATTAAAATGTTCATCATACGCCGTGTTGGGCATGCGAGTCGACCGAGGGACCGACCGACCGACCGACCTACTACTAAAACTTTCAACAACGAATGCAAAACAAACACCAACTACTAAACAACAAGCACTGGAATAACAGCAACAAATACTAAAACAACTACAACAACTGCCAAAACAACTACAACCACATCGACTCTGCATCTCCCTCTCGTCAGTGGAAATGGAAACCAAAGCCGCATTTTAATCCCGCGAATCGAGAACCGCAGAAATCGGGTCTTTTTAAAAATTCCATTTGTTTTTAAATTCCGCCCTCACCTCGTCCCCGTTTTCACCTTCCGCCCTCGCCCTCGCCCTCGGGTCGGTAAAAGAGCCGCAGCCGCAGACCCGAGAAGGCCCGGTGAAAACTATTTCCAGCTCGCTCCGTCCTTTTCACACGCCTCCGATCCTCTCTGATTCTCCCTGGGCGCTCGTTCGGAGTAATTTGCGATTCGAGATTAATTGAAAGAAGTGGACGGGTTTCGGCAACCGCCGGCGATCGCCCGGGGACCTGGCGAAGGACCTCCGGACCTCGTTCATTAGCATCAAACGGATGGACTGGCAACGGGAGCGAAGCGAACTCGGCCAGAGGCAGCCAGAGAGCGAGCAGAGGGAGAAGGAAAACGGCTCGAATGCCTCAAATCGACGGGCTGGGAACCGGTTTAATAGACAGATGAAGATATTTAAATACATCAAGGAAGGAGTTAAGCCGAGCAGGCGGTGGGAAGGAAAAGGGGAATTGGCGAAAGTGAAAAAAAAAGAAAATCATGGAAAAATTATAGGGAAAAAGTAGAAAAAAGTGGAGAGAAAAATGAAGCTGAGATCAGAGAATAAAAAGAAAGGCCAACAAGTGATGAGGAAAATGAGAGAAAAATACGAAAAAATAATTAAGGAAAGATTTCAGAAAAAAGTGCAAAAACACACCAAAAATAAAGAAAATCAGTTAACAAAAGAAATAAAACAACAAAGCAAAAAACAATGATGTAAAATTGAGAAAAAATAGTGAAGGGAAAGTGAGGGGAAAAGAGAGGAAATACCAGAGAAAAAACTAAGGAAAAATATGGAAAAAAATAGGGAAGAAGAGAGGAAGAAAAGCGTTTAAAAAGACTTTGAAAAGTGATTCCAAAGACTGCGACCGAGTTAATTGAAGCAAGGCGGGAAATAAGCGAGCCGAGCGTGAGATGAGCGAGTAAGCGAGACAATTGGATTTAAAGCAGGGACGAAAGTTCTGCGAACTATGATGAAACACCATTAAACTGTGAAGAGAGCGGGGGGAAAAAGAGGATGTCGTTCGAACGAAGACAGCGAAAAGAGGGTCCTGTGAACGGGCCGGGCGAGGGTCCTTCGAGGGAGTGGTGGGAAGGGAGGAGTGGGTCGCATCGACATCTCATCCCAGCCCCAGCCCATCTCGGCTGCCGGAGGATTTTCCTCGAATGCACCTGCCTCGCCTCACGACGGCCGCCCGCCCCCCACGCGCCACGTTCGGTTCGGTGGGGTTCGAAACGTGGCTCGTGCGGCTGTCACGTTGCCGAAATCACGTTCATCCCCCTCCTCCTACTCCTTCACGGTCCTCCGGCTTCACTTCGTGCTCCAGCTCCTGCTCCTTCTCTTCCTCCCACAGCGCCCTCGCCTCCTCCTCCAGTTCCCTCGCCTGCTCCTGATCGCCCCACCTGCGACGAAATCCTCGATCAGAATTCCCGACCTCGATCCCCAACTCATCCCTCTCATTTCCCATCCTTCTTCCATCCCCTCTGCCCTTCTTCCCCCGGTCCCCAGCCGCATTCTCAGATTTCGAGTCCCAGTCAAAGCCATGTCGATTGGGGCCACAGGAGGTGGAGCAGCCAACAATCGGCATGGTTGGACCAGGCCATGGATTGCAGCAGGACGTCGTGGGTTGGGCCAGGTCTTGGGTCGGACCCGGCCTTGCGTTGGTGGCCACTGCGGCCGGTTCGAGCTTCGACCGCCCGCAGCCCGCGCCGCAGTGGCCGCCGGTCGCCCGCCGAGACCCGCGGAGACCGAAAATGACTGATGGCCCGATGTCGGATGAGAGGGGGAGTCGCCGGAGAGAGGGAGGTCAAAGACAGGGAGGGAGGTCGGGGTCTGAAGACCAGGGGCCCGAAGCCGGGAGTCTGAGGCCGAAGCCTGTGGAGAGCAGGAGCTCGGCTGGCTGAGCGCGAGAGCCCGGCCAGAGGCTGCGCTGCCGTGACAATTGGCTCAACTTCGCAGGCGGACCGAAGCCATCCGGGGCGACGGAGGAGATGGAGGAGAGGGGTGATCAGGTGAATCAGGGTGAATGGGGGCAGTTGATGAAGCAGCAGTAGTTGAAGGAGCATCAGGAGGAGACTGAAAGCCAGGAGAAGTATAAGAAGCAGAGGAGCGAGGAGAAGAAAGAAAATAAAACGCAGTAAAATTGAACAAAGAAGGGTGCATCAAAAAGATGTAAAATAAAAATAAAATAAAGGGAAGTAAAATAAAATAACATAAAATTAAAAGCAGATGAAATCACGACGAGCCAAATAAAATCAAACCGAGTTGGAGCGGCAAAAGAAGGAATAAATAAATGCAATGCAGGCGAACCACGAGCCATCAGGGTGCAAATGGGACCGGAAATTGCGACGTGAGGAAACAAACGCTTCCTGGCGTCGCCCCAACCCACCGACGGAGCCATTGGAACCAGCTCCGAGCCACTGGAGTCGATTCTCGCACCTCTGCCCACTGTCGCAGACACACGCGGTCCCTGAGACACCCACACGAGGGCACGGGTGGACTGACAGACGGACAGATGGAGGACAGGCGGACGGACGGACGGACGGACATAAATCGCATAACTGCATATTTATTGGACCGGAGGCGGGGCGGGAAGGAAGGAGAAAAGGGAGAGGACGAAGGCGATGGCGACGGCGAAGAAGACGAGACGAGACGAGACGAGGGTTGAGCAGGCAATGAGTCGAGCTCCGAAGGACACAGGATCATGCGAGCGTGTGTGTGTGTCGGCGTGTGTGTGTCGGCGTGTGTGTGTCCGTGTGTGGAGCACACGCACGTGTATGTGTTTGGCATAAATTCCCATTGCTAGGACGGAGGAGGGAAATTTGAATTTCAATTGCGCCGCCCAGGAGCCCAGCGGAGGAGAAGGGAGGGGAAAAGCAGCAGGAAACGAGGGGGAGGGGAAGGGGAAGGGGAAGAGGTAGAAAAGTCTGAGGACACAAGTAGGAAACGTCCTTCAGGCGTTCGTAGGCGCGGCACGGAGCGATTGTCGTTGTCAAGAATTTGCTGAAGCGAACAAATTCCTCGGCGGCTCCGTCTCGTATCTATTTCTCTCCCTTTCTCTCCGCCCCTCTTCTCTCTCTCTCTCTCTCTCTCTGTCTCTCTGTCTCTCTCTCTCTCTTTCTCCTCTCCTCTGGTTCTTGGGCGTCCTTCGGTGCCGTCGAGGCCCTCGTCGAACGATTGAGTCGCAATCGCTGCCGTTCCCTGGCTTCCCCCGACTTCAATCGCTGCCCTTGCCTTCGTTTTCCCACCCTCATCGCTTCGCTTCTCCCCCCTTCACCCTTCGCTGCCCCCCCTCTCGCTCGGCTCCCTCCTCCCCTCACCTCCCACGCCTGCCTCGCCTGACTTGACTTCGATCTACTCATCCTCATTATCTGCGCCTGATGACGACGACCAGCAGAAGATCCTCCAACTCCCTCCTTTCTCTCCCGTCTTTCGCTCGCTCTGTTCGATCGTCGCGGTTTCCCTCGGCCGCCCTGGCTTGGTCTTCGTCCTCCTTTCCTCCATCTTCCTTTGGCTTCAGGTCCCTCTTGTCTCATTTTCCTTCAGCCTCATCGTCCTCCAGCCTCATCGTCCTCGTCCTTTGGCCTCGGCTTCCTCTTCCTCCGTCTCCCTTCTTCTCCATCTCCCTTTTCTTCACTCCTTCCTGAATCCTTCCACGACTCTCCTCCTCGTCCTCTCGATGTCACGGAGCGTATGAGTGACATTTAATTAATGTTCCTCCTGGGTCATCCTCGTCCCCTATCCATGCTCATGTATGTGTGTGTGTGTGTGTGTGTTAGTGTGTGTTTGAGTCAGCATGGCTGAGTGTTGTTTTTTCTTCCGTCAATTCAAAATATTTCCCGCCACACATCAACGTCACGGCGATAACTCACTGACTAAATCTATATTCAGAGACACTCGCGCGACGCAGGAGGCGCAGCCATGGAGGCGTCTGTGTTCGTGGCGTCTCTGGAGAATTCATGAGCACGTACGCATCCGCCCACACACTCACACACCCTCGCCCAGACCAACCCTGGCGCACGCAACTCGGCAATAATTCGTTTGCATGTTGCATGCATCGAAGCATCGCTGGCTGAGTTGCTTTCGTTGGGGTCTGTAGTCGTGTCATTGTTGTTGTCATTTTTCTGCTTGTTGTTATTGTTGTTGTTGTTGTAGCCGCCTCCATAAATCGACCCAACGTCGCATCCTCCGGCAGCGGAGCGAGGCGCAAAAACGAAACGACACGAAACGAATGAAATCTAATAGAGAATTATCGCAAATGCAATTGCGTGCAGTGGCGCCATCTCGCTTTCACCCCCAGCTCCCTCCCTCCCCCTCGACGGCTGCTCCTGGTGCTGGAGCTGCGTGAAATTGCGTTGCTCTCACGCCCACGGACGAGGACGAGGAGCTTTTTCGAATCCTTTCTTTCAATCCAGTTCAGGAGGGCGAAGGCAGAGACGGGTAGGGAGAGACAGAGAGGAAGAGAGAGAGTGGGGGAGCGAGGGGGAGACGGAGGTGGATGGATTTGAGGGCGATTTATGCGCATGTATTGCGAATCCGAGAACCCGCAAAATCTCCCCACACGTCGCCACCTGTCGCTTGTCGGGGCCTCCGGCAAGGATTCGAAGGTCCTGGTTTTTTGGGGCTCCAGGCCCTAGCGATCTCTGATCAATCGATCGGGAAAAAACTCGCCAAATCGCCAACTGCTGAAGGCGAGGACGGCGGATCCTCTTCGTTCCTTCCCCGTTTCCTCGTACGCCTCGACCAAGGGCGAAGATGAAGTCCTAATGAAGTTCCGCCAGCCTGGGTCGCGTCGGACGCTGGTCGCCCTTGCCTGGCAAAAAGCAACACAAATGCAAATGTGTGGAGGAATTGGAAGAAGCTCAGCTCGATACCGGACACGGAAGCGCCGCCGGAGCCGTAGTCGGAAACATTGTCAGACAACTATTGGCGCACTGCATGGCGTGGAGGGAGAGGTGGAGAGAGTGGAGGAGGAGAAGGTCGAAGGATGCAGGAGCGGAAAATGAGGGGATGCAGGAGGAAGACCGAGGGACTCAAGCGTGCAAAAAAGGAGGGATGCAGAAGGAGACGATCGGAGGACGGCCGTGCAAAGCCTTGACCAGGGGTCGGACGGGACTCGGGAACGGCTCAAAGGCTCAGCGAGGACGAGGGCCGAACAGCCGACAACAACCACGATTAGTTCTTGTGCCGGGAGGCGGCGAAAGGCGGGGACGTGGACGGCGTGAACGGCGTGCACGAAGCTGTTTTCCTGATAAATGAAAGCCGATAAATGCCGAGCTTCGAAGGGAGGAGGCGTTGAGGGGGAGACGGAGAAGGGGGCGGGGCGGAGTTGGATTGGAGCGGAGGAGGCGGAGGCGGAGGCTGAGGCGGAGGAAAAGGGAAACTTTTACAATTCAATTTTCTACACAATCTCGATTCCAAATCCAGTCCTCGTCCTCGTCCTTCGCTGTCTCGCTTCTCTTTTGTCGTCTCTCTTCCGCCGTCTCCTCGTTCTTCGTCCCCCTTCCTTCGACTCGTGTGCCCTCGTCCCATCGTCTTCTCGTCCCTCGCCTTCTCACCCTTCGTCCCTCGGCCTTCCCTCGTCCTACCTTCCCCAACGACCGGAGCCGGAACTTTTTGGCAGCATATTTTTAGGGGCCCCATAACGGCGCGCTTCCGGTTCCGCTTCTTTCTCCACTCTTTCTTCGACTTCATTTCAGTTCGCCGTCGACTCCTTGTCCTCGACCTCGGCCCTCCTATCAATGTTGATTTTGCTCGCGCCCCCTTCGAGGGCCGGCGATTGAGCTCTTCTTCTACTCCTGCTGCTGCGTCTTCGACCCAGGATGAGGGGACGCAGAAGGGGGAGAATTGAAGGGGAGGGGGGGGGGGTACTGAGTTGGAATTGGCTCAATTTTTCCGCCGTTTTCCTTTATCGGCCCATAATTTCTCGTTAACTTCCTCGAATCAACGACGGACGTGTTTCGCTCGCTCCGGCCACACCTGGTGGGATCGAATTTGTTGTTGTTTTTTGTTTTGTTGTTGTTATTGTCATAACCCAACCACCTCACGCGCCAGCGACCTCGGCGCACACAATCAAAGTTAATGCCAACAAATACGTGATTCTCTCGTTTCCGTCCGGCCGACGTCGGCAGGTTCCGTCGGCTGAGCGACAGACAGACAGACAGATGGACAGCCAGCCACGTGGACAGACGTCCTTGGGACCGAGCCCGAGACCCTCCTCCTCCCTGAATCCAGTGTTAATCAAGAGATCCCGTTAATTGTCTGCAGCTTCCCGACGGAGGCCGAGGCCCGGCGACGAGGCCTTTGTTTGACTTTCGGCCAAGACAAACCATGCGCAGGAACTCAATTAAGCGAGCTGAAGGCGCGGGATCAGGGGCGAGGGAGCGGGAGGAGGAAAATTCCGTGGAAAGGAGGAAAATTCCGAAGAAAACAGGATCAAAGTTGTTGAGTGCGAGCTGAAGGATGGGCTGAAGAAAGTTGCGTTGGACGATGGATAGAAAATATGGGAGAGGATGAGGCGACGAAGATGAGAAGAAGATTGGGGTGAAGGATGGGATGAAGGACGAAAAAGGGTACGAGATGAAGGATGCGATGAGCTGAAAAATGAAACAAAGAATGAGTAGAAGGACGAGCTGAAGCTCGGGAGGAAGATGGAATTTAAGAATGAGACGAAGTAAAAGCTACAGGATCAGCTGAGGAATCGAGTGGTGAATTTAGAGATTAATAATTATCTGTTGTAGGGGTTGAGGAAACAACAGGAGAGAATGAAGAGTGATTCGAAAACCAATCTGGGGAAATTGGGAGCAACATCTGAAAAACCAAAGAAATTGCGAAAAATCTTTCAAAATTTCTTCTTAAGATTTGTAAATTCCTTGATTGATGCAAGGTGGAAAACTCCATCTCCCCGATGAACAGACTCGTCAATTTCCCTCTCAGTCTCACTCTCTCTCTCTCTCTCTCTCTCTCGCCCCCCTTGCAGATCTTCCGCCTCGAAAACAGTGATTTATTTCCTTGCACCGGCTCATAATTGATGGCGGAGTTACAGAATATGCCGAGGCTGCGGGTCCGACGGCCCGGCAATAAATCAAAAACACCCGCTTCAAACTCGCTCTCTCTCTCTGTCTCTCTCCGTCGCCCCTCGCCGGATGCCCCGTGATGAATCGCTTCCTCCGGATATTGGTTTTGGGGGAATTTCGCGTAATTCTGTTTGTCGCGAAGCCGCGAAAACGCTGTTAATTTGGCTTCGATGCGGCCTCGGCCGCGCATCTGGGCCGCCGAAGCCCGTCGTCCCTCAATCGAACCCGCCTTCGAATCCGAATCCAACTTTGACTGCGAGTCCTCCGTGTTCGCATTTGAATCCGGCCGACGGCGAAATCCCGAAAATCCCACGGAAACTTCGTGCCCACAAATCGAGGGCGGACGTGCGACAGGCTCAGGTTCCTCCCTCCCTCGTCCGCGCTTTCTCCCTTTTGGTGTTGCATGCAAAACCCTGGCACGCCCCCCGCCTACGCCCACGCCCACCTCTCAGGGCCCCAGCGGCCGCAGCTCGAACACGAAGTTTCGTCGGCGGCAGGAGCTCAAAATAATTTATGAACCGCGACGGCCGAGGGAAAACAACAAGAGAGAGAGGGACAAAGTGAGGAGGAGTGTGTGTGGGAGAGAGAGAGAGAGAGTGAGCAAGCGAGATAGAGAGCTAGTTGGTAGCACAAAACTATCGTCGAGAAGTCGCCGCGAAATCGCCGCAAAGTCTGCTGCGAGTATTTACGAAGGCCCCAAGACGTCGCCTCAGGTTGCCTCGGAAACGAGGCGCGGGAGACGCAATGGGCGAGGGAGAGAGTGAGAAAGACGGACGACTCCGGTCTCCCTCTGGCGCCTGCGAGTGCCCGGCTTCGTGGAGAAAATTAAAACTTAACGATTTTTCTCCAAACGAGTCCACGGTGACCAGGACCAGGAGCAAGTTTTATGCGAAAACTACGTGGGCGCGGAGAGATTAAGAGGGAGGGAGAGAGAGAAAGAGAAGAGTGCAGAGGTATTTGGGAAGATAAAGACACCGTCAGAAGTTTTTTATGTAATTGCCGTGTTTGCCAGCAAAATGATTTAAAGTGATTCCATTCATTCGCCCGTCGCAGTTTCCAGCAAAAAGACAACTTTTTCTACTTCAAACTCCCAGCGAGCGGGTTTTGGAGTTATTGATTTATGCCACGTGGCCCCGTGGAACTCCCACATGTTCTGACCATGTCCTCCCCAACGTCCACATGTCCACTTTCCCCATTACAATCGGTTTATTTATTGTTTTCTACTTGTTTCCCACCACAATTCCATTCGATATCGGCCCACGATATCGGCCTACGATGTTTTCCAGGCACTAATTAATTTCCTGTTCATTTGCGTGCATTCGATACGAGTACGACTGGGATTATCGGCGCGGTCTCCTCGTGTTTCTATTCTCAATATTCGTTCTAAACTCGTCGCCCTGGCCTCGTCCCGCTGTCATCTGTTCACCGGCTGTCGGTCGATAGTTGATTGACATCGAGTCCGCACTTCCTGCCACCGCTCGGGACGGACGCCCGAAGGGACCGATGGACGGACGGGCGCACAGATGGACGAGCGGGGGAAAGGACGGACCCACAGACAGACGGACGGACGGACGTGGTTTCTTTGGGGCATAAACAAATCAATATCTTCGTGGTTCCTCGGCCGCCCATTCGGCCACCTGCATGAACTATTTACGATCACATAAAACAGACGATGACGACCTCCTCCCCATCTCTCTCTCCCTTTCACTCCCTTCTTCTCCCTTTCTCGCCCTTCCACTCTTCACTCAAAGTTGTCTATTTTTAAGCCATTATCCCCGGTCCACGCAGGCCACCTGCGGCCCTTCCTGGACCTGGGGTTGCGGCCGCTGACCTGCGAGGATGAGGGGACCCTGGCGCCCAGCGAGGGGTGGGGGAGGAGGTGGAGGCGACCCCGTGAACACTTCGCCAAATGGCAATTAAAGCGGTCGCCCACGCCGTCCTCGGCCATTGTCCGCAATTGTTGTGGCTTAAGCGCGCCCGGCCACGCCCCCCGACCGCCCCAACCCACTCTATCACTCTCGCCGCACTGCAGCGCATTGTCCTTTGGCGTCGTGTTTTGCCGCCGGGCCATTTGGCGTCTTTAATGGCCGAGCCACGCACGCACCGCCGGCCACATCATGTGTGGCGTTATGAATGTAATGGTAAATGTAAATACATGCGTTTATTGGCGAACGGGGAGGGAGAAGGGAAGTGGGAGTGAGAGTGAGAGAAGTGAAATCAATATTTCCGCCGGGGCCGAAGGACTGGGTCGAGAACGTTCGGGAAGACAAAACGGAGGCGACTGCGGCGATTTTCATTAGGACAAGGATGGGAAAAGGCATTAAAAGTAAGTCAAAGGCTCACGAAATTCACGCCCATGAAAATAATGATCGAATTCCGAATTCCAATAAATCAGAGATCGCCGGAGCGAACCCCAGACACGTGGCGTATGAGCGACATGGGCGAGATGGCGTCGTCGGATCCACCGAAGAAGTCGGAAATGACTCCAGTTTCGGTTCGGTTTGTTGTAATCGCGATCGAATTCTTTCAGTAGAGGAACGCAGGGACCTCGACAGCTGCTGGCGATGGAGAAACTTCGCAGCTCGCGATTCCAACAACGACGCCGGCAAATCATCGATGGCGATGCCGATGACGACGAGGCAAACAATTGGCGTGGGAACAAGTATTACAACAAGAACAAGAATGTAAAGAACAATGACAACTATTACAACAAGAACAAGGACACTGACGACTATTACAACAACCATTACAACAACAACACCGAACCCAGCAAGGACACTGCAGTCGACGGCGGGTGGAAAAACTGCAAAGCAGAACTTTTAATTCCACTGTGTTTGTGCGGAAGAGCAAGGAAAACAGACGCGAGCGGGCCAGGAGGGAGAGGAAGAAGAAGCGCAGGAGAGGGGGGTCGGGGGCGTGACGGAAAATCAACAAAAGCCGCACATGACGCGATGCTCGAAGCTCGGTGCAGGAAACGTTTATTGATAAAACTCACAACTTACAGCGAATCTAAACAGAGACAGACACAGGCACATCAACACCAACACCAACACTCACTCTCACACAAAGCCACGGAGACTCACACGGGGACACGCGGACATCCACACGAACACATACACAGACTCACACACGCTTGCCTTGCACTCACAGGCGCCCGCCCTGGCTTCAGCCGCGGGACGGACAGACGGACGGACGGACTGACGTCGAGCTGCTGTTTAAATGCTTCCACACGCGACAGACGAACCCACGAGCACTCGGGCGACTTCTGACACACACACACACACACTCACGCGGCGTCCTCGTGTGGGGTGTGAGAGGAGAGTCCTCGAGGTCCTCGTGGGGCTCTGGTGCATCGTCAACTGTCACAACTTCCTTTCGTCGCTGTCGTCGCGCTTCTGTGAGGAATGGCTGCATGTGTATGTGTACATTTTTGTCTGTGTGTTTGTGTTTTGACGTCCTTGCACCTGCCGTGAAGTCCCGACTCGGATGAGAGCGAATTCATCGCACATTACGAGCGCAAATGAAGCTCCGCAGACGTTGAATTTCAACACGAAGTCATTAATTCAAAAAATTCATAAAGCACGAGGTTCGCTCGGGAAAATCCGCCGGGAATCACCAGAAAATCCCGTGAGAATCCACCGAAAATCATTCGTGAAAACCCCGAGTCGGTCTCCCCATTCACAACCCTCGAACCCTTTCGCGTCTGCATTGCGTCTCGTGTCGAAAATCCGAGTTCAGTTCCTCGAAACCCAAAACCCGCAACGCCCTTGAAAGCGCTCGCATCCACTCGCTCGCATTCACTCGCATCGCTTTCATTCGCTCACTCGCATTCACTCGCATCGCTTTCATTCACTCACTTTCGCCGTTCGCTCTTGTTCTCGCTCACGCCCGTCACGTCGTGTCCACTACTTTTGATCTCCGCCTTCAATATTTCGTCCCATGCCCTCAGCCTCCTGCCAGCACCCCCGGACGTCTCATCGCGGTCCTTGAAGGACTCGCTCTTGTTCTTCGCCTAGTTCCGCTCCTCGGACTCGTTCGCAGCTCGCAAAAGGTTTCAATTTTCCTCCTGGCTCCTCGGCCACGGGGCGAGATAAGAAAATTGGCAGCGAATGCGGTTCGTCTTTCGACCATAACTCTCTCTCCCTCTCTCCCTCTCTCCCACACTAGCTTTTCCTCGCCCTCTCGCTGTCCTCCATTAGTGAATGGAAGCTTTCATCTCGAACCCGAGTCCGAGTCCGATGCGGGCTGTCGAGCGGCCGCCAGGACCCGTGGGCGGGACATGGACATGACCATTGATGCCAGATCGCCGTGGCCGCTGGGCCGGGGCGAAGGAAACATTCACACACACGACACACGTACACTCACACACATAAGCGCCCACACAGTTACCGAAAAAGAAGCTTTGAGGAGTTCCGAGGAATCACAGGAAGGATCCAAACGAGCAAAGCCCGACCATGGCTTCCGCCTACCGCCTCCCGCCCCCTTCGGTCCTTTCCTAATTGCTTCCTAACAGGCTCTCGGCCTCAATGAGGACCCCTCGCTCCCCCGCTCACGCACACCACTGCAGCAGGATGTCGCCCGCACACACACAGCGGAAGCGAAACGAAGCCAATTTCGCAGCCGGCATCGCTTTTAATTCGAAAGCCGTTGATGCGCATAATTCGCTCGACCGTCTCGCTTTCTCCCTCCCCCTCTTTCCCCCTCGCCCTCCCCTGCCCTGATCAGTTTCACTTCCGTTTGCCCAGCTCGAGCTCGACCAGGTTCTGCTCCAATGAATTTTAATTATTCAACAGAGAACAGAGAACGGAACGAAAGGACCGACAGCACTCTTTGCACAAACACCGATGATCAGTCACCGGCCACGCCCCCTCTACCCCTCTACCGCGCCTCACCCCGCCCTATCTCAGCCCCACTAAGTCCAACAGTCGTCGACCATGCTTCGAAGAATCCCAGCCCAGGGTCCTCGGCTTCAAGGGCTTGAGGAGAGAAAGAGGGGGGAACTTCGACTGTTTGCATTGGTGTTGGGGTGCCTGGGTGTGTGAGTGTGAGTATGGTGAATGTGTCAATGGCTTGGCCGCCGTGAGAAATGTCCCAAATTGACTTCCAGCATCGATGTCGCCGTCGTCGTCATCGACAACCTTTCGTCGGAGGCCTGGTGAAGCCATTCAAATGGAGCAGGCGCGTGTCAATCGCCACAACAACAACGACATCTCCACAACAACAATGTGTTCAGAACGATATCTGCACAACAACAACAACAACACGAACCTTGACGACATCTCCATAAATGTCGGACCAACCAAAATAAGGCCTTCCCAGCCCCCGATTTGTTTGCCTTCCATCGTCTACTTCCCATTTTTCGCCTCGACACCGTCGGCGATGCCTCGGGGTGGGTGGGCGAGGGCGTGCGTGTGTGTGACGGTCTCGATTGTGTGAAAATTCCTTCGATTTTCCGCCTTATTGATCACGATCCACAAACATGAGCCAGGGCTCGACGACAATCTTCGCCCTAACGACAGCGAAGACGGTGACGAGACGACGACAACGACAACAACGACGTCAAGGATGACGACAACCACAACGTTGACGGGACGACGGCGTCGGTTTGACGGAGGTCGATGAAATGTTCCGCCAAATTGATTGTCCCGACAACCCACGACCACCTTCGACCTCCCACCTTCCGGCCGACATCCTTCAGCCTGTCGGAAGCCGATTCGCAGGATCCTCCATCCTGCCGCCTTTGAGGCCGAGGTCGGCCGGCCTGCGACCACGGTAATTGATGATGATGCTGAGTAGCGAAAGAAAAGAAATCGTAAAATTATCCTCAAATGCCTTGGGCTCTCCCTCCTCGTTCTACTCCCCTCGGTCTCCGCCAGCCTCCTCCCAGCCATTAGTCAATTCCTTCCCCGCTCCTTCGCCTCGATCCCATTACTTTGGGCTTCCCACGCCGCCGCTTCCGCTTCCGGGCGAGCGATGGATTTTCACCGCCGCATCCGGTCCGCTTCCGCCGGGCCCGAGGGCGACTGCGAGGGTTTTGAGTGGTTTCAAACGGAGCATGGAGCATGTTGGGCATGTTGAATTAGCCATGGTCGTGAAGCCGGTCATCGCCTGGCCATGGCCAGGACTCGCTGCATCTCCTGCCACAGCCGCAGCCGCAGCCGCAGCCCTCGCATAGTAGAAACACTTGCCGCCCATTTGGTCCGATGCATTAGAAGCGAATCCCCTCCAAACTCCCCCCGGCCCCGCCCTGCCGACCCTCGTCAGGCCGGCCAGCGGAAGCCGTCGCCGGCTCGCAGATGGCCCGAGGCCCCGGCTCGAGACCATTTGTTGCAATTACGGCCGCACAAAGCATCGGGTCACATCGCTTGACATCTTCCAAGAACGAGCCGGACGAAGGATCATCTCTTGTCTCTTATCTCTTGTCTCTCTCTCTTCCCTTCGCTTTCTCTTCACTTCCCTTCTCCTTCTCTGGTCCCTTTTCTCGGCCCTTTCCCCGTTCCTTCCTCTGTCCACTAAGCGAAAGGAATATCATATCGTTTCGTTTCGTTTCGTTTCATTTCGGCCAAATTAATTCACATTAGCCCGAAGGCGACGACGTGGAGCCGCCTCCGACCTCCTCGCACACACGCACGAGTTTATGCGTGTGTGGTTCCGTCTGTCCCTGGCCATGTGAGCCGGCCGAGGCTTGCGAAAGGATTCGGGTCGGGGCGGGGCGGGATCAAGGTCAAAGGGAAGATAACAACGTGTTTACACACACACAATGGGGACTCTTTACCGGATCACATGTGTTCGCTTGTGGTTGTGTAGATGTCGTCGTCGTCGTTGTTGTTGTCGTTGTTGGGATTTGCATGTGTTCGCTCGTCATCTGGCACTCGGCTTAAATGGCCGACGATGAGAGCCGGGGTCGTCCGCCTCATGAGGCTTCGTCATAAATAATAGTCGATAGTCCTGGGCCGTCAGCAGGAGCCAGAGGAAGAGGAGCCGTGGTGAGGGGTCAAGGAGGGCGGTGAGGGCGGTGAGGGCGGTGAGGGGTCGGCAGGGAGCGAAGCCGAGGGTGTTCGTCGGCCTTATCGGATAATGGACTGCACGGGCCATCGAGCAATCTGGAGCTCGAGCTCGGCCAGGGTCCATACAAATTCCTCGCTCGATTTGTCTCCAGCCAACCAGCCAGCGATTGCGATTGAGATGGCGACGCCGAGTCAGAGCAGCCAAGTGAACCTTTGGAACCGAGATCAGCGAAATAAAAGACTCTTTTTAATCTTCTACCAGACCCCCGATAGTTGGGGCTCCTTCGAACTAACGCTTTTATGATAAGGATAATGAATAATTAATTTACATTTGCACTTAATACAAGGCCAAGCGAGGACCGTCCAGGGGCTGGGCCCGCTGACGGCTAAAACAGGTTCACGTTGCTCAGGATGCTCTCGACGGTCTTGTTGACCGGCCTCGCGGGCCTCGTCCCGGGCGCGCACTGGAGCCGGAAGAACTCGGGCAGGTCGTCCTCGAGCCCGAACGCGCTCCGCTTGTCCACCGGCAGCCAGAGGTCGACGCGATCGTAGATGAGGCCGGTGGGCGCGAGGCTCTTGAACCAGGCGATCGAGTCGGAGTCCTTGAGGGCGTCGCCCCACAGGAAGACCTGCTTGTCCTGGCGCCGGGCCACCTGCAGCCAGCCCGGGTCCTTCTCGATGAACAGGGCGTTGGGCGCGATGCCGAACAGGTCGAAGGCCTGGGCGTTGTTCACCGAGTCGTAGATGGTGTCGGAGCGGGGGTCGGCGAAGTTGGCCTCCTTGCTGGAGGAGAGGAAGACGACCGGGTACATGTTCTGCTTGAAGCGCAGCAGCGAGCAGATGTCGGCGTCGAAGCTGCTGAAGAAGCTCAGCCGGCCGCAGCCGTGCCGCAGCATCGTCTCCACGATCCGGTCGACGTAGACGTTCTTGTCGATCGTCTGCACGCTCTCGAGCTCGCCCGTCGCCCGGCGCTGCGGCCACTTGACCTCGATGTCGAAGCCCACCGACCGGTTGACGCCGGCGAGGACGTCCTCGAAGCGCGGGAACAGCCGGTGCTCGACCTGCTCGACGTTGTTGTGCGCCTGGTACTCGACGATCTTCGAGCCCACCACGCGGTAGGTCTTCAGGTTGCGCAGCTGCTCGTAGGTGACGTCCTTGATGAGGACCTCGGTAAGGTCGTCGCGACTCGTCGGCGTCTTCGACTCCATGCACACGTAGACGACGTAGTCGTGATGGATGATCGGCACCAGGTCGCTCGTCAGCATCACGTCGAACTCGACCAGGTCGGCGCCCAGGTCGCCGGCCGCCTGCAGCGACCCGAGCGTGTTCTCGACAAGCGCCGGCGCCACGGACGCCGACACCGTCAGACTCTTGCCCAGGCCCCGGTGGCCGCCGTCCAGCGCCGTCCAGTTCGAGCGCCAGTAGTCGGCGAACGTCGTCCGGAAGTCGACGATCGGGGCGGGCAGCGGGTCGATCACGAGGAACTCGACGTCGAGGCGCCCGATCGCACTCAGCCAGACGGGCGAGACGAGGCGGACGCTGAAGTTGCCGGTGCTGCCGCGCCGCAGCAGCTCCTCGGGGTAGACGACCTGGTGCCCGATCAGGTGGACCAGGTCGTCGCCCTCCTCCTCCGGCCGCGTTCGGTAGAGCCTGACCTGGTAGGCGACGTCCTCGAGGCGGGCGACGGTCGTGTGGAAGACAACGATGTCGTCCGGCTCGTACGGGACGCCGAACTCGGGCTGCTCCCGCAGCCGGCTGTTGCCGTACTCCATGCGCACGTACTCGGTGTGGGCGCGCGCCGAGGGCAGGATCGGCGTCAGGCGCAGCGGCTCCACCGGCTGCACCTTCACGAACAGCCGCTCGCCCGAGGGTCGCGACTCGTCCTCATCCTCGGCGGCGTCGAAGTGGATCGGGTTGCGGAAGAGCTTGAACTGGACGACGTGGCCGGCGTTCAGCCAGCCGCGCCGCACCTCGCGCCGCCCCCCGATGCTCCCGAAGGTATCTGTGCGGTTGGCGCCGGTCGCGGTCGTGTTGAAGGATCGCGCCTCGAGCGCGGACTCCCAGCGGCGCACGAGCAACGCGCCAGTCCTCGATCCAGACTTCGATCCGGACCCCGTCTCGGGCCCGCTTTCGGCCTCGGTTGCGCTCTGGGACCCCCGTCCGGACACCGCGGCCACGAAGTAGCGGTAGTTGACGGTCGAGTTCGCCGGCAGCGCCACCGAGCCCTGCCACACGTCGTGCTCCTCACGCGACCGGTTCAGCAGGACGGCGCCCTCGGGCCGCCACGCCCCCAGCTGCCGCAGGTCGCCCACCAGCGCCACCCGCTCGAAGGCTCCCAGCTGGTCGGCGTCGACTGACTCCAGTCGCACCGTGAAGTTGTGGACGAGCAGCGCCGGTCGCTTGGGCGGCAGGAACCGGCGGGCCGAGTAGTATTTCTCGTAGTAGGAGGAGTCGCAGCGCGTGGCCGCCGGCAGGCAGCCGATCGCCAGGGTCGCGACCGCCAGGGCACAGCAGATCGCGCGCAGGGACGACATGGTCGGGGGCGAACTAATCGGTGACGACTACGAGGTCCTCTCGGTAGTCTCGGTAGTCTCGGAGTCGGGATCGGTTCCCGGATGTCTTGATGTCTGCACACCTGATGTCTTCTTGATACCCCTTAGATCACCTCTGGATGTCCTCTCGATGTCTCCGGGATCTTTCCTTAAGGTGTTCCCGATGTCTTCTGCACTTATTGGTTTGTTCTTGATTTCCGCTCGATGTCTCCTTGAGGTTCTTCTATGCTCCTATCTCTTCTTGTCTCTTATCTTATCTCCTACTTGTCTCCTCCAGTCTCCTCTTCTCTTGTCTCTTGATCCTCTTGATATCCTTTTGTCTCCTTCTTGTCTCCTTTCGTTTGCCTCCTTCACGCGTCACGAGCGACAGCCGACGCGTTGGCGACGGGGATCGCGAGACTTCTGAACGCAGGCGGGCACGCGCGACTCTAGGCCGAGAGCGAGACTGCGACGGAGGCCGATGCCGAGGCCCTCCTGGAACTGGAGCCCCCAAACTTATCGACGCGATACCGAGGGCGATTAGCCCGGAGATACGGATCACGCTCGCGAATTTACGAGGGTGACGGTATCAGCAGCGATCGCGCCGCGATATCAGCCGTCAGTCAGCGGTGTGTCAAGATCGGCGCGATCGGAGCCACTGGTCCGAACCGATTTCCCAGGGTCTTGACTGCGTCTCCTTGCGATGCGACCCAAGGCGATTTGATGTGATTCGACTCGATGGGATTGGACTGGATTTGCGTCCACTTCCAGCGCTGGCGACGGCTCCGCTCAGACTGATCGACTCGAGCTCGAGGTTCGTCCAGCGAATTCGCCCGAGTCGCTCCGGACGCTCCATCGACATCGACCCCACTACGTCCGGGTCGACGAAACCCCCCGTCGACGCTGGCCTGAAAACGACGCGCGTTATCAACTTGTTTGACGATTTTCAAATTTCAATGTACTGCGCGAAATCTGGGGCTTGACATCGTCCCTCCTCCTCCGTTCCTCCTCAGTCCCACCACCCGTCATGTGGCGGCTTCTGCCTGACTCTTGAACGTGCAAAGCGCTCAACTGTCCCTGACACCGACACCAACCACTCGCCCCCCTCCCCTCTCCTGTCCACAACTCGAGGTCTTCCACTCGTCCCACTGGGACCTCGACCGCGGAGAAAACTTTTCTCTCGCCGCAGTCGGAAACTTCGGGCAGTTTTGGCTACAGTAAACTTCCGCCCAACAGGGTCAGCAGGAGGGGGTCAGGGTCGGGTCGCAATCGGAATTGAGGCTGGCTGGACAGGCACAGGGCTGGGGTCAGTCGGTGCAGTCACCACGAGGCAGTTTTCCGAGTGTGCTCGCGATGGCCCTGGTTCGCGGTTCATGCAAAACAGTTGCATCTGGACGAAACGATCGAAACGTTGGACGCAATTCAATTAGATCCAGCCGTAGATGGGGGTCGTCCGGGAGTGGATCCGGGTAGGGAGGGTGGTGTGTGAGGGGTCTCGGATCGCGAACATTGGCCTCCCTCCCAATGGGCTCAGCGAGCTCGAACGTCGCTGGCGCTCAAACGTTGGCCGCCCCTGGCTCAGCGAGAGTTCGCGAAACGAGAGGGACGAGGAGAACGAAGGGGCGAGGACGAGGGTGTCGGGGTCGGGGTCGACTTCGGCTTTGGGTCGCTCGCGCTTGGGCTCGGATTGACTGATGGCTGTCGACTGTCGGTTGTCGGCAGTCGTGGTTTCGGCTGTCGTGGTTTCGTCTCGGGCCGGATCGCGTTGCGATTCCGATCACGTGTGACGGATACCGTTTGGTCATCTGTCATTTGGGTATCAAAAGTTTGCGTTGTGCAAACATCGGCTTCCATCTGTTGTGGACACTCGCATAATTTTATTGCTGCTTTTGCTCTTATTATTAGTACAGTGTGGTTATTGTTATTTTTTGTTGTTGCTGATATTATTGTTGGTATTGTTGTTGCTGTTGTTCCGTTCCTCGTCACTCGAAATGTTGATAAACGTAATCTCCACTGAATTCTCACATTGTTTGTTCTTTTATTACTTTTGGTTTTCACTTTATTGCTCTATTAAATCAATGGGAAGTTTCATGTTGTTTGGGTTATTGATGTACTTGTATTTAATATTGTTGTTGGTGGTGCGTTTGTTGTTTGGGTTATTGATGTTCTTGTAGCTGTTCTTGTTCTTGTTGTCGATTGTTGATTTTGTGCTCTTGTTGTCAATCATTGTTGACAATCGATATTTGTTATCGATTTAACAATAATGCATTTCATTCCGTTGTGTCGTCCGCGATCACGTTTCCCAGTGATGTTTGCTTTGCACTCGGCCGACTCCTCTCTTTGTCTCTGTCTTTCGCCCTCACCCTCTCCCTCGCCATCTCGTTCGCTCTCCCACTTCGCCACGTTTCTGTCTGAGACGTCCATTCTCTTCTGCACAACGACAGAGCCGTAAGAATCTGGGACTACACTGGCCTCAGTCGAGGTTCGACTCCTTCGAGTCTATCACTCTTATTTATAGGGTTCGCAAATTTTCTACGAATTGTGACCGCCAAACGGCAGCTACTCCGCAAGAGTATTTTACAATCACGCACTTCCCAATTCAAATTCCCCTTTTCGGTACTTAAATTCTCTCAGTATTTCAATTCCCCATTTTCGGACTTTAAATTTTCCATGGTTGGTATTTATAAATTCCCAATATTCCCAAATTTCCCTCTTTTCCGTATTATTAAGTTCCTCATTCATCATTTAACACCAACACACGTAAGGAGTTGATTGACTTTTGGCCTATTGGCACTCTCGCCGTCACCCTCCCACTCCCGTGGGTTCCTCTGGGTCGTTCGGTTCGGCCAGGATGCCTTCGATATTTCTGCCAATGCATGCATTTTTAAAAATACATCCTCTGTGCAGTCCTCTGGAGTCTCGGCATGAGCACCAGCATGAAATAAAGTCGTCTCCTCTCCCTGGGTGGAAGACGGAACCGGAGCCGGGACTGCGGACTGTGAGGAAGCTGGAGCGGCTGCGGGCTCTGTTGACGCTCACAACTGCAGGGCAATCAAATATTCATTGTTGATTTCGGGCGACGACGACGACAACAATCTCGACTTCGCCATCGACAAAGACTTCAGCAACGGCAACAATGTCGATTGCGAGCAAATATTTGCCCCATAAGAGGGCAATTCGAGAGAGAAAAAGACTCAGTCGAGTCGAGTCGAAATGGGAAATTCAACAGACTTTATTTATGCACATAATAATTGAAGAATAATGGTGAGAAGTCATTAAGACCGACCAGTTGGAGAGGGTTATCTGTGAGAAATTCCCGTATATCACACTTCGTCCCAGGATGAAGGGTAACCGAGTTATTGTGAAATTTATATGTGGGAATTCTTGGAACACGTAGAAAACTTTGGATTAATTCACACGATAATTCACTAGATAATTCAGTTGATATTTCCCTATTCAAATCGATAGAATTCTGCAGAATATTCCCGAGTAGCTTCCAGCGACAGAGGTCGCTTCTGCGCTGACAGGGTTACCACATCCATTACCATTGAACTTGCTGTCCGCTGGCGACCTTGCCTGCAGCTGTCAATTGAGAGCCGAGTGGGTGAAGCGAAAACAAGCCAATTGGACGATCGGGCGATGTTTTCCATGTTGCGGTTGTGGTTGCAACAAGCCGTGGGTGGGCAGCAGATCTGAGGGTCATGTATCAATCACGGCGCTGATGGCCTGAGGGGCGCAAACTCTGCAATTAGCGGGGGTCGGGGTCGGGGTCGCGTCATGTCGTGTCGCTCGTAATCTCGTAATTTCGCAATCCGACTTGTTTCTCACGTCTCTCTGTCTCTCTCTCGCTCTTTCTCGGTGCAGCGCCAGTTGATGGAGGCCTACATTCGCCAGAAGCGCGCCTCGCCGGGCATGGTGCAGGCGAGCGACCTGCAGATCACGCGGCCCATGTCAGGGATGCGCTCGAACAGCCGCGAGCTGCACGCCTACGATGGGCCGATGCAGTTCATGAGCTCGCCGCAGAATCCCGACCAGATTTTGAGCAACAGCCTCGGAAACACGAAAACCCACAACAGCAACAGCAATTCCCACGGGGTCCACGCGAACGGGCTGCGGACGCCGAGCTCCAGCCACCAGGAAGGTATGTTTCGTTCTCCACTTCCGCTGCCGGCCAACAAGAGTGAGAGAATTTTCCTAATGTTCCCATTCCACCCGATCCACCTCCGCAGACCTCATCGAGGAGCTCTCCTCGCACGAGATCGAAGACGACGAGAGCAGCCCCGTCGGCGGCGAACCGCACCACCACACGACGACGTCCAGCGCCTCGGTCGCCTCCTCGGCCTCTCGCGGCCCCCGCGGCGGCGCCTCCAACGGCTCTGCCACCGCGACCACCCTCGACGAGGACGATTACGCCAACAGCAACATCACGGCGACGGCAACGGCGGCCCCCGTCACGCCCGCCTCCTCGCTCCAGCGCTCGGGCGGTGCCGGTGCGGGTGCGGGAGGCGACGGGGCGTCGGAGCCGGAGGGCGACCTCGTCGGCAACATCGAGCAGTTCGTGATGCAGCCGGCCGCCCAGGGCGTGCTCTTCAAGTGCCGGATCACGCGCGACCGCAAGGGCATGGACCGTGGCCTCTTCCCCATCTACTACCTGCACCTGGAGCGCGACTACGGGAAGAAGATCTTCCTGCTCGGGGGGCGCAAGCGGAAGAAGAGCAAGACCTCGAACTACATCATCAGCTGCGACCCCACGGACCTCTCGCGCAACGCCGACGGCTTCTGCGGCAAACTGCGCTCGAACGTCTTCGGCACGACGTTCTCGGTGTTCGACAACGGCAGCAAGGACGACGCCGAGAGCCCGCGCCTCGACCTGGCCGCCATCATCTACGTGAGTGCACGTTTTTGCCCTCCACGACGTGGTTTCATTCGCTCCATCTCCCTCTCCCACTCCCACCCGCAGGACACCAACATACTGGGCTTCAAGGGGCCCCGCAACATGACCGTCCTGCTGCCGGGCATGACCGAGGACGACCAGCGCGTGAAGATCAGTTCCGCCGACCCCAAGCAGCAGAGCATCCTCGACCTCTGGAAGATGAAGGTGAGTCGTCGCATTGCTTGACGAGGTCCTTGTAAGAAAAACTCCCCTGATTGTTTGGCAGAACATGGACAACATCGTGGAGCTGCACAACAAGACGCCCGTCTGGAACGACGAGACCCAGTCGTACGTCCTCAACTTCCACGGCCGGGTGACGCAGGCCTCGGTCAAGAATTTCCAACTCGTCCACGACTCCGATCCCGACTACATCGTCATGCAGTTCGGCCGCACCTCGGAGGACGTCTTCACCATGGACTACCGCTATCCGCTGTGCGCCCTGCAGGCCTTCGCCATCGCCCTCAGCAGCTTCGACGGCAAGATCGCCTGCGAATAGGACGGCACGGAACCGGGCGTCTGTAGACTTGGAATGAGGCAAATCATGCCCGTTGCAGGTGTTTTGTTAGTCCATTGAATATATCATCATAGTCCACATGTGTATGTATTTGTATATTTACTGAAGACAATGCATTTTTGTAAGATTCACTCGAATGTTAAAAAAAAATGTTCTCAAAAATTCAAATCCTTTTTTGAACAATACCAAACCAAGCAAAACTAAAAAGCAAACTAAAAAATAAAATGAAGACAAAAAAGATATTTAAACAATGTAAATGGTTGCCTTAGTTCAGTCAGAAACAACAACAAAAAATTGTAATTAAATCGAAGAAATCAAAAAAAAAAATATTTATGGAGATTACAAATGATTTTTACAAACGAAAGCAAATATTTTTGTGAACAAAAGTTAACAGTTCAGTAAATGGATAATTATTAATGTAATTGTATTAAATATTATGTGTAAGCATCCATATACAGGGTGGAATTAGTCGGGGAGCTCCCAGGTACCTACTTGTGTTTCATTGGGAGTGTCCCACCCTGTATGTGTGGAAAACCACCTAGTCAAATAGAATATTGAATGAATAATTGCTGATTTAATGCTAAATTGTCTGCTCTCATAAGTATAGTGGTCTGTTCAAAAAAATGCTTTCTCTGCAATACTTTTTTATTCGTCGAATGTGAAATTTGAATACTCAAAATTAATTATTAAAATTAAAAGAAAAACGGAATTGCTCAAAACTGAACAAAAACAAAGTTCATGAAGAAAATTACAGGAATAATTTCGATTATGAATTAAATAAGCTTACCAAAAGACACAATCAATGGAAGATTTTGAATTAATGAAAAAATAAGATAAAATAATTTAAAACGAAATTAGCATGAAGTTATACAAAAATAGTTCAATATTCAAAAATTATGTATTTATATACATACATCAGAAATCAAAACTACTACTAATACTAAGAATTTAAAAGCAAATGTTCGGCTGATTAATAAAAAACATACATTTCAAATAATTGTACATTACAAGCGATTTTTTAATTTCCAAGGAATTAATTTTCAATTTCGATTTTCAGTCGATTTTCTTGAATTTTTCCCGTTTTCTTTCCAAGTAAAAGGCATGTTTTAAATAAGTTTATATATATTTTTTATTCACTTGCTGTTCGAACGCTATGGAAAATAGTTGCTTGCGTGTGTATGTCTGTTCTGTTGTCCTATATCCTTATCAATCTTATTCAATATGCACGGTTTATCATACAACATTCACCGCGAACCCCTGTACTGTACTTTTAACTGCTTCATTATACAAATATCTAAGTAATAGTTAGTAATATACGTGGTCGTAGACGTAGACCTTGAGACCATCGGCATGCCGATGCCAAGTCGCGTTTTCGCCATGTCCATGCCTCGAAGGGTGCTCGGCCTGTGTTGAACTTAAGTTTAATTGAGTTGAGTTAAATTTCTGTTCACATTCAATATAGCTGCTTATGGGTTGCAAATGTACATACACAGTAGAACGAATATTTCGAAATATTTGGTTTATGTAAAATATTTCTGTTTCTGTTTTTTGTTGTGTTTTTTACAGTAATTACGTACATCGTTACACATAATTGGAGTGTCCTGATTTATTTAGAATTTTCTTATGGAAACATTGCAGTGCTTAAAAATATATGTATACTAAAGTTAATTACAACAACGCCATGTTTAGAACGATTCACTTTCACTTACAATTCAATTTAATTCAATACAACCAAGCGATTTACTTTGGGCAACAAACTGCCATTTTAAAAATATTAACAACATCTCTCTGTGGTATATAGAATATCATAAAATCATCAATGAAACTTGTAGCTATCAAATAGTAAATATAAAAATCAATTAATGAACCATATCTAACATATAACAACTGACAATTGCTTTAAGTACAAGACCGCTAAATAATTTTTGTAATATTTGACTAAACTTCAAAAATTTATATACGCATATATATTTAAACTAATTCCCATTAAATCATTTACATTGCTCAATCAGGTGTGAAAATATTTGTATTTTGCATCCATAAAATGTTAGAATGTTGCGATTAGAAACGTGCAAACACACACTTTGTGAAACTATAATTGGATGCTATTTATGATTTAAGAAGAATAACCTCCTTAATTACACCACGCGTCCTATAGATAAGTCGTTTTAGTTTACAAAATATGGTTATCTATCTTAGTATTATACACAGCTTAGAGTTACAATAATTTAAGAGTACTTAATGCAACAAGTAGTTTAGTGCGCGCTTTGCTATAATTTGTTCTGTTTCTCTTTCGCGTTCTCGCGCTTCCTCTCGTTCTTCACATTCTTCTCGACGATCTTGAATTCTTGTGGATCGTAATCCTCGAAAGCCAGTTGCTTTTCCATCGAACCATCCGGCAGTTTGATGATCTTTTGCAAACGCGTCTGCACGATCTGCAAATGTCGCAGAATATAGTCTTCGGCCGGGGCTAAATGATGGGCGTACTTCAGGCAGGAGTTGGCCTTCGCCAAGAGTTTGCGCTCGACGAACACTACGCACAGATTGTGAAGACCTTGTATGTTGTGTGGTTCGTACTTCAGAATACTGCGATAACACGATTCGGCCGCGTCCAGGTCTTTCATGTGATTTATGTAGATATCACCGAGTAGTATCATGCCTTTGATATGGTCAGGATGATGGCGTATTAGTTGGTTGAGGAAAGGAACTGCGTCCAGGGGGCGATTGGCGTCCGCCAGAAGCAGGGCCAAATTGAAAAGTGCACTTCGAAAGTTCTCTTTCAGATGAATCGCACGTTTGAAAAACTGCTCCGCTTCTTCAAAGTTCGACTCGTCCATAGCCAACATGCCGAGATTGAAGTAGACCTTCTCATTATTCTCATCCTTGGTGAGAACCTTATATAGCCGCTCACGCGATATTCGCCGGTACTCTTCCCCGCCCAACTCTTGCAGCAGAATCGCTGAGTTCAACAAGGCCTGCTCGTGCTCGGGATACAGCTCGATGGCTTTGTTGAAGTAGACATTGGCTTGAGAGCTCTTACCTTGCTCCAGAAACACGACCCCCAGATTATAATAAATATCTGCATTTTCACTGTCATACAACAAGGCCTTCTCGTACACCTCCTGAGCCTGAGCCGTGCGATTCAACTTCATCAGAATATCACCGCGATTAATGTACGCCTGCACGTAATCAGCTCGCATGCTGATGGCCTGCTTGTAAAGGTGGTCGGCCTCCTCGAGACGCGTTTGATTACGTGCAATCAAATTGGCCAAATTAATAAAGACATTCAAGTGGTTCGGGGCAATGCGAGCCTGATAGGATTCACCTGGTTTTATTTTCGGAAACAACGATTTCGCCTTCAAATATGCCTCTTCGGCCTGTTTGTACATCTTTAAGTTGTTGTACGTCCTACCTACATTTATATGAGCACCTATGTCGTCATTCTGAATTTGCACAGCCTTCTGAAAGTACACCAATGCCTCGGTGTACTGTCCCTCATTCTCCAGTGCATGCCCGACGTTGTTGAACAGCTTCGCATTACGTTCGTTCACATGCACGCCGGACATGAACAGCGTATACTCGGTCCGCCAGTCATAGTTGCGCTGATGCGTTTTGTACCCATGACTGACCAGCAGCAATATCATCAGTGTCCGGAAAGCCACGATTCCGAACTGACTCCGGCGTTCCTCCACGTATTTATGCAATTCCATGTAACCGTATGCAATTAGCAGGCAAAAGCCCATGGATGGCATGTACAGGATGCGTTCGGCGACTACGAAGCCCACGGGAAAGAAGAGATTCGAGGCAGGGAGAAATGGGAAACACATCCAGGCCAGGCACATAAGCAATATTCGTGACTGCTGCAGATTCTTAGTTGCACATGCACGTGCTCCTAAAGCAATAAGGGTGGCAAAGGTAGCCATGGTTGCCAAATTTCGAATATCATTGAAACCTTCGATAAGTGGAATGGTGCCTGAAAACAATATGTAGCATATTATCATCCGGATTAAAGAAAGGTACAAATTCCACAATATATATATAAACTAGAACTGATTTTATCTTTTTAAAGGAATGGACGTACTCACCCATAGTCCAGTCGCAGCACAAGTCACACGGGAACAACAGTAACCAGCTGTTCAAGTAAATGAGGTAGCTAAAAGTGAGCTGCCGACTTGGCGTATCTGCTGCCGATGCCGGATTATCGAATCGCGTAAACACGGGCAGTTGCGAGCCCATCACGTACAAGCGTCCGAAGAGCAAGGCGATCGTAACGAACACAAGGAAGAACAGCCGCTTCAATAGAGTCACTGTCCAGATCGATGTAGTCTTCGCCATGCCCTGTGTCGATGATGGCGACGACGATGCTGACGAGGATTTTTTCTCTTCGAATAGATGCTTTATGCAATTCCACAACTCCAGAGGTCGCAACTGCTGCACGACAAACATCTCGTACGCCACGCAAATGCCTGCAATTGTTATGCCTTGCTCCTTGCACAACATCGAGGCCAATAGACACGCACTGAAGCTCCAAATAAGTGAGAGCCACCGCGTGTGTCGGCGAGATTGTTGCACTGCCTCGGCGTAAGTGAGGAATGCCGCCAAAAAGAAAATAGAGGATAATAATTCGGCACGTCCGACGATGCCAGTAACAGCCTCCGTGTGTATCGGATGTACTGCAAACAGCAGTGCCGCTATGAAGCTACAGCTGTTTTGGGGAGTCTTCGCAAGGTCCCCAACCTCTCTGGTCCTAGTGACGTTGGTGTTGTGGGGGCTCTTGTTGTTGTAACTAACGCCTGCGCAGTGCAACAATAACAACCGGCACACACGGCGAAACAACAAACAAACAACAACGTGCAAGGCGACGTTTACAAAATGATATCCAAACGGGCGCAACTCATGTACAAAGTAATTCCACCGAAAGGTGAGCACAGTCAGTGGACGATACGACTTGTGCGACTGTTCCTTGCGCATCGGTGTGCCCCAGAAATCATTGTGGAAGATGTTTCGTAGCGGTGTACTGGGGCGTAAGTCCTTGTTGTCACGAATAGCGCTGATATCGTCGAACACGAGTCCACATTGGGTGCTGTTGTAATAACAGATGATGCAGACGCTGACGATGCAAAGGAATTGATATAAGTTGATTGTGCCAGAGGACGAGGACGACGGCGGCGACGCGAAAGCGGACGTGTACGAGGTGCTGTTACTGCTCCCATTGCTGCTGGTGGTTGAAGTGGACATTTTGTTGTTGCTACTGGAAATCTCTTGGTATGGGGTATTTACTGTAGTTGTTATGAAATGTTTAACATGCTGCTTGTTGGTTTACTGTGTGTATAAGCTTTTTACTGAGTTCTTTTTTTTTCAAGTTTAATTACAACTTATATGTTCACTCATTTTTGTTAACTTTGTTTCAACTTTAAGGTTTTTGTTAGATAATGATGATTTTATTTATATGCAAAACCATAACATATTCAAAAGAATTTTCCAGTTTCTATTGAGCTTGATTTTCAGTCTTTCTCGTAACTTCTTACATAAAATATTCGCATTGTAAAATATAGTTTATAAAATATAGTATTGTAGAAACCAGTAAATAAATTGTTTACAACAGAGCTGGTGCTTTGTCTCAAAAGTTACTTCTTTGATTTGGAAACCAAGGTTATTACTTTGTTAAATGCTCCTGTAGGTATACCATTTACATTCCTTTCTCCCGATGTCTTATTTAGTATCCAATGTAATTTTCTAGCTACGCATCTAAAACAAAAAATAAGCGATTATTAATATTTATGGAAATATATTTTTGTAAGAATTTGTAAAATTTTCAAATACAGCAGCACCTCCGTACATGTAGATCTTTGAGGCCATTACCCTCGCAGCTTACACCAAGAAGCCGAATTTCCGTGGCGCATTTCAGCAAACATCAAACAACAACAAACCCCACTAGAGGATGTGGTGGAGCTGCAGTTCCTGCTGCCACTGCTGCTGTCGCTGCATACAATGTTGCCCTCAATGTCATCGATTTTACATTCCCAGTGAGCAAGACACGACCCACTCCGTCCAACACGTTGCTTTGGTACTCTTCGAGAGGATGCGATGCTGCTCTTCATCGGGGTCTCTTTATGCTTCTGCAACTTTGTTGTGCGCCCGACATTCCGACTGGCTGCAGTCTGCGTTTAGTTCGCAGACGGTGTTGACGTTGATGGTGATGCCGATGATTGCAATGCTACGCTGCTACTGCACATGCTCAGTGCATCTCTATTAACACAATTTCCCTTGCACTTTCACTTTGGATTCGGTTACGACTCTACTCGACACCAGTCGACCGCCACCACCCATGGCACTCGGTGTGCATCCAAAGTCCTTTTTGTTCCTTGTGTCGCTCACTCGTCGTCATATTCCTCTCTGGGCGCCACTCGCTCTCTCGCTCTCAGCTTCGGGGGTTCAGCAGCTGCTCCTACAGCCGGAGCAGCAGAGCAACAACGTTGGTGTCAGCGCTCGCGCTCCTCATTGTTGTAAAATTACTTTGACCGAGATTCCCTCTCGGGCGCCCGTCCCATGGAGCGAGCGCCCCTGCGTGGAACGATGTGGCGTCACTGTAGGCAGCTTTAGCAGCGGCAACGCCACCTCCAACAGCAGCAGTGGCAGCGGCAGCTGCGCCGCCATTACATTTTACATGGGGCACATAATATTCTTGGGGATTTTTTTCCACTACGTTCATACTTACTTTGTAGAAATTTTCTACATTGTTCGATATAAACACAACTTCCTCGTCTGTATTTCCGTGGATTTCTCTGTTTATTCACTTTATCGTTTCATCCACTTCATTTTGCACTAATTTTTATTGCATTTTGATGCGTTTTAACTGTGAATTAATTTAATTTGATCGGAGTTTGCGAATTTGCGTCCACTGAATTTGCTACTTTGTATCCTTTTGGATGCGGTTGGGGATCACACACACACATAAACACACGTATTAAGGAAGCCGAAGCGGCGATTCCCGTCACCCGTCGCACCAATGCTCATGCACAGTAATTTTGCACGAACCAACGTCCTTGTCGCATGTAAACGTCATCCAGCATTCGCTCTTTGCCATTTGAATCTAGGTCGTGCGACAGAGACAGCTAGAGTGTGACTCGGTATGTTTTGGCGGGGAGTTTTTATGGGATATTTTTGCGTTGTCAAGTACAACACAGAATAAAAGATTTAATTAACTACAATTTCTTAAATTAATTTGCAATGATTGAACAACATAATTGGAAACCAAACTTAGCAGAACAATTTATTAACGAAGTCCATAAATAGTTACAACAATTTAGGCTCAACTTGGCACAACTAAAAAATTACCTTCTATAATTTGGCATCACTGTTCATTTATTGTTTGTTACAACAATTTTGACATTTCACAAAAAAGCGGCCATCGTTTGAGGAGGTTAGTAGTTGCAGTAAATAAATATACTAATAAAATAGAATAGAATAGTAAAATCACGTTGAAATATTCAAGCTACTTTTGTAAAATATATAGAACTTAATTAATAACATTTATTTTCACGTAAACAGCTGCTTAATGCCAACAATGTCCACAGAAGACTTCTACCTGCGTTACTACGTTGGCCACAAGGGAAAGTTTGGACACGAATTTCTGGAATTCGAGTTCCGTCCCGATGGCAAACTACGCTACGCCAACAACTCGAACTACAAGAACGACACAATGATCCGCAAAGAGGCATTTGTGCATCAGTCGGTGATGGAGGAGCTTAAGCGGATAATTCTCGATTCTGAGATTATGGCCGAAGACGACTCTCCATGGCCACCACCAGATCGTGTGGGCAGACAGGTATTCATGCATATACATAAAGAAAAAAACATATAATAAAAAAAAATCTTTTATAGGAATTGGAAATCGTCATTGGGGATGAACATATATCTTTTACCACTTCCAAGACTGGTTCGCTAGTGGATGTCAATCGCTCCAAGGATCCGGAAGGATTGCGATGCTTTTATTATCTAGTACAGGATTTAAAGTGTCTAGTATTCTCATTAATTGGCTTACATTTTAAAATCAAGCCCATATAATTTACTGAGTTTACATAAATGTCTCATATTATTTGTGAGTTAGTTCCCTCTTATATTTGAAAAACAAACCCAAATATTCTCTAAAAATTTTAATAAAGGTATTATATAAGAATTCTATATAATAAACTCCATTATTCTCATTGAATCAATTTTATTATTAATGGCCATATAGCCGAAGGTAGAGCCCATATGGTCACAATTATTGCGCTTCAGCGGTTTTTATGAGTTATGTCAATAAAATAAAACTTACAGTTTTTATCCCCAATGCGATGGGGGCGTAACAGATTGCTTTTATGGAAAGTTCGTATCCGGAAATACACTTCTTCATTCAAGAAACCAAAAATCGCATCCCCAAAGCAGAAGTGAATTCAAAAGGCTTTTATTTTGAATATATTATATTTCTTGTTATCTGGTAAAATTTTTAATAATGGTAGTGCTAAAACATGTATAATTTTGTTGGTAGTCTACCAAGAACTAATAAAACGTTTTATATGTCAACAATATAATATAAATATACACTATACTATGTGCGACTGTAAAGTCAGAGATATGTTTACTAACATAATTCATATTATTAAAGTTGTTTTACAGCATATATAAGCTTTTCCTATATATATAAAATATACTAAAAGACTATAATAAGACTAAAATATTTTGTGTAAATTAAGTACAACATTTGAGCAAGATATTTGAGATGTTAATGTGTAGTGCTGCAACAAAGATACAACTTGAACGTTAGATCCAGGGTTTAAACAGCGTTCGATATATGCATATTCTTCTTTTTAAATGGCTTCTAAAAATGTGAGCAATAGTTGCTTGCTTTTCAGTCTTTGGGGAAAAGAATATTCAAAACTAAGTACAATGAGAATATCAAATGTTTAAAATAACATTCACCTAAATATAGTCAAATGTATATATAAAATTATATAAATTATATGTACAAGTAAAATGCATAAACAACTTTTACAACTACTAAAGAAAACTCTTATATAAACGTATTCGCAAATCTCAGAGTCATAACTGCGGATGTTGGCTCAGCTGTGTTGTGCGCTCGAAGTAGGTCGGGGTCTCGCTCTTGTTCAGAGCCGAATGTTGCTGTTGTTGTGGTGGAACACTGGTTGTCTGTAGCAGAGATGACTGCAGTACCGCCGTGGCACTCGCCGACGAGGATACTGACTGTTGTGTTTGCGACAGCTGACCAGGAGAAGCTTGTGATGAATTCAATAATGGGTTTCCTTCTTTCGGACAACCGATTGTGAGTCGCACATGCAGACCGGATTCCTTGATAAGTTGAACCACATCCCCGTGACTCATGCCAGCAATCTCGATACGATTTACAGCTATAATGCGATCACCCACTTTCAGATCTCCACAACGATCTGCAGGGCTACCCGGGATAAGTTTACCTAAAACCATTGCATGAAATAAATATGTTGTATTATAAAAATAAGACAATTGTTTACCTATTGTTGAACCATAGTACTGATTGGACGAAGAAATTATGACAAACCCAAAGCCTTCGTTTTCATGGCGACTTACGATCACATCATAGGGATATCGCATCGAACGCAATCCACCTTGCATTGGCACCATATGCCGTACACGTCTTCGCAAAATCATCGTAACTTGCCCACGCAGTGCTGCTTCGCCCATCAAGGACACCACCTTGTGATGTGAAGAGTTAACCTAGTGAATACGAATAAAAGCGTCACTCGAATTCGTTATTGTGTCATCAAAATCATGCTCACCACATTGATGCCATCAATGCTCAGAATTTCATCGCCAGTAGCGATCCGATGATCGTTATCTGCGGCCCCACCGGGCACTATGTGACCGACTGTTACCTGTGAACCTTCTTCCGTACCTCCAACTATTCGAAAACCAAAACCCAATGCTTGGCGTTCCAGCGTTACCTCGGACAGTTCGAATTGTTCGTCCTGCAGTCAAGATTAATAAGATATATAACGTGTACAATATTTAAATGGGTATATTCTTCATCTTACATCGTCCAACATTGGTCGCATCGAAGGTGTGACTGCGCCACCCACTTGCATGCTACCGTTTGCCATTTGCACCATTCCTCCACCCATGCCAGGCTGTAGCATGTTGTAATTCCAGCTCGCCTGTGACTGCTGTTGCTGCAGCGTGGACTGGGATATATTGCTCGCAGCAGCCGGTGAATGTTGTTGCGAAACAGGCAAATAACCGGAAGCCATGGGATGATCCAGAGGACTGAAGCCAACTTTGCGCCTATCATGGAGAAGTTCATTAACCCGTTTCTGCATGCGTTCGTTCTGTATGTGTGCCGCCTGGAGAGGCGTCGGTTGCAGAGGTGAGTATTGTGACTGTTGATGATGGTGACTAAGCGGCAGCATGGGTGAAGGTTGCTGCTGCTGGTGGTGCATCGGATAGAAGTTTTGTTGGGATGGCATTTGCAGCTGTTGCTGCTGGCGGAATTTGTAGCGTTGATAGTCTTGGCATTCGTAGCAATAGCAGGACTCGTGATGATAGGTTGGCACTGGGTTCATCATGTTCATGGCGGGCGAGTATAGTGCGGTGTTGGACTGCGCACTGGACAAGTGATGTGTTGAGTGATGCACTGGAGGATTTAGAGGACTCATGGTAGGTGGCATGGTGGACATGCCGTAGATGGGATTGTAGCCGCCGCTGCTCGAGGAAGGGACATATTCCTGATTGTCATAGTTGGCATGAGAACTGGAATTTACTGGAACACAGAACAGAAAAAATTGAATTAACAAACTGTACTCCTATTTCCCTGTTAAATATTCACTTACCATATCCTCCACCCTGGTGAGATCCCTGTTGAGAGCCAATGGTGTCATTCATCAACGTGGCCTCGGCTAAACGGTCACTCAAACTGGTCACCAACTTCGGGTAGGGATCCATAAAGGGTATTTCATGGTTAATCGCATCGATTTCTTGCAAACTATTCGTCGACTTGCCATCCACCTGGGTCTTGCTTTCGGCCAACGACCGATCCAACGGAGACGTTATGCCATTTGTGGCGGCAGCAACTTCGTCGTTCAACTCATTGTTTGGCGTCTGAACGCGGGCGCGTCGAGTGTCCACCAACGGTGTCTTCGGTCTAATCGGCAGAATCTCCTTCTGCTGGGTACTGTAAAGGTCGGCTGTGGGCGTTTTGCTGCGAAACAATCCGTTGCCAATGAAGTTTTTACGCAACTTTGAGACATTTCCTGTGGCTCCTCCCAAATTGGCAGAGTTGAAGTTCGAGCCACGCTGGATTTTGACGGTTGTCGGTTCTGTTTTCGAGCAATCCTTGAGGACTTGAACCACCTCAATGTGCGATTTATTGCGCACCGTCACATTATTGATCTCCAACAGAATGTCTCCCTCCTGGAGATTTTTACAGCAGTTTCTGTCGAGAATCTTCTTTACTTTCTGACCATAGGCTGAATCGGCGATGGTGAAACCGAAGCCCATAACACCCTTCACGATGGAAAAGGTCAGAACCTCTGGCTTCTTCATCAGTATGAAATCGCCGGGAGACTCCGAGGCGTGTGGGACATTCTTTTGTGAGGCGTCTGCTGCATTCACTCCATCGCCGCCGGACATGTCAAGGAAGTTATAGTTGCCATCCATGTTCAAGTCCATAAGCATGCGTTGCTTTTCCGGTTCCGATGTGATGCCATCGACCGCAATCGTGGTGACCACCTCCGTGTTGGGGTCGTTGGGATCGAATGGCAACGGGTAGCCGCGACACACCTCCAACGTGACCGTCTCGCCCGGGTGAATGGACTGGAAAACATTCACCATCTCGTGATGCGTAAAACCGAGGACACAGGTATCGTTCACATAGACCAGTATGTCGCCCATCTGCAGTTGGCCGTCCAGCCACGCAGGGCCATTGGGCACAATCGACTTGATCTGCAGAAACTCCTCGACATTGTCGTCACCGCCGACGATGGTGATTCCCAGGCCGCGGGCCGACTTCAACAAGGTGGTGGTGATGCGTTCACCCTGCATCTCGGCTGGGTTGCGGGTGAATTTGTACGGCAACAGGGTCTTCTCAGCACTGACCGGAGGAGGCGGCGGGCCACGCTGTTGCATTTCGGTCGCTGAAGACGGGCGGCCATTGGAGTCGATTGAATTATTGGAATTGTTGGAACCGATGTTGGTGGATTCCGCTCCCTGCTGTGGAGGCGGTGGAGGCTTCAGTTGCTTCCTCTGCTCGGCTGCTCGGCGCTTTGCCTCCAACACGGGGTTCTCGTACTGTGTCCGACGGTTGACGTGGTCAATGTAGTAGGTTCCGTACAGCGAATCCTCGATTTTCTCCCACCCATACGGCAACTCATTGTCGCTGCAGTCCTCGAGGGATTTCTTCTGGAACTTCGAGAGACGCGGATCGAGCCAGTGCGAGGTGCCCGTATTGTGACTGTAAGTGGGAACCAAATGTTAATGTTTGTCATTTCCGAGAAATTTTCGCCAACTCACTCTATGAAGTACAATTCGCCACGTTCGGTGTACGCGGTCTCCCACTTGGGCGGCAGGGGGCCAAGGCCGTCGTCGTCATCGTTGTCGGTATTGCGTGAGGATCCACCGCCAACGCCGTTGTAAAAATTGTCTGCAAGTAAAACAAAAACAACAATGGGTAATTAACTTGCCTCCTAATGGCCAAATAAATAGCTGTATTTGGTGAATTAATTTGCTTCGTGTTACATTTCACAATTCTTGATGATTCAAAGAAATCGAGGAACAGGTAAACGACAATAACAACAACAACGACAACAACAACAAGAAGGCCATCGAATTTAATTCCTCCTTGTTCGCATTCCTTCCTTCCAAGAAGTTACTCATCAGATGGTTCCGCTCCACACTCCGACGGCTCCACCACAAAATGAGACACAAGCCAAAACAAAAGTAAAATAAAATCATGCGGCCAGGTTCAGTTCGGTCGATGTTTTTTTTGTTTCCTTCGGACGGATTCGATCGGATGATTCATAACGAAAGCATGTATTTCCCAGCTTAACGCCGTGGTTTAACGTCAAGTCGGACCATGACGCGTCGGCAATAGAAGAGCCTGAGCCCGATGCCGGCGCCGAACGAATGAGGGTACGAAAAGCAGGGTTTACCTACATTTCACCGCCCATGTCTAAGTATTACCTCCCCTTGTGCTTGTGTGTGTGCGTGCGTGTGTCTGTGTTGGTTTCTAGCTTGCATGAGCCGTTAATCTGGGTATTTCATGTTCAACTAAATCTCCATGGTTTCACGGCCCAAGGTGTAGTGAGTGGTGGTTCGGTTTTACTTGAATAAAAACTAGAACAATAGTTAATTTGGAAAACGCGAACCTCAAACAATATGAAACAAAAAATGGCGTTAAAAAATTTTGTCGAAAATAAGTTGAAAACAAAAAACATTTGTTTATTCTCAAAAAACCAATAAAATGGATAGAATTAAATTGAGAAAAAATTAAAAAAATATGTACGGCTTCGTTGGTCTGACTTGCTCAAAATTATTTATTTTTAACAAAACATTCGGAAACATTCCAATTAGTCTTATTCCAGAGATAAATACTTCCCACAGAAACACACCAATCTTCCTCATTCCTCTCTATCTCATCTCTCCCATAATCTTTTATTACCTTCAATTTGTTCTCTTTCTCCTCACAATACAATATTATTTCATTGAACTCATCAATTTCGACACCAACAAATTCTCCAACCATTAACAACTCTTCGATCATTACTTTCATCGCTGTCCCCATCATCATAATAACCATGATCATTATCGTTATTTTCATCTTCGCGTTCCCATCAACATCGAAATGTTCACCAGCGACGAGAAGATGTGCAAATTAGATTCTGTCTTAGCTAAGCTCCAAGTAAAAGTGGGTCGCCAGCCACCAGCTGGACCGGCTCGAATCGAGTCGAGTCGTCCGAATCGAATCGAAGCTGGTTGATGTCAATTGATTTGGTTTGTTTTGATTTCCGCAGTTGGAACTTTCTATGATGGAACTCCATTTGGGAGGCTCTCCTCCTAAGGCAAGATGAAAACCCACATTTCACTAGTGGATGTCGTAAGTGCTCAATGAGAAGAACAAAAATCAATCTTGTACGTTTGGTTGCCTTCAGACAACAACAACGTTTGTTTGTTAGCACGAGCAACAACAAAAGGCCGTTAAACTATTTTTGTTGATTTCTTGCAGTCAACTAGCTGTAGTAGTTTGCATGCCTGTTTACCTGAGTGTGTGTGTGTTTCCCAACCGACAACCACAACCACACACTGGGCTAACACGAGCGCAAGGGTGTGAATTAATTCCAGCTTCCTGAGTACAAAACTCGCTTGAGTGGAATAGTTTGATGTTAGGAGGGCCGATCGATCGGTGAAGTGTTTATGGAAATAATCAATATTTACACAAATGATAATACGGCTATAATACAGAGTTTGGGTTGGGGTTTTGTAACCCGGTTAACAGTCAGTCACCTGACACTCAAATAGATTCATGGCTGTTATTTATTTGTTAATTGGGACAAACAAACATAGATCACGTTTTGATACTTTTCCACCACAATTTTAGTAGTTCCTTAAGTACATGCCACCTAAGTAACGGCTTGTAATTCAGAAGCCAATTTTATCCATCCCATTTTATGATCCTTAAAGGATCTGGATCTGTGTCACCTGAGCAGCCCCATCGTGCTTTGTTTTTATGTGGCAGCCCCATGAAAGGGTGTCGGTTCAAAGAAGATGTTTGTTTTCATTAGCAGGGGAGAAGGAGATAAACACGAGGTAAACAAACACGGTTCGGTTCCAACGAACTCTATTTTCAGCTACTCTGGAGGCAAACAAACAAGCACAGACATCGCCATTCTCTATAGCTGAGGATCTGAGTCTGGAAATCTCTTTTCAAACCACCTTCGCTGGAAAATCGAGGTGTCATAGAACATTTTCTATGTAGGCAATGTAGACAATAATGAGAGACTTGTGAAGGGAGCAGGACCGCGACATCGCAGGTACTTGCGAATCTAACTGAGGGGAACCCGCAACTCGTATGGGCCAATAAAACGCTCTGGCACATAAAAAGGAAAATCCAACAACAAGTTTTGACTTCGGTAAACCTAGCTATGAATTTCATACGACTTTTGACATACGCCTTTGGAGTTCTAAACTCTGAACACCCACTACTTCATTCACCAAATCCATCGCCATTTATATTTTACAACTGGGGTGAATCGTTGTGGAATAGTTGTAAAGCACGAAAACCCTCGGCTTTTGTAAGCCTATTGAAAGCAAAAGTCGTGTCGTCCTCCAAGCAGACCAGGCCAGGCCGAACCGGACCGGGTGGAAAAACGAAACCGAAAATTGCTCAATTAATGTAAAAATACTCGACTCCACATCTGCAGCATAATGAGTAATCTTAATGAAATGGGCCAAAGTATCTCCCAACAAAACCACAGCTGGACGGACGGACACAGTCAAAGGCAGGCCGACCGACAGCCGGACGGACAGACAGATGGACGGACAGACTGACAGATAGACTTAACGTTCAATGACCTTTGCTCGATGTGGGCCTCGTCGCGTTACGCGTGCCGTCGACGCACTCGAGTCGTCGAGACGCTCGGTTGAGCGGACGGACAGACGGACCGAGGAATGGCCGTGCAGCGATGTCGACGAAAACAAAGAGGGAACGAACCGAGTCGCACTTGAAAAGTTTACGTAAACCATTACGGTAAATGTAGTAAAATTCACTTAATGGCTGGAATGGCAGCGTTGCCGGACTAATTCGGCCATTCGTGGCCATGTGGATGACTACGCGTAGTGCCTCGGAATCCGTTCCATGTAATCTGTTGCATTTGATATCGTTTTCGGGGTTCTAATTTCCACCGAATCGAATCGAATCGCATTCTTGGCCTATGTGCGTGTGGCAACACCATCAAGTTGAATTCAATTTCATTCCCAACTCCCCCCGACATGCTCGAACACGGTCACCCCAGCGATTGGAAACATTAATGTTTCATTGAGTCATCTCGTTTCACTTTCGTTTTCAAAATCACTGAACTGAAATCGGAGCAGCATTCGAGAGAAGAGTTCGTTCGTTTGTAGTCGGCCGTGCATCGGGGCAAACGAGATTTGTCCGGATTACGCAAGGCGGCGCACGAAGAGTCGCGTGGAAAGCGATGACCACTGGGGCGATGGGAATTACATCGAGATCTCATTGACATAAGCAGGGCTTTAGTAGCACAAAACCTAATCGATGCTTGTCGACGGGTTCTCGACGCATGACGGGTGGTTTCCACCAGTTTTCACAGTCCAATGGGGAACTCACAAAAGAAAAGAGGTTACGGCAAGTTAATGTCCCTGCGACTCCACAGCGGTTTCCGCATGACCGGAGCAATGAAGAAACAACGGATAAATTAACTTGAAAATTAATAAAAACACACAACAGGCTGGAGCAAAACATGGATCGTGAAAGTTCTTCTATGCTCGAGTACAGCAGCTATATAACTTCAGACATAAGAACACATCCCATGGTGAGGCAAAACCCACGAGAGTCCGCGAGTTTCTATCGATGTCAGCAAGTCAAAGACCTTGCTAGCTGCTCACTTGTATCAAACGCAAGAGACTCGCACGGTTCATTCTTGTCTCTAGGAATCGTTGTTTACATTATGTTTGATCTAATATTTCCAAGCTTATACACAACTTCTCCTACTATATAACGCCAGAGTCAACCTCAACACACTCACTCACTCAGTCAGTCACTCAGGCTACGACTGAGACGGAGCCTAGACGAACACACAACGAGTGAATAATGAAGAACCAGCAACTGGAGGCAGGCCGGGAACGCTTCCGGGAGGGTGTTCGGAGCCTCTGTAGATGCATTTGTTCCAGCCGATGTGCGTCTTGTTAAATACAACATGAGCTGCTAGACATCGTTGTAGTCAACGTAGTTATCGTCCTAGAAGGCGTATCGAAGACTACCAGTAGCCAAGTCAGTCCGTCGGTCGGTGTGTATTGTTTGTAGGAAGACAATTTCAGGAACACATTTTCCATTGGGAGTTTCATTTTTTATTTAAATGCCTCCACATGAGCTGTAGGGCTGTTGGTCGGGCATGTGTTTGTGAATTTATAACAACCGCCTACACGTCATGTCTTATCTGTTATGGCTCACAACGACCACTATTCATCGTCATCATTGCCGTCATCGTCACGTCATGATCATCATCATTATCATCATCATCGTCGTCATTACCGGTCTACTGTTCCTTAATGATTTCTTCTAATTGCTTTTGTCTTCCCCTCTCTCGAAGCTTGCAGCGAAATTGCATTGCATGCAAAATTGATATTAAGATTTTCCCAAGACCTCAACAGCATGGCATCGTCCAATACAATGGCAAACATGTTTTCTATATACACATATACAATTCAATTCTATGGAAATAGGACAATTGATTGTGAGTAAATAGAGAGATTCTAAAACAATAGACTTTTGAGGTCTCTTTAGGTAGGGCTGTCAGAACCATAGGATTTTGGAAGACCAAGTGAACTCTTTATAATTCCATCCACCTCCACACGGCCATTAGAAGTTTTCACAGGAAAAACTTCTTCGATAAAACCAACTGCATATTAAGTGTTTTCATACACATATGTAAATATGAATATTTATAGCCGTGCATGACAAGGATAACCGCGTCCGCAACAAACAAAGTCTTTATTCACAAAACATTGCCGTCGACAATTTGATGTGTTTTTCCACTCAGTTCCTCAGTTCACCTCCGCCGTTTGAGGTTTTTGTGATACATATTTGCAATCGAGCTGACATCGATATGGAAATGTGTGGAATCGATTTATGGAACGTGTACCAAGTATGGATCAAATGGCATTATAGTAGGTATAAGGTTACAAGCAATTTAAAGGCACAACCAAGTGAAATTAATACTCGTTCATTCGTGGGACCTGCAGGTTGTGTTTACAGACAGATGTTACGAGGTTCATCCAAGTCAAGAAATATGTCACAGCAACGCACCAGACAAAGACTGGGCGATTATGAAAGGAAAATCGAACATACAGAAAGACAGACCAAGCACTATATAGAAGAATACGTAGTGCGAACAAATCCCAACCCCAGATCCCCATGGTGAGGCGAGTTGTATTAACACTTGGGACAGAGAATTACTCATTTCGTTTCTTGTTCCTTTTCGACTTATTCTCGGCTCTTTATTTATTTACATCTTTTGTTTTGATTCCTTTCGTTTGCGAGGGGTTTCAGTAAATATTGAAGCACATCATGTGTGGCAATTGTTGTAGTTGATTGTGGTTGCCAGACACGTGCCATCGAGGTATTTTCTTGTACCTACGATCACTGATATTCAAAAGACCAAGGCAAGTTTCAGCACCCACACAGACTATTTTGGTTTATTACTGAGCGATAATACATTTACAAAATAGTTATTGATTAACCTAATGGTGGGCTTATAAGGGTCTGAATGAAACGAAAATCGATTTAGATTTCCCCAGTGATCAAATTCATTGAGATGAATTTATAATCATTTTTCCCTTTATGGGAAATGTTTACATTTTTAAAATTCTAAATTCGTATTCAAGCACAACGAGCAGATGTTGAAAACGAAACCATTGCATGAGTAAGAAAGAAACCGATCCACTTGCTTGGTGTTGGTGAACTTGCCAACAACTTTAGCAAACTGAACAACAATACTGTAATCTGTAAATGGAAACCTCATTCCCTTTGAAAACAATCAAAACCCGACCAAGCATATCGTAAAGCAATAAAATTAACAACAAGTTGAAAAAAAGCATTTGTGGAAAAGCTTTTGTAATCCGAAAGAAAAGATTTTGTGTGTTACGAAATGAAGTTCGTAAGAATTGCCCCATTCATTAAAATGCCAGAGAAATATGTTTATGTTAATGAAGTCGGTCAGGCAAAAAGGTGATACAATATAAGCTTAAGGAGATATTCCTTTGGAAAGTTTTTAAATTGTATATTTGCTTTGTAAATTCAAAAGACCTGACATTCAAGTTCGAACTCTATACAAATCTATTCTGCAGAAATAAAAATCTTCTTCTTTCGTGGAAAATCAAATCTCCTTCTTCCTTCTTTTCTTCCTTCCTGCCTGGGGAATGGATAAGGAAAGCCCGCCAATGCCAATGCGAGTCTATAATCCAATCTCGATAACTTCCTCTTAACCTACCTTTGGTACCTTTGATTATGCTGTTGTTGTTGATATTATTCTGCGTTGCATTCGCTGTTGATTGACTATTGATTGACGAACCACCGCCCAATGATGCAACGTCCTCCCGGGATGCATGCATCGAAGACTTCTTGATGGAACCATTTAAGCTGCTGCTGCCGGCGTTCGAAGAGGTCTCCATTTGCTGTAGTTGTTGTTGATGTTGTTGTTGCTGGTGGTTGACTTGATTTATACCTGCTACTGCCGATGCGATATCGTTGGCATTGGCCGTTGTCGTTGTTGGTGCCGGTGCTGTTGTGGAAAAAGTTGCACTCATTATGTTGCCATTACCGTTTGAATGTGCGACGCCGGGAATATTTGCAATGTTTCCGTTGCTAACATTTGGATTTGCAGCAGCAGATATGGAGCCAGCAGCGGCGATGGAAGCAGAACAATTTCCGTTAAAAGTCACGCTACCAGAACCAGAACCTGTTCCATCTAAATGCGGATGGGGAGGCGGAAGAGGCGGCGGTGAGTTTTGATGTTGTTGATGCATTTGCTGATGCGGATGATAATGATGATTGAGCTGTGGTGGTATGAGTTGATGTTGCTGGTGCTGGTGCTGGAGCTGTTGCTGAAGTTGTTGCTGCTGCTGTAGTTGTTGCTGTTGGCGTTGTTGTTGCTGATTTGACTGGGGAAGATAATCGCTGTTGCCGGAAAAAGTGCAAGTTGCCGCCGCAATAGAATTCGCCGCTGAAACAGCAGCTCCGGCTCCCACCGTCGCACCAGCTGTTGCATCCAAACCAGCGCTCGACTGTGTTGCCATTGTCGAAGCTACTCCTGCTGCTGCTGCTGCCGGCGATTTGTTCGATGCTAGTCTTGTTGTGAGCGTTGGCATTTCTTAAAGGTTTTTGTTTTGTCGACCTGTGTACAATTAAATCTATCTGCGATCTGTGTGGAGCTACAGTTGTGGATGTTGCCAGTAACAGTGACAACAGGTTGCTCAGAGATTCTTCACAGTGTATTCACAACGTCGTTTATTCTACTAAATACATTTCCTAACGTGTCTCTTTAACAATTCTTATTAACCGCAGTAGTGCATTGTGTCGCTGTCGTTGCTTTGTTAATTTTGTTGCAGACGATGATGATGGGTTTTCCTAATGAATTGTCTTCTCGAAGACAATCTTAACAGCAACCACACGTCGCTCATGCTATTTTCGTGGCAGATAATTGTGTTCTTTGTTCATTATTCCATCATATATTTTTTATCAACAATTATTTTTAAAGTTTTCGCTTATCTTTGCATCTACGCGCACGTTTCCACATAATTAAGAGTATGGACAACAGCGGGATCGTACGGGGAGGGACTCTAATTATTTTGCACTTTTATCGTTGGTTTGTTCCCGCTGCTGTTAGTAATTATTTCGTTTTTTCACCCGCTGTTTACCGCAAATTATCCAGAATTTATTAGTGTTGCACGCAGCGCCATTAAAATGGAAATTTGTGGAAATATCTGAAAATGGAAATTGTTTGTTAAATCACGGTGTAAAATGCATATTTTCGATAACAAATACGTGTGTCTACAATCATTTGAAAATTTATCCGTTACAGGAACAGACCACAAGGACATTAATTTTCAAATTTATTAAATAACTATTTGATAATTGGCAATTAAAAACAAAAAATCGACAGATTTAAACTGGCTTCGAAAATACTGCTTGAATCTTTACTTCCTAAATTCGAAATATCCACTGCAAGCAACACCTAGTTGCTTAATCGAGGTGCAAATACATTCAAACACAAAGAAACCCAAACACCTGCAGTGACGACGAAATACTTTTCAAAAATACCAACGTCATAGGTTGACTCATGCTAAATCGGCTGTGATGGGCTAGAAACTCCTTTTACCAAAAATGCAAGCCAAACAAGTTCCGCAGGCGAAAACAAATGCCAAAATAACACAAGTTTTCCCAAACAACAAGACAAGACACGGTCCTCGGTCCCCATCCTACAGCAAAGGCACCCAAACAAGTGGAAGTCGGAGCTAAGTAGCCGTGCAACTTTTCTCAACGTCATTGAAACGAATTATGAATTAAATTACAATAAAACAAAATTTAAACAAAAAAAAAAAAAAAAAAAACAACTGCGACTACACGACAAGAGGCCAGCGAGAGCCAGACGTTCGTTGGCTTATTTTGGAATGTGGCTACGGTCAAGACGCCGCCACTGCCGCTGCTGCTGAAACTGGACGTACACTTGCAAGAAGGCACACGGACACGGAGTAGGGAAGAAGTAGGGAAGAAAAAGCACCTGTCGTAAATAATACAAACAAGTTCAATATTGCATTCGCAGTACGATAGCAAAGGGTGGACGGTGAAACTACTACAACAATTCACTCTGCGAAAAGAAACATTCTCATTAATAACCGGAGTGACCTGCGACATCGATGTTGAATTGGTGTGTTTTGGGCAAAACCCGAAAAACTTTCATTGACTCGAGAGACTACGACGGAAAAAACAGATTTCAAAGGAGACAACGAGAAGCAAAACGTTTAATATATGATCTTGAAAGCAAATATGCAGCAGACTATCGCCTTCTTCACACAACACATGTTTTTATATTCTCAGTGCCAGATGCATTCTTTGTGGATTCTTCAGGGCATATGTGTAAACAGGAAACATCAACTTATTCAAATAAAAAAGGACCTTCCGATCTGACTGAGGACTGATCTGAGCATGAAATTTAAAGCGCGTGCCACACATGTTTTTACTTCGAGGCATGTTTTCAAAGAAATACACGAGTTTCTTATCTGAACATGGTATAGGAATTATACAGAGATAAATCTGGGCCAACGAAATGGATTTTTGAGCCAAAAATAACCACGAGTTAACTGAGAAATTTTAACTTGATCACCAACTAATTAGTTATTTTCTTCACACAAGTGAATCTCTCTTTTCGCACCTTTCAAATTGAGTTTGCAAGTCGTACAATTGACCACTGGATTTCTGTCAGAGATCACTTTCCATTTTCCGCAACACGTCGTAACGTCGCAAATGGAGTTTTCTTCATTGGATTTTCATACGGGAGGGATTAAAACACGCACCCGACACTTGAACACTTTGGCTCGGGCTTCATTCAAATCGCACTTCAAGGCAACCGGCCGCTTGGCATTCACTTCTCTACTTTCTTTTCATCCTCGAACAAATAGATGTAAAAAACCCGAACAGATATTACGAGGAAAAACTGGAGAAACTGCCAGGCAACTCGACGTTGGCAAAACATTCACATTCACACAATTTTTAACTAGAAATTCGCTCTACACACCACACATGAGTAGTAGTATAAATATAAAATGCTTTCGCCGCAGTTTACAAAACCATTTCAGATTTTCAAACACAATCACAATCAACGATCTGAACCTTTTGTATGGGCTCAGGTAAGAAAACGCGCGCACTTAGGGGTCCAGACGTGGACGGTAGTAAACAACCTGCGCGAGCGACAATTGGAATTGAACTGAAACTGAAATTGAAATCGAGTTGAAGAGATCGGAGAGTGAGTGTGTGGCACAGCGACGACGGCGATACGGCGGCGACGGCGCAGACGTTCATTCGAATCGCCGACCATCAAGTCGCGAGTCGCGTTGCTGATGAAACGTGAAACTGCGGTGCAACTTCATCCACTGCTGGCCGCCGAGAGAGAGAGGAGTTTCTGTCTGGCTACCTTGCTCGACCAAATGACTGACACTCTAGCTGTTGGTCTTGTCTGTCTTGTCTGTTACCTACAATGGAATGCATGCGTGTGTACGACGTACGCCACTGTTTTCAACAAGGCAAGGAAGTAAAACGACTAGGGTTTATTCTCTTTAAAAAAAAAAAATAGTTTTATTACCTAAACCATGTGAGATTCCTAAGAGAACGTCCACCAATCCACCGAAAGAGCTCGTTCGTTTTTCCAGTCGATTGTACTACGTTTTGTTTTGTATTTTGTTGGCTCAACCATTCACCACCGTACAACGATTTTGTTGACTCTTGTTGTTATTTTTTGTTGTTCTTTATATTACTTGCTTGTATTGTTGTAATGCTTGTTTTAACACACACTCACACACAACCCTTTTAAATCTTGCTCTCACCAACCTGGTCGCTGTTTGCCAAATTTTTATCACTGGAATTTTACAACATTTACACACTTAAGGCACAATTTTTCTCAACTTTATTATTAAGGCACTAGTATTAGAATAGTTTTTGTGAAAATTTACAACACAATTCGTTAAAACTTGAGTAAAAAATAAAAAAAATAAAATCAAAAACAAAAGTTGTTACGCGTCGCGCTGTGAATTCTTTCGGAATGCTTCGGAATTTAGTGGTTTAAAATTGTAATAGATTTTGATTTTGACAGGTGTAGTGTTACTACGATTTTATATATATTGTTGGCCTGAAATAACGTTTAAACCTGGTTGGAAAAAGTTACGAAAAAAACAAAACTATTTTTATTTTATTTTATTTTTATTTTTTTTGTTTATTTGTAATTTATTAGTACTCATATTTGTTGTAAACAAACAAGTTTTTTGTATGAGTTGATGTCCCGTATTTATCATTGTTTTCATAGGTAGACCTGAAAATTATATAGAAATTTTGTTAAGACTCTGGAAACTTAAAATCAGCTCTTGAAGCCCTTGGTTTAGCTGGCTTATTTTTATCTGCATAAATTTTCTCAGCTAGATCATAAATGGAATTTGCGGGATGGTGCTTGGATTAAATTATTGGTGCAGTAATTATACTACATATTTACATATTCTACATATTTACCATCAACTGGTTTAGATAGTATTCGTATGGGATATTGCCAGTAATTGGATCGACTGCAACAGCCAACATTTCGTCGAGTTCTTCCTGTGTAAAAGGTTCACCTTCCTCCATCATTAGTTTACTAACGTATTCCTTTGTTAGATATCCCTTTTGCTCGGGGTCTAAAACCTTGAAGGCTTCTAAAAGTTTCTCCGGCGCGGCTGGCTCCATTCTATTAATAAGTATGTAGTTTATTTTGCCATGAATTTTAAAAAGTTTACCACTTAATACTTTCTTTCGGATAACAGTTGGCAAACATGCGGCAAAAACCGGGACAAATGGACATCGCCACTAGAATCCTCGAACTCAGTGGCGGAAATCACTTCATTGATTTCCTGTTCCGTTGGAGCACATCCCAGAAATCGCAAAACGGTTCCAACTTCTCGAACATCGATAGTTTTGTCACTATGATGATCGAAAATCACAAACGCATCCGAAATGCGTTTCTCCAAATCATTGTTGAGAACAACTGAAAGAGAATTTTTTACGTAAATTTAAATATTTCAATTAGTTATACTAACTTGGCATCTCCATTTTTAAAACTAAAGAATTTTGTCTGTTGTCGGTGGGAACTGAAATTAAAATGAGTCTATTAACTTGTACACATAGTAAATAATATTGTTTTCTCGGTTGCTTAGTTTCCAAACTACTTAGTTTTACAGGATGAGTTTTGCCAATAATGAAGAGTTATCAATAATATTCCACCGAATGTTTCTTTTAAACTGTTATATATAACTATTGAGGTATATTTATTTTTGTTATACAGGCGGTTGTAAATTTACATACTACTGTTGTTCCTCACGAATCTAATTTTAAAAATAATTATACGTACACCCTTTATTTTGAAGATTTTATTCAAATAGATTTACGTAGGTGTGGTAATTTTGCTCTGTATATATATACATATTAATTATTTTACAAAATGCACATTCAATATTCTCAATATGTAAGGCAATGTTGTCGATTTTGTATGTCTGTTGGATAAATTATGTTAAACTTGGTATAAGACGACAGTAAAAATTGGTGATTTGGCAGCACTACCACGAACTCGCATAAACGAATGTTCAAAAATTTATCATTCGACCACGTCAGACGAAAATATCGTGAACAACCAATCAGAAACATCCAAATCAGCTATAGTGAGGAAATCACCAGATTGTTTCTTGAAACTCAATCACTGAATCATCGTTCGATGTTACAAGGCGAACTAATAATTTTCCAAAGCACATCCGAAGTACTGACGAGATATTGTGTGAGAAAAAGTACGTCTGAGGACAGTGTGGAGATGAAGAAAGATAAAGGCCAAACATTGAGCTGGATAAAATCAACACCTGAAGAAGCACACAAGGAAGCCTAGTACTGCGACCTCCACGTCAGATAGCAACTAAGCACGGAAGTAAACACAACTGAATAGCTGAACAACAGCAAAAAGATATAATGAAAAATTAAACTACACCAATTTGAAAGAAGAAATTTTACAATTGTTCGGAAACAAATAAGTTGAGAATGTCGTCGATTGCCGCAACCGCTCCAGCAGTTTTTATCACTGTACCGAAGTACGTGACCATATCGCCAAACAGTCATGTGCTACCTAAGATAAAACCTGCTCCTTCAACTGTAACATTGATGGCACCTGCCGCATCTCCAGCAACATCTGGATATGCGTCGAGTGCGTCCGAAGATGGAGCACCCAAAGGCAAAAAAAGGCGTTTGGACCACTTGACATGGGAGGAGAAAATTCAAAGAAAGTATGTCTACAACAACGATGCCAATCCAAACAATTTTTTAAATGTTTTCTTTTTTTTAGGAAATTGAAGAATCGCGTTGCCGCTCAAACATCCCGTGATCGTAAGAAGGCTCGCATGGAAGAAATGGAATATGAAATTAACGAACTCACACAAAAAACGGAAATTCTGGAAAACAAATGTGAAAGTCTACAAGCGATTAATGAATCACTTTTGGAAAAGAACAGAAAACTGGATATGGAAGTTGAATTACTAAGACAGCAATTGACAGAGTTACAACAAAAACAATCTGAAAATACCACAGTGGCCTCTTGTGCCGGCTGTGAGTCCATCCTTAACGGATCTGCAGTATCCAATACTGATGACCCTCTGCCGCAGGGATCAACAAACCTGATGGACTCCCAGTCGACACAAGAGCCCCAGCTGCGAAAGAACAACACACTAGCAGCTCTGTGGAAGATTGTAACTCTATGCCTTCTCTACAAGACATGCTCGTCCTCGACCTCATCAATGACGAAGAGTTCGATGCCAGCAAGCTTGAAGAACTTGCCGAAAGTCTACTCGCAGATATCACAGCAGACCTGGAAGCAAGTGATCGAGAGGGCAATGCAGTTGCTGCCGAAGTTGCAAGCGGATCAGAGCGCTTGCCTGGATCAGTGGTGGGGACCACAGCAGAATGCGTGGAATCCAGCAAACATAGCCAATCCAACAGCGGTATCAGCTTAATCGAAAAACTGGAACCGGAACAGAGTACACTTCAAAATGAATTACAATTAAATGGAAACTTCACGAATGCAGAGAATATACAATCAATTTCACAACACCCGCCTAATGATGCTAAGAATAATTCTGAAATAGAAAACTCCACACCAGACACAGTCTATGGCACCTATGATGCCAAAACGAATTCAATCACTATCGTATTGGACGATGGGTCCATACCAGTCAATGAAGCCGTTGAGGAAATCTATTGCGATGGTGTTGCGCCCAACGGTGGAGAGGATGTTATCAAATGTCCCACCCCTGTTGCGTCACCATCGCAAGTTTATCTCAACGTGGATTGTTCCGATGATGAGGATGATTTAGATTTCGACCCAATTGCGAAATTCTTGTGCCCCAAAAGGCCATTAGTCTCGCCATTGGCGAAATCTCCAGCACCCTCATTCCATTCGGCCACTTCCGATCACGGCTATGAGTCTATTATCGGGTCACCAACGTCAGGGCCATCAACGACGATGGTAGAGGATTCTTTTGACGTTATCGATGAATACAGTTGGAATAACAGTAGCTTTAATGATTTATTTCCTACTTTAATTTAAGAATCAAGTAATTTTTCTTCTACGGAGAATTTGTATAAAACATTTAATACGTTTTTCAAATTGAAATAACATTACTATAGTAGGCCGGCCTAATTATTATTACTATCTATAGAATAGTCTTAGCATCATTAAGTATGTAAATATTGGAACATTTATTTTTTATTTGACAATTTGCTAACATACGTTACCGATAGAAGTTTTGAACTCAAATGATATTAACTAAAACGTAATACCTTCGTATTTATGTAGTTTCCACTTATTTTGTAATTTATTTTGTATTGTTACTCTATTGTGTGAATGAAAAAACATGAAATTTATGAATTATTCTCAATAAAAAAAAAATAATTCACTTACTTTTTTGTGTCTCCGTTAAGGTTTCGTAGATTTCACCATTCCATCAAGATATAAAACTCGTAAAATTCTGCAAGTTTATTGCTAAAACTTTATTTAGCAAAAAATAGTGGGAAAATACAAATTACGTTATTCTTTTATAATTATTTACAAATACCTTAAATCTAAACTTCACTAAGTTTGATATATATGAGATAATGATCAATTCATTAAGTCGGTTATATTTTCTCACATGAGAAAACATCTTTAATACACGTAACCTTTGAATTATCCGTTTTTTTTAATAGAATTGCATTTTAAATAAATTTTCAGACTTAAATAAAACATATATTAAAACTACAAAAAATCATTAATTAAAATACATTTTAAATCAAATGCTTCATGACACAATTAATATTTAGCAATTTTTATATATCAGTTCTAAATATTTAAAGAAATTTTTTAATATTTTATAATATATTACTTAAGCTTTATACACATTACATTTGAACTGATTGTACTAAAGTTTTTCACAATTATTTTAAATTTGAATGCGAAATAAGGTGGGACAACACAAAATTGTTACTGACATTCTAAAAAGTTATTATAATAGGGAGATCTCAATATCTGTTCCCTTATTTAAAATACCCTCGGCACGATGTAGTTCCGCACCTTGGAACAATACCGCACCCAAGATGAGTGATATCGTGACGAGTTACGCGCATTTACGCGAACCGCACGATGCAGAAGCAATGCGATGCAGAGCAGGATGCAGATCAGCGGGGGCCAAGAGAATTGCATGAAGAGTTGGACGGCCAGGGCGGAAAGAGCCAAAATATCACCTGCATAGTTGGGCTGTCGGATGCGCCCCCAGAAAGCGCCCAGTAACAGGCGACGGCCTTGGAAAGTATGAATAGTCTCAATTCCACTGAACAATGGATTGTTGGGGTCGATACGATATTTGTATTTAATGGCACTACTAATACGTTTCACGATCAATCCCACCAACAGTAGAGCAGCCACAACATAGACGGCACATGTACAATGTATACCAACTTGTCGATCGAAGAAGTACTTGGCTACAGCACTGTAGAGGAAAGGAGATGCAGCGTATCGTAGCAACAAGAGAGCGCCGAAACCTTCGCCTTGCAACTCAAACGATGAGGCCAAATGGTGTTCGAAGAGAATGGCATCTCCAATGTAACAGAATAACAACACACCAGCGAACAGAGCGGCGGGTTCATACTTCACATTGAGGTAATAATCCTTTGCCAAATTAACAACGCCCTCAAATGTTTGTCCCTCCGCAATCCATGTGGGAGTTTCTGGGAGTTGAAAGCTTTTATAAATGAAGCATTCAGCAAAAAGAAGTGTAGTCAACAGAGAAATACGGTAGAAAATCTGCTTGAATTCGACGAATCCAAACCATTTCGGATTGATTTGTCGTCCTAGGGCAAAGTCTACCAAAACCGAACCAGACTTTCCGTACACGTTCACCTGGACAGATGGGTCCTTTACAAAGTTAGATCGGCAGTAAGCCCAGATGGCCGCAATGAATGCATTCAGCAGACTGTAGATACAGAAGCGTAAATAGTGCTTAAGCACAAAATCAGCTACCGGGTATTTCAAGTACTCAGCCACGCCTCCAGCAAGAGTCAAAAGTATAGCGATCGGTAGGGCATTAAATTTGTACTGGTATCCCATGTCGTTGGGTAATCGAACACGTCGTCCAATCATTGCTGCCGACAGCAGAAACATTCCCATTACAAACGTCAAGTAGGCTGTAATAGCTTGGACTTGGAAAACCTTTGCTAAGTATTTTTGATTCCAAATAGCACCTAAATTCGGGGTTTTCAGACTACATCCCGACTTTGTGCACGACCACTGCAAATAGTAAACTACACTTGGCACAAACAACATCAGGGCCGTTACACCTATCCATCCACCATATTCCCGTGGTGGTTCCAGTTTCCGACACACCACCGAAGCAGAGGATGTTGATGTGACATTGAAGCTCTTGTAATGCTCTTCCTCCGGTTGATTGTCTTCGTTGTCGGAAAATTCGGGCTTGAAGTAGTTATCATTGTACACAGATCCCGATACAGAGCGACTATAACGACTAGCTTCTGTGGTAGTGGCCGGCGTATGAGTGCCTTCACGGTCACCGGCCTGCGAGAAGGTCTTCGACACAGAACGACGTATGTAGTCTGTAAGTTTGGCCACTTCCGAATCAACAGTAGCCGTGCTCGATCGTATTTCAATGGTTTTCTGCGTGGTTGTACTGTACTGCGAGGAGCTGTGCACAGACGATGTGGTGTTCGATTTCTGGGGAGCACGCGATGAAGTGATTGTTGTAAGAGTTGTGGGTAGATTGGTGCGCGTTTTTGGTGAAGATTTAATCTAAAAAGAAAAACAATTAGATCAGAAAAACTCTAGAAAGTATAACAATTTGTGAAGTACAATTTCATGATTTGTTATCTTAGGGTTTAAAAGATAAAGCACAGATTTCAATGAACTTTCGTCTCAGAGAGACTCTTACAATAAACGTATTATATAAGAAGTGGGAATCGTGCCAACTAATATGTATATATTTATATTTGTATATTGAGTTATTCTATTTCTATATTTAATTTCATCTCGTTATTACAGCCCGACACTATATGTTTTACATTCAACGAGAACAAAACATCGTTTTATTAAACTATTGATAAAATATGATCAGCAGATAATAAAATATATATCGTACAATGGTATTAATGAAACCGTAGTATTATAATTGATTTAGTTTGATTAACTGAATTAAAGGTTTTGTTAAAAACAAACTACAAATCATTTCGATTTTCAACATTGTCACTCACCTCTTTAACTTCTTTAATAGGCGAAGGAGGCGTGATAGTCGTGGACGCCGCCGAGGCAGAAGACCCCAGAACCGTGGAGCGTGGTCGGGACGAACGCCTCACTGGGGAGGTCCTTGTGCGTCCCGGCGATGCCCGGCGGGCTGGGGAGGCCTTTCGCGCAGGCGACGAGCGAGTATTTACAGTTGCAGCTTGTGCTGTAGTAGCCACAGAGTTCCTTTTGTTCGGCGCACTGGTGGGGTTGGCTGGAGCGGGTGCGACAACCTCCTCCACGCGTTTGGGGCGTCCGCGTGTTGTTCGGCGTTTCTCCATTTCTCGATATTTTACTCTTTACTACAAATAATTCTGACAAAGAACACTGCAATTATTGCAACGTATACAGTTTATTAATGATATATCAAACAATTAACTTCGATTTTTATTTTTTTTTATTTCCCGCCTAAAGTGTCGCTGCCGCAACATGCTCTACTGTACATGTTCCCTATAACTGGATAATTTGCCCTAATCTCACCTTGAAATTTACACAATAAATATATATTCGCTAAAACACAACAATTTCGATGGAACATCAACTGCTGATAATTATGTTCACAATTATTACACTTTTTAAAATTTTACAAAATTAAATTCTGGAGACTGAGAAGCGACGCCGCTTGAAAAATTTCAAAACGAGTATGAGATAAATGCGTGTGATATGAGTGAGTGGACTTTGGTGAAAAAGAGCCAACTTTACAAACAAACGCCAACAAAAAATACGAATGTGCGTGGAAAGAGCACAGCAGCAACTGCCCTTTTACAAATGCACTCATTATTACTATAGCTGTACTCTTTACACGCATTGTATGATGAGAGAACGCTTTACATTGTCGGCTGTCTCAAAATTCACCATACACAACACAGGTTCTTGCCTCTAATATTTCTGTATTCTATAATACTATGTTATAATTAATATCTGGTTCTGACCCCATCTTACTCTACATTCCCTTTAGTTTCACCATTATAATCTTTTACATTATCGGATAGAAATAATGCTATAAGTCGATAAGTTTGTTTTATATATTATTTCCTTACATTCTTCATTCTCAGCTGTCAGTCGTTTAGAAAATTACAAAGGCAGTTTTTTTAGTGTTTGCTGAAAAATTTGTCAAAACGTAAGTAAATATAGAGCATACATTTCCATATTCGTTTTCTTTCCCCCAATAAATATGTGAAAAGTTCAAAATTCAAAATTTTTAGTTAATAATTTGCATAGATTAAAATTTGTTTTCCTTGTACTTTGTCTTGCTTGCAACGGAATATTTTATAGCGGAGAGCAGAGAGACTAGATTCCAAAAAGAGAATCAGGAGTGGCAGCAGCAGAGGACAAAAAAGCGTCGGTGGAATTATCTAACAAAAACTAGGAGACGTGTAGAAAATCTCAAATCCTAAAATGGTCACCCCACAGTCGCCTAGTCACATGTATAACGGCTTGGACGAGGATATCTACAATGAGGCGAAGTTCGCCCATGAGATCAATGACAAAATGCGAGTCCCGAAACGCATTAAAGCCACCGGTGAGTATTCGGACGAGGACGTGTTGTTGTCCAATCAAAATGGCATAATAGACTCGTGGAACTATCATAACAAAATCGACATGAACGTACCCGATCGCATTGTGGTACTGGGCCATGACCAGCATCTGGAAACGCGTTCTGCTCCGCGTGAGATTCAGCTCGAAAACTCGATTTTACCCAAGAACAAGGAATTCATCCGCGTCCAGACTCCGCCGCGCGTAATCACTCTCAACGACCACCACTTCCCGACTGCGTCCGAGGAGAGCTCACCACAAAAGATCGACGGAGACGTCGATGGCTACGATTATGAGGATGATGACGATGAGGCACGTCCGCCACCATATGTTCGTGCGAATTTAAATGGGCCTATGACAGTGGGTTTCCATCCTAATGATACGAATTCAGTGGAATCGGATTCACAGGTATATATAGGTTCATTCAACTCTCATATATAGTTGCTTAGCTCAAAAGCAAGCATAGAATTGTTTATTAAAATTTCCAAACGCACTGAAAATGTTTTCTAGATTTGTAAACAACGCCTTCAACGTACAGTCTTATTCCGTTGTAAACGTGCAGAAATATTGATTTTAAATTTGATACATTGCAGTTAACCACATTGGAAGGCAGCAAGCGATCGCAGCACAATAATGACACTTCCATCGTCAGTCTTCGGGAAGGCACGCCAATCGGAGATCTTACACCGCGAGAGGAAATACTATACTTGAGACGTCAGTTGGCTAAATTGAACCGACGTGTGCTGAACATTGAGATCAACAACGAGCAGAGGCTGCAGCGGGAGAAGATTGTGTACTGCCTGGGGTTGGCGTATTTCGTACTGAAGGCCATATTTTGGTTAAATCGGAACTAGATTTCTATACATCTCGTCGTCTGGTACTTTGCATAATGCAGAAAGTGTATTTCTTTTTAATTCGAAATTGTTAGATGTCCTTATTTCATATTTGTACGCAGAAGCTCCATGTCCTGCTTTGGAGGCCTGTATAAGTTGTTAGGTGCTTGATTTATATATAACAACAAGGACTTTAGTTGATGTTATTTTTGAATTATGTTTTTAAATGAAATGAAATTGTATGCACGCATAATCTGAATACGAAGAAGCAATAGCATGTCTTGTGAATGTTAAAATAGAATTAAAGCCAAAACCAAACTCATTATTAATCATTTTCCTTTGACATGATTTGAGCCATCAACAGCCAGCAAAACCAAATGGAAGAAGTCTTATATTTAAAACAAACTAACTATAAGAAGTTAATGTTGAACTACAGGCAAATTTTACACGAATGTTTATACAAGATCTTCTTGAAAACATGAATATAAATTAACGAAACCCACGAATGTTTATATTATTATATATGAAAATGTTTATATCCAAATTGAAACACTCTCCTTCCTCTACCCATAAGATAGTTCTTAAGTTGAAATGCATTATTTGAGACCCTAAAAATTAACGTAGGCCATTTGTTACTGAAGATAAGTTTTTTGTTGGTGCGATAGCAAAGATATTTGAGAAAACCTCATCAACATTTTATTAAATTATACAAACAGAAATAAACGTAATTACATAACACGTGAAACGATTGTTTTTATTTTTTTTAAATATGGGTCACACGTTTGCTATCTATGGGAAGCACTGCCTTCACACAACTAGAACATATTAATCAATAAAACTCGGCGATTGACTAGTGATTAACTGTAATCGCGATGTGATTCTATGTACGTGATTATACAGAACATCGACGTTCAATACAAGTTTCACCGCTTCCTTCCTACTAGCTCTATCTACTATTGAATTTCAAAGAAACGACTCATCATTTTAAAACTCATCCGTCTCTTTTTATTATAAATGAACAATTGCATTTTTTACATCGACGTCTTCAATGTTATTTCAATATTGCAATCGATACATAACAATGAAACACCAACTTTAATTGCAAACTGAGTAAAAAACCCAGGCCTCATCTTGTGACACGGCGAGAACAAAAACATAAAATTGTAATATTCTATTTTTTATGTGCTCTGTTTCCACGTTCAACATTATTTTTCAATATGCGATTTATTTAAAATCCTGAGTGTTAACTTTTGTACTCTTTGCGTATGTGTTGCAGATAAACAAAGTTTAAAAAAATAACATTTAAACATTCAGCCAATTAGTTCATCGCCAATTATAGTTATGGATTTTGAAAAAATAACATTGATGTTCTTTGTTTTTTTTTTTTTTTGTGTACTTTTTATTCTTTAAAATTTTTTATTATTAATATTAATACATTTATTACTACAAAAACTATATCATTGGAATATTTTAAACAGTGGCAAAAGAATATATAAAACGTTTTACATACAATTCAATCGATCAACGAACCAGGTATTCTTTCTTTTATGCTATACACGAGTTGTCAGTATTTTTACATTTCCTATGCAGTAAATTTACATTTAAAAACAGTGTGTTGTGTTTTTGTTCTTTCCATAAGTGTGTCTTCTGTTGGAAAATTTTCTTTTGCTCGCCATTCTAATCATTCAAACAATATATTTTTTGTGCATTTTAGTTTTTAATTTAAATTGGTTTTGCATCGCTTTTTTTTTACTAATCTTTGAGGTTTTCTCTTCTTTTCTTCCTCTCACTCCTAGTACAATACACATCTTGCTCATTTTTAAATTAATAATTATATTAATATTAAGTTAAAAAATACTTAAACGATATATAGAGCGTTTTTTTCTTTTTGTAATTTTTTTGAGGATTTTAATTTTTCATTTCTATTCATTTAAGAGTTTTTGTTTTTTGTTTGTAATAATTAAGATTTACTTTTGTGTTGTGATTTCTCGTTTGTTTGTTTGTTTAACATGGTTTTTTTTTTATACAAAAGAAAAAAACGGAATTGAATTTTTGTGGCTAATGGCTGCTTAATTGTAAAGGGTTGAGTGTGCGGTGTTGTTAGCTTAATCGCTTTCATCGTCATCATCGTCGTCATCGGACGCTGCCTTCTTGCTCTTCTTGGCGGGTTTTTTGGTAACCTTGCCACGCTTCTTTGCGTTGCCGTTCGCAGCTGAGCTGCCACCGTTGGCTTCGAATTCTCTCACAGCCTCCTCGTAGTCTTCCTTGGCTTGGGCAGCTTTTGCTTCCCACTCCTATAATGACAAGCCAAAGAAATTATGCCATTAGTTTTATGAATTATTAACGATTGTAATGCATAATGCATAATGAAAACAAATTTCAAAAGTTTCTATAACTTACCGACTTATCCTTCATTGCTCTCCAGAGTTCACCACCCCGCTTAGCGACTTCAGTGACTTTGATGCCTGGATTCTCCTTCTTGATTTGTTCGCGTGCGCTGTTGAGCCACAGCATGTAGGCAGAGAGAGGACGCTTTGGCTTGTCTGTCATATTGATAATGTGTTTTTGTTGATTGTTTTTAAGTTGAAATTCAGAGCAACAAGATTTGTTGCTGATGCGTGTTTTAAACGATTTAAAATGCCGACTGTAATGAAAAAATTGAGAAAAATGATTAAAAACTCTGACAATATTAAGTTTCCGTTTAATTTAAATAATGTGCACCAAAATATATAGTTATATATAGAATTCGAAGTATAATATTCACATAATCTTAGATACAGAAAAAACGATTGTCTCATATCAATATTTAAAAAATGCGCCAAAACACGTTGCGCTCAAACGACGAACTTCGCTGTGACACAGAGCCACCATAGCAGACAGACAAATGGCAGGCGAAGTATACACACGAAGGCAGTCATCAGCCTAGTTTTCAGAATGTTTACACCAAATTAACTTTAGTTTTTTAAACAATATAGACTATAACACGAAAAAAGTTATTCACCAAAGAAACTATTGATCCTTCCTTAACCGGATGGCAAAAGTTGAAAATACAAACAATTTTTATTTTCAACAAAAATTTCAATTTTACAAAACGCTGCGAGACGAACCTTTTCCTTGTAATCCTTAATTTCAACTGTACAAAGCAGTAGACGCAGTATAGAGAAGAAACATTTATTTTGAACCGAAAACCGAGGGCAGCACAGAGAACAGCAGCAGCGGTAGCAGCGGACACACAAGGCAGGCCAGGCCAGGCCAGGCGGAGGCAAACAGCCACCAGGCAAAGCAGATGTATGGCTGGCTTTAGTGGAGGGTATTTGATACGAGAGGGCTACGAAGGCAGCGGCGTAGAGGAAAACGAAAACAAGCCACCAGTGAGCAACGAGGACGTTCGTGAACGACGAATGCTGTACGGCATGGGGAGCAAGGTAATATGCAGCAGGCGATGGCGATGGCAGGCGGCAGGCAGCAGAGCGAACTAGGTAGAAGCAAACTCAGGGCAACATAAGAGGGACCGCAGGGAGCGAGACGGGCGAGCAGGCAGGCCAGTCAACAGCAGCGACAACACTTTACTGCTTCTGCACAATGTGAACGAAGGAAGAAGCCGGAGTACAAATTGCACCCTGTGTGTGAATGAATTTGTGTTATTACGCGTTGTGGGGAAGGATTTTAGGCGAACAGACAGGCAGGCAGACATGCAGGGGACAGGACACTTATTCTTCTAATAGGCTGGGGAAATGAGTGAGTGGCAGGGTGAGTAGGGCTTGCTTAAACGGCAACATATTTGCAGAACAAGGGAAAGACGACAATGATGACGACCGACGTCAAGGCGATTTTGTCGACGTTGAGCATTCTATTTCTTTCGATGAGAAATCTTTTCTTAGTTCCTATAGGCTGACGACGGGCTGCATCTGCGACGAACGAACAGACGAACCGATGCAGAACTCACCGACTACAAGAGACTAGAGGAGTTATCTCGGGTTATTTTTATAGGAGTTTATAAAGCGCTCAATTGGAAGGAACGGGGGAGAAAAAACGGAAACCATAATGGAACCCAACATTGTCTGCGGAAAACTGCTAGACAGAAACAAATATCTGAAATTAAATTAAGTTTTTTCCTACAATATGCTCCCCCCTCTAAATTAGTCTGAAATTAGCAAATTATATAGGAAAATATTTTAACTAGAATCTTGAATTTAATATCAATTGAGAATATTATTCCCTTTGAGCTCTAAATAATATATTTAAAAGTATTTTAAAAAGCATTTCGAACAACGACTTAGTTCAAGATTGTTTACGCTTACGAAAATGGCGCCAAAATTTGAAACAACCGATTGTAGGCAGCAACATCGGACAAGAATATCGGGAGCGAGCACAAACGAATAAATTGCTAAATTTCCCGATTCTTTTCTATAATAACCATTTCTAGACAAATGTATCATAAAACCTATGCCACAATTTCAAAATAAGCAGGTGTTTATTTAAAACGTTTGATTTACAAAAAATTCATCGTAATTTCATATGGAAACAAACGAATATTTTCATAAAAATGTTTAATTCAATTAGCAGCCATTTTTATTTCAGAAAACAATAGACATAACTCAAAAAATCGCTTACTTACGCAAACGTAGATGTGAACTTTAATTTAAAACCAATTTAAATTAAGAAATAAACTATGAACACTTTGAAGTAAATGTATTTTAAAACTGAACAATTTACACCTCAACTCGATTCCAAACGATTCGTTCGCCTTTGCCTTCCAAGTTTTCTTCTACTGACTGTACCTCGAACAAAATTTTCATAGGCAGGCCAGAGCAAAGCAACGAGTAATATTCCTTCCCTCCTATATACAGCACAGCCAGGCAAATATATACGAAGCCAAGCCAAATGCCGCAGCGAAGCAAAAACAATATGAACCACAACGAGTAGGTGAGCAAACGAACGAATTGCTGCTACAAGGGAACATTTCGAACGAAGAAATAACGAGTTCTGCCGTTGGAAATCGGTCATTGTACGATTTATTAGAACGAAAACGCGTTTTTCTCTTTTCTGGAATCTATTCCGCCTTTTTCTTGCCCACATATAACAGCATCAATTATCCTTTTATATTTTAAATACAACCTTTTTTTAAATCAAGTACTGAATGTTGCAATTACTTAAAAAATGGCAACTCTATTGCGTGTAAATTTGACTCCAAAATATGCCGAACTCGTTACGAACTTCAACGAGTTATTGAAACTAGTTACTGTTCCGAGGAGGAATGTACTGCCTTGATATCAGAGTTTGGCTTAGGCACATAAAAAATCGAAAGATTTTCAAGTAAATGACGAATGACATATGCACAAAGCCTCATGGGAACATATTTCTTCCTACTTGTGTTCCAAAAATGACATAATCTAACCTCAACGATAATCAGGACTGTGTTTTAGATAAATCCAAAACATATCGCGGTACGTCCTCGCATTCAATGAATAAAGGCGATCGACAACGAGCACAACCAAAGGCACCATTTTACCGAATTTCATACAAACAAGTTTCTCCAGACGAGAAAAAACACTTGTCACAGCAACCGGTTCCTTGGTATTTTAATAGCGACGAGTTATGAACACTCGTTACTTTTGTTGCAAATCAATTATAATTAACAATATTTTTGCCGTTTTCAAGCACAAATTAATAATTTTTATAATATCTTCAACTCTATAACTCTATAGAGTCGTCGTTACAAAGTAATTCGCATATTTATATCTATCTCTATTATTCAAATTTTCGCAACATGAGGACAAAGTTGTAGGAACATCTCCCTCTCGTTGTAAACTAACGATTATTGTTTATTTAAAATTGCTTACTTTATAAAACTATAACTCTCTCGTGCAACGTATTGTATTTCACAAAAACACTTTTTTATTTATAAATATCTTTACTTCTCCACACACAACACTTCGTCACGAACGCTTAAACTGAATTGATTTCACTTCGGTACGACGTCCGTCAAGCTGCTAGTTTGTGAAGCGAATTTTAAACAGAATTTTGCCGGCAGCAGCGCTGTTGACCGCGTAAACAAACGAATGCAGGAGCGGGTTGTACGAGACAAATCTCATTAGAGCGAAAGAAAAGGCCTTACTTTTGTTTTTGGATTAGGTTGGCAGCTGCCGTTTCTCTGCTCGTGGTGTGAGCGAGTGAGTGTAAACGTATGTTCTGTACTCGTTATGGCAAGCATTTTATTCAAAACGGATTGCCAACTCTCCAAAACAGAAGGCGCGAATTTTGGGAATAACAGTTTCTACTTAATGTTCTAATAAGAAAATATCTGAATTAAAATTATAAACAAATTTGTTTAATGGAATATTAATTTGTTTACTCTAAAACGTATATAATTTTAGTGACTGCTTAGTTATGAAATATCTACCACGAACTGAAATGCGTATATATTGTACTGTGGTAAATGGGTCCAAATACCTCTTACGGTCATCTGGTCATCTGGATTGTTAGCAATGGCATTCTTCATAAACAGCAGTAACATTAAAACCTTTGAATGCTGTGATTAAATTTAGAGTCAACGTAGTATAAATAAATGCATATTTATTTGGTTTCGATAGTTGGTGCAGTTTAGTTACTTTTCTGCACCGAATTAAGCAGAGACATTCAAGCATAATTATACCGGCAACATAGACGTTGACTGCGTAAACAGGCGAATTGTGAGCGAGGCAACGAGTCAAATCTCAGAAGCATGAGAAAAATACGTTATTGTGTTTTAGTATTGGGTTGCCATCTGCTATTATTTTACTCGTGGCATAGGGCGAGTGAGTGCTAACGTATGTGTTCTGTACTCGTTATCGCAGGATTTCAAAGCGGGTTGCCAACTCTCCAAAACGAAGGCAATGTCGACATAATGATCTTATAAGAAAAATATGTTGCTGTTACACAGTTGAGTTATCTAAGAATTTACCATTTAGGTAGCGTATTGAGTATGTAATTATGAACCACTACAAATTAACGAGAGAGAGAGAGCGTTGGAAATCGAGTACGAGGGTAAGTAAGCCGTCGGATGTTTTGAGAAATTCTTAACAGATGACTGTTAAGCGGAACTCGGGAGATTATATTGAGAGAGTCCTAAGAAGGACCGCTGGCGTAAACCTCTCCCTATTTCCAACGGTTTTCCTTTATCTTCAAACCATTTCCTTTACCTGGCTCATCAGCTGTCTATTTTGAGAACCATGTATGTTTTTTCTTAGCATAGTGTTTCGTTAGGAGGAAAAATATAAATTTCACGTATTTTTGTTTGATTCAGCAAGGTCACTCACAACTAATCTCCCATACCGCATAAAAGTTCTGTGTTATGCATATATCCACTTCAATTTTGAAAACAAATGAATGTTAGACAAGACTAGCCTGATCTTTAGTTGTAGCATTAAGTAAATCTTATGAGTGCGAACGAGATAGCAATTTTCTAGTTTATGCAATATGCATCAGGGTTGCAGCTTTCGCTGATCGTACAAATCTTAATGAAAGAATCAATTGTATATTTGTTTATTTTTTTTATTATTTATAGTACTTTTCAGATCTACATTTACATATTAATTTAATTTGTTGGATTTTCCTTTGCTTAGCAAAATGGCAAAAGATGACAGTTGCTCAAAATATTAATTCATATATATGTCCTCCTGTTTTATTTCATTTTCATGTTTATTTTAATTTAACTTTTATATTTTACATTATTTTTAATTTAAACATTTTGTTTACGTTGCATACTTCCTTTGCGTGTTGTTGTTATTTACCTTGCTTTACTTTTTATGTAAAGTAAACGCGTACAATATACAAAATATACTATATAAAAATATGATAAAACTTAAGTAAGAACGGGTGTATAATTATTGTTCCAAAAAACAAAAACAAACAAAAAGTACACAAATAAAAATTAACTTAAAAAAACATGGAACTATTTGCTGTCTTCGGGTTGGTGGTAAAAACTACTCGTAAGTGGTGGTATGAGAAATGTATTATTTATACATACATATATATTTATCTATATATAATATATGTGTAATAGAAGTATTGTGTGGGGAGAGAATGATGGGGAAAAGATGTGGTTAAAAACACTTCTTAGTTTAAACTTCTTAGAAAAACTTCAGACTAAGGGTCTAAAATTGGGTATCCTTCCAGAAATGTTCTGTTTGATATCGACACATCAGATATCTTATTTCTGGGATTTCTTGGGTTTCATGTTATTGTTGTTTTTGTTATTTCTTCAATGCATATACATATATAGTAAAAATAATTACATATATGCGAGCTAAAATTACAATAATAAAATGTTTTAAACTTATTTTGTAAGATTTCTTCACATTCTTCGCATCGCCTCGATCGCATCGCTAGCGATGTCGAATCGAAACAAATCGAAGATCGCTCATCAATGAATTAGCGATTTAATCGCTCTCCTCCTCCTCTTCTTCCTCGGAGGTGTCTTTCTTCTTGGCCTTCTTGGCGACAGGCTTCACGGTCTTGCTCTTCCGCTTCTTGCCGGCGCCGGTGTCGGTGCCGCCGTTGGCCTCGTACTCCTTCACGGCTTTGTTGTATTCCTCCTTCATTTTGATGGCTTTCTGTTCCCATTCCTGCGAGCAATGAAAAACAATAAAAAATTAGCATATTCTTTGGTTACTTTAATTTGGTTATTTAATATTAAATATTGATATCTTTGGTTATTTTAATAAATAGAACCGTCAAAATTTGTCTCTGTAGTTATTTTAATCTCGACTCAAATCTCTCTCTTTCGCTTTAAGGCTTAATCATTTTGTACTATAGTCTTCTCTCTCCCTCTTGATCAAGATTCATGAAGCCGTCTCGTCTTAGTCTTGTTCTCCGGTCCGGTGTTGTCCGAACCCAAATATCCCCTATATCTATATTTATAATCACGAACATATATCATAAACGTAAATATATATTTCTATGTAATCATAAGTTCAATTTCGTCAAATTTAAGTTCGAAATTAACTAGCTTCGTGGTAAAAACTATTCACTCTCCATATTCTTTTTATTAAATTTTTTCTAAATTTCTCCCCGACACTTGCAGTTTATACCAAGTAACACTATCTTCAATTTCTACTCTGTCTTCTCTCTATCGGTCTCTGTCGGCCGAACTCACCGATTTGTCCTTCATGGCTCTCCACAGCTCGCCGCCCCTCTTGGCGATGTCTGTCACTTTGCTGCCAGGATTGTCCTTCTTGATTTGTTCGCGGGTCTCGTTCAGCCACAGCATGTAGGCCGAGAGAGGGCGCTTCGGACGCTCACCGCTCATGATTGCAACGGAAATTTTGAAGCTGTGTTTGTGATCCTTGTGAACGAACTAAGGTCGGGCTCAACGTGTGATGGACGTCGGGCGTGGGCGGGGGCGCTGGCGCTGGCGTAACCGGTAGCGGTAACTGCAATGGCAAGAAGAGGAAGAGGTGGTCAGTGCTGGCAAGTGGACACGACAAGCTGGAATTGGCCTAAGCTGGGAAGGAAGTTCGCTCCAGAAAGGGTGAGATGGAAAATGTAAGGTGTTGATAATTGACTGAACCCGAAGGCGGTGGCTTAGGGGGGCGAGAGGTTGGGCTGTGGGGGCTGGTGAAAGGCGGCAGGTGAAAGGTACAGTAGGACTTGGGTCGATCGAAGCGTTTCGGAGGTGATGCGAGTTCGTAATAATTTTCGCAGTTGAGGGATTTGGTGAGCTTAATTATAATAAAACACACACACACACCCGAAGGTAAATTATGTGCACATATACATAGGTAGCCGTAATTCTGAGGATGTTGTACATAGATTGAAGTACATAATTAATTTGATAAAGTAATGCTATCGATTGCTCGAGTAAATAGACGTAGCTAGTGTACATAATGTACAACAACAGTTATGTTATGTCCATATAAAGCCTTTTAATCGCATTCAATCCTCCCTCTCCCTGCAACTACTCACTCCCTCCCTCACTCCAACCCACTTGTCGAAACCACGGACGTTCGGGGCCACTACAGTTATTGCTTTTGTTGTTGTTGTTGTTGTGCTTTGGGGTTTCGATGGCCGACCATAACCCGGCATAAATCAAGGTATATCTCACCCACTTTTATGTATGCGAACACACACACGCACGCACGCACGCACATGTGCAGCCACATAAGTGTTTGCATCTATCGATGCATGTAATTGTGTGTGTGTGTGTGTGTGTGTGTGTGTGCATGTTGAAGGCATTAAATACTTAATTGCAACATGTTGTTATTAAAGATTGCTTTGGTTTGAGTTGTTAACGACGACATACATAAAAACACACACACACACATACACATGCAGCAAATATTTGCATATGTATTGCTGAAGTTCCATGCACGCAAAAGGATCGGACCCAGACACACACGTACATAGTTTTATTTGCATTGTTGCCTTTTTTCCCTCTCTCTCTCTGCACGCAAACCACAAATCGTCAATCGTGCCAATGTGCAGGGACGCCACTGTATATACAGGGGAGTCGCCTCGCCCCGTCCCGTTGCGAAAGTCACAAATTAAGAGCAGCAGCGACATCTGGACATCTCCATTTGTCTGCAAATGGCGCCGACTGACACACGACACACACACTCACACGTACGGAGTGAGCCCGAAGCAACAGAATCACGTGGCTGCACCGGCGTCAAGTCGACCTGGCGCACAGTGGTGGCGACAATATTAAACCGAGTTCATAAGGAACGAGCAAAATGGAATGGAATGTATATTTAAAGATTATAAAGGGATATTTATAAATTCTGGGAATTACAACCGACCGAAAGGGAGGTCATTTGAATGAAATGCTGAAGCACAAATAAAAATGTAAAATCCTTATGGAGCTTTTCATTTTACGTACACAATTTTTTAGTGTATTTGTTAAATTTTTTGTGTTTTCCTCATGCGTCACACCAGCAGAAATGGCAGCAGCAGCAGCAGCAGAGGCAGCATCGAGAGCTTACAATTGACATGCAGCAAAATAAACGATAATCATCACCTTCCATAGAAAACTATCTGTGGCATGAGTGCAACCTTTAAACATGTACGTGCACACACACGCGCACATTCATCCATACATACGTACGCTCACCACTACACAGACAGGCCACGGAATAACCCTAAAAGGCAGTCGGTCGGGCAGCCAGCGACCGAACACACGTCGTCGTCCACCCACGCAATCGCACCCTCTCCCTCTCCCTCACCCACACCCGCACCCGTGACTCACTAATACACCCGCAGACACTCGCAGATAGAGAAACAGAAACTAGCAATCATTCCATTGAACGCCACCCACACCCGCTTCCGCTCCCTCTCCCGCACCCACCCCCCGCTGGACGCCACCCTCAGACCTCTGCCCTCGTCACGACCCGGGGCTGTTGCTCTCGGGTCTCGGCTGCCGGCGTCGCTCCTCGGTGGACGATCGGAAGGTTTGTCATGTCAGGACGAGCGAGACAGAGAGGGAGAGAGGGGGCGACGCTTTAGTCGACATTTTGAAATATTAAAAAGCTCAAGGTACGAACGAACGAGCGAATGAACGAACGTGTATATTCGCCGGTCAAACCGTTAAATTGTCCACAGGAGAGTGAGAGAGAAAGGGCGACCAGAGAAAGCAATAGTGGGGAGAGTGAGTGGTGGAGAGAGCGAGACAGAGGGAGCCCTCAGTCCCGTTCGCGGACAGTCGTCGATGGCTAAAAACACGAGTCCCATGTGAGCGACACGACGCGACCCGAACTCGAACCCGAATTCGAATCCGAACGAGCTGCTCCGAGACTCGACGCCTCGATCTGGGCCTGTGGCAGGGAAGCCACAAGTGCTGGATCTGGACTGCTCGCATTTCGTTGGGATTTGGAAACGAACGAACGGTTTAACGAAAGGATCCGGGGCCCTTCGACCAAGCCCGATTCCGCTGCCGTGGCGACCTGCAAACGGACCACCGACGGCGCCCTCGCTCGAGAAGCAGTGACAGAAGCAGAAGCAGCAGCGCAGCCCCGACCGACGCCGTCGACACCAACGCGTCGCACGGCATGACGCAGGACGAGCGCCCGCCGCTGACACGAATTGGGAGTCGAGACGAGTCGAGTCGAGTCGAGTCGGGTCAGGTTAGGTCGAGTCGAGTTGGGCTTGAGCTTGTGCGCACTGACTGCATTTCGGGGTAGATACTTTTACAGGGATTTGCGCACTGGACGCCGGAGGTCGTCATCGCCATTGTCGCCTACGCCAACGTCGACGTCGACGTCGCCGCCGCCGCCGCAGCCGTGGACGACTGCAGGAAACCATGAACTGATGGGGACTACGGGGAGCAGCGGCCTGGGGAGCGGAGGCGACAAATGGACAATGGAGCAGAGGGTGAGAATGTGTATGTGTGTGTGTGTGTGAGTGAATCTGCTACCGTTGCCAACTAACTGTTTGCGAAAAAACGCAGTGAGCACGAAACGAAAAGGAACAACTGGAACAAGCCAGCAAATTCAACTTGAAGTCATTTTCGAGAATATGAAAAAATCATACCGACGCCAGTGATGCCAGTGTCTTTTCAAACGGGACCAGAACCACTGGGCGAAACTTGTCTGTCCTGGGGACAACTTCATTGCAGTGTTTCCGTCCAGCATTAGCGGTACAATCGATCGGCTGACAGTTGGAAGGACGGGAGAAGAAGAAGAGAAGGCAGAAGGAAGGTAGAAGAAGCCCGTGAGCAAGAGAGGGAGGGAGATAGGACGAATGCGACGAATTTTTGTTCTTTCTTCGAGTTCCCCATTTCTTGTTGCAATAAACTTCAGATCCAAAGTGGTAATAAACCCAAAATCTCCGCATAAAAGCAGTCAATGCTCGAGCTGGCGAACCGTGAGTGAGAGGGGGTGGGAACAGGGGGGGGGCGAGGAAGCCGGAAGGGAGCGAGAGGAAGTGAGAGGGCCGAACGAGGAGCCAACGCAAGACAGATGGACGGACGGACGGACGGACGGACAACAAGAACAAGAACAACGAGAAGAGCAACAACAAGTGCCAGCTCAGCCCCACGATTAGGTCCGCCAGCGTCGACGTCCTCGTCGTCGTCGTCGTCGTCAACGCCAACGTCGACGTCATCGCCATCGCCATCGTTCTCGTTATCGAGGATGTCAGAACCAGGAGCCGGGGCCGCGGACGAGCGTGTGTTTGCTCGACTCACACAGACACGCGCACGCACTCGCTCTAGCCACACACACACACACACAGAGCCTCTGGCAACCGACGGTGCTGCGGAAACGCGTCTTTTGCGAGCTGCGAAACGCGCAAAAAATTCTTGTTATTGCGCCGGGAGGGAGGCGTGGCCAGGGCGAGGGGAGAGGAGGAGCCGCGAGCGGCGGAAGGGGGGGGGGGAGTCGCGGATCCAACAAGGATCGCACGACGTGATCCCGTCAAACGGACGCGACTCCGGCGCCGTGGCTCGGCCTCGTATTTGAGCAAGAGCGGCGGGCGCCCGTTGGAGGAAAGGAGAGGGAACGAGAGGGGTCCCGGGGCAGGACCTTCGTGTAGACATGAGATAACATCTATTTGAATGGTGTACAATAATGACGATGGAATTAATGGAGCCTTCTTGCCGCAGCGGCGAAGCGATCCGGACGATGAAAAGATAATTTCCCGGAGACCTGCTGGAGCCGGCGGGGGGGAGGTGGAGAATCCTCGAGCTGTCGGAATCACTTCCAGCAGCAGCTACCGTAGTTGCCACCTATTTATTTCCTGACACTGTGTTCCACCACGACCTCGGCTCCCCATCAGGCAGACGACGCCAGCTGAGCAGGGATGGGGGGCGAGGACAAACTATGCATGTGCGCAGTGGAAAATCCCGGCCGCAAAACAAAGTTGGCTTCCAAGTTCCCCAACAGAAGCTCGTCGACAACAAGAACCTGGGAGATTATTCGCCTCGGATGCCACGGGCCAGTGAATGAATCAGAGGACGACAGACATCCAGACGGAGGGAAGGACAGAGGGACGAACGGAAAGAGGGAACGAGCGCCGACGTTCGGATGCTGCCGGCGAGAACAGAATGGGAGCGAGAGGAGAGAGCAAGAGAGAGGGGAAATGGAACAGGTCTCTGTTAATCGTCGCCTTCGCTGTGCTGCACAACCTTCGCTTGTTGTTGCACCCAACACACGAGCGACAACAACCAGGACGGGGCAGGAGCAGGACAGGGAAGGACAGAAAGAAGAAGCGTCTGGTAATTTAGTCCTCATCGTCGAGAGGCTCAAATGACTCTTGCTGTCGGCATCTGAGTCGGCGTCTGGGTCCGGGTCCGGGTCTGGTTGACGTCGGCAGCGAAGGGAGCCTCGGCCTCGAGCCTGCTGGCTTTGGTCGCTTCGTCCTTGTCGTCAGCGACCACGCCATTGTCGTTGTCGCAGTCGTCGTCGTCGTCGTCGTCAGAATTGAGATCACGGATCTGGAATTTTCGCCTCGTTGGGTCAGGTGGAGTCTCTCGAGAGTTCGGCTCAGGCTTGCGGTTTCCCGACTTGAGGCTGAGCATGCGCAGAGCAACTGAATCCATGACACTAGTTCTCTCCCTCCCTCTTTCGCCAACCTTCCCTTGCTCGCTCGCCCCCCTACCTCCCTCTTACACTCGGTCTCCCTCGCCTCCTGGGTCGGCTCTATCGATTCGCTATGAACTGGAAAATTCGACGGGACTTCGTGGAGCTTCGGCCCGAGTTCCGCAGGACGAAGGGTGGCGACTGAGACGAGGGGAAGGAGGGGATCTGGAAAAGCGCAGCAGGGGACGCGATCGCGAATACAGGAGGCCGCGAAATTAAAAACCACTGAAGGGCAGAGACGGCGGCGAGTGTGGAAGAGAGACGGAGCGACTGAGACCCGATCGGGGCCACGAACTATTCGCGACGTTGATCGTCGCCAATACAACTATAACAACGACAATGACCGACTCTGTGTGTGTATTGTCTAATAATATTATTGTGGTTATGGTTGGCGTTGTTTATTGTAATAGTTGATCTAGCTGTTGTTCTTGGTTTTGAAGTTGTTCGTATTTCAAAAGTTCCTGTTGTTGATTTTTATTATTGTTAAGTTTAGGATTTTCTTCTGACGTCTATACAAAAAAAAAAACGAAAATATATGTCGAGAATTTCGTATAAATACATTCCCCAAAACACATTAAAAACAAAATATCGTCGAATCATTCGAACCGAACGATTAACATGAATACATGAATAAAAACAACAACAAGGAGAAGAATCAACAAACAAACAAAAAACAGGCAAATTAACACGATGAAACACACGTCTGCATCTACACGAAACTCACACATCCAGAGAGTGAGATAGTGAGAAAGAGAGTGAGTGAGTGAGAGAGAGAGTGAGAGCGAGAGGTCCGATAGTCAAGTGAGCAACGGCCAAAGAAAGATATGAAAATAATGCTGATACGACGACGATTGACGGCAACGATCAAAACAATAACAAAATACCGGCGAGCAACGTTGGACGGAGATGAAGAGAGAGAGAGAGAGAGAGAACGTACGATATGGGCCGGCAGATCGGGAGAGACGGATCGGGGTCCACGACAATGGAGCCGCAGACAGAGCGAGAGAGAGAGAGCGGGAGCACATGTTCGGTTGTACAGTTAGCTCGCTGGCGATGACTCCGGCGACGACACGATGCCCCGCAATCACCTCGAACACCTTGGGAGGAGTGAAAGAGACCACGGGAGAGGCGCGTTGTGCGGCGGGCGAAGTGTGGCAACAACGGCGACACCGCCATCAGCATCGACATCGACGCCAACAACAACAACCGGCTCGTTGATAGCGAGAAGCGTGGACGACGATAACGAAGAAATCGTAGTTTCAATTTGACAAACACAAAACATGCAAATACTAATACGAGTGGAGATGAATTTCAAGAAGAAAACCACTGAGTTCTTGAAAGTGCAGAAAAAGTGCGCCCAAGTTGCATAAACTTCTGACTAGTTCAGCAAAAATCGCGCAGTGTTGTCAATAAATTCGGAATGGCCGCGCCACCTGAACGGAATTCCGAAGGCGTCGTCTTTCGCTCGCACACATGAGCCGGCGGAAGTTTTGGCGCCATTTTCTCCGCCCCGGGCGATGTAAAGAGGAAGACGGAACGAACCGTTAGCCGTGCAAAAATGTCCTCGCCAGCCAACGACCGCGGAATTTCTCGCAGTGCAGATCAATTGAAGAGCTCGATCATTGAATAGTTCGCAAATTAGACGACGCATTAATTGAGAAATCGCAGCGAAATCAATCGCAAATAGACACAGAAATGGGCGAGAGAAAACGGAATGTAAATGGCAAAAATATAAAAAGAGGAAAAGTGCAACGAACAATTTTGCGGCCACCACTGTACTGCGGCAAAAGCTGAAGAAATCAAAATGAAATTGTTGAATGATTTCTGTGCGACGAACGAACCAGAAACCACTGGGAGAGACGGGGGCCGGGGTCGACGGGGAGGCAACGAAAGCCAGCGAATTGCGAACAAAATATTTTTTCTTCTGACCGAACGACCGACCGACCGTCCAACCGTCCGACCGAGCGACGTCTTCAGGCCCCCTGCATCGCTGCCTCTCGCTTGTCAAGACTCGTGAAGCCATGAAGGCGAGCAAGGAAACGACGCGCCGATACGGGTAATGCGAGTGACACAGTGGTGGCGACGCCCATTGGCACCGGAATTGCTTTCCAGCCCGACGGCTTCCAATCGGAAACTATTGGGAAAATCGTGTTGATTTCGCGATTTCTTGAATGACCGCCGAGTTTTAAGATAGTTTCAACGCTAAAAAAATTAATTGCAAAACAAAAAAATTTTATATGTCCATCGTTTCCTAGTAAATTGATTATTAATGTCAGGAAATAAATGGCGATTACAAGAAGTCTTACTTTATAAAAAATTATTTATAAAAAATCGAGTATGATTATTCCAACTCACACTGTACTCGAAGTCGGAGCAACAACAAAGTCTGGTCTACACTTTTAATAGAGTAGACGACGATGACAACAACGACGACGACTGCGACGGTGGCGGCGACGACGGCAGCGGCAGCAACAACAACGAGAAAATCACTTTACACAAAATACTTGGGTAAATATGAAAATGCTTGGCAAAATCTCTACTGCTTCTTCTGCTTCTGCTTCCACTTCTGCTTGTGCTTGTGCTACGCTCGGTTCGCAGCGTCGACGTGAACAGAAAACCGTGTCGAACTCTGGCGACTGCCTGCTGAATGCTCTGCCAAGTACTGCGCATCCGACGAACGCGAACGCGAGCCGAGCCGAGCCAAGCCGAGTGGAGTCGAGTCGAGTCGAACTGCACGGCCAGCGACGCCACCGAGCTGCGCAGCTCTGCTTCTGCTCCGCTCTCGCAGTACAAACGAACGACTGTACATATGAACGAGTGAGTGGCCAACACTGCGACGAGCGACGGGGCAGCGCAGTCGGCAGAGCGGGCAGCAGATGAGCCGACAGTCGCCAGCCAACCCAATGAACACGAGCTCGCTTGGGGAACGAACGAACGAACGAACGACCGAGTAAGGCGTCTCGACTGCGACGCCGACGACGGCAGCGGCATCGACTGCAGCGCTCACGAACAACCCAGCAGAGCTAGAGTCGAGCGACCACGGCGACGACGAGTGCTTGGAAATGTTGGTTCATTCGTACGTTCGTTCTATATAGAGGTACAGTGGTGGCGACTGATGTTGGAATCGATTTGGGCAAATTCTTTTTAGAGAAATTTGTTTTCCAACATTGTTTTTCCCCAGAACACTTTTAATACGTTTTCTGTATATGGAAATACAGAAAATTTTTATGAAAAAATCCAACCCCCGGGCTCTTCCGAGAACTACCTTCGCTCGTCGTGTGCGAGTTATTGTTATTACTGATGAGCAACAGTCCCCTCGCCCCCATCAGCCCATCGCACCTCACTCCTTGCCATGCCAGCAATAATACGGCAGAGTTTTGCCCTCCCCTCGCCAGCACCCTTCACCGACGGCTCGGTCGCTCGCTCGAACGAAAGTATGGCGACGACGCCGATTCTTTTATATGAAGTCTCCAATTATATGTGGCGTAGCCTGGCTCTTGTGATTGTTGTTTTTCACATCTAAATATCTCCTAGTTATTATTGCTCTTGTTGTTGTTGTTGTTGCTGTTCGATATCATATTTTCATAGTTTTTTTTATTTCATTCAGTTTGTTTCTTGTTTATTGAGCAAATGTATTTGTTGCTTGCTCGAGTTCGTCTTGTTGGGCCTTTTGAATTAAATAATCATGCGAGAAGGGGGCGGGCGGACGGAGGAAGTGTGGCGTGTGTTAGCAACAACAACAACAACACCAACACCAGAAAAAACAACCGGGACAATAGGAAAAAATGACAACAACAACAGGCATCCATTTTGTGTTACGTCGTCATTAGCCAGAAAACAACAAAAACCACAACTTCAACTAATACTAACACACCAACGAGAATCAACGGCTGCATCCTCCACGCGAAATCCTCGACGGCCTCCATTTGAATTTTAAAAAGTAACCGTCGCTTCAATCCATCGAGTTTCGGTTGGGAGAAAACGCGCGCTCATTTTCAATACGAAATATCATTTTATATGGCGGCGGCGGCCGCTCCACCAACGACTTCGACATCGCCATCGACCACGACGAGACCCGAAGGTAGCCATGTTGAAGCTCGCCGTTCGTTCGCTCGCTCGTTCGTTCGTTCGGCGAACAGCGAAATTCATATGGAAACCCACGCCAAAATGGGTCGATTTATTTTCAAATTTTTATATAATAAAACGTCATTAATTTCAACGATTTAGCGAAAATAAAATACTTGAATATATTCCCAATCGATTGTAGAAGTACGTTTTCGACTCACCTGTAGTGAATTTTTATGAAATTCAATGACAAATTGTGCCACTAAAATTTGTTATTTTCTTCTATCTGCCCTCACTCACTGCGTATATCGACTTTTGTTCACGAGCAAGAAATACACTTGGCCAGCGATTCAATACGAGTAGAGTAGAGTCGGTTCTTGCCTTGCCTTGCTTGCTTCGCTTTGCTTTGCTGCTGCTGCCGCTGCCTTCGACGTTGGCTTCGTTGCTTTCGTATGCGCCTTGCCTTGCCTCGGTTTGGTTTGGTATGGTTTGGTTTGGCCCGCCTCGCTCTGCTCCGCTCTTCTCTTCTCTTCTATGCTGTGCTCTGCTCTGCTCGGTTTGGCTCGGTTCGTTCGAGCAGTGGCTGAGTTTCAGAGTATCAGCGCTTTCTACGGACTACGAGACACACGAGACGGCACGAAGCGAAGCGATGCGATGTACGTACGGTACGGTTGCCTGGCAGAGAAGCCCACGAGTCCCACGTACTTCGTTCGTACGGCGCTGGATTGTTGTTGGTTCGGCTGCTGCTGCTGCTCCTCTTCCTCTTGCTGGCGCTGCTGCTGTGGTTGCTGGTGCTGGTGTTGTTGTTGGTCTCTGGTTTCGTACACTTGGTGGCGTTCGGTGCCTGTGGATGAGGTCGGTCGGTCGTACGGCGGGCGGTGGGTCGGGCTGGGTTGTTCAGGAAGCCGGCGGGGTGCTGCGACGTCAGCGGTATTCGTCAGCAGTCACAGTGCAGCCAGTACGGACGGCGGCGTTGCTTGGGATTTGAGTGAGGCGAAGCCGCCACCGTCGATGATGGCGGTGCTTGTGGGCGCCAGGGACGGCGGCGGGGGAGTTCGGGGTGATTCAGAACAACTCTCAAACGCCGTACACTGGCGCGCACACACAGCGAGAGAGAGGGAGCACGCATCACATACTGTACTCTGACGCGCAACGGACGCTGGTGGATAGAGAGAGACCAGGGGAGTGAGTGCGAATAAACGAACGAACGAACGTTCGCGTTCGTGCCGTGTAGAGTGTTCGTTCGTTTGCTCTGAGGCCGAGTGGTGGTCGGTCCCACGGCGGCGGCGTTCGTCGTTGGCGGGGACGCTTCGGGTCGGCGGGGGCCGTTCAACGGCACTCGGTGCGACGCGAGTCGACTCGTGCACGAAGCACACACGAGTTGTTTGGGTTCTCGCTGGGAAAATGGCTGAAACGTACGGCCGTACAGTAGAAGAAACATATTTTCAGAGTTCTCAATATTGTTTATCGGCGAAACTCAGTCGGTCGCTCATTTTCCCGGAAAATACAATTTGATCGATTATTTTGAAAAACTCAATATATCTTTGGTTATTTAGCATTCTATTAACACGCGATAAATGACTGGAAAAATGGGTTTTCATTGAAGAATCCTCGTTTGAATCGGTGCTTTGTGTGCTTTTTTAAATTCCCGCCAAAATTTACCGGCTGTTCGGAGCAAACCCAGTTCCATATGCTCGTTTGGGGATTTTCGAATGATGTCAAGCTGATTTATTCTGAACAATATAATTTTTTTTCAATTTTTAGAAAGCTCTTTCCCATTTGAAAAATTTACCCAACATCAATTTGGGTCTGATTTTCTGTATTTCTGCCATAAACTTTATATGGAAATATTCCCAAATGAACAAGCATTTTCTTTCGAAAATCGAAATTAAATTCAATTCAAACAGTAATTCAATTCAACGCTAATAAGCAATGAAACAAAAAACTAATAACGAAATTCGAGTAAATATACTTTTTAATTACATATAGAATATTTCTAAAATAACAACTTTTATGATAATATATTTAAAATACTCTAAAATAACCATTTTTATTATTTACTATGTTTAAAAAAATTACTAGTCAATGTTATAAAAAAATATTGAGTGAATAGAAATTTGGTTTCAAATTCTTTTTGAATTTCAAAATTTTTCTAATTTCACTTTCACACTTCTAATTTCCTATTTTCATCAAAATTAATATTGTATTTTTTTTTATAACATAACTTTTTTATATTAAATTCAAAAAGCGGAAAATAACTAAATTCAAAAATAATTTTGGAAAATTTCAAAAATTGCTTTCCCAATGCGCCAATTTACGATTGAGAATTTTAATAGTGTAGGTTGAAGGAAATGCGGCCCACTGTGGGTTCGGCACTCGAGTCGAGCCCGACTCGAGCGCCTGTGTAGAAGATACAGTGGTATAGGAACGAGCAGCGATAGGAAGCGCGTAGCAGACAGCCGTAGATACACTTAAGCACTCGGTCCGTCCGTCCGTCCGTCCGTCCGTCCATTGGTCGCTCGTTCGCTCGCTCGCTCGGCATTCGAACGGATGCATGCTCGCTCACAAGTAGCTCTCGGAACGTTTCGCTGGCTGTGGGATGGGGCGAGCGGGGCGAGTCGAGTCGTACGTTGGCTTCGCCGAGCTCTGCCACGGTCGTCGGCCGTCCGTCGACGTCGCTGCCTATTTGGGATTTTATGATGGACGGACGGACGGACGGGAGGACGGAGAGACAGACAAACGGTCGGATACGAAGCGAAGCAGGGCGATATAAAAATTTCGCATACAGGCGAACGAAGCGAACGAATGAACGAGCGAACGAACCGAACGGGTGAGCGAGCGATCCGACAAATGCGAAGCGAAGCCAAGTACAGGCGCATTTCGTAGATACGTCGAGTGGTAGGCGAGGCGAGGCGGGGCGGGCCCGACTGCCACAGGCCAGGCCAGGCCGTGCCAGCCCAGTACAGTACAGTTCGTCAGCGTTTCGATGGAAAAGGCTGGCTCGATGTCTCGATGGCACATGCAAAATTCTATACCTACAGCAGATACAGATACGGCGATACAAAGATACTTCTTCGATACTTCGCTGCTGGCGACGCGACGGGCTCGAATTCGAGGCCTGCCGAGGGTTTCGGAACAAAACACGGGGAACCCGAGCGAGCAACAACAACAAAAACCGACTCGGGGCGTCCTACGACGGCGACAGAAACCGCTTATCGGACAAACGCTGCACCCGATGTGGACGATGTGGGGCGAAGAAGAAGAAGAAGAATATGAGGTTCGTGGGTTTAGCTCGGTAAGCGCTCCATGCGAACCCACAAATTCAACCTCCCCTTGGGCAATTTGCTCAAAATCTTCATTTTTCAGAGCAAAACTGTCGAAATCAAAATTTTTATCAATAATCGGTGTTCAATTCTTCGTTACCTCTTCCCATGGACCGTATCGAAATTATTTTCTGTGGCGAAAAATAATTATTTAATTCGCCAAAAACCTCCCTTTTCGCCCCCTGTCATCGGTTTTGCCGACTTGCCCTCGATTGGCCGGGTGTCCTGGCGAAAGGACGACGTCTTTTGTGTTCTGGCCTGGCAGATTTCACGACACCTGTGTTCGCTTGGTCAATTTGTCTTCACCAACAACCAACAAGTGCTCTGATTGCGGATCTCGACTGCGGATTTTCTCCAAGTGTAGCTGACGACAACAGCAGCATAACGCGTTGTGTGGTGTAGCTGCTGGTTAGCGTCGAAGTTGTTGTTATTGTTTGTGTTGCTGTCGTCGTTGTAGCTGTTGCTGCTGCTGCCGTCATCGCTGTGGGCTCGAAAGGCTTTTCGTAGTTTGACGTACAAACGCCAACAAACAACAAACAACAATAACAACTGCTCTCCACAGGCCGTCACAGTTACACTCGACACTCTCTCACTTACCTCCCTACCCCCCCCCCCCCCCTCTCAATCACTCACGTTCTCATTCCCCCCTCTCTGCTCCTGACGACCACCTCCTTTACAACGACAAACTTCGCTCTCTCCACTCTCCAACTCACGAACTCTGCGACTGTGTGGTGTTCGTGCTGCTGTTGTTGTTGCTTCTCCAATCCTCGGCCGCCCACCTTCATCCTTTTGGTCGCCGACTCGTTCGTCGACCGACTGTGTTCGTACAGTTCTACACTGTACAAATTATCGTCGGCTTGTTATTGTTATTGTTTTCGCACAGCAATTGTTGTGGGGGACAAGAGAGCGATGTCGAGTGTGACCGACTGGGGTGAGATGGAGCGAACGAGCGCGCGCGAGTGTTTCGAGTGCTGCAGCAGCATGCGACAGAGAGAGTGCGGTTGGATGCCAGTGAGGGGAGAGTGAGTAGGGGCGCCTTGTAACGAGCTAACGAGCGATGTGCGGCCGTTGTCCGGCCCCTTCCGCCGCCGGTGGGGGTCCTCACGGCCCACGGCTCGGGCCCCATTCCCGGATCGCTCTCGCTATCCCGGACTCCATCGGCAGCGCCGCCGACTGTGTGACAGTAACCCGTATCTATATCAATTTATTTGACAATTATGAAATGGCTTTTGTACCCATCTCCCTATTTATCTCGCTCGCTCACTTCCTCTCCCGATCTATTTCTCTCTATGTACGTTCGGAGCTATGCTGGCGTACCGTACGTGTGCGCACGTGTGCGTGTTCGTGTGCGTGCAGAGACCGACGCACGCTTACACGTTGCGAGATGAAGCTCTCGGCAGAAGCTTCGTTTCGGATTCTGATTCGGATTCGCTTGGTTTCGATTTTGCCATCATCGGTGGCAATCATTTAACCCCTCTGGGCCTGGTGGCAACCCTGGGCATGTGTTTGTGTGGGTGTTTATACGTCGCCATAATTGAAGGGTTGCCATAACGGACGCCTTGCAGGGACTGTGTAGGAGTTTTTTCCCTGGGGCGGCAACGGTAAAACTCGAGAATGAAGCTGCTAAATCGTTTAGCAGGGGCCAGGGTTGCCATGCGACACATCCCCAGCTTACATTCATGCCAACTCAAGACAATGTGCATCCCTTCGATTTATTGGATTTTCAATCATTCACGTTTGAATTTATTTATTGTATTTATTAAATTATTTCATTCGCTTTGGGTTCGATGGCAACCATGGCGACTGCAATCGACACCGCTTCCGCCATCAGCTCCGACGGAAGCCCACGACGACGCGACGTGTTGAAATCCGCAATTTCACTTTCATCTCCCGCGAAAACAAGGCCACCAAGCGAAGGATGGATGCGAGCGACGACGACGACGACGATCTCCCCCTCCCTCTGTCTCTCTCTCTCTTCCACCCATTCGGCGGTCGGTCGTGCCCCATGGTGCTGCCACTCGGCCTCCTCGCACGATGCCTCTCGACGATGCCCGACGGAATGCATCGTCGTCTCTCGCCCCCTCTCTTTCTCCCTCGCGCCACCGATGGTCTCCGAAGCACTCGGGAGAGGCTGCCAGGGAGCTCCATTCAATTAACTGCAGGAGTGGGATTTTAAGATTTGGCGCCTTGTTGTTGTTGTGGTTGGCTGGTGTCGGCTGCTGCTGCTGCTGGCGGGGATCCGGCAGCCCGCTTGCCATGTGCTAAGTGGGAGCAATTAATACGTTGTCGAGGCCGCCGTCGTTGATGTATAAAATATGTGTGGCGATGAATGCGGCCGATTGTTGTCTGAGGCTGGATGTTGGTCACTCGTGGTCAACGGGTTGAGAAAGAGGGAGGGGGAGGGGGTGTTGGTGGGGGGCTGACTCGTTCAGGAGATCGGGTCATGTCCGTGGCCACCCCTGCCTACGGCCTTTCGGCTGGAGTTTCCTGCTGTGGACCGGCTGAAGGGTGGACTTCAGTTCAAGGTCACGTGTTAATTGGCGCCAATCGATAATGGCAGAATCCCTGGTTCTTCAAGGGGGTGGGGGTGGCACCCGAAAGGGGTCAAAACGAAATTGGGAACACGCAATTGTTGTTTCTCTCAGGTGTTTATTTTCACAGAATCCCGCCGCAGCAGACCCAACTTGGCCTCGAAGAAGATATCGCTGATCGCCTTCTGGGCGTACAGCCGTTGGTCGTCGGTGAGCGAGCGGTACTGGAAGGCCCAGCACTTGCCCAGGACGTCGGCCTCGTCCTCGGCCCCGAGGCTGTGGCTGTAGTCCGGGGACTGCAGTTGGTGCTGGGGCTGGGGATGGCAGGGAATTTCAACGGACTCCACGTCGCAGCTTCCGTTGCGCTCACGTTCCCGATCCTCCTCCCGATCGCGCCCCGTAGGACCCGAACGACGGCGCTTCGCACGGCGTTGCTTCACCGGCAGGCCCTGAGAAGGTGGGGGAAACGATTATAAAACAGGTGATGAATGATGACGAGAGGCTTGCAATCTTACCTCCATCTCGAACTCGCCCAGGTCTATGCAGGGCTTGATGTCGGCGGGCTCCTCGTAGTCCTGGCCGTGCAGGAACGAGAGGCTTCTGAAGTAGCACCACATCGGCACGTACTCGTCGTCGTCGCTGCCGCCGCCGACTATCGTCTCGTGTTCGCGTATCTTCTTCATCTCGCGCCTGTAGCAGGCCCGCAGGCTGTTGATCTTCCGCTTGACCATGTCGACGTCCGCCGTGGGGATCAGCTCGGTCAGCTTGTTGACCAGCTCCTTATAGGCCTGCTTCTTCTGCTCGCGATCCTTGTAGATGTCGCTGTTGATTTTCCACAGCACCGGATGGGATTTGTACAAGTCGATGAATTCGTACCAAAACTCGCGCTCCTCTGATTTGTCCATGTCGATGCTCGCCTCGCAACTGACGAGCACTCACGATGTTTGCGCAAACAGCCATCGTTCTACCTGTTTTGTCGGTGGGCCGCGAGCAAGCAGCAACAAATTGCCGGCAGCTCGGCCAGTGAGCGAGCACGATTTTGCTCGCGGAATTGCGCGAACATTCTCTCATCGAATCGAGCACCTAGAGTTGCCAATGCACATTGAATTAATTTCAAATCGAACAGCTTTTGTGATTCTCTGTACGATTATAGACATATAAAAAAATGCACAATGCATAACTTTCAATTAAATGTCTGACACATGGCAACCCTAGCGGAATATGCACATGCCAGCATCTTCTCTCTCTGTTATGCAGAAGAGCGAACACACAGAAACAGATGGCCAGTGTCTCCAGATTATCTCGCGCAATTTGTCCAGTGTATGCAAATTGGAGTTCTCCACATTTACCTGGGTAGCTCGCAAGCACTTTTGATAAGCATTCGAGCATTTTCGTGTGTGCGAAGTTTGATGGCTAACCAGCAGGGTTTCAATAGAAATTTAATTGAAAGCTATAAAAACGAATATTTCTAGTTTTAAAAATTGAAGTAATTAAGGAGCATATTTGCAGAATCTTTCAAAGAAAAATCTTTTATAAAGCCAAAACATAATGTATTATAGTTCATTTAGTTTCATTTTGAATTTTTACATTAGTTAGAAGAATTATTTTTTTCCAAATTTTGTTTACAATAAATTTTGTTTATTTTTATTTATGAAGCACAGAGCATATGTATGGCAACCCTTCAATTATAGTACTACAAAACACACACACAGGAGACAAAAAGAGTCATCAGGGACAGGAAAAGCTTCGACTTGCAACAATCGTGCTTCAGTCTATAAAAGCATGCAAACAAACACATACTTGTGCGCTCGCACTTAACACAGGCATGCACTTATATAGAGTGAGAGAGATGTTCAGTTCATAATTCATACATTTACGTGTTCCTAGTCGGAAATTCCAGAATTCCTACATTTCAGGGATCCCAGTTGGAAACTCAGCAATGAGTTTTGATTAAATTTTAATGTAAAATTGCAATTGCATGTTAAATTGTTTTACTTAAAGTACTTGTATTGTTTTGTAATATATTAAATATATTTATTTAAATCTCATTGAATATGTTCATATTTGATATCTCGGAATAGCCCATATCGGAATAGCCCAAATTAGAAAGAAAAGAAAAAATTATAAACCTTAATTTATTCATTTATTTTAACTGAATTTAGTCGCAAGAGATCCATCTTGGCCTCGAAGAAAACATCGCTGATCGCCTTCTGGGCGTACATCCGTTGCTTGGCGGTGAGGGATCGATACTGCAGAGTCCATAACTTGCCTAGCAGTACGGCTTCCTCCTCTTGGCCGAGGTCCTGGCAGTGGGTCTGAGACTGCGGCTGTGGTGGGCGGGAAACGCAGTCCGACTCGATGTCGCAGCTACTACTGCGATCACTTACCTGATGCTCATATCTAACACGAGGAGACACCGGCTGGCAGAGCTTTCCATTTTGGTCTTCCTGAGGGAAAGGAACAAACAATTATAATTTTGCACATGATTGAGCGAAAAAATAGCGTACCGAGATATCGAAATCATCCTCTTCTAGGCACGGCTTCTCCTCGTCCTGGTAGTGCAGGAAGCGGAGCCTCTTGAAGTAGTAGCATTTCGGCTCGCGCTCCTTGACAATGCCCAGGGCAATGTCACGTTTGGCACGTTCGCGTATGTCCAGCTCCCGCCGGAAGCACGCTTTCAGCATGTTGATCTTCCGCTTGACCAGGTCCAGGTCGGCCGTGGGGATCGCTTCGGAGAGCTTCTGGACCAGCTCCCTGTACGCCTGCTTCTTCAGGTCGCTGTCCTTGTAGGTGAAACTGTGCGGCTGCCACAGGATCTTGTGTGATTTAAATAGGTTTATGAATTCGCACCAAAACTGACGTCGCTCTGACACATCCATGCTGAAGACTGTTTTGCAACTGACGAGCACTTGCAATGTTTGCGCAAACAACAACTTCGCCGCCTACCTGCATGGTCGGAAGCCCACGCGCAGGCTGGCGGCAGGTTCGCACCAATGTTCGCTGAATTCCGCGAATATTCTGTGATCGACGATGGATTGCTAAATCCCGTTCATCGTCCCTCATCTACCTGTAAAACAATTCTCCATAATGTTTAAAGCTGTATGAAGAAAACTAACAACAATTTTTTTCTCTGAACGGCAATTTCAATTTTCAAATATTCCCTATGCTAATGTGATAATATTGTTAATATTTTTGTGACCAACTAATGTTTATCAGAATATTTTCTACCTCAAAACCGTTCTTTAAATTTCCAACTGGGGTCACGCGCTGGAGAGCGGTATCAGCTGTTTTGTGGCTTTGTTTTGAAACCAACCATTGTACTTATGTACAGTTTTTTCCCGCACTTAACCCTTTCCCACCCTTCGGTCCATTTCCTACCACAATTTGAGGGAACAATCGAAATTATCAGTAAAAAGGAAGAACAAGAAAAACACCCTGTTGTGTAACGGCTGCGAGGCCTGATGGGTGGCCGAATGACAAAGAAAAAAAGGAAAATTAAAATTTATGATTTGTTCGAAACTCGACCCCGCGTCGAAGGACATTTTGCAACGTTCGATCGACCTCCGTCCAACCTCAGCCACGGGCCCGACGGCTGTGTCCTGTTAGGGTAGGCTGAAGTTTTCCGCTGAGTTTGAGTCTCTCGCTCGCAATGATCAATAAAGGACTAAAAAATACAAATACGTTGCAATCATAAAATCAACACCCCACCGAAGGCTGCTTGCCAACAAAGGGACAAAGCACGCAGTTTTGTGACTGGGACTTTTTTGCGCTCATCCTCTCTCTTTGGATGCGCCGTGCTGCACTGAGAGATCGTTTGTTGTTGATGTTGTTTACCGGGGGCGTGGCGGGTCAGGAGGTCGGGCGTCCTCTCGAGTATCCGTTTCACTTTCTGTCCGGCCTTGTTTCTATCTGTCGATCTGTCCACTCATCGGCTCGGTCGCATTCGAACCAACCGTCGATAGACGTAAATTGCGCACAATTGACGAGTAACGGTCGGTTTTGTTCGGTCTAAACACCCGGCTCCGCCCGTATCCGCCCCCACCCCTGTCGCGTTGAACTTGTCCGGGGTGCCGGGTTAAATGCAAGTAAACAGGACAGGACAGGATCGTTTGACGACAATAACAACCATGGAGCGACAATTATAACAACAACAATTACAACAATAACAGCAAGGAGGCATCGCATGTTCAACAGCAGCAGCTCGAAACGATTTCCCGCCATATTTCCACGGCCGAAAACCACCGTAGTAGATGTGTGTGCATGTGTTTGTGTGTGTGTGTGTGTGTGTGTCTAGGCTGAGTGCAAATATCCTGCCAGACGACGACGACCAACGTTGACGACGATGACGAGTACGGAAACCCCCTCCCGTGGACGGACGACGGAGTCGGGAGTCGCGCCGCTTACGCTGGGAACTGCAACAATAACAAGACCAACAAGAACGGTAGGAGGGAGATTTCCACACAAACGAGAGCCGAGGAGAGCCGTCGACAGAAGAGGCGCAGAGGGGAGAGAAGTGCAAGGGACTAACGAGCGAACGCAGGCCGGCGAAACTGAAAAGGATGTTCCAGAGGACGGGCGTCGGCGATGCGGCGTCGCCGGCATGCAGTTGGGACCGAGACCGTGGCGGCTCCGTCGCTCAGGCCCCGGACTCTCTCACGCTCACCCAGGCAGGATGCGTTTGTGCAGGAGGGAGAACTGTACACGGCCGAAGGACTCGCACCGTTTGAGCATGGCGACATGTATGTGCGCATTGCGTGTGCCCATTTGTGATCGTTTTAATGCGCGCCAAATCCTCGTGCTGCCTGCGAACGACGAAGGCGAGCCAGCGCTCTCTGGCTCTGCCAATGGCTCTTCCTCTGCATCTCCCTGCCCCGTGTCGGGCCTTTTGTTGTTGTCCATTTGGCAATCCACGAACCGACTTCCCTTCCACGACTTCTCGCCCGATTACGAGGCCTGGGACGGCGCTGGGAATCTGGTGCATGAGCAGGATCCTGCACAGGACATTCCGCGTACTCGCACAATGTTGATGCATGACGATGCACATTTCACAAGCATATACACGAAAATACGCACACACACGCGCACACTTTGCGGCGACTGTGTGTGTGGCCCACTGACCGGTCGATGGAGGATGAGAGGTCGAGGACAAATCCACAAGTGGCTGTTGTACTCTTCGCGACGCTTGTTCGGCACCGTTATAGTTTTTATTGATTTATTGCGTTGCAACCGAAACATTCACGATTATCGGTTTCTCAGAAGTTCTACCGAGAAAGATTTCGTAATAATATTCTACCATAATTACCGATGCTTCTTCTTGCGCTATATATGACGTTGACGTCCTTGAATTATTCCGGTCTGCATTTTTTGCTCAACAATTTTCAAATATTTTTAATTGAAATTTCTACCAATTTTACACATTTTATTTTATTGGAATTTTATACAATTATGTATTGAATGAGTCATCGTGTAATTTTAAAACGAGACGAAACTACTACAAAACTACATTCCACAATCAGTCGGTTTTTAAAAAATTTGAAAAAGTTTCAAAACTTCCTTCTCAATATTAAATTTAATTAATATAAATCCCTGTCAGTAAAATGTACATAGATATAGAGCTAGATGTTAGTAAATAACGATGAAAAAATAATATCCCTTAACTGAGTCTAAATTTGTTTTGTGTAAAAATATTTTATAATATCAAATATTGTTTTAATCTAATGTATAAAATTTCTATGCTACAATGTTAGTATTCCTCCGAAATGGCTTGAACGATTATTACCAAATTTTATTCCCGTATTCAGTAGTTCTGAGAATCGGCTACTAGCAAATCTAACAAATATTTTTTTATGAAAATAAACATTTATTTTTATTATTCAAGTTCAATCCTGATATATGCTTAGTGTTACCAATCGTAGGGCCGTTTGCTTATTCGCAACATAAATCCAAAACATACGTAAGTGTATCATATCCTTTAAATGCTACTGAAACTTAATTGGTTTTTTCAGGAGCCAAGTAGCATAGCGACACAGTTGACGTCATGAAAACTAGATGGTATTTTTGTGTGAGAGAATACAAGAACCGATGGTGTGCAACTTGGAAAGAAAAGGATATTGTCTCATAATGGATTCAACACAATGTCAACAGTTATTCTGGGACATATGATAATAAACATCAAAATCGATTATTGCTTGAAAAACAAATTTGATATTGATAGTTTAATTCAACATTCATCCATATATCCATATATCTGTATAATAACCAGCACGAATTTCGACAAATGAGTCAAAAACTACTCGCTATGTTTTTAAGCCATACTTAAGGGTTTATGTCATGAATAAGGAGTTATGTATCGAATGAGAAACCAGCCCTTAGATCCTTTAAATTTGCCGCGCCTTTACTGGTGAGTGAAATGCCGATGTCATTTCTAAGTAAACAGCAAGGAGTAGGGATGAGACTGAAGCCGGTCTCCTGTTCAACTCACACAATAAGACTTCTCTCTCACTCCCTACACAGTTTTCGGCGATCATTATTGTTTATGTATCAAGGGTAGTAGTAACGTTTACAAATATCATATTGCCAACTCAGTGTAACTCTAATATAAACTATTAATTATTACAATTTTACTCATAATAACAAAATTATTAATTTTAAGTGTTTGGCCCGATTTGTTCAGTTAATCAGGTATTAGTTTACATAACTTTAAAAGTACACAACACGTGTCAAGAGCTCCAACCAACAATGGCTTTTGAGTTGTAACAATACTTTTTTATATAATAATTTGATTTAATTATGACAAAATAATTTTGCAGTAAATTTCATATTTGTACAACTTTTGTTTCAAATTTTTTCATGGATTTTTTTTTTTTTCATAAAACTAATATTTTCTCTATATTTTATACAGTGAGCAATGCCAAGCAAACGCAAAGGGGCTGATTTGAGTCGTAATACAAGTAGGTCAAGAAGGATGAGAGATAAAAGATCGAAAAGAACCGAAACAACAACTCCAGCAACAAAATGCTGATGCACGTGTGAGCATGCAGAAATTGCGTCAAGAAAAATCAGAAGATGACGAGCTGAGTGCAATGAAGTTATACGTTTAGAACAATGACAATGTAATTTTAAGAAATAAACTATAACTTAAAAGTAATATTGCTTGACGTTTGTTATTTTTATATTCCCTTATCGTTCATAGCGCGCTCCATGCCTATTTCAAGCATATACCACATACTTACGCACGTATAATAAGTAAGTTACTTTTTGTCTACACTAACTAGACTTTATATAGAAACTTGAAATAATTTATAATTTTTAATTTTTGCATTTAATTTTTATTTAAAAAAATAACCACAACCTCTGTGATAGGCCCCGGCGAGATTCGAACTCACGATCTCCTGTTTACTAGACAGGCGCTTTAACCAACTAAGCCACGGCGCCTTATGCGACATCGACCACATTTGCACGTATACAAAGAACTCGGCCAACACAGCTGTTTAGCAAGAACATTCACAATGTGAAAATGAACCCGAGCTTGACAAGCATCGCACCATGGGCGCGAGAGACAAATTCAAAGCTTAAATTTGCGGGGCACATTGAAGGAGAGAAAGAAAAGGCATGTCGTTTTGATTGTTTCAAAATTATATTGACAATCAAATAAATTCATAAATTAGCTTAAGGTGTAATACTTTTATGTATATTTTAGGAATATTTAACCACGTAACAATGAATCTAGCATTTGAAAATAGCTGTAAATGGCTGACTTACAGATATTTTCAGTTAAAAATAAATCTTGTCAACAATGTTTTCAACAAAAAAATAAATTAACATTGTACAGGGTTCTTTACAAAATCTATGTTTTTTTATCTCTTTCTGCACATATAAATATTTCATTGCTTCAAAAATATTTATTAAGAAATATTTTCAGCAATTAGATTTTATTTCAGAAGTTTCTTCGTTACAAATTTCAGCATAAAAAGCATGTGTATTTTATTGTTGTTTACCAAAATATATGTCTAACTTTTACGCACTAATCGTCTGTATTAATATATGCCTGTATAACTATAGAAGCAATTCCACACATTTTGGAAACATTTAACATTTACACACATCATTGGCCACTTTTTCTTAAATATCTCTTTATATGGTTTAGTATAAATATCTACTATAATAATAACATCAGCAGTAGAAAAACTTAAAGTATATATGGTATTTTAATGAGTTTTGCAGTGTGACAATCCACTTGGAATACTTGGTGGAAAATTCAGCAAATGGCTGTGTTGCTTAATTTTCCACGAAGTCAACATGTTGTTATTGCAAGTCGATTTGTTGGGAAATCTAAACCAACCACTCGCTAGCAAAGGAGAACTTAAGCGGTTTGCAACTGCTGAGTATCATTGTGTAATTATTGTCCTCAGCGGTTTGTGGTTGACGATCTAAATTGAATTTACAATTCGTCTTCGCATTGTTAACATTACAACTAGGTTTGTCGGCGGTCCAACTGCGATTGTCGGCGCCGTGGCAACTCTGTTGGGCAGCCCCGTGGCAACTCTGCTTGTCCACAGCACAACTACTACTACTACTGCAACTACAATCGGTAGTACAACAGATTTTATTACAATTATTTTTTCCATTTGTTTCGTACACGATGTTACCGTTATTAATACTGGTTGTAGTTGTGTCTTTTAAGCCAAAGTTAAAGCTATGATCGCTATATTTCTCCTCATCCTTACTCTCGTTGTCCTTGGTCTCTTTATCCTTGTCCTTCAGTTGCTGCTTCAAACTACACATATTTATGTTTAAGTTATTTGTGTTAAATTTATAATAACTATTCAAATGTATCAAGTTGTTAGTTATTGTGGTGGTTGTTTTTGTTGTTGTTGTTGGCGAATAAACACTCTGCTGACCATCGAGCTGGCTACGTTTTCCATTAACAAATACTAGGTTGTTGAGCTGTCGATCGTCCTCGATCTGGCGGCCTTGATCATGTCACACCGAGGTGCCCTGCTGGCCCGGCACCACCGAGCCGCAACTCGTCTCGGGCTTGAAGGCCTGCTGGTAGCGCTGGCCGCAGTCGCCCTTCGACGCGAAGAAGAACTTGTAGATGATGTACATGGGGATGCAGAGGATGCTCGAGCAGGTCAACGCCCAGCCCGCCTTGATGCTCCACTCCGGGTACTTGTACTCGGTGCCCAGCATGTCCTCGTAGCCCAGGAACGAGAAGATGAAGATCGCCTGAAAACAAAATCATCATCATCATTATCATTATCGTGGTTGGCTGAGGGCGATTGCGAGGATTCACCAGGAGGAACACCGGACTGATGTAGGCCCAGCAGACACGCCAGAAGAGGCCCGGCCTCTGGCCCAGCATCTGCTCCACGTCCGAGGAGAACTTGTCGACGCCGTAGAACCAGAAGACGCCGGCCGCCTCCACGAACACCACGAACAGAATCGCCAGACCGGGTCCGTAGACATTCAGGAAGTTGACCAGAAAAACGCCGCCCTGTAGAAGGGGAAAAAAACAGAATTTTGTATTTCGAATTATCGGAATTTCCACTAGTCCGCTGTCCATTCGGGAAGTCTTATGTGTTAGAAGCAGTTGCACAATTAAGTGAGCGAAATCCACTTATCGGGATGTCAATTATATCGGAGGATGAGGAGAAGGTGGGAGGAAGAGAGGATATAGGAGAGATAGGGAGACGGCATGTGAGAGAAATTATAATTTCTAATTTAATCAAGCAAAGTGTGGCCAGCGAGACCATTACAAGGAGTCCAACCCCAACCTCCCTCCCAAGGTAGACAAAGAGGGCAACAAATCACCCTGACAGGTGTTAAACGAAGTCGATGCGCCCATCGAAGAAGAGGGAGATAAAAAATATATATAGGCAGAGCGATGAGGCAGATGAATGTAGTAAATGCTCTGGTACAATTACTACGTTCGTAGTAGGAAAGGAACGAAATGAATCAATTGAAGAAGGAAGAAGACCACTTCAGACACACTGTCCGAGAGACAGCCAGATGGGGATGGAGTTAGAGGGGGAGAGAGAGAAACTCTGAATCGACTCCCGAGATATCGCCTGAATAATGTGTCGTGTTAAGAGGAGTGCATTCGTTTAACTTGGCAATCGAGAAGGGAAAGCAGCGGGAGGCGAAAGGAAGCCAATGAGGAGGCCAATAAAGGCTCAGATAAATGCGTGTGAATCGCACACAATCACTCACAACACATACGCACAGGCACACACACACACATATGCATCCAACTACAAGTTGATAAGTTAAACATCATGAATATCGCATGAGCCGTGAAGGAGTTGAAAGGACGGAAATGACCAGCCAAGCAGGCACCGATCCAGGACTCCCCACATACTTAATGAACCATTCAGTGATTTCTATGAACAGAAGAAGGCAAACCAGAAAAGGAAGAAAATGGAAAATCTGGGGCGAATCCGACAACCCACGAAACGTTTCTGCCAATTCATTTAATTATGCTGCCTGCAATGTAAACGACTGGGCTACTGACTGACTGACTTACGTAGGTCATCGTGGGCAGGGCGCACAAGTAGATGCCGGCGAGGAGGAGCAGCACGAACAGCTCCCGCCGCCGCCCGATGGCCCGGGGATACTCGTCGCAGAGGGCCGTGATCATGGCCTCCAGGCCGCCAAAGGTGCTGTCCAGGCCGAGGGTGATCAGCATCAGGAAGAAGATGATCGACCAGAACACCGAGCCGCTCATCGTGGCGATCGCCTCCGGGTAGACGATGAAAACCAGGCCGGGGCCTTCGAGCCCCACCTGGTCGATGGTCGTCTTCTGGACGTGCGCCATGTAGCTAAGGGTGGAGAACGGTGGGGAGCGGGTCAATGGAATGGGACACGAGTCATTAGGGTGTGGTGTGGCGACGACTCACCCCAGTACGGAGAAGATGACGAAGCCGGCCAAGAAGCTGGTCAAGCAGTTGATGCTGCTCGTAATCAGGGCGTCGCGGTAGCAGTTGTTGTTGAACTTGTTGTAGCTGGAGAGGGCGAGCAGCGTCCCGAAGCCGGGGCCGAGCGAGAAGAAGATCTGCGAGGCCGCATCGATCCACACCTAGACGGGGGAGGGAAACAGTTTATCGATATGCTCACACATACATGCATCTGCAGGGCGCCTGACGGACCCTGGAGTTCTTGAGCTTATGCCACTCGGGCGTCAAGTAGTACTTGATGCCTTGGTCGGCGCCGGGCAGGGACACGCCACGGACCAGCAGGATGATGAGCACCACGTACGGAGCCAGCGCCGTCACCCAGACCACTTTGCCCGCGCTCCGGACGCCCTTCCATAGCGAGAAGTAGACCAGGACGAACACGCCGAACACGCACAGGGCCAGCGTCGGCTTGACCGGCCCCATGAAATCCAACCCGTCCGACTTATGCTGCTCCAGGACCTTCCGTCTGCCATGGCGAAGGAAACAGAGATGTGGAGTCAATAATGGTCAATAAAGTGAGTGTGCGATGTCTTTAAATAGTCCATTAACAAATAAATAAACACACTCTCGGCAGCGTCCTCAGCCCTGAGGCCATCCCCACGCCACCCGCACTTACTCGAAGAACTCGCGGGCTGGCGTCGTCGCCAGCTCGGTGAAGTTGACGTTCGTCACCGACATGCAGCTGGCCGTGTTCCAGGGATTGTCGCACGACGTCCACGGCAGCTTCGAGGTGAACGAGGCGAACAGGTAGTAGACGGCCCAGCCGATGATGGTGTTGTAGTACATGCCCATGTAGACGTCGATCAGACAGATGGCGTAGCCGATACCTGTTGTAGCCGCCAGTGCAAACGAAAACAAGTAAACCAATCAGTCAATCACAAATCGAAACACAATCTCAATCAGTATCATCGATTCACGATTCACGAATGGATTCGAATTGGATTCAATTATCATGGTGACACAATGGAAGGAACTGGGATCCGGGGCGGGGAACATGATTGGCTAATGTCGTACGGTCGTCCTGTGTACGGTCGTCCTTTGGAGAAGTTCGCGCCGAAGGACGGAAGCCAAGTTCCAGCTGTCGCTGGCCTTCGCCCATCTCGGGGCCGATAACGTCATTTGCAAACGTGTGTGATGAACGACCCGTCTCTGTCTCTATCTCCCTCCCACTCCCTCGGCCGGCTGTGTAAAATCTGCGGGCACTTAAACGGCCCGACCACGATTTATGTGTGGCGAATTTTATTTGTCAAAGTGGGCGACTGGGAGCCAAGAGGAGTGCGAAGGAGAGGGAAGATGTTGGTTTTTTTTTTTTTTTTGTTCGGTCGCATATGCTCTAAAGTTAATGCAAGTTATTAACGCTGGCATGCGCTCAGGGGCCAGCGAAGCCATTACGTTACGTTACGATACGTTACCTCCCACATTATTTACGTTTACGCACGGCTCGAGGGCTCGGCAAACATTTGCCTTTAATCGCAAATCAATTTTCTTACGATTTTTCCAATGACAAATAATAATGCAGACATACTCATTTATGGCAATGAAAATTAATTTCTGAATTTTCCTCTCGCAATCGCACCGAGATGGGCAAACACAAAATTTCAGAAAGTGGTGGGGTGGGGATGAGAAGGGAAAGGAAGCTGAATGGCATTTGTTTGTAAGTTCGTTTGCTGTTGTTTCGTTGTATCAAAAATCAAATCAACTTGTTTTGAATACGAGTCAAATTATAATTTCATTACAAGAGACACTGCCTCCAGCCGCCCAGATGAGGACGCTTCAGTTCATGCCGAACTGTTTGCGTCTCCTTCTCACGCCCTCCACATCGCTGGCCCTCTTCCTTCTCTTGTCGTTGTACGCTAGAGTTCTGTCGTCTTATATCTGACAATCTGTCCGAGGCTAGATGGATGGATAGATAGATAGTTATATGGGTTGTGTTTGACACATAATCTGGTCGTTGGGGTGCTGCGGTTGCTGCGGTTTAGTTTTGAGTTAGGTTCAGTTGAGTTGCGAAAATCTTAGTCTCGCTGTAAGTGAATTAAAGGCGGAAACTAGTCAAACTAACGACTTCAACAACATTCACTTGGCGATAGATTTCTTCCCAAAGACTGCCCAGAATAGTGAGATGTGAGCGTCTTTCCCTCTTCCCAACCCGAGCCGGGAGAAAAGTCACAAATTACATTTCGAACTGCCTTCTACGAGCCCATTGAGCAACCGCCGCCCTCCACTGAAGTGTCTCCTCCTCCCGGCCTTTCGCCTTTTTCATCTCGTCCGCCGCTATTTGTTCAACAAGTGTTGACTTAGCCAAGGTTTGCGAACTTCTGGGTGAAAGGAACGAGAACGTTTTTGCGACAAAGCCACAAGCAGGACATCGACAGGAAGCGACCAAAGTGACGCGTGGAAGGAGAGGATGCTTTATCGAAAAAACCTGTTTGTAAAGAAATCTCTCGGCGAACACCGTGAGGTTTTCGCCAGGCTCTATGGAAATCATCATGGGAACCTTACTTCGTAATGACGAGAGCCTTCGTGTTATGCGGATAATTACTCTAAGGAGGTGCGCAAGAGCTGAATTAAAAGGAATAATGAAGGCGACGCTCGGTGCCCAGGTTCGAGCTTGGATGTTTACCGTGGCAGAAGGAAGAGGATGCGAAGACGAGGGGAAAAGGAGGTCGTGTCGTGTCTGATTAGCGCCATCAGCCACACGAAGCATTCGCTCCCACCACCTCCCTCTTCCATCTCCTCTCTCTCTCTCTCTCTCTCTCTCTCCTGCTCGTTCTAATGGCAGGAATCATCGATAACAAATCCCAAGATCCCTGGCTACAGGGAGTTTTGATACAAAGGCACGCATTGCCATTGCCGTTGTTGTTGCCAGCAGCACCGACAACCACCTGTTGAAATCGCTCAAGATTTCTCTTCGCTTAGCTTTGTACATTTTTTGATTCTTTTCTATTCCTTTTTCTATTTTGCGATTCTTTTGCAACGAACAGGAAACTCTAGGAATGCAAGTAAAACACGTTCCGCTGGGATAACAATCTTTGTTATCAACAGAAAAATACTGTCGTTGTTGCTGTTCATACGGGGAATATAATGCTTGGAATGTGAATGGGAGCGGGAATGGATAATAGTATGCGTGGGGAAGAAAAGGAACTCACCTTTGAGAGCGGGACAAATGCGCTTCCAGATGCTCAGGCAGCCGCACCTGTGAAACTGGCCCAGCGCCAGCTCCATGTAGAAGAGCGGGAGCCCGCCGAAGACCAGCATCACGCAGTAGGGTATGAGGAAGGCGCCGCCGCCGTTCTGGTAGCAAATGTACGGGAAGCGCCAGACGTTACCCAGGTCCACGGCGAAGCCGACGACGGCCAGCAGGAACTCGGCCTTCTGTCCCCAGGTCTCACGGCGCCGCTCGGTCACGGAGACAACAAGGACCCGCTGCAAGAAGGACACAAAAAGCGGCGAGAGGGCGGCGGACGGAAACGGAAGTGAAGGAAAGAAGTAAAGTTTCAATTGAATTCGAGGAGGAAATTAATTTTGTACACTTGGATTTGTTTCGTGGACGCACCTCGTTGTTGGTGAATTTCGGCGCCAGCGGATCGGTGACCTTCGCCGGTGTCGCCGTGTCCGCGTCGTCCTCGTTCGAGTCGTCCTCATTCGGCGGCGACTCCTTGTTGTTCCACAGGGCTGGGGCGTTGGCGTTGGCGGCGCCGGTAGCGGGACCGCCAATGAGGCCAGCGGCGGCGGCCGACGACGACTTGTTGCCGCCGAATTCGGCGCTGTTATTCTTGCTACGATCCATCTTGCTCTCGAATACCATGCCACCAATAGTTGAAGAAGTCAGTTCCAAGTGGTGCAAAAAAGATGTGCTCGGTTTGACCAAGACGAGAGTGGACTCGGTGTGGATCCGATGTACACAGTTTCAGGTGTGTGCGTAGCCGCTCCAAAGGGTCATTACATGGTTTTCGTTCGCACTGGAAATTCACAAATACCAGAAAAAAAACTTTACATTACACTGTCTACACTGGGACTAGAAAAAGGAAAAACTCCCTTCGACTCCACCAGAACAGTGTCGTTTTCCGAGTGAGTGGACGAAAGGTGGAGGACGCCAAACGGCATAAATGTGGTTTAGTTTTTGTCCCGACGGCGCTGTTTGCTTCAATGTTGCCGCCAATGTCAATGTCACAGGTATGCACAATATTTGCATTCATTTGCCCGCCCCTCCAGCCTGGAGGAGTAATTGCGAGGAGGTCATTTTTTTCATATGGCGGCCAAGGGAGACTTATTTCTGACCGTTTTTAATACGAAGTCTTGGACATTACATCAGGTGGAAAATATACCGATCTTAACTTAACAATTGCAATACAAACATACTCGCAGTAAAAAAATTCTCTAGTCAAATAGCTATGAATGAGTCCCATGTTATTATTTGTCAGAATATGAGCCCAATTTATCAAAATGATAGACAATTACTGCGACTCTCCTGATTTATGGTTGAACACTTGTGAAGAGTTCGACGAAAAGTCGCAGCCACCGAACCACTCAATCGGACAAATTTACATTCGGACAAACAGCCAAACAGACGGTACTGAGTGATTGAATGACTGAATGACGGGGAGTCGGAACTTCGTAAACAAGAGAATTTTATGATTTCGGTATGAATAAACCGGAATAAAGTCTTGGCAGAAATTGGTATAAACAACCAAGTACCATCGAGCAGTACAAGTGGGTGGGGCTTCCCCGTGCTAGGTACGATGTACATCTACACACATTTTTATATATATATATATATGTATATTTTCTCGTTAATATCATTTTAATCCAAACAGTATTCGCAAAAACAAAAATGCAAAACAAACAAAAAGCACAAAACAAAATTGCAGAAAAACAAAACGCCCAACCAACTTTTGCTCTTAAAAGATTTCAAGCTTAAAAGAATAAAACCACATACGAGTTAATGACATAAGAATAGCAGAACAAAAAAGGGTGTGAAAATGAAAATGATGGAATTGTATCTGTTTCAAATGAATGAAAACAAAAACAAAAATGCGTCAGCTTGTGCGTTTAATTTGTAAATAATTGTGGCCCGAATTGTCGGCGGGTATTTAGCAGAAATTAGCACCTTCCCTTGTCTACCTGGAGGGGATTCCATCGGCCCGTCCACCGATCGTTTGGCACCGCATTCGTCCCGCCGGCAGCTTAATTTCTATGTGGAGAAGTCGTCATTAATTCGATAATTAGCTTACGTTTCGTTCGACTCTTGCTCCCTGGTTCTGTCTGTCTGTTTGTCTGTTTCTCTGTCTGTCTGAAGGGCCGACGAGATGGTTCGCAGCATTGCAATAATTGTTCGCATTACGTGCAATTGTGGATGCAATTGACCGGACACAGACATACACATAACTCAAACAACAATTACCGCCGCCCAATGTTCGACATCCCAGAGAACTTCGCGAACCTCAATCGACGAAGATCGTATGGTAATATCTTAATTTCGAAACATTAAAATGTAGTTTATTAATTGGATATAATTTGTATGGTGGAATTCATATAAATGTAGTAATAATTATTTTATAAACATTATGCAATGCATGAATTTCTTCACTTCATTGTGCATACTTTACTAATTGATAGTAATTTAATAGGTTTCTTAACTAAAAATACTATTGTTTGATATATAAATAATTGGATTTTTATCTATTAGTAATAATAATAATAATTATATGTTCGCCAAGCAATAATTTATTTTACACGAATAATTACATTTTCATTGGCTCTTGTGATTAAAATGCTATTATTTGCTATTTTTGAAAAACACCTAGAAGTGCATTCGAAATATTTCATGAAATTTCAGATTTGAATTAGAAAAATAATCACACTTACATTTAAAGAAAATAAACTTCCGCACAAGTGTTTATTATTTAAATATTATTTCGACCCAGGTTAAATGCATAAGCATTTTGTTTAAATTAGCTACTTGGGAAAGTAAATTATTCAGCAGTTGATACTCTTGATATTTAAAATCACACACACTTCATTAGTCTCTGATGGAGAGGGTCTTTTTTGAAACCGTCGACATTTCTGAAGGAACTGACGGATTTCCAAACGGACGGTCGGGTTTTATACAGGTTCGCGAGCCGTAAAAAAGGACGATTGTGCCTTTTGCGCACATTCCGTTACGTCTCCTGAATCGAAGGAACAACGCGTGCACGCCTAGTGGCCGGACGTTGGGGCGGTGCCGGACGAAACGTAACGCAAGGTGCCGCGTCTGTGCGCGTCAAGCGGATGGTAAGATAGAAATGCAACAAGCTGTTGCTACTGTTGGCACTGTGTCAACTGTTATACGCGTAGCACACAACGACAACGCCGTCGTACGGTTAACGTTCTGCGTTCAACCAATAGAAGCGCTCATCACACGCGAAATCGGAAGTAAATGAATTTAAGATTTTCCATTTATAACATCATTTTTTTCAAATTTTCTACACTCGAGAATTAAACGAACTCCAAAAAAGTAAGAATTGCGCGAAATAATCGGTTCACTGACGCCCGCCGTTCATCATGTCACGTAACGTTCGCTTGTTTTTACGGTTGGTTTTGTTCTGAAAAGGCGCTGCTCAAGTCGTTCAAGTTTTAATGAAACAACGCGGTTGCGGTTCAATCACAATCACAACAATGCGCTGAGTTTGAATACCGACAATGGTATGGCAATGGTTGTTGTTCTCGGCGTTGTTATTTTCGATCTGTTTCAGCTCTTGTTCCTTGTGCTTATGAATCGTGTAATCGGATTTGTCAATTTAACATTTTCAATTTGTTTTATATGTAAATTTATATAAATTAAAATTTTGAAAAATCCATCAACAACTATCAACAATTTTTATATAAAATGTATAAAATAAAATATATACATATATCAAATATTACGTATACGTAACCATGGACTATGAAAAGCACCATTAAGCGGTAAAACAAATTTCAGTTTTAAATATAGAAATAAATAAATAAACTAATTCCAATTGCTGTTACTGGAAGTCAATCCATATAGTGTTCTGTTGCCTTTTGTCGATTATATTGGCAGCTGTTCTAAATTAATTAAAATAAAATAATGCATTTCAAATGAAAAGCATAAAATATTAAGTGCAATCATCAGTTTTCGACCACAACGAACGAATATGCATTTTTTATGGCTAACATTTTCATCTGTCCGTTAACCGCAGATTTCGAAAAGCAACACTCACATTGAGTTTTGCGGTGGAACGAGTAGATCACTTGGAATATATAAATTTGATACGCTCATTCCGAGCGATCGCATTTGTCACTCTGATTTTACCCCACATTTGGATAACGTTAATTTGAGCAGACAGACAAGCTGGCGGAGATGCGCATTTGCAAATTAGTGAGTTGGTACATGTTAATTTTTGTTGTTGGGTTATAAGCATATCATCCACATTATTTAAGTTGTTTTATTTATTTGACTCATATAGAACTGCACCAGCACCAGTTATTTATTTATATTTCTTTTATATTTGATTCCACCCTGTGGGAGTTCTACACTGGCAATTTGGCAGCATGCTTTGTTTTGACAGTTATGGAACAGCTGTTAGTACCTTGCAATATCTTGTAATTATTTTATTTGGGTGTTTAGGAAATCTACTGAGGAATTTACTTTTATAATGCATAAAATAGTTGAGTTAAGCAAATTTTGTTTGAAATTAAACAAGCCATATACATGTGTTGGATTGTTTTCGCGGCAATACTGTAAATCAACAAACGATATTGAAGCAATAACTCGTCAAGAAACACCCAAACAGCAACTTGAACAGAAATCATTGCATATTGCAGTAATAGGAGTACCAAATGCAGGAAAGAGCACATTTATCAATAATTTAATTGAACACCGGGTAGGTGTCTTCCTAAAATTATGTGATTTATTACAATATATTATTTTATACTCTGAAGGTTTGTCCTACTTCAAGTAAGGTACACACTACCCGTCGATCCAATAAAGCCATCAGCACAACGAAGAGTACTCAATTAGTATTGTTCGACACGCCTGGACTCGTTACTCAAAAGGAAATAAATAAACACAAATTAGAACAGTCCTTTAAGAGTGCTTATCGTCATGCTATTCAACATGCCGATATGATTGCTGTAATTCACGATGCTTCCAATTCATTTACCCGTAACGAATTACATTCAACGGTCATTGATACCTTGAAAGCATATCCTGCTTTACCAAGTATTTTGGTATTGAACAAAATTGACGCTTTAAAATCGAAGCGTGTATTACTGGAGCTAATTCGAATTTTAACCAATAACTCTTTGCGAAGCACCAAAAAGAAGAATACCAAATCTGAGGATACAAGTGAAGATGACCAGACAGAAAAACAAAAATATGTTGATTTGCGTAAGCGAGAAGTGAGCTGGGAGAATTTCGAAGATGTCTTTTTAGTATCGTCTATTACCGGAAATGGATTAGAGGATGTGCATGTTAGGTTATATATAATTATAAAATGACAGCAATTTATTTAAATCATAAATTTATTTATTTTTAGAATTATTTACTTCATTATGCAAAACCAAAACCTTGGCAATACCCAGGTGAATCATTCACGGATGATTCCTCAGAAAATTTGATTGTGGACAGTGTACGAGCTCGGTTATTGGATTATTTGCCACAGGAGATTCCTTACAATTTAAAAAGTGAAATAGAATTTTTCAGCGAGGAAAAAAGTTGAGTTTACTATGTGTAAACATAATAATGTTTAGAGTAAATGTAATTTCTAAATATTTTCCCGTAGATATCATTTATGCCTCGGTGCAAGTCATATGTCCTTCGCCGCGTATTGAACGACTGATTTGTGGAGAAGCTAATGGAAAACTTCGACAAATAACAGAACGCGTAACTTCGGATTTAGTAGAAACTTTTGGAAAACCAATTTCTTTAACAATAGTTACGAGAAGTAAGAATGATAAGGATAAAAAAGAGTCCGCCAATTAAAAATTTTTCTTTTTTAAGACAATTTTGAAAATAAAAAATTAATAACAAAATTCTATGAAAACTTTTGTTTTATATATATTTAAATTTATTTATTTATTTATTTATTTTTTTTTTTTTCATTAAATTGTGCATTATACTATATATAATAAAATCTGTATAGACATTACAATAGCTTTAGATGTGCCACCAATTTATCAATATTGTCCACATAGTCGGGCCCTACTCCCAACACTGTTGCAGTGCCAGGGTCCAGTTGAGTTCGTCCTGCATCCCTCACCATCTCCGCTACCACCCCCAGGTCTTTCGCTCTTTGACAAAGTTCTACAATTCCGTCGTAGTTGTCCACGCGCAAAACGATCTTTGGTTGGCCTGTAAAACACCAAGCATCCAGCACTTGTTTTTTCTCAGATATATCCTGTGAGCGTTGATAACACAACACAGAGGCGTGTGCACATTGGGCAGCGGTTTTTCCCTTCGACATTTTTATATCGCCACGAACCACAAGGGCTAATTTAGTACGGGGCGATGTGGCCGCAGTGAACGCTTGACGTAATATTTTTGGAAGCATTTTATGTGGCGGTTATACAGGAGATTTATTGCGTGGCTTCTACTTGACGTGTTTATACTTTTCGTTCTGTTTGTCGACGTAAGTCTGCATGCACTGCTTAAACTCCTTAACTTTGTCTTGGCAGCTGCGCCAGTCACCGGTCTCTGCGATACACTCCTGGACTTTATAATGCAATTCAATACAACCCGTTTTCTTAAGCATCAACTCAACGGGATCTTCAACTTCAGACATAATTTCTTAATAATTCCACAGATGAAAAGCCAAAAAATTCTAGTTCGAAGAAATTATACCATTAACTTATGAAACTACACAGAACAGCTGATTACTGTATCACATGTGTTTGACATTTCAAAATAACTCACGGTACTAAACCGAATCAGTTGTAAGCTGTGAGGAAGTAGGCTAACAGTTTTATACAAAATACGATAAATTTTTAACATGAGAACAGAAAAAAAAAAATAATATAATAATAATAATGTAGAATAAAAACAAGTACCATTAACTGTTAAAATTTTATTGTGAATATTTTTGCACATAAAATTTGATTCAACGATATATAACAAATTTATCAAAATACATTAAAAAAATAATGCATTTAAATTAATATAATAGAATAAAAAAAAAATAAATTCATTTAGTTAAGAACATTTAAAATACTTAAACCTCTAAATAATATAATCGAAGTTCAAGCAAATTCATAACTAAATATAATAAATACTCATTCCGTTTTTGTTTTTTCAATTTACTGCAATGTAATTAATATTTCAAGGTATTCGTTCTGTAAAAGTCTACCATTCTACTGTAACAGTGTCATTGTCCTGAATCGAATAAAAATCAAGCGTTTTTGAGGAGTTATCAAGCGTCACGACCAAATCAACATGCTTTGCATCAATATATTTTAGTTTTGGCATAGTGTTCTGCTCCAAATGGAATCGCTTTACAATTAATCCCTGCAGAGTTTGCACTGTAATCTGTCGAGGAACTTTCTTCTCCCAAACCTCTCCAGTTTGTTTGTTCTGAATTCGTATTTTAATAAGATTAGAAACTTTTACGTTCACACGGGGCACAAACTCAGCCGGGGAACCATACTCTACCGAAAATATAAGAGAACATCACTGCTAATTCTTATATAAAATTTGAAATATCGATTAAACTCACTCTTTACAATATTTGCATATGCACGACGCTTCTTATAAAATTCATGTAAAGCTTCAGGTGACTTGTTGGCTAAAACCCAATCAGCGGCATACTTCTTCCAAATATCGTACATCGCACCGCGACGCTCCTCAGCATTGATGGTAGTTCTATTAATTACTTTCAAATTAGTTATCATGCCCACCGCATTTGAGAACATTTCATTAAAATCCGATTTTAAGTGTGGAGTTTTGTAAATTGAGTTTAATTGAGGCAACTTATCTAATTCATTAAATGCGTCCAGCTGTTGATTAAATGGAAAGGAAACTAGATTATATTAATTCATTTTATAGGAAACATCATGATGAATACCTCGTTCCATATTGGATTATATAGTAGATTCAATTGTTCCAAAGATACGAATATGGTAAGCTTTTCGTTTGGTTCACAATCAGGTAATTTAATTTGTTCAATGCCGTTTTCCATGAGATTCAACGAGGTCAGTGTTTTGATATTGCCAAGTTTGCAAACTTGATCGAAATCCATTATCTTTGTACGATGTAAATCCAGCTCTCTACAAAAAAGAATATATTGAATTTATACAAATATGAGTATTCGCTAACTCAAAAAACAAATATATGAAAATATACAATAACTCACCGAAGGTTCTTAAAAACCTTATTACAGTCTACTTCTGTCAGTTCAGAGATTGCGTTCTCCTGTAATCCCAATGATATTATGTTTACCCAGAGACGAGCCGTGTGAACAACATCTACCCAGTTATTATAACCACAATTTCGCAAGTTCAAGCGTTGTAAATTTCGAAAAGATGGTTCCAAGTCTACTATTTGTTTTTCAGTAGGCAATTGAAAACGATTGCACCTAAAAAAATTAAAAATTTTAATAATTATATAATTTATTTTTTATTAAAAAAAAATACATACCCTAAGTTCAAATTAACCAATGTGGGAACTTGTTTAGTAATGTCAGCTACCGTTTCCCAGTTCCAAATTAAAGTATTCGAAAGATTTAAGGTTGTCAGGATACTGAAATCCTTCAGATATCCAGCAGAATTCACTCTAGATCCGTCAACACTAATGTCCATCAGTTGTTCGAACTTGCTTTGCTTACGAGCTATTTTTTCCATACCAACAATTTCGAAAACGGATGCCTGCAGTGACATCTGTGTCTCTCGTATTAACTCCTGATCAAGAATACTCGAGGAGTTGTAATTTAGGTAGCGTTCGCGCGCTGCTGCTTCAAGCGTTTCGAAGGAACCCACTTTCTCTGGACGAATGAAACTACCAGCCGTTGGGTGTTGCGTTTTGAAGTAACGTTTCCCATTAACGACCCCATTGTGTTTTCCGCGTTGTGGATCATCCCACTCGATACCGAGCCAAGTATTGGGATGTCCTGTAACCTGTTGTTCAAGATTCAAGGGCGTGGATTACTTCTTTTTTTCTTTGTGTTATTGTTTTCACTCACCTCTCCTACATATTTCACGGTTCCGTAATTTTCGCCGATTTTAATTCTCGAATCTACCGGGAACCTTATGTAGCTATCATCTATAATTCCAACCATGTTCGATCCCAAATCGGAAACTCTTGTCTTTATTAAAATTAACTCTTGAATCAATTCACTAAATTGTTTTCACTGAACGTCTTAATACTAGAGAAAATCTCTTTGTTTGATATTAACAAAATTTATATCACTTTAAAATTTATTTTATTTTCAATGTTCTCATACGGATAATTGCAAATGTATTGCTTGAAATTTTCAATAAAAATAAAATAATTTCAACATTTGTTTTTGTTTTCCATCGCAAAATCCCATTCAATGGAGGTGACTGATACGGAAACTCAGTTGCCTGAATTACTCACGTACACATCAATACAAATGTCAACGAATATTTGTGGAGAGATTTGACTAGTAAGTCAGATGAGTTCATAGCTCTACTATAATCCTTTACGATTGTTAACTATATTACGTTCATTAACCTAATCTATCATATTTTATATTCATTGAATAAATAATAATAATTGAATAATAAAATTTTGAGTTAGAAAGTGCAGAACAGAAAACCAGTGTGTGCCGAACAATCTGGTAGCACGATACAGTTCGAAGAAAAACAAATTTGACAAATGCCAAACGACAACAATAAAACAAACTCTCCAATCAGAAAAAACATGATTTTCTCAAACAGTAAAAAATGCAATTTTTTTTAGTGAGTCTGGTTTAAAAAGGGTACTCTGTTCTCTTTATTTATTTGTTATTTCAATTTGTTTATGTGCATTTGTGGTTCATAAATTTGTGTACTATAATACATTAAAATCAAAAGGATTTAAATATTATTGAGATAAAAACATTAATTTCTAAATTTGACAACGAAGTGAAATAAGGAAATAACATCCCACGACGTAAACATGTCTGAAACATACGGTATAGCATTAACATACGAATACATATATTGACGATATAACACTTGAGTGACTATAAATGGCTAATCATTCCATTTTGCAGATTATTTATTCAAGTTTCTTATAATCGGCAGTGCTGGTAGTGGAAAAAGCTGTTTACTACATCATTTTATCGAAAGCAAATGTAAGTAAATCTTCCAGCTATAAGCTACGTTTTTTATAATAATTGTATTATTTTTAGACGAATGGTATTACAATATATAATATTATATACATTTCACAACCACAATAACCAAATTTATTGTGGGTCTTGAGGGTTGCATATGCACCCCCTGCAACAATCGCAATCAATTATTTAGTTCTTTTTTGTTGCGTGTTTTGCTTGGTTGCGTTTCTAGGGTTAGTCTTTGGCTATACCCTCGATAGCTCAGTGTTTTCCGATATGTTTTATTTTTTCTCATTTCGTTACGTGCATACACCAGAAGGTGGTTTTCATTCAATGACATCATAATATAAGCTCCAGGGTATACTGTCTGTTTTGTTCAGAACTTATTTTACTCGAGTTTGACGGATAAGCGCTTCATTTAAAATAAAGCAGTTTAAGACCCTTACCAGGAGGTAAATTTTGTTAATGACAACAAACATGTTCTATTATTATTATTGTTTTATTGATTTGAAGTTTATTGAAAAGTTTTCGTTTCGTTGAAACTGATGATATGATTAACAAGAACAATTTGAATAATATTTGTAGTAATTTTCCAACACGTCATGTACGAAAGCGCATATAATATTCGTGATGGTTTATTTTTGGAACGACTTTCCTATCCATTATCTCTGAAATATTAGTTAGGATTTCAATATGTCTGGAAAACTGTTATAAACACTTAATTATTTAATTTTAGTCAAAGACGACAGCTCGCACACCATAGGAGTTGAGTTTGGTTCACGCATAGTAAGCGTAGGTGGGAAATCGGTGAAGCTACAAATTTGGGATACTGCTGGACAGGAACGTTTCCGATCTGTGACTCGTTCATATTATCGTGGGGCGGCTGGTGCATTGTTGGTGTATGACACGACATCGAGAGACTCATTCAATGCGCTCAATAATTGGTTGAACGATGCACGAACATTGGCTAGTCCAAATATTGTCATTTTGTTAGTAGGCAACAAGAAAGACCTAGAAGAAGCTAGAGATGTAACTTTTCTGGAAGCTAGTACTTTTGCCCAGGAAAATGGTAAGCCCGGTTATTTTCAATAATCGTTGAAATAATTTACTCTTAATTTTTTCCAGAGCTTATTTTCTTAGAGACGAGTGCAAAGACCGGTGAAAATGTCGAAGAAGCTTTTTTGAAATGTTCGAAATCGATTTTGGCAAAAATTGAAACGGGTGAATTGGACCCAGAACGTATAGGAAGTGGTATACAGTATGGTGGAGCTGCATTAAGAAATTTGCAAACGCGACAACGTAGTATTAATAAGCCAGATTGCGGATGTCGTGTCTAAAGCGTTTTTTGTTTTATGCACAGTTTTAATCGCTTCTATGCGTTATTTTTTACAATCTCAAAAGAAAAAGAAATTTAAGTGTAGATGGTTTAAATAGTCCTTAAGTCTTAAAAGCAGAATGTTGCCCAAAATTATATGTGACCTTTTTATTTTTAAATTTTTTTGTTAGAACTCAAACCATAACATTTTATTTTATGCGATTATGTTCCATATTATGTTATTAGATATTCAAATATGGCTTTAACTTTAAGAAAAGTGTAGATTCAATTTTGTTTTCATTTGTAAATTTTTAATGTATGAAATTTTTGTGGAATAATTTAAGCATTTTTGTATATAAGAAAAATGTTATATATATCGAATTGATGAAAGTATTTGAACGGTTTAAATAAACACCTCAGTAAGATAAAATTGTAAAAAATATTTATTTAGCATAGACTTATTTTCAGTTAACTTAATAGAAATATTCGATGGTTAATTTGTCTTCTTTTGAGGATAGTTTTGATAGCAATTCACTGGATCCTTGGCAGTAAAAACAGTATATGCCTTGCGACTTCCGACGAAGTTCTATGGAATAATATTAAAAACCTTATCAATGATGTTATGTCGAAAACTTACTTTGATGTCTCCAAATATCAACGCCCACAAGAAGACAAAAACGGCAGGCATTAAGCTCACCAATAACCCAAGTTCAAAATCAGTAAATGTATTAATCAGAGCCATTATAAATAATTTTTTTAGTAATATACAACTTTATTAAAATTAAAATAGGCATACACCTGCAAAGATGACTAAATTCTACAGATTAGTTTTGATAAATTCCAAGTGGAGAGTCAAATCTGTTTTTTTTTTTTTTCATTCATTGATGTTCACAATGATTTATTTATAGAGGGGCGCACATTATATTTCATTATAAATTCACAATTAGCTTTTACACATTGTGATCAGCTTCTGGCTGTCTTCCACTGACATTACTATCCACACAATTGTGTAGACTTTTTTGACAGCTTGGAAACGACTGTGTAATTTTTTGTTCACGCTAGCAGAAGTTGATAATTTTCTTTGAACCAACCAACTCCGTATAAAATCACCAGCGAAGATGAAAATTCCATTTGGAAAGAAACAGGCTGAAATGGCCACTTCCTTGTAAGTAACAAAAGAGTATATACAAATATTTCATATGTAAGAGTTCAATGTTGATTGTCAAAATTTTAGCAATTGATTGTATATTGCATAACTTACTATCACGCAGAAGGACCGAATTGAGTTTTATCCTTTGAGCCGATTAGTTGGTTCTTGATAAATATTTTTTATTTATTGCAGCGTTTCATCTGCCATGGGCTTTGGAGGAGCTGCGGGCTTAGCACTTCTCTATTTCACGGACTGGAAATTGGTGTTGCAATATATGCCCATCTATGGTTCCAAATTCGATAAATCTGAATAAATTCTTATTGTATTCAAATAAAGTAGATTATTATAAACAATGAAAAATCTTTTTATCGAAGTAGTTATAACAGCAGTTGCTTTAAGTGTAACAGGTATTAATAAAAGTTCATCCAGTATGGTTTAAAATATACGAATACTACTATATTTTGAATCGAATTTTTTAATGTTGCGAAATGAAATTTGTTTAAAAATTTTGCGAAAAATTTTTTTTTTATATTTTATTACATTATTATTTATGTATTGGAAACATACGATTGTAATAATATTTTGACTACGTACAAATGCTGTACAATTCGTGAAAAAGTCTTAATAGTAAAGGAAAATATATATCTATATTTATATATATATATATATAATGTTGACCATGATCATTGAAAATTTGATACATACAACTGTCTGAGTTTTAATTATGAATTACACTATTCAAGATTAACGGTTGGTTTATTAAGATGGACATCGAGTAAATCACAAGTACTTACAAACCAATATATGAATAAGAGCCAACAACATTTATGTATATTTATGCTATATAGTTGTATTTCATTACATTTAATATATTATAAAAACGCTGTAAACTTTTGAAACTCTGTTAATTTTTCTTTATAATTCATTGAATCCAAAAATATAACGTAACTAAAAATTAAAGTTTAGGAAATCTATAATAACTTATATTAACCGAGGCATTTATGAAAATGAAAACGTTATTGCTTTCCGAAGATATAAATAAATGCACTTATGAATGTATGTTCTTATTTAACCTTAATAAAAATCGAAGAATACATCACATTTTCTAAAGAGATGGATGATTTAGAAATATGCTATATGAATATTGAAATTGCAATTAATAATGCGAAAATAGATTGTCTGTTTCATTTTATATCAAAGCATAATTTTTGTTTGTGTTGTAAGACAATATAATATAAAATATTAATTCCATCTCGTATTCTTTGTGAATATTCGAGTTGTAATTTGGTTAAATAGCATAAAAAAATATGTTGTAAAACTGGTTCGATTTATACAATACTTTCTCCTCAAATTTGTAACAATAGATTCCAAAGTAATCAGTAATAAAAATATATGAACAAAAAACAGTCAATTTTACTAACTACTGTAAAATGTATAATAAAAATTTGTTCTTATCATTTATCGTTCATAGATTTAAGCTTAAACTATCTAATGCATTTGTTCTCTTTCTGTGCTAAATATTTAATAATATATTCGAGTAAAATTGTATTACAAAACATAAAATCTGATTACCGTCTATTACATTGTTACAGCATAATCAATTAAAATTTTTTTCAAGATATGAAATCTATCGGCCAGCGATCAACATAAGAGGGTTTGAACAATAAAATAAGTTTGAAAATGCATGTAAAAATGTATAAAATTTTAAATTTTGTGTCCATATTATTTTACAATTTTGTGGGAGAAATTCTTTTGGTACGCAGTGTTAAAACATATGACATTTATATATCCGGCTCAACAAAAGAAGCCGGAAATAAACCTGTTTTATTGGTGCGTGCGTGTGTACCTTTGTACCAACCATGCTTCTGCTTACGATGTACATAGACGATATCGCCAACGTGTAGCTCCAACTCAAGTTCACTATTGGGAGGATAGGATACAACGCACCGGAAACGACTTTAATAAAATAATATTTTTTGTAAAAATTTAATCTTTTAAAATTAAAGGGTTTACTTATAACATACCTTTCCCTAACATTCGGCATGGTGGGTGCTGCGCGACCGGCATCTGTAACAGTATTAACCATTTGAGCTGAAATAGTATTTGCATCGAGGCTTTGTGATTTCCGATGATGGATGGCAATATTGCTGAAATTAGACTGTTGTTGGGCTTGTTGACTGCATTTTGAAACCGATTGTTGCTGCTGTATTGTCGAATTGTTTGGGTTGGAATTGTTGGTAGCACGAAATGTGCCATCCGCGGTGTGTCGTATACTGCAATGTCATTTAAATATACATTAATAGTGTTACATGAATAAATATAAGTCAAATACTTTTGCAATTGCGGGCGCTCCTTGCATCCTTTCACTCTCTGCGAACCGTACGTGATCTGAGTAGAACAATTCTGTTGTTTATGTTGATGTTGTACCATATTGTTCTCACTTTTTTGTGGGACTAATAAATCAGTTGGAAAACTTTGCAGAAGTTGACTGGGACATGATCCAGATCTACAAATAGCACATACATACATATATATTCATATTTGAAAATTATTAAACTAATTATAAGTGTTTGTATCAATTTACCTTACATGTACTGGATGCATAGCACTATGAGATTGATTTAGATGCGCCGTACCCTGTTGCATTGGTCCTGATATATCATCGAATGTGGGATTGTCTATGGAATATGTCAGAGAATTTGTGGCATTTGATTGTTGTTGTAGAGATGCTACTGCATTATTTATTGATGAGTTGTTTGGTGATTTCGAGCGTGTTTTGATTTGCGTTAAACGTTTCATCAAACTAACTGCGGCTGAGGAAGAGCCTGTGCCGTTGTTATCTTTTTGTTTTTCACGATCTTTGTCTTTTGAAATGGTTTCGTGCTCCTGAGAATTGTGTACTTTGCGCAAAAAAAATGCTTCGACGGTTTGTCCCAAAGGTTTGGACCAAACAGAAGATGCGGAAGCTGTTGAAGCTGGAGAGGAAGATGGCGATTGACGTGGTGGTAGTTCCGGTGGTTGATGTGAGACATTCGTAGCTGCGTGAAGTTTACTTTGTGGAGCAGCGGCTTGGACCGCCGGGTTTTGGAGAGGAACGTGATTTTGTACAACTTTCCATTGATGCATTAGTTGTTGTTGATCACGATTGCGCAATGGGGTAACATAATTTCCGGGGAAAACTCCAGATATATCTTGCCAATTTTTCCCTTTAAACCATCCATCTAAACATCGCTCAGTAACAACGTAAACACAACCTAAAAACAGATATGACTGATTAAGTATATTAATTCGCATATGGAGAAAATGTACCTTTTTTCAATTCTAATTCATCACTCTTGAGTGGTTTATACGGGTACAGAGCTAAGTATCCCCAAGGCAATGTCGGCGGAAAATTTTGCTGCCCACTTGATTTAAGTACATTTACGCGTGATGTGCCTGCTGTCACTGTTTGATGTGGTTCACGATTAGAAGCCGCGTGGGGAACCGTTGCAGTGGATATATTCGAAGCAGAAGAAATTGTCTGAGTAGACAATAGCGCATCATTACTGCTACGCATTCGGAGGTTTTGTGCCCCTGCAGATGCTAATGAAATATCAGAGGGAATACTTAAAATTTCTGCTGAATGGCGATTAGATTGCACGATACTTAATGAGGGACCAACACCTCCAATTGAGTTAGAAAGTAACGCATTTAAAGAATGTCGCTTTTCTTTGCAGTCACGGTAACGAACGCCATTTGAATTTTGTGGCGATGTTGGATTTGATTGATTAGGACTACTGGGCAAAGAGGTTGAACTTGAACTACAGCTAGAATTAGTTGCTGAATTAGGGCTAGTTTGTGAAGATCGAGAGCTGGAGCTAGATGTAGAATCGGGTGTATTTGCATCTGTGGGTATTGGTGGCAAGTTTCGTGGTTGTTGAGTTATTAGAGTATTAGGAGGTGGCGTATTTGGTGGATTTTGCGGTGTATTAGGTTGTTGTTGTTGTTGTTGTTGCTGATACTGTGGTGGTGGAGGTGGTGAATTCAGGACAACAAAACTGTCTAATAACTGCTTGGCTAAAGTATTTAATTCAACGAATGCTATAGGGAATATGCCAATTGTAGACCCAATTCGACCTTCTGCCCAGTTATGATCAACACGCCGGAGTACATGGATGAGAGTGCCTTTTTTGAATGTAAGGCAACCCTCTTCTTCGTTGGGACCCATTTTGAAGTCATAGAGCGCGATGCATTGGGGAGATGGAAGAGGAACAATAACCTGAGAACGATATTCATTTTTCATATGTTTTATTTTGGGTACAGATGTATGCATACCTGGACATAGTTGGTTGGGAACGTTCCTTCGATACCGTTTAGTTCACCGACATACCAATTGATGTCTACTTTGCGCTTTAACAGAATAATGTCGCCCTTTTTGAAATGCAAATCACTGGATTCGTTTGAGTCAAAATCGTAAAGGGCATAGGCATGAGGCATTGGTCGTCGTTGCGGTGGTGCTGATGTGGTTTGAACACTGTTCGTGTTCTGTGATGGTGGTTGGGATTGTTGGGTTTGTTGCTGTAATGCTTGTAAATGAATTTGTTGTTTTTGTTTATGTTGTTGCTGCTGCTGTTGATAGTATAAAAGCTGTTTAAATTTGATCTGATGCTGTTGTTCCTCATTCAATTTTAATGTACTCTCAACCTTATTATCGTTTTGAATCTTGATAGTTTCTTGTTGATGATTTTGTAACTGTTGTTGTGTTTTAGCAGCTGCAGCATTTTTCATACCTAAAATGATATCAAAATTTTTAACAAATAGCCAATTGATTTAATAAAATATCATTTCATTTTTGTATTAATATCGACAACATATATATATATATATATATTTTTTTTTTAATGCAACCAGAAGAATGTAGTAATTGATGGCAAAGTAGAGTGGGCTGCTTATTTTTAGAAAGGAAATAGTGTGTGGGAAGGAAAATTTTTAGCTCATGCATGACATATGTACCTTCTAAGATTCTCATTAGTAGCACATTCGGTGGCAAATCATCTATTTTTATATCTACTAAAATGCGACATTCTGGACATCGTAATTCTTGTCTGCTTGAAACAATCACCTGCGGAAATATACAAAATTAGCTTTGCAGATAATTTACAGATTCAAATGCTACTACCTCCAAACATTTTCGACAGAAAGTATGCTGGCAAGGTAATACTTTGGATGAAGTATCCAATCGCTCTAAGCACACCGAGCACTCCAGCAAATCGTTGAGCGTGCTCTCATCCATTTTTGACCAATTCCAATGCAGTTCTATATAAATTATTTCATAAGCATTTCATAAGTAGGAATTCATTTCGTCTTTTGCATGGCTAGATTATTATGCACACTAGATTATTCCATTTTAGTTTTTCTTATATATTTCCCAAGGATGGTTAGAAACAACTTGACGACGCATTCCATTCCAGTGTGCACACACACTCCAGCAACAAAAACCATTACTTCATAGAGTTTCGTGCCCCTCTAGCAGAAACAGTCTAGTTGTTGAACAAGAAATATAACTGCACAGAAAACAACAAAAAATAAAAAAACAAACGGCCCCTTGTGAAATTTTTCCCACGCACTTGTACACTTGATTGAATTCACTTTTATTTACTATATTCCATGTAAAATATTTATTTATGGATTTCTGCACTATTCTCGTATAATATTAAATAATATTCCGTACAATTGTGTTATTTGATTCTAAAAAGTTAGCTGCACATCGCGAAGTATAAAAAAATATGTTGGAGTTGAACTAAGGCAGCAGGAAGCCATTATGGAATTCTCTGCTGTCAATTTGAACTTATGCTCCATTGGAATGTGCATGCAGTGTGTTCAGTGAGAGTAGGGGGATATATAGGGTGTACGACATATGATGGGGATATTTTTTTTTTAAACATGAATTGAGTTTATAATCAGTCTGTAGATGATGTGATAAAATCGTGGAATTCACGTCAACTATTTTCAACACAGTCTTGACACACAGCAATTACATTCCATATATTGTCGAAAATTCTTTTATTTAGTCGCGGACATTTCTTGTTTTCTGTGTATATTCGAAATAAGTAAGAGAAATAAGTAGCAATTTGAAATTTCCACTAATAGTAAGAAAATGCCAGAGGACTCTAAGGAAATTAAAGCCAAAAAACTGGCTGCAGCGCGAAAGAAGGTAAATATAAATCTCAAATAAGAACATCAGTGACACGTCACTGTCTAAATTTTTCTAATATTTAAATATTATTGATTTAACTATAACACGAAATGACAATATTGAATTTCAGCTGAAAGAGTATCAAACAAAAGAAAAACGTGGCACCGATGTAAATTCAGATGTTAATGGAATTTCACAAGATCAGTTTCCTTCTGGTGCAACTTCAACAACATTGTCGGAAAAGTCAGATTCGGAGTTGAATTTAAATGGCCATGGGCCAGAGAGTGGTGCAGGAACACCTCCTGTTAATTTGATTAGTGATTCATCTGTGATGGAGACTAGCACTTCAGAGCATATAATGGAATCATTTAATACGGCGTCTAATTCACAACATCCACTCACTTCCGAGTGTTTCAATACGGTGCCGGATGCTCTTGCGACGGTGACAGAAACTAATTCAGCGGATTCATTTGCATTTGCTCCACAGACACAACAGAATATAAATGCTATTCAATTGCTTATTTCAGAGAAAGCTCAACTCAATGCGGAGCTTAATAAGTATCGCACATCATGTCGGGAAAAGGATTTAGAAAATGAGGAACTTCGAACTCAGTTCAATGCAACTACTCGTCGACTAGATGATCTGCAACAGCGATATTTAGAACAGCAGCAATCAACGGATCAATTGCGCAATTTGAATGCTGAAGTTCAACATCGATTGACGCAATCAGAAGCAAAGAGGGAAGATCAAGAGGGATATCTCAATGAACTAAAAAAACAATTGACAAATGCACAAACGCGTTTGCTGGAGATAGAGCAACAATATAAGGACAAATGCAATGAATTGGAGTTAGCTCAAATACGAATCAATCAACTTTCTGATGAGTCGAACATTACTAAGGATAATCGTGTGGAATCTCTTACACAGACGCAATTTATGTATGAACAGCAGATACGGGATCTACAGGTCAGTAAACAAATATATATTTCATTTCTTTACCTTTAAAAAGCTAATTTTATTAGGCTATGGTGCAACAATTGTCTCAAGATAAGGAACAGTCTAACACACAATATCAGAATTATGTTCAACATTTAAATGCAGAAGTGACAAATGTAAATGAAAAGAATTCGGAACTTATGGAGGAATGCTCAAAATTACAGGAACGTGAACAACAGTTAGTCGAACACATAAGTAGTCTGGAACGCGAGATTCAAAAGAACATTGCTCGTCAGGATCAATTAAAAGAGGATGAAACGAAACAGGTAAATAGGCTGATTTTTTAAATATTTATTTTGAATCATTTAGACATGTGTATTATATAGGACATCTCAATTCTCAATGCGAATTCGAAAACTGAATGGGAAACTGAAATTGAAAAACTTAAAGAAAAAATATCTGATTTCGATTTTGAGCGACACGAGTTTCAGTTGAAGATTAAATCGCAGGAAGATCGTTTAGAAACATACGTCAAGGATTTACAAAGTAAGCAGAATATTATCGAAGAACTTCAAGAGCATTTGCAGAATATTAACTCTGAACTACCAGACAAGACTAAATTGCTGGCCACAATGGAATCCGATAAAATTGCGGCATCACGAGCTCTCTCTCAAAACGCTGAACTTAAGAAACAGTTAGATGAGTTGGAGCTTCGTTTCGTACAGCTTACCAACGACAAAGCGGATCTTATGAATAAATTAGATGCTGAAGAATATGCAAATCGAGAAATGAAAATTTCTTATACACAGATGGAAGAGAAATTGCATAGTATTGATGAAAGATTTAAATTCAAGGACGAAGAAATGATACGACTATCACATGAAAATATGGATTTGATAAAAAAGAATTTAATTTTACAACAAGAAGTCGATCTTCTTAAGCATTTTGAAGTAAGTACGGTTTCCATATTATAAAAATATATGTTTAATACTGTTTCTCTAGGTTAGTGAATATAGCGAAAGATATTCAAAGGATGATCGAAACAGCGATAATATTAAAAATAATCAACATTTGGAATCCAATCACGATAATTGTGTTCATGAGAATCATAAACACGTTCTTGAGAATCATGAACATAGTGAACATATACACGAACATGACCACGACCACGACCATAGTGATGGTAACCACCACTCCCATAGTAATGATGTCCTCCATTCTCATGCGCAACCAAATTCATGCTCGGATAGCGATTCCTGTCAAGAGGCAAAAGAAGATAATGTTGATCAGCAAGATCTCGTAGATTCACAAAAACGAGAACCTAAAATATATAACCGCAAAGAAATTTCACCAACCAGTATGCCATCCTCGGAAGCTGTCGAAAAGCTACAGCATCGTTTTACCCAACTTATGACACAAGTAGCCGATTTGACTGAAGATAAGCAACGTCTAGAACATTTGGTTTTGCAACTTCAAAGCGAGACTGAAACTATTGGTGAGTACATTGCATTGTACCAGACCCAACGACGTATTCTCAAGCAACGTGAATACGAAAAAGCCGCACAAATGCAGTTATTGCAAAAAGAGCGAGAGAAAATGCAAGAAAAGATAACCGTGCTAAATAATCTGGTAAGCAGTTTGGGCGCAGAGTTACCTAATAATAAACGGATTGCGGAGCATCTTAGCAGTGCCTTGGCGGAGAGTGTGTCCATTGAGCCAAATGTAGAGCAACAAGAGGTTACAACACTGTCGTCCCCAACATCTCAACATCTACTGGCACAAGATGAAGTTGCAATTAATCAGAAGCTGAATTCCAAGGAATCACAAGAAATTTTGACCAAAATTCAAAGTATAATTACGGAAATTAAGGAAAATACTAAAGAAATTCCGACCGTAACACACACAGTAGATCATTTAAATTGTTGTTCGGGCAAGTTTGAAGTAGTTTAGTTTTCGATTTATTATCTAACGTGAATTTAAACACTTCCCTTCAAATGTTTGTAAATATTTTGTATTAATCATTGTATGCAATTACTTTAATTTGTGACTGCTAAAATTTTTATATGCTAAATTTTATTAGAAAGACGATTTTGTAATCTAAAAATGCCTTCTTTATACAAAATTCTAATTTGTTTAATTACTACACTTAACGTAAGTTTTCTGGTTCGTGTGCATGTAAACGCTCTAAGTTATTGAAATTATTTAAGCGAATACATTAAAATAATATAAATAAAGTTGAAAATTCCTATTATTATACAATATTACTTTTTCTTTTGTGAATTTCTTTTAGAAACATTTTCATTACGCAATTTATCTCTTAGACTCGGTTCAGCAAGATTCTTTGGTTTACAGGTTCGTCTCAAGCGGGTCCGGACTAAAGACTCATCGCATGGAGACGTCAACTGCGTGTTGTTGGGAGTGCTACTGAACTGTTTCAAAGATAGCTCATTGAAAGCAATGGTCGTAGTTGAGATGTCAGTCAATGAATCTTAAAAAAGTAATAACATTTTTTTGTTTAGTGTAACAAAAATTATTTAACAAAAAACAAAAAACATTTTGCGGAAAAAAAAAACATTTCAACAAAAAGTATACTGGCTAACTTACCCACTCTTCCACAATGTTCCAATAAGGAGGTAGTATTTGCCACGTACAATTCATCTACAACAAAACGTACAAATTATATAAGTTAAATTATAATTGCTGTAAGTTTACCATTTAAGAATGAATCTTGCTTAGGACTCCTCATATGTCTTGCCACTTCTATGCTAGAATTCTTTGAACTCTTTCGCTTGTCTCGTCGTACCACAATGTTTGATTTTATAACTAATGTTGGTGATTCCTCAGTTAAGTTATTAAAATTGCTTAAATTCTGCAGTGGACTTCTAGAATGTTTAGTACTGTGCATTCGTCGTATTGGTACACGTGTCAAGGAGGATTCAGGGGAAGAATTTAACAGTACATCTGTAATATTTTTTTTAAACGACTCATTGTCAGATTCTTCCAAATTTTCTGAGTCGTCTACATCATATGGATCTTCTGAATCTTCTACTTCTTCCTCCTCTTGCTCCTCCTCCTCCTCCTCCACTTCACCTTCATTTATACAATCAAGGGCTCGAGTATTTGAAACTACAGTGTCTTCAAGGTACATTTCTTCTCTAGCTTTATCACCCTTCCTATCTAGTGTAGTAGTCGATTCTTCTTTATCCTGGACAGAATTTACAGATTCATTTGAACTTTCTGGCGATGTAATAGATGGAGTTCTAAGGGAAGATCTTCTTGTTGGCGAAATGGTTACAGAACTTCGACGTTCTAGAGCAAGGGAGCTACGTAGCTCTTCCAGTATTTTATTCTTTTCAATTCCTTTCTGATAGCCTACTATGTAATTAATGTAATCAATATAAGTAAATTTTCATTATTATATTCTATTCACTTACGTCCTCCACCCGTGTCTCTATCGTAAAGCATTTTCAGCAAGCAACTTTCAGGTTCGACTTCCGATAACGCATTTTTGAAATTCTCAATAAGAATCATTTTGAATTTTTTCTGAGCAATGACGCGCATCTCATGCTCCTCCAACAATTGTGTTCGAAGCGAAACGAGTTCTTTTCGATAGGCGCTATTTTGTAATTTCAATTCTTGATTGAGAAGTATCAAATCTCTATTTATTTCCTTGTAATATTCCATTATTCAGTGTTAAGTTTTGTAAATTATAAATTAAAAGAGAATAAAAACAAACTCCAGTAAACAAACTGAAATTGAAATTCAGAAGTAGTATTGCCAACTCTGTTCTAAAATACCAATAAATGCTGAATGGTTTTCCCACATTGCCAGATTAAGGAAATAGTCCTCAAACGATATGCCAAGAATAAACTAATGACATACATAAATAAGTCATTGTAAAAACTACATTAATTTAATTTTAATTCAAAAGAAAAATAAATTTATATGATGAAATGATGGATATTGGCAATTACTATTAAATCCGAACAATTTAATTTGCCAAACGTAACCACGATATTCTTCGTTCAAACAGTTGTATGTCAAAAAAGTGAACGATTTTATCGCAATCAGGGATGAGTCAGATTAATTGAGGTGATTTTATAAAATGATTCCGTTTAAGAACCCAAAACATAATTTTTCTTGATTAAAAGAAAAAATGGCAGTTACAAGATAGTTTCATAAAAACATTATCTCATAAATATATACAAAATCTATCCTCTTCAATCTGAAGTGCCCTCTGAAAAATTACAATGACGTTGGTTTAGTTAAAAGTGAAGTTAACTCTTCGATTGACGTGCACTTGGCAACCATGCACGCAATTTTTGACGCAAATTTTCACTTTGCTGTTGTTGTTCGTTGAAGAAAGAAGTGCGCGGGCCGTATTTGTGAAGAACTTCATCAGGATACGTACCAAATACAAACAAAATAAAAAGTAGGGAAGCAATTAAAAAATGCAAATGATTTAATTAAAATTACTTCAATTGTATTTAGTGGAAAGGAAGAAGTTGGTACGATAGATTTTTCTCACATTGCTGTCAAAGTCAGAAAACGAAACAAAGAAGTGAATGAAAGACAGAAGTGAAGAAATTAGGCAAAAAAACGAAGTTGACGACACGACAATGAAAACGACAAAAAGTTGGACAAACACAGCAAAATTATTATTTTCATGAAAATGTAATGTTTAACACAATAGTTAAAAGTTTAACAACATAGAGAACACATCAATTTTTTGTTAAAATTCAAAAAAAATTTGATTATATGTGTGTGTGAAAAATATATAAATGCAATACAAATTGCAGTTGAAGTGGATTTTGTGTTTTTTTAATGAATAAAATAAAAATATAATTATTGGCATATGAGAACCAAAATATATTCTCAATTAGTCACTTTGATTCATTTAGTCTAGAGAGTAAAGAATAAACTTGTCGCTTCGAACCCCAATCCCATCGGTCTAGTGAACGCCCACTTTTCACAGAACACATCAGTCTAGTGGCCACACAGTCCATTAGGTTCAGTCACTGTCATCGGCGCAGGGTGAGAAAAGAGTCGCTCCAACAGATTCTTGCCAACGGAGCAACCAAAACAGCAACAGCGGCAGCAGCTGACTTGTGAATCAGTTAATTTTTATTTGCATTAATTTTACTCTCTCTGTCGCTGCCTCACGTTGGCCTCTGGAATCGGAATTCATGCAATTCATTGAGAATATATAGTAAAGCCTGCGCTCTAGCTCTTGGCTGTTCTTTTTCGATTGCGATTCGTTGTCGTATTTATTTGTGTAAACATCCATTTGCGAACTCCAGAGCGCTGTGAGTCTGAAAAGATCTGAGAGATCAAGTGCTCATATCAAATCGTCGTCTACATCGCCGCCATAATCATCAACAAAAACAACAACATCATCACGCTCTGCTTTCAAGGTGAGTTCGGTGTCGATACTTCTCTCAACTTGTTTTGCCATCTTTCTATACATTTAAGTTTACAAATAAGTTAAAGTCCAGAATAAAAAACCCAACATACTTTATTTAGTAGCTTGTACTTCTTTCTCCGGGGTTTGATTAAATCTTGGAGTATGTATTCGGTTTGGATTTCGTCACGTCGCGAGGTGTGCGATGAACATAATTTTGTGATCATTTCTAACTACATTGTGTCCTTCATAATGGAGCTTTGAAGAAAATCCTGTCAGATGATCTTGTGTAATTCCACAGTGACGATATATTGATTACCAAGACACACGTTCTTTGTGGTTTTGGGTTTTCGATGTACAATTAAAATTTTATTAAAATTTTAAAATGGTAATTTTTTACCAACATTTGTTCCGCTAATACACTTTGATATTTTCGTTGTGTTTTTCAATACAACCAATGCCATTAGTTAAAGCTCGACGTAAAAATATATGATTTGCATTCTCCTGTCGTTTTGGTGCCTGACCTATAAAAAGTCTGTTGTCCTCTTGAGTGAAAGGGTTAGAAAACAATTTACACTCACGCTCAAATAAACGACAGATACAACAAAACTAACTAAAATAATAGCAACAACCAAGCAAGTAAATCGTGCATTTGACTTTCTGTCGCTTGTTTTTCTCTGAGTTCTCGTTTAACTTTTCTCTCGTAAACATTGCATATGTAAAGGCAGTAACTACAACAGTGACAATAACAGTTAACTAGAAAATGAAAGGCTTAAATGGTTTAATCTAAAACATTCAGTAGAGCTGAGGGAACAAAGAACAACTCTAGCTCCGAATTATGTGGGGGCACTAAATGCCCTCTCTTTAAATGTTTGACTTTCTTAGGGCTCGTTTTATTTTTCCTCAATACTTTATATTCCATTTAAAAATGAAAAATAAATACTAAAAATACCTCAGTAGCTGTTCATAGTCTCCTTGAGGCTATAACTCCTCTATGTGCCGAGAAAACATTATAAACAAAGAAGGTTCAAGATACGATAAACACCAACACCGTTAAAGTATACGAACTATAAATGAATGAATATAATGCGTAATCTAATCATTTTCAATAATGCCTAAAACCAAAATTCAATTCTTACAATACATCGATAAAAGGTATTCTTTAAATATATGTATAGGAGAGACAGAATAATTGTGTCGTCTTCGATACGATAACAAAATATTTTTACACCACAACAAAAAGAAGCCTATTTTAGAATTCGAATTGATAATGGAATAACAAACAATAAATCAGTGACTAAAGCTAATTTTCAAAATTCACCGTATAATAATAAATTCGTAGGTATATATGCAAAATTACAAAATGTAACTACACAGGCAGGCAGTTAAACCATAGTGTGGTGACATTTAGCATTATCTTATCTTATCGCGGAATAAATTAGATATCCCCAGAATAGTGGATAAGATACGCAAAGTATCAGTATATGCCGCAAAATCACACAAAAGCTTTATTAACTTATCACGAATGGTATGAAAACGAAATGAAGAGGATGAAACATTGGCACGAACGAAGGAAGAAAGGAGACAAAGAAATCACCTTTTACTGTGATAGAGATATGGAAAACTGTATTAATCGTGCAATTATACTATTTTGTATTTGACTACTGATCACAGCTTATGCCATTTACAAAATTGTATTTCTTATTTTATTTTGATTTCATTTATACAATATAGTTTTATGTAATTTGATCTGTTTGTCTGATTACTTTTCTATTTAAACCACAGTTGTGGTTTCTTAATAATATCATAATAATTTCCATAAATTGTTACAGTCGAATTAATAATTTCTATCAACTGACACAATGTAAAAGATCTTCAGTGAGGTCATCGTTTAGAATATCTATCCGCCTAACAAGAGTCTAGTCTAGAAACATTTAAATTAAAATCCCCTCCATATCCTCTGTAATGTCTTGAATGTTTTATTATTATTTATGTTTACTTTTCATAACAAATTAGACTCTCGCCTCGCTATAAACAGACAGCCAGAAATCGACAACAAACAGACAAAGAGATGTTCTGCAGTTCCAAGTAGGAGGTCATTTGGCGACGCTAAGATGTTTAAATACAACTGCGGGAGATCTTCTTCTGCCCTATTTGACGGTTCAATTCAGTGCGAATGGAGCGACGGAACAGATATTGAATATGACTTTTGTAGCTTTCATCAGGAAATCTGCTCAAAAGTTGACATTAATGAAATATGAAATAATAATAGTCCATACCCATCTACACTATTGTCAGTACTCTGGGTCTTGATGATCTAATACTTAGACTAATGAAAATAAGTAGTTTTTAAATGTGAGTTTAACTTGTCGCTTTGTATTCAAATTTTCCGACTCAAGAGAATTGAGGCTATTATTTTATTTTTCGCTGACATAAGCAATTAGTCATCAAATTTGGGGAATGAAGAAATATATACCAACATCTATCTGACTGCAATCCTACGTGATCACTATTCAATCTACCTCTCTCCCCATCGCTCAGGAATTTCCTGCGAGTTTGCAAATGTTAACTTCCTACTCGGGTTTGAACAATTGAATACCGATTTCCCAGTCTCACGCCCCGATGGTTGGTTCGGCCTAACCTAACCCCGCTTTACCAAGCTTCATTGAACTTTACGATGCCAAAACTTCCTCTTTTCTCATTATATTATCGTGCGTAACAATTCTCGTTCACTTCCCCATCTATATATAAACATATACATACATATTCACTTCAACTTTTATATATACTGCTTTTGTTATTGTTATTATTCAGCATGCTATACTCATCGAGTCCATTCATAGCTGCTGCGCCCACTCTCAGCACCTCGCGCTCCCTTGGCCCTCCAGGCAATCAACCTCGTAGTATGATCCCATGTTCGTATGACTAATGCAATCTCTTCGCCCTCCGGCTCTGCTACCCAGCCGCAGTTTGGCTTGATACATGAGAATGCATCAAAAGCTTGTCATTATGCATTCTGTAAGCGCGGGTTCATATATCAACTAAAGAAAACCACAAAACAATAATAATATTGCAGAATTAACAACAAAAAGGCAACCACAGCAAATGCATACATCATTCGTAATTGTGCTACAACAAGTGCTCAAGGTCTTAATACCGATTTGTGGATGGAGGATAGAAGATTGTATTCAATATTACGAATTGCCTCCCGCACAATTCATCCTCATCACATCATATCAGATCACATCACATCGCTCCATCGCAACCAGTTGTCCCCCAAGGCCTCTTCCCCGTTTAAACCCACAACAGTCGGCAACAGCGACAACGACAACAACCGCTCAATCATTACAATTTATGTTAATATCTACCCGCTGACACTCGATATAACGTAGATCTATGTTACAGTGATTGTTATTGTTGTTTTGGGCAGATCTTCGGATTTGCTGACAACTCTTCGCCTCTTGTTTTTGCGGTATTGCGGGACCAGTTGCCTATGGCTGCATTTGCTATGAGAAGTTCCATTTGATTTCATCTCTTACCTAGTTCACAATTGTCGTTACATCATTGCTGTTTCTTTTTATACCATGGAAACAAGAGATCAATCTCTGATCTGATTCCTTTCATTAAAAGACTCGAGTTTTAAGAGCAATGATTTTTGATTTTAGAACATTTGTGTAACGGGTACATATTCGCTTGTATTACTACATAATTGCTGCAAATGTGTAAACGATCCACATTGTTTGTCCCATTTAAACCATTTCATTATAACTTTTACTACATGTTCCCCCATGCATTCCCTTTCATTTCCATTTGACTTGTACCCCGAACCCGAGTCAGGGGAGTCGGGTTACTTAATAAAACAGTATCTAATTGAAATCAACTCCCATTCGCATATGAGGCATATGAACAGGGAGCACACAAATGTGTATATTAGTGGAAATGTGTCTATGTGTGTGTGGTTTTCTTAATTTATTAACACATTTTCTGCATTCGTCTGTTGACATTTGGCTAAAGAAACTAACGAGGCTGCTACCGGTGATGTTGTTGCACAAAGCATTTTGTTGCAGATATTTTCTTTATTACCACTGTAAAAGATAAAAAAAAAAAAAATAAACTATCTGCAAGTTATGTAAATTATAGGACGGCGATAAATATTATATTCTTAACTTGTTTATGACTGCAGTAATTTTTTTCAATTAAGTCCATTAAATATTTATTTTTTTTTTTTTTGTACCAAGTTGGTTTTCTTTGCAACTAGTTTTCATAAAGTAGATCCTATTTAGATATACGAGCAGAAATAGATCGACCTTTACCCCACATTCGATATTACTCTGCATTGTTAATTCACTAAATTGTTTATTTTTCACCACACTCGCTTCACCTTCACCAACGGAAGTTTGTTTGTATCGCTTTTATTTAATATATCTCAAATGTTTATCCCGTTGTGGAGATCGCTCGGAAATAGAAATCGCAAGTGTTTATCTGATCATGCGCCTAATTCACACATACCTATGCACACACACGCACATGCCTTCACGCACATGTCAGCAATACTAACATCGAAAATTGCATTAGAAATGTTAAATTTTATTCGATCCTCTGCGTGAATTGGCATTAGCAACCATTTTTTGCTGCCTTTGCTTTTATCGGGAACATGTGTTTTTGTAATTGTAATTAATTGTCTGCATATATTTTTTGTGTTCGGTTGTTTTTGCCATTGCAGTCATGATCGCAAAGTGTGATAACGTCTATTTTAATATTTTTTAGCTTTGTTAAGTACATACATATTTTATAAAGAAATGATAAAATGACTTCAACACATTTAGTGAAAAATCGGTTTTCTTTCTTTTCGGTTAGCGGATATCGGCTTGTCTTTAAGTCAATACAGACAGACCCTCATGGGCAGAGAAATATCCACACTTTATGTGTCACAGAAACGGGAAACCAAATGACTAATGTGTAGACGTTACGGTAATAAATACGCTTCTCCAGAAAATAATAAAATTTCGGTTTTTGAGGATGGGCGAGCACTCGTCCAGCATTGAAAGTGGGTTCCCACACAATCTGGGAAGTTGTCACCATATTTTATGTAATTGATTGACCGCTAATTACAAAATGACCGCTATGAATTATCATTTTGCAATACTACTGTTGTTGTTTTCGATATAAAGATGTTTTCATGCGAAATTAACATGATTGAGTGCATATTCATTTAATACATGCAAATTTCTACAGAAATTGAACTTATCATATATTTATATATATGTTTATTGTCAGATAAGATTAAACAAGATATTTGAAAGAACATAATACATGCAGAAATTTAAAATATCCAGTTGTATGATTCATACGTGTAGTGTTTCAAGCCGATAAGATAACGAGAAGTTGAAGAAACGAATCCCAAGTGTAACAGCATTTTCATAGTAATTAAACATATCATTTCCAAGCCAACATTAAGAAAGCGTTGCGGTCATGCAGCATATATACAGAACTAATTTTGTGAAAAATATACAAAGTTCCGTTTTGAAATATGTTTCTTGTGTGACCCAAAGTTTCCATATTTTAGATTTGATAAACTGCTGTTGTGTTTGACCTAAAAATTAGGTTTATTTCAAAAAGAAATCTTATGTTATGATTTCTTACTAGATTATGCTTCTGTAAAATGTCCCTCGTATAAAGGAAAAAACAAATCGTAGTGGAAAGTGAAATGAAACGGAAAAGTTGAAATTTTTAGATATTTACTTGAAAAGAGGGAGACGAGTTCCAGACGCGTCTCTGAATTATTTGTCTTTTGCATGCAAATCCGATGTTGTTTCTACTCTTTTTGTCCTCTCCGTCGAGGAGAAAATACCATTTTAAAAGCGAAAACAGCAATAAAGGAAATAATAACAAACAAAAACAAACAGACAAAGTACAAATATGTTAATCAGCTGCAAATTAACTTTGGCGCAAAACATCAACAATTGTCTGCAGTAATGGGAAGAAACCTACAACTGTGGTACAACCAAAGTAACCGGTAGATAAACAGATACCAGACGACGAAGATGATGATTCGAGAGGAGAAGACCTGAAATGAAATGAAGAAGTCGCACCGCACCGTTCATGATGAAGACTTTACAACGAGCAACTCGTACAATGACCGACTCCATTTGAAGCGTACCGTAAAGGGAGGAAACCTGTCTTCATGCCGAAAACCCGCTATGAAGTTGTCGAATTCGCTTCTACACAAACTCTTCCCTTCATTATGTAATTCAAGTTGACCCAATGCCTGTCGTTAATTTAAATGAATATATTTCTAATTTGTATTATTAATAGCAGTTGGTAAAACAGTCACGTTTCGAGACTTGTTAGAAATACTACCATTGGAGACACTTGTAGTCGTTACATGCCAGCGTAGCCACGGTATATTTCGCAACTTCCAAACAACTGCATGTGTTTTTCTTTCCATCAACCTCTTTGCCGCCGTAAATGCAACACCTATGCTGGCCACGGAGAGGCGGAAAGAAAGAGTGGCGTGAATTTGAAACGAACGGTTTCCTCTTCCTCCTATTTCTCGCCGTTGTGAATGTCGATGTCGTTGGCGTTGTCGTCGTGTCCATAGTTCAAATGTCTTTGCTCCTCTTTCGCCATCAATCAGTGCGTTGTCGACAGCAGACCTACGTGGGACTGAAGTGAACTCGGATATCGGGCAGGTGGAAATCGATGGCCAAAACATTCGTTTTGCGTAAAAACCCTCTAATACTGATATCGTTTCGTGTTGTTCCTCTTGTCTTATTGTTTCTATGAGCCTTTTATGATCATCACCCTGGTCATCGTGACGCAAACCGATATTTTTCAAGGAGAAAGAGAGAATTCTTTGGGTTATTAATTTAGCAGAACGATATTTAAATTCCATTCAGCACAGCGTCTTACAAATGTCGACAGTAGGCAATGACTCTGCCAGTCACCTGACCCCGTGTTTGTCTTCCTCCCAACATTTGACAGAATTCTATCGCGTTACACCTTTGTTGACAGACATTGGTTTTGTTTGCTTTCATTCAACTATTTCCGTATGCGAAAATAAAAACTAAAATATTACAAGCAATCATAATGAATTAAAAGGAAATTTGAAACCACTATTAATTTCCCTCATGTGTTAATATTTCGCTTCCTGTTGTGGCCATGCCACAGGAGCCACACCTTGGGGTCATTTAGAGGAAATGGTATCCGTTGGTGTGGGACATCAATCACGACACATTCCCAATATTTACTAGTCATTTATTTCATTTTACAAGCTTTCCATTAATTCATTAAACATTGCCGCCCCAACAGTGTCCGAGAAAACGTAGGCCCGAATCTGTTCTGGGAGAGGCCTTTCCAATCTAGCATGAGTCACGCTAATTTGTCACGCTAATCTGAAGTCTCTCTCGTTCTCCAACTCTACTCCTCTTATTCTCTCCTTCACCCTAAACAGATTTCACACTAAAACAATCTTTCATTGAGTAAACGACAAACTGCAACTTGGTCCATAACAACAACCACATCATTATCACCATTACAATCGTGTGGCAAATCCAAGTTTAATCGTTCGATTAGTCATTTTGTGCCAACAACAACAGTAACATCTTAAACGACACCACGATACGATCACTGGCTGTGACTTTAGGAGATTCCAGTACCTCTCGCTCTCTCCATCCCCTCTCTCTCTCTCTCTGTCTGATGTTTGTCTGTTTGGTTGGTTGGCTGGCTGGTTTTATTTCTCAAAACAGTCTTGCGAAATGTTTTACATCGTTTTGTTTCACCTTTTCTTTTCGTCTAAATATGAACGTATTCGTATTCGTGGAACTCGTAATGACCAAGCGGACGGAGCTGTCCAAGCCCAGTCTTGGACATTCCACTTCGAGGCGATGAGCAAGCAATGCGCACATGTTTAGTGCTCAGACATTTCTCTTCGTCAATGCCGTTGCCGTTGTCGACGCTGATGTTTTACTCAAGCAATTGCCATCCATATGTCCTTTCATCTCGCATGATTTCCACTCGTCGAATAAGTTTCAATATGAGCTTTTGTTGAAGAAAGGTTACAGAGGGAGAAATTCGCTCAAGGTTATGATCCATGATCGTTTATGGAAGACAGACAGAAGGCTGACTATTTGTCTATATCGCTATTGTTAGAGTGAGTAATATGTTTTGTACCATTCTCAAACCACTTCGCCACAATATTTAATTGTTGACTCAGCTATTGTCTCCACATTGTGACTACAGTTGCTACAGCATCGCCGCAAACCTGCATTTGAATTTTCCGCCACTCGTTAAATTTTCATCTTTTCAGCAGCAATATCTCATGCAACAACAAGTTATTATGTCTTTCAATTGAGCTGACGTCATTTTCGCACCGGCCCCACGATCAGACCCCGTCCGACACAGCTCGCTACATCCACCGTCGTCGTCTGTTGTCTATCGTCTGTCTGTCTGCCTATCTGTCTGTCCGTCGCCTGTGTCTGGGTCGGTGCAATGCAATGCGTTGTCTCACTTAGCGTCTGGATCCCCGCAAAGACTTCACGTCGAACCCACTTGGAGAGTTGCTGTTACTGTTACTGTTGTTGCTGTAGTTCATGATTTTATTTGAGTCACTGCTCCGGGTACAAGTTTTCTCTCTCTCTCTTTCGTATAGTCGCTCTCGCTTCTTTCATTCTTGCTCCTGCTGAGCTGAGCGACGGTGCTCGGAGTCGATCAGACAATTTGCCGCTTCTGTCGGCTCCGACGATGCAACTGTTCAGACGTATTTTCGCATCCGACTTCGCTGCTTCTTCGCATGCGCAGCAGCCGGGTTTCGTTCGTCACTTCGGTTCGCTTCGGTTCAGTTGATTCGTGTTCCGTTCGCTTGCATTCCAGGCATTCGTTTTTCTTCGACGGATTCGATTCGCATCGTGTCGATTGTACGATCTTGGCCATTCTCTCCTCAGTCCTCGGTCGCTCAGCCCCCCTCGGGCCCGGTGGAGCCCGGTGCCCAGTTCTCGTCTCGATCTCGCCTGTACCGGTGCACATGCGTGCGTGCAACGTGTGATATCTGCAGAATAGTTGCAATTAAAGCAAAGACCAGCAGTAATAATAATGATTTCTGCCGCCTGCTCTCCTACGTCTTCTCCTCCCACCGCCCTCATTACGTTTATCTCGATCTGGAGAACAATTAGTGCAAAGAAGTTGTTATAACGATTTGACGAAAGAAATCGGAATTGCAAAAATTCACGAACACCAAAGAATCCATCGAACGTGCCATCAAGTGCTGAATAAATTCCAACTGTTCTGATAATTGTGATAATTTTGATACAACGAAATCAGAAGAAACTTCGCAATTAGCATCAGAAAAAGTTTATAAAGAAGGTATTGAAAGTTGTTTTCGTGTGCCCAATCAAAGATCGTTTCCGTATATATTTCCATCGGATTTTATTGGAATTCATGAGAATATTTCGATTGTTGGTCATCGCTTGAAACTGTGACTCATTCGCACACGTTTTGATTTTATAATTCAACTGTTGTTTTTAAACAATTTGCGAATAACAACAACGTGATTGTGTTTTTAATATCAGAATTTCCGTAAATCGATTCCTCTTGGAGGCTATTCGCTTGGTATTCACAGTTCACGTTCGCCGACATCGGAGTCCTTAACCTTCACCAATCAAGATTTATAAGTTGGAAGACACCTTGGTGTTATGCTTTTAATCACACATATGAATTTAAAAGCATTTAGGAAACACTTGCTAATTGCTAACCGTAGTTGGTCGTTTTAAAATAGATAAATCCACAAACAACCTGGGACGGGACCTGGGGGGTCTTGTGATGTCTTGTTGTCTACGTGATCGTACTTAAACACACCAACATCAGGTATTTGGATTAAAGCGACTACTTCAAAGCACTTAGATTGGAGTACGCATTAAATGAATGTGTCCTCGACATTGGCTGACCAAGTTACTGACTGACTGACTGACAAATAGACAGATGGAATGCGTGAACGGACGGACAAGTGAGAGCGTCAGTGAATGACCTTTGGGATGGAGCATCGAACAAGGTGCTTCAGTCGATCCTCTCCGTCCACTGAATTCCACATGTTTGTTTTATTTTTTGTGTAAAACAGCAAATTCCCAAGTCAATTTGTGGTCGGCTTTAAATCAAATCGCAAGCCAAAAATGTGCGCAACGAGTTTTCGGTGCGTAGAGTGGTCGAGCGGAGCGCATTTGATGGACAGACATTTCGATTTGGAATAGAATTAATTAAAGTTTCTCGTTTCGGTTTCTTGGGGAGACTCGACTCGTACAACGCCAGCATTGGGTAGTTGCTGGATTATTTGTGTAGGTTTTATTTATTTCTCTTTTCGTTTTGCAGCTATTTTAGAAAATATTGTAGAATTGAAATGCTGACATTTTGTTTAATGCCTCACGCTCGTGGGTTGATGTCTTGTGGATCTCAAAAGTAACTCTCGCCACAAATAATGAGTTACAGGCCGACACAAGGCACGGTGTGTGGGTTGTTCCTGTCGTTGTGTGATAGATAGGTAGATGGGTAGATAGAATGAACGTATGATGGAAAGGAAAGAGCAGAAAATCCAATTGAGAAATAACATATTTAATTTTAACAACTTTCAGTGTCCAAATATCTGTCAAATATCACGCACATGTGCAAAGTATCGCTGGAATATTGTAGCAACTATTTTCATTTTGCCTTTTCTCTCCTTTCCTCACAATTAATTTCGTGTTGAAATGCGTTTAAAACGCAGAGAAAGTCGCAAAAAAGTAATCGTTATTTTTTTTTCTTCTGTTTATGTCGCGCATTTTAATTGTTTTAAGGCATTTCTATTTGAAACACAATTTGCTCACCTTCGCAACGACTGCAATAACTTTCATTTTTGACTAATCCCTTGTATCTATGCTTGCAGATGGCTATTCCACCGCCCCCGGGACCTCCACCGCCGCCAGGCCCACCGCCTCCACCGGCCATGGGCGGTTTGAAGTTAGGCGGCGCTGCGGCTCCTGATATGCGCTCTGCCCTCCTTCAGTCGATACAGAAAGGGACCAAGCTGAAGAAAACGACCACCGTGGATAAGAGTGGTCCGGCCCTATCTGGAAAGGTTAGTTTTTCCCTGACATTCCATAATTCTTCGTTGATTTCTAAAATCCAATGATTTTCTTCTCTAGGTCTGCGATGCTTCAAGCAAATCTCCCTCGTCGACAGCTTCGCCAAAGCGCACCATAAACAACAACACCAACAGCAGCGGAAACAACAATATTGGCAATGGTGCCCCCAAATTGGGCGGACTCTTCGAGGGCATGACATCGATGCCAAAACTAAAGCCAGTCAATGGTAGCCGAGGTAACTCGACTATTCTTCCGATTTGGTTTGAAACATTTAATAAAACAACATTTTCTATTTCAGCACCTGTAACGTCTTCCCTACGCTCCACAAACGACCAGTCGAATACAACGACCAACAACCGCAGCGGTAGCCCCCCTCAGGCGTCTGCGGTTCCAGCGTCAAATGGTCCATTAGACTTTAGCGCAGAGCTAAATAAGCATTTGACACTGAAACGACAGAAGCAACAAATAAACGCGACCGAAGCAAATTTACGTACCAACCGAGGACCACCGCCGCAACCTCCTGCAGCGCCTCCAAAAAATATCACAACGGTAAATGCGACGAAGAGTGCCTCAAACTTTTTAATTCGGGTTTAATTAAATTGAGTCTCGATAGTATTTAGCTATCTCTGTCTCTGTGCCTGTGTCTATCTGTCCCCACTTCTCCTCGTTCTCGTGAAAACGACAAATGTTCCACATGCATTGTTTCCCAATTCTATCGGTCGGTACGGTTTGCCCAGCTCTCTGTGTGACTTTGACGTCATCTAAATTTATCGTAGCAGGGGACCTGGTTCTGTTTACTTTTGTACACTCATGTTTTGTTTTCGAAATAGAGGGTCTGCAATGTGGGAGGCATTTCAAGGAGTGCTGTTTCCAATCAAGAAATTTATCTTAATGTGAAGAACAGTGTTTTTATTTTCCATGAAATTTATTAGCGCTTCACATGCTTAGTAGGTTTAGGATGACACTACTGAAGAAAAAGTTTTAATAAATCCATTCACATTTATATTGATTTTTTTATTTTTGAAATAATATTCTAGAGTACATCCGATTCTGTTTTGGAGAAAAGTATAACTGCATCCTCAGTTCGTGCGAGTCCACTGGCTAGTGGTAATGCCAAGGCATCATCGCCCACGCTCTCCGAAGGCAGCAGTGGAAGTGGCAGCGGGAATAAGATAGGGAGTAATATTGGCAGCGTAAAGAGCAAAGCAGCAAATTTAAAGTGAGCATAATTTGAATAAACATTTTCCACTATATATAAAAGTAAAAGTAATAGAAAGAATATTGATTTTTTGTATCTCAAATTGTAAATTGTTAGTTTTGTACATTATACATTTTTTTAAATTTGGTTCATTCATAATTTTATTCGTTGTACATATTCAGTATCGTATTAGTTTCCTTGTTCCAGTTATCATTTTTCATTTTGTAATTTATTTTTGTATTTATTTTCTTTTGTATTTGACAGTTTATCGTTAGGAAATAGTTCAGGTTTTGTACATAATATGAATAGTCAAATAAACACATCTTCCACTTCAAATTACTCAACTTCAACAACAAAATCCTCAATATCCAACAATTATCACAACAACAACAACAATATCAGTAGCAGCAGCCTCAAAAGCATATCAACATCATCGTATTCTGCAAGTGCTTCTTCTACAACATCGTTGCGTTCATTAGCGCCAAATAAATCCACACTTTTTGGCTCAAACAACAACTCATCGAACAGCAACAATAACAACAACAATTCCAGCGCTTCACCAATCATACTTGTTGGCAATCGATCGCCAACACCTGGTACGAAACCGGTGCCAAACCATGGAAAACCGAATTTCGCGCCAAAACCACCGGGACTGCAACAGATCATAGCGAATGGCCAGAGACCGGCAGTGGCCAGACATCACAGTATGAAATCTCCAAGGTATACTTTGAGACAAACAATCAAGACTCTATCTCCAGCTTTTGCCGTGCACGCATTGTATATGTGCAACAATAACCAAAAACAATCACAAAAGCTTTTCGAACCACTCTTAATAAATATGCAAGCTTTCTAATTGATATGCGCTTTAAAAAAACAAACTCGATCAGGCTTTTACGGGTTAAGGAATACTTTGCTTATCATTCTTTGCCTTATTTTTTATTTCTTTTGTGGTTTTTTTGGTTTAATAAGTATTTTCTTATGCAGTAGCATTCTACCTTTCATACAATAAATTCACTGTGTATTTCCTTGGTAATTTTCACTAGATCCCCGCCGATTGCACCACCCGGCGCTCCCGTGTTCCCAGCCACACAAACATTTGGCACCATGCGCACCCCACTGCAGTTGTGTCAGTCACAGGAGACCATCAGTCTACGCACAGCGCCGAATATACCGATTGGTAAGTCATAGAAATCACGTTCTAAATGATCTTGTCGCAATTAATTTGATTTACTGACACTTGTTTCAAACTTCCACAGGTCGTCCAACCGTTGCGCCTCCAAAACCACCCACAGTCAAACCGCCTCCCCCGCCGACTCCAGCACGGAGTGTTTCCAACTCCAATCTGCAAAATCTCTCGCAGACCTCTTCCTCCTCATCATCAACGGCGACACTTTGTAGTGCGGTCAACACTGCGCTCATCTCATCGGCCAGCACCGTGTCCACACCACCGACGCAACCACCGTCGACTTCGTCGTCAACCAGTAGTGTTTCTGCCCTGCGCGATCAGTTCAAGAGCGCACACCAAGCGACTCCTCCGCCACCACCTCCACCATCGAGCGCAACCATGTCGGCGGGAAGTCCCGTGAGCAGTAAAGCCTCGTCAGGCAGTGGCAGTCGTGAGAAGGCACCAGCGCCCATTATTCTCAACGGGGGCCCGTTAAATGCGCCTCCATTGCCGCCGCATCGGACGTGTCCAGCGCCTCCGCCACCATTGAGACAGACCAGCAACGTAAGTTGAGGACGTTCGTTCAACCGTTTTTTCACTCACAAAAACATGCTACACATCAAAAATGAAATAACCATTTGAACTGACCCAATTTTATCCATCAAAATCCCTTTTCCATCTCCACGTCTTTTGTTGCGTGTACAACGTAAAAACGGGAAAAAATGGAAGGGAAAGAAGCGTAAATGGGAAAAATACTTCAAGGATATTTTCCGGAACAGCAGCATCCGCATCAACAATGGAATCTATATGTAGCAGACGAGACAAGACAGACAACATAGCGCCAGCGTGTTTCTGCAATTTCATTCTTATTTTTCGCCCACTTTCTCATTCTCTTCATTTGTGTTGGAAAACGAAACAACAACGAATAAGGGCTGTTTTCTCCCAATGAATTGCAACTGGCGCAGTACAATAACAGTCCGAACCATCCCCTGCCCTTGCTGGAAAGAAATGTGGGGCAATGTTTGTTATGTTACGGTATTTCCTTTCAACTACTTGGCCACCATGCGCCACCCTCCTGTTGATACCGCGGATTATAGTATGGAGCCTTGCAGATCACCTTCAAAAGGATAGGATTCACTTTGCTCCATAATCATTCTGAGCTTCTTTAAACAGAATGCGACTAAAAATATTAATCCAAGTTATTTTCTCCCAGTCTGTTTTGTATCCTCTCTCTCTCCTTGCCTACCATGTCTCTTTCTCTCTCCCATTGCCTCCCTCCATCGTTCTCTTTTGCACACAATGAGTATTATTGATTTTCTCATCATATCACGCTTTCATTGTCAAATGTCAGCACTGCTTTCGTAAACACAGGACCCAGAACACTGTTGTTGTTGCCATATTTTGTCAGTCGTAAATATTTCTGCTACCAAAACAGAGAGAAGAAGAGAAGAAATTTGTAAAAATAAAACAGCAGCTTGCTAATAGTACCAAAGGACATGAATAGCGCACGTTTTCGGTCAAGTGACACAGAAACCTTTTTAAGGATCTAAAGTTAACGGCAGTGGCAAGATTTCTTTAGAAACATTGTTGTGAATATTTCGAATAGTGAGAGAGTGTATTTTCTCAATTGATGTAAAGAAGTTCAAGTTCTGACTAAAGTCAATAATCTATGAAAGCTAGAGAAATGCTGCATTATAAGAGAACTGTAATTAATTGCATTTACGTAATGACTTCCATATCTACAAAAACATTTTGTAAAGCGCTCATCTACAGTTTAATTCGACGTACTCAATATTCAAGTGATATTTCATGTAAATTTCTTTCATTGCAGTCTGGCGGTGGACCACCTCCTGTGCCGCCACAGCGACACTCATCCATACGCGCCAATGCCCCGGCCACACCGCCCGTGTTGGCAGCAGCCGCAGCTCCAAACTTCAGCAGTGGCCTCACGAATTCTAGTTCAGTTAGTCGATTGGTCACCGATTTGGAAACAAAGTTCGGCAAGCGTTTCCATAATGTAACCGAATTTCCAAAGCCGCCACCATTTTTGAATATCCAAAAAATGTATCCTAGTCGAACTGTCAAAGCCACAAATGGTATGTAAATGCGATGATCCATAGAATGTAGATAATGGGTTGGGGATCGGGACAGCACTCAGGGAAATCCTTACATGTTGCTTATATGATTTGATTAATTATTAGCTTCTTATAGCATATCTTTATCTCTGATTCATTTCTGACAAAAATACTTTTTGTTAAAATCTAACAAGGCTTTCTATTAATGACTAATAGAAAGAGTATTTGTCCTGGAGTTTCCTTGAGTGCGAGAAATAAAACAAGAAATTAACTTGTTATTTAAAAATAAATCAATGAACTTTGTATTGAAAAAATTTGGTATTACTGTTAATATGTGAATACATTAATAATATATACTTTAAGTACATAAATAATGCACGAATATTTAAATATATAGCTGTTGTTGAATGCAATCGAAATGGAAATCATTCGGCATTAGTTTCAAACTTTATTTACTCTAGTTCTTTTGCTATAAGATATATAATTAGGTGTGCAAAAGTTATATTACTATTGAATTTTAATTTAGTTTTATTGTATGCAAATATTTGTTGCTTTTAATATCAATGATGAAATGTAAAAAAATCATAATTTTTAAGATCGATAATATTGTAGTGAATTTGTAATTTATGTTTTTGAAATGCAGCCGCAAGAAGATAATTTTGCATAACATATTTTCTGTTATTAATAACTTAGTGATTTATTAATTTAAAAGTTATCACCATAGCTTTATACTTAATATTGTGAGCCCTTTCTGTCCCAACCGAAAAAATCAAAAACAAGAAATTCTAAAAGAAAAATTAATTCTTGTAAACTTTTCTTTTAACATTATTCTCTTATGTTATCTTATTATTCACATCTATCTTTAAGTTTATTAATTAACTATTATTTACAATTATATATCATTTGAATTATTGTTTCATCTTGTAACAATCAATTACATGCGATCCTTTTCTTCTGGTTCACTAATTCATACCATCGCGCTCATAAATCGAATTATGCATGCTTTTATCCATTAAATTACTTTTTATCCATGAAAGAAAATGTTTATAAATAAATAAATATTGAATTCAAACTGAAATATCCCATTTGTTAGTTTTTCCATTTATTTGTTCCTAGATTCTGTTGTAGCATCTTGTCTTCTTCTTCTGTGTTATTTCTTCGTGTTCAGTTTTCATCATCGATTCAAATTGTTACCCATATTGGTCCTGTCTTATAGTTTGTCCTTCCAATATACACAACACAAACCCTCATAGCAAAATTATACACTCGCATTTTGAGACCTTTGCAATTGGCAATAATCATTCAACCTACAACCAACAGCAAAGAGAAGCAACTATTGTATTTCCATAGACAACAACATGAACAATTCTCCTTCCCCTCAAAATTTTCAGCACCTGCAGCACCAACGAGTGCAAGCGACAACAATAATGCGCCTGCAACCACGGCAACACCAGCAGCGCCAACCACAGCAGCAACAGGACATTTGCAAAAACCACTGCATCCCGCATATCAGCCGCTAAAGAAGCATCGAGCACCAGCCCCGCCGCCGCAGGCTGGAGTCGCCGCCGCCACGGTGTCTGTGATCAGACAATCGAGTTTTCTTTACGGTGGCCAGCAGATGGCTGCGGCAGCGACAACAACATCGACCGTCGCTCCTAGAAATGCATCCATCTACTAGAGGAACCCCTGAGCCAGGAGGAACCAAAGGAAACCCAGACAAGGGAAAATCTCTCTGGGGACCCTTTCTTCAAGACTCTATCTAGGACCCTCATCTATTGTATTTCCATACGTGTTCTTTTGGTGTAAATATTACTGTTTATGTTTGTGATTGTGTCTGTGTGTATGTACATGTGTATGTGTGTCTGTATATATACTTTCTACGTAATGCAGTACTTGTAAAAAATATTCAAATGAAAGACTTTTTCTCCACATAATTGCCTTCTCATAATTAAAACAACAACACAAACAAACAAATTTCATGATTGTGAATATTTATGAATTAAGGAAATCTAATTGATACAATAAGGGAATCTATTAATACAATTAAAATGTTAACTGGAATAGAACAATTATGATGATTAAGAAACAAAAAAAAACAATAAGCAAATCAATAGACATTTTAGTTTCTTTCGAGGACGACAATTATTCACATTTGCACAAATATCAATCAAATCACTGAAAACAGCACTGAATCTAGAAATTCGCACAAATTGCGGAAGCAATTTCAAGCAATAGCAGGTAATACAGAACCTAAAGAACAGACCCAGAAAAAAATAATTAACACATAAATTCATTGCATATTATTGCAATGAATTACAGCAGATTTATGAACATTAATTCGACTTATGCTGAAAAAGTAACAAAAGGTTGGCAACATATATTTAACTGAATTTGCATTAAGGCATTAAAGTAATGTTCTCTAAGCTGAGCTTGTTGAGATTATTGATGAGACAAAACATAAAGTTGGTATAAATTCCATTAATTGTTGTCCAATGGTTCCGATAAAAAGTCAAATTATTGAATATGTTCGAAAATTAGCTATAATTATATAATGTTCAAACGAAATATTATCTAGTCAAATCCATATATATATCAAAACGAAATATTGTATTGAGAAGAACAAGAAGAAGAATTTTGAGAACATACAGTGATTCATTTCAAGAATAATAATTTTTCATTGATTTCTTCATCAAAACATTCCAACAATTTTTCGAAATTCAAAGTTCTGATCCAGCATATACTATTCTTAAAACTAGCAATAAATATACTTTTTAGACTTGTTATATTCGTAAACATATTAAAATTATAGTCAAAATGGTATAATATTTTATGGTTAAAATTATCTACGTAGATGTCGTACTACGAATTCGAAGAAAACTGGTATTAAATAAATAAAATTATATGAAATAATAAAATAATGAAAATATTCAATAAGTATATTTTAGCAAATTACATACATAATTTGCTTCATAAATATTCCGGTAACTCCCTTCGCTGGAATATTCCAATGTGTTCCATTGTTTATTTTAAATTGTGATAATCGGGCAATACTGTTTCAAAATTATATTGTTGTGTATTTTGAAAATTCTGAACGTATTTTCTTTCAAATATAGTAAAATGGATTGCTAATTTATGAAATATATAAAACCATGTAGGTAAAAAAAATAATTTTATAATACTTTCATTATTTCAATGTGCGATAAAAAACAGAAATATCCTTACCAAATTAATAAATTATTCAATAAAGCAAATTAATAAACATTTGAAATTATGTTTTTTTCAAATTTTAGATTAGCGCTAAAATATCTTGGTATATCTTATGCCACTTTATTTCTCTTTAAATTGTAATTAGCGCCATCTAGCGAAAAGTAGATGATACAAACATGTATACAAACATAAGATATGATGTCACGAAAAAACAGCTGTTAATTGTTTGCAAATAAGTTTTCTTTTACCGAATTTCGCTTTCGGAAAACTTAAAATTAAAAAAAAAACTAAAATGTTGAATTCTATGGTCAAGGAACATCAAGCAAAGCAGGCGAAACGCAAACAGGAACAAGGTTTGTAAATCTCTTATACTAAAAAAAGGAAATACAATTTACACCCAATTAAGAAGCGAGACGCAAGGAGGCTATTGAATCATCGAATGAACTCACACAAGCTTTGGTGGATCACCTAAATGTTGGGTATGCTTTGAATAATTACCCAATTGAAGCATTTAAATATTTATACATTGTAACACAGTGTCGCTCAAGCTTATCTCAATCAGAAGCGTTTGGACGCCGAAGCTAAGCAACTGCACGTTGGAGCTACCAACTTTGCAAAGCAGACGCAACAGTGGCTGCAACTAATCGATAGCTTTAGCAGTGCTCTTAAGGTAGATATTTCCTTACTGCTATTCATTTAAATCGTTGAATAAAAATTTTAGGAACTCGGTGACGTTGAAAACTGGGCACGCAGCATTGAGACTGATATGCAAGTGGTACAAGGCACTCTAGAAATCGCATACAAAACATCGAGGCAGGCGAAAAACACAGCCCCCCCAACCACTTCCTAAGCTACCACTCCATGTTTCAATCTACTATCCTATTATTATACTTAAACACAATTTTTTTAAATTCATTGGTATTTTTTTATTAATTTAATAACACAAAAACAATGTTTTATCAAGTAAAAATTAAGACTATGACTAAAATTAAAACTTACGCATTTCATTCTTTTTCTATATGGATATATACATATATAAAAATACAAATGCGAAAAATTCTTAAAATAGTGTTAATCTATTATATATTTTTTTAAAATTAAAAACTAATTTTGTTTACTGCACACATCTCCATTTACAATATAATTATACCAGAATGCCATTGCATTGAATAATTTTATAGCAGTAGAACAAAAAATAATATGCTTCAAGCCGTATTACATATTCACATGGAAATGGATTAATGATAATCAGTTTAAATATGAAATTCTTTCAAATGAAAATTAAAATAATATAAATAAAAAATTTAGTGATAAAACTTTCTGAAGACAATTCATTAAATAAGCACTCTGTAGGTTTAATGGATCAGTTATTTTGGATTTGTAGTAAATTTATAAAAAAGTGAACATTTATTATCTATTTATTAATGTTCTGTAAAAATAATGTACTTATTTTTCGTCACCTCTACATTTACCATTTGAAAATATTAAATATAGGATTTACATCTGTGTCAAATAGTTAAGTAGATCCTCTTTTCTGTGTTTATTCAATCTTTTCATCTCAGGGTTGTAACTATGATTATTAATTAACAAAAAATTAATTTTAGTAGCGAGAACGCCCTGAAAAGATATATATACAATCAACGATGATTGATATACTGAACTAAAAAGCAGTCACATCATTCAACAAAACTTACGCGGTGAGCAGGAACGACTTCTACTTCGTTCAACATAGCGACGACGACGTTCGTTCCTGTAGCTACCGCGACTATAGGGCGAGGGTGAACGGCGCCGAGGACGATATTCATCACGATAGCGATCATGATATTCACGCTCTCGATAGGATCTACAATTTAGAAAACAACACTACGTTGACAACTACTGAAATACCCTACTAGTTCAAAACCAACCTAGTTGGACGTCCCATGTATACGCCAGGGGTAGGTGTATGTGGGCGTTGTGTTATAGAATAGTCGACACGTATGCGACGATCATCAATCTCCATACCCGAGCAAGCATCTTTTGCAGCCTTAGCATCGGCCAAGTCCTCGTAATATATAAAGCAAAATCCACGCGAGCGACCAGTCTATAAAATAATACCATATTAAAAATGTTGTATCTTTAAAAGATAAATTTTCATTTTCAAATATTGTTCCAGAAAGCCTTTAGTGCAACCACATTTCTCTCCAGTGGAACACTCATTAATTCTTGAGCCGTTTAAGACTTTTTCTAGCCAATAGTAATTTGATTTTGAAAAACTTATATCGCAAATCATAATATCTCTACTGGCAAAAACAATTTCTGTATTTTACTAACCTGTGCATCAATGACAACCTGTATTCTTTCGATGGGCCCAAATTTTGAAAATATTTCTCGTATCTTCTGTTGGGTAGTGTAAACACTTAGTCCAAAGACACCAATACAACGGCTCTGTAATGGTTTCTCCTGCAATAATATAGACAACAATTTTTTAACTCGTATGGATATTAATTCATATATTTATGTTAATAAAAACTCACTCTTGTTCCACGTCGTTTATCGAATGGACTCCGTGAACGTGTACGTGAACGTGTGACTCGACGTCGATGTCTATGGGGTGAGAGCGACCTTTGGCATTGAAGTAAAAGGAGAGGAAGGAAAAACATTTATAGATTTAATTGCATTACAATAATAACTTCTTGTTATGCTGTTTTGATTTTGGTATTCGTGTTTGTTGTACAAGAAAAGCATAGTGACTGAAATTGCATTTCGAATTCTATTTTCTTGTGAAATTTTGCATATCTTGATTTGTTTTTCATTTTATGGTATTGAATTCATGAATATTTGCGATATGAACTGTTATTCAAGCTTGTTAAGAAAATAATTTGAGGATGAAAACACATTCATTCATTTGTTTCTTTTGATTTTGCATTGCGCTTTGTTTGTTTAAGATTTGTATTTTCTAAATTTTCTGCTGAAATTAAAAATAACCATGAAGTTAGAACATTTTTTGAAACGTTATTTAAACGTTTTTTAAACAATGAAAATTCGTTATGATTGTATGGATCTCCAGATGAAATGTACAAAAAAAGAAAATCTAAAAATTATTTTTGTTGCAAAGAATTAAGAGAAACTAGCTACTGTGTTGCCATGACATATAAAACTGACCTGGAAGAACTTTTGCTACCACCGGAGTAGCGTCCGTTTCTATCTGGTGGCAGTGGCATTGGTGATGGAGGATTGCGCGACATTGAACGACTGCGTGAGCTGTAGATGTGTTCTTTGGAAAGATGACTGCGTGATTTTCTGGAACAATATAAAGTTATAATGTTTTTCTTTTTTTTATAATAGTTAAATGCACCTGCGACCATTTCGACGTCCTGGTGATTTTGAATAACTACGTCGTCCACTGAAACTGCGGCTTCGAGATCTAGGACTCTGCGAATACATTGTTGTTCGTTTTAAATTGCAGAATTACTTTAAAATGTTTTTAAGAAAAATTATCCAAGAAAAAATCTTAAAAATTTGCTAAAAGTTAGGTTAAGTACTACTCCTATGAGGGAAAAAATAATTCTGAAAGCAAATTCAATGCAGCATTGTTTTAATTTGTTTCATTCATTTTTCGGAAAACTATTGATTGCTTAGCAACAATTTAAAACTTGGTTGCTGTGGTTTTTAAGAAGAGTTTGAATTGTTATTCACAGATCTACACAGAAATATCCATAACCCTCGAGATAGCTATTAATTAATGAGCTCTTCAACATACCATTATTAGAAGGAAAACCCCGTTTCAAAAAAATTTTTGATCACTGATTTTTGCAATGTTTATGTTTTTACCACCAATTTTATCTTTACTCCGAAGCTTCGAAACAATGATATTAAGCAAATATTCTGCGACGTACAACAACAAAGTATAAAAAAAACACCGCGGATGCAATGCATACTTCAATAGCGCGGCGTTGCCAACTGCACTTCTTGTATTATTGTAAATCGGTTTACGAAGCTAAAGAATATATTATGTGCGTACCAGAGGTAAATCTCATACATATTAGTAACTTTTGTACCAATTGTCCTAAGTTATCCACAATTGTAGTAAGATCACTGAATAACGCAGCAAAAACAGATGAAACATTCATTGCGTTCTTTGCATATTAATATGTGTGACAAATGATGATAAGAAGTAATACTAAAAGATATCGAACGTTGAAATACAACGAATTGATAGATTGAACAGAACTAGTACTCTGTGGCTGGTAGAGAGAAGTAGCAACGCAAGTTGACTGACATCCGTCAAATGTGAAATTAGTTATCGCTTTTCTTAAGAGTTGAAACTGAGAAGTGGTATGAAAGAAGTAGTAGTTAGATGATGACTGTAACATATAACTTAATACATTTTCAATCCTTTTCAAATGTAGATAGTCAGTGTAACATAAAAAACAATAAATATATAAAAAAATATACATAAATATAAATGTGGAATACAAAATATTTATATCGCTATACCGATACTTGATACGAAGATTCGGTCTTTCTGCTCTTCCCTACCTACTGGTTTCGCTAAAATGAAAATACTTTTTAACTGGGCCTTTTTTGTCCATTCGTATGACATGTCCATGTCGGCGAAGCCGATTTAGCGGGGTACACGTCATACTGCTTATAGTTCTATCATATGCGATATACACAGTCAAAAATTGTAGGTCCGAAGATCTTAAGGAGCATTTTTCAAAAGTAAAAAATTCTATAACAATCGCATACTGGGTCTAAAGTAGCACCTGTTGGAAAAATAGCTCCTTCTCTTGATTCTCAAACTAATGCTATACTAGTGTTCTTGGCAGACAGAAAATACTTCGTTCAGTCCTCGTCCACCAGACGAGTGGTACCTCCCAAACAAACTATCGTGCTCAGTGCTATCCTACATAGTTAACCGCCATTCTTAATATAGACATGATGGAGTCGCCATTGGAGTCATACCAATGGTTCGGTCAAATATGGCTTAAGAGTTGAAAAATAGGTGGCGAAAATATTTTTTAAATCTAGATTACTCTTTACTCATCTCTGCGGGAAAGCTTTGGATATTCGGGTTTCATTCCTGCATATCTGAAGGTACATCTTAAATAGCAATGAAGCTGAAGAGTGGGTAGCTTGTAGCGTACGCGTGTAGCATATGCGTGTAGCGTGGTCTGTAAAGGACCGAATAACCGTTTCAACAGAGTTTACCATTTGTAAGGTATGGTGTTATGTGGAGAGGAAGCGAGTGCGTTCAACACAACAGACATAAGATAGATGAAGCTTCATACCTGGGATTATCCATAATGTATATGAAGTTAAGTAATGAAAAACAGCGAGATAAAGCGAGTGCAGCAGCTAAGAATGAAAAGTGGGAAAAAGTAAAAAAGTATGGGAAAGAAAAAGTCAAGGACTACTTTTGAAAATAGTTGTAAGTTGGGACTGGTTGAGAGACAAATGTTTTAACAGATGATTATGACAGCTCGTCTCACCCCACGTAACGGTTCGAATAGGTTACGAAGATTCAAGTCGAGTCAACAGTTACTATCTGATACCAGTCACTGCGTACATTGTATCATGTTTAATTTCATAGAACAGTGCCACATATTTCCTGCGAATTCCTTCTGTACATTGTATCATGTTTAATTTCATATAACAGTGCTACATATTTCCTGCGAATTCCTTCTGTTTCTCTATAGATAGACTGACTACTCTATTCTGAGGTCCCGTCACATTTTTTACAGCTCGTACTCCTATGTTGCAGTGTCTGCATTATTTTCCTTTGTTTAAACGTCAACGTCTGTCCTTGCTTCTTTCGATCATATTTTCCATTTCCTTATTATTATATCTTTTTAAATAATTCAACAAAACATATCCTAATGGCTGTGAATTATTTGTTTCTATTTTTTATAGTACAATTACTTATAAAATACTTAAGAATAATATAATATCCTTCATTAAAATGATTTCTTTGTATTAGTACAAATTTCTTTATTTAATAAAAAATTGTGTGTTCTTTTACTTTTGACGCTCACTGTATCTGATGAGAGTGAAGTTTACATTTTTAAAGATGTTCCTCATCGCGATTACGCATCCCGTGTTATTGTACATGTCGGATTGAAACTGTGCTAATGATATAATTTGACAGCTCGTACGAGTTTTTTACGTTGTCTCTCACCGAATCGCACTGTATTCCTGACTTGATTTAATTTCTAAGTTTTGGGATGACAAAATAAAAGGTGATATTTTATTCGAAGATTTATCCAGCTACTAAGTACATCGTAAGTTCTTCACTTATATTTCTTTCAATCGGAAATGTATTATTGAAAACCAATATTAGTTTCATTAGATGTAAAAGAAACCGGATGGAAATAGAAAATTAACTACATTCTATATGACTTAATTAATAATCGCATTCATTAATCGTTATCGTATCGCACGTGTTATTAACTATTATCTAAACACACCCAAAATTAAAATTCTGCTGTATGTCAAAAATCATTATTGTCATAAACAGAAAGAAATTTTAATAAAAATGTCGCTTGAATGGTTGTCAAAAGTTTGACAGTGAGTCCTTGTATTTTCTTCGAGATATTTTTGGGGACTGATATTAAAGAGTTATCTCATTTTTCTTCCAAAATTATGTGAACGAATTTAATTCCTTTTTTTCGTTTTTGTCATTCGTCTGCACACCTATGAGGAATCTTTTGTAAAGAATATGAAGAATGAAAATAATATTTTTACATTTTTCCAACGTTTAGTCACAACTATCAAAAGTTTAATATCTCCTAATCTATGCTATATATCTTCGTTTCTCTGGTACGACCCATATATAAAAGGCTACTTCGTGAGGAGTCTTCCATCAATATACAGAATTACATTAGGGGTAATCAGACCAAGGCGCGTATAATTTACCCAAATTGTTTTTGTATAACTGTCAAACATCTACAATCCTAAATTTCTACACGCGTCGGACATATCGCAGAAAAAAAAAAAAAAATAAAACAAACAGAAAAGGGAAACACAAACAGACTTCGAGTAGACACTATACTCAACCTTAGTAAACGCAATATCACGTCCAGTAGAGAATAGGAAACAATATTATTAATTGAACTTATTGAACTCCATATAAGAGAATTGTTATAAACATCTTCCTACATTTATAAAAATGTGTCTGAATATATATTGTGCTCAACAAAAAATAACACAATAAAAAGCCGAGACATTGGCTATTAAATAATCCGATCTTAGAATCTTTGTTAGAAAATTAAATTCATAAACTCATATTTATTGATACTTGTTATAGTTTCTAAATTATTATATTATAATTTGTTATAAAAAAAAATTATAAATATATGTCTGCAAAATCATTAATACCGACATACCATTTTTTACCATACAAACAAGTCAACGGGCAAAATGTCATGAAATAACATATATTTTTTTGATAATTTAGTATTTTAGTACCACAGAAGTAGCTTCCCTGCCATTTTAGAAGTCTTGCAAATGAATATTTTAGAAAATTATAGACATGGACAATGCAGAAATCCGGCAAAATTGACAATTTGTTGTAATGATGTATCTTCGTTAAACCTCATTCACAAACAATTATTTTTTTAAATTGTTATAATGGACCGATTGGCATCCAATTCATATCGTAAATATCTGATATCGGTGAGTGGCGCTGCGATGAACTAATCAAGGGTATCATACATACTTTTAAAAGTAAATACATACAAAAGTAAACATTTATAAAATTGATAAAATTTGTAAAATTTTATGAAAAAACAATTGATATGTATTTATTTGAGGCGTTCAATTGATGTAAAGAATGCAATACGTTTCGGAACTAATGAAAAAAAGAAGCTTGAGACAATTTCAAAAAGAAGATGCACTGATCTAAATCACTGTTGTGAATACCTCCATAATTTTCCCTGTATACTATATTCTTATCACCTATAATGATAGCTACAGCGTTTCAGCAGTGATTATCGGAAAAACACAGCCAACATTCTTATATATTAGGACTGACAATGCGAACGTAGCTCTTTGGATATATACATATATCTTAATTTTATTCTTCATCTAATAATAAAAATATTTCAGTTTAAAATAGACTAAATCAAGATTTTAAAATAAAGAAATTAACCTAACTAATATTCATATAAATCAATTTTCAAACATAATTTTAAAGAACATTGCAAGATCACATCGGAAGTTAAACATCTAAATTCTGAAAACTTAATATTATAACACACCTACCTAAATTGGTGTTTTATTTCAATGTTGCTAACTCAACACTGAGGGTAAATTTGCGGAGGGATGTTATGATATTTGTTTATATTTTGTGAATGTGCAATTCGTTTTCATAAATTTATCACGATGTTATCACATCATCTATCGGGCCCTTATTTACACAACACCATTTTGTAAGTGTAGCCAACGTTGCATCATTTACAAAATTAGAATTTTTCTTAAAACCAAAAGCTATTAACACCCATTAAACTGTAATGTATCAAAGTTAGCAGAGTTCAAAAAATTAAATGGAATATATAATATTTAATGTATATATATATTATAATTACATTACAAAAAATAAAAAGCATGCAAGCTTATATTGCATATAGGCCTATTGTGTGGAAAGAGGAAATATTGGAAAACAAATTGACATTTAGTATTTAGTTCTGGTTAACCACTGGGTAAAATATTAACTTCAAAAAAGTGGCAACATTGAGAGTTTTTCACCTTACCGGACAGTGTTTGGTCAAGTTTTGTGAATTGGCACGACTCGTATAAAACACAATTTTGTTCTCAGAGGTTACAAAATATTATTTTTGAAATATTAATGCTATTTGCCCAATAATATTTAATAACTTACCTGCATTGAATACTAGCTACGGATCTGGAGAAATAGTGGTAAGAAAATACGATGCAGATTTTGACATTAAATACCCGCAGAGACGTAATTTGTAGAACAACAATAAGTTACATATATATCAGAGTTGCCATATTGTGTTCTTTAGTAAACATTAGGGCATTCATAAGGTCCTGAGCAGTAAATCAACTGGGACAATTCCACATATTCCCTCATATAGGGATGAAATTATTGAGTGGCATCAGTAACCAACTGTTCATCAATCGAAATCTAGTAAAATATCACAGAATAGTTTTCTCTGTTTTTTGTTTGCGTCAAAACGGGAAAAAAGTTTGGTTATTGTGAAGAAATTACTTTTTTTATTAGCATTTTCATGTATTCTTTATTTAGAAGCGTTTAGTTTTCTCATAGCTGTATGCAGACAGAAAATACAATATAATCTTAAAAGAGTAATATTTGTAATAAACCAATATTTCAATATTTTGACATTACATTGCATTCGGCAGCTGTACCAGAAATACAACAACGCCACAATTGTCAAAACGCTTGTGTGGGCATTGTTAGAAAACCCGTACTCACCGAAAAGTATTGTAGTGTGACACCGCGCGCGACATTTATTGTATTATTTCTATATAAAAAAAAGGTGATTTTAACAAATAATATTCTAAAAGATATATATCGGTGATCGATGTATGGTGGAAGGTTTATGAAAAAAAGTTTTTGAACAGCACAACTGCAGAGTTTGTACGACTCAAAGCGAGCAAAACTAATAGAGTCGCGCAATTTTATGGAAATGGCGTTTATAAGTTGAGATTGTACATATGTAAGAAGGCCAGAAGAAAATGGAAGATATTGAATACTTGGAGGAATACGAAGATCTAATTTTGCCAAGTGAGTTTTAGAAAATCAACATGGTATGTTTTCTTTCTTCATTTTGTGTTACCTTTTTCCATAGCCATTCAAACTAATTCTGGGAACGGTGGTGGTTTACGCTCAAGCAACATGATGCAGGACGAAGACTCTTCATCCATTGATCAGGATATCTTTGAAAGTTTATTTGATGACCATTCGGATGATGAAAATAATATTTTACAAAAGAAAGGTAGTGAACATATACTTAGTTGGTTGTAATTTTTGTTTTTTTTGGTTTAAAAAATTCGACAAACATTAATAGCATCAAATATGTTTACGAAAAATGTGTTCAGGAGTTTTTTTTTTTTTAAACATATATCTTTTATTATATATCTTAGCCGACCCAAAGTTGAGCCAACGTCGTGCCGATGATCGTGCATCGCTTGATTCTTTGGATATGTTAGTTAAAGATCTTGTGGGTGAACAACACACACAGAAGAAAACTCAAAATTCAAATGCAGCCAACAAGACACCAATTCAGTCACTGCATAAAAAGATAACGAACACATCAATTGGTGGGCGACCTGGACAAAGAGGTAAGTTTGTAGCTATAATTTAAAATGTAAAAATCCTATTGCATTTTATCCATTTCAAAAGGACGTCCCCAAATTAGAGGAGCAATGGGAAGAGCAGCATTACCGCACCAGAAGAGGTCATCGTTACCTTCAACGTCCTCCGATGCTGCTGGTGGAAGTTCAAAACCCTCATTTTCCAATTCAATGCGTCCGGATTTACACAAATATGATAAAGTAAAGTCGGTAGCGACAGTCAGGCCGACTATGCTTCAAAAGCAACAACAGATAAAACGGTTCCAGCATACTGTACTTATTATACTGGTATAAAAGACAATTTTGTTTAAAACTCATGTTTTTACAGGGTATTGCAACAAGTCGGGGCCGTCCTGCCTTAACCAGAGGTGGATTGCAGTCTTCATCAGTACGAAAACCTGCAACAATTCAAAGAGGTTCATTTTCAAGAAAATCTATGCAGCGGCCTCCTACTACTATAGTCAAACCAGAAAAAAGAGAAACAAAAGATCCATCTGAAGATCCATTAAGTAAAAATAAAAACATGTCTTTATTGATATATATTAAATTCATATTTTATTAGGCTTAGATGATATTGCTGAAGCTTTATTAGACTCAGATTCCGATTCATTTTCACTGTCTGACATATCAGATGAATCATTAGATTCACTAAGTGATCTAGAAGATTCACAGAATATTATTGATATATCCAACGATTCAAGTATAGATGGAAAACTCAATCATAAGGATTTAGGTGAGAGTCTTAAATTGTCGATATTTTATTTAGTTTATCGTTTTACCTATTAAAGATAATGTCCGCACGGATACACCTTCACCAACAGTATCGGAGGTAGATAAAGATGATGCCTCGTCATCACCACAAAGCAAAACCAAATTCAATAAACTTGGTATTAAAGAACAGGATGAAGTGGTTAAGCAGAGTTTGTTGAGTTTACTAGGTGAAGATGATGATGATGATAATGAGACTCTGAACCAAGTAAAGAAATCTTCAGAGAAGGTCACAATTATAAGTGACACCCTTTTGAAGCGCATTGACAACGCTTTGCTGGATAGCAACACGAATGACAACAAACCTGCAGAAACAAATGAATATACCAACCAATCGAATGAAGACGTTGTAGCTGCTTTGGAGCGTGAGTTGATGCCCTTTTTGAAGAAAAAGAATTCAACAGATTCTAGAGAAGATGGTAAACTTAATTTTTTTTTAGTTCTTGTGGTCAATTTTATTGATTTTAATTTTATAATAGGCGACACAAAAACTATTGGTATTACAATTACACCAGCTAATCTAAGTAAATCCGATTCGGATAATATGACAGTGAGTGACGAAGGAGTGCAAATTACTAGCACTGTTTTAGCGGATGATAATGCAATCTCTCCGCCAGTTAAGGATCTGGCAGTTTCGTCCACAACAGGAACCACAGAAAACAACACTGTTAGTAATTCAAATATGATAAATGAATTAAGTCAAGCCGTGTTTGGTATAGACAGCGATGTAATAGAAGGTAATTTAAATGAGATTCAACAGGAAACAAATCCAGGCTTAGAAAATGAAGAAATAACCGAAAGTATATTACCAATATCAAATGAAATTGATACTAATAGCGATGCTAATAAATTGGAATCTTTCCAAGAACATACTGGTGAATATGTTGACGATGGTGGGAATATTCCTGAAACTATGAATGAGTTTCATAATCAAATGGAAGATGCATTTTTAAATGAGCAAGTTGCTATGGAAGTCGAAGTCGAAACAATCAAAGATACAGAGTTTGAAGTAGATTCACGAACTGGCGAATTTGAGGTGGTACCTAATGCTGAAGAGCCAGCCGAAACCAGTGTATCATGTCATACAGAGAGTAATGAAGCTGATATGCTCGAAAAAAGTAACGAAAATGTTACTAATGAGATTTTACCAACGAATGAAACAAATTTGGATGAACTTGGAAAAGATATTGCCCTAAAAGATTCAAATCAAATTGAGCTAGTTTCAAAACGATCAACACGTAAACGAGGTGCGGAGTCTCCATTAATTGAAGACAATTCCGCCAAAAAGGAATTTAAGGAACCAATAAATACAAAAACAAAAGATGGATCAACTATAGCTGAATCTCCTGCAATGTCGAAACGTACATCAAGGTCTCCTGCATTAAGTGAAAAATCAAGTAAGTTTAAATCGAAAAGGACTGAACATTTATATAACATTATTCTATTTTTAGGAGAAGGTTCTCCACAATCAGTGAAAAAAGTTAAATTGGAGACAAAACGTAAATCAAGTAAGAATTTGAGAGTTTTTGACTTTTGATATTTATATTAAAATGAAATCGAAATTTTAGGACGTTTTAGAAATCTAGATGATCCTACTGATACGAGTGAAACAGATTTCAAAGTGAAAAAAAATGCGCCTACAGTTGAAGAAACATCTGTAGACACTGGAAAGGTATTGGACCATCAAACTGATACCATTGAGAAGAGTGAAGAATGTGATAAGTCAAACAAATTAGAAAATACATATGTAACTACGCTTCAAAAGGAAATAAATAACCCAAAAGATTCTTCGCCAACTAAGATCGATATAAAAATAGCTGATAAAGAAAATGAGGTTGCTGAAGGCAAAGATATTCCGAAAAAATTAGATACGCCAGAGCAAGTGGAATCTAGCGATAAAAACGCAGAGAATGAATCCAAAGGATGTGGGGAAGAAAGAACAAATTCAAATGCCAAACCACATACAGAGGATTCGCAACATGTTAAGCAAAATGATTCTAAACATTTCGAGGAAATTAAATTTCCAATGAAAGTGTGTAAAATTAAAATAAATAGAATACCAGATAATTATGAGCATCACATCGCTAAAATTGAAAAGAACAGTTCAAAAATACAATCGGATATTAAAATTGAAAGTACAGGTACCAAGTCAACGTCAAACACAAATGTTGATGTTATACAAACAGGTGAAACTTCAAATGAATTATTGAAGGAATCGAAAGAATTAAAAAATGTGTCTGATAATGAAAAAGAGGATTCTAAAGCAGATGAGAGCAAAGTTGATAATGAATCGCATTTAAGTACATCAGATGACAATAAGCAATCTAAACAAATTGAATATAAAAAGGAGACGAATACTCAAATTACTAGGAAGTCTATGAGAACAAAAGGTCTTGATGAGAGCTCCGGAACTATTTCGGACTCGCCCAAAAATTCACAATTATCTAAAAAAGCGTTAAAACTCAAAGAATCAGAAGCGAATCACACTAAAGAGGACTTGAAACAAGACGTTAAGGAGGTTGTGCATGGCAAACGAAAATATATACGTACTATGCAAAAAGGCGCAGAAGACGTAATCTGTGAAAAACAGAGCATTGATATTAAAATAGAGGAACAAGAAAAAATAATAAAAGATGCAGACAAATCTACTAAAAATTCTAAAAACGCAATGGAGGTAAATGAACTAACGAAGCAAGCTGAAGAACACGTTTCGATTGAAGCAGGTACTAAAACTAGTATGACTGAAAGTCCACACTCAAAATCAACTGATAAAACTGAACATCGACCAACTCCACAAAAGATTATTTCGAGAAAAATTATTGCAGGTAGAGCCACACGGTCCAGAAATTTGGAGTCACCGAATGTTGAAAAGGATGTTAAAGGGACGAAATCATTAGATGACGCAATTACTGACAAAAAATTATACAAAAACAAAGAGAGAAAGCAATCCTCTGAAATTGAAGGTGAGGCTAAACAAAAAGCAGTAGACGAAAAAATTATCCATACACATGGTACAAGAAAAGCCACAAGAAATAAAACAGAAGATTTATCTCTGAACTTGAAAGAGGTCACAAAACCAGAAGATTTTACAAACCATGACGAATCTGATGTTGAAAAGAAACTGCCAAATAGTAAGGAAAAGGAGGACAAGAAAACAGAGATAAAGGAAAAGATTGAATTAAAAACTGATTCTGAACCAAATAAGCAGTCAAAACCGAATGATAAAGAAGATACAACCAAAATAATTAAAACAAGCAAACCAAATTCAGAAGTTCATACCAACAGTGTGAAAGGGACGTTGGTTGGTAAAATTGTTTCGACACCATCAATTAAAACTGGTAAAAACATGGTTGTAACTAAAAGAAATTACAAGTTTCAAGGATTACTTAAAAGATCTTTTACTGCCACGTCCTCCAATATTTCAAACACAACAATTAATGAGGATAAACAAACTAAAAATTCCACAAATCATGATATAATAACGTCAACTAATGCGGAAAATAAGTCTGACGGATCTACTGAAGTTACAGAATCTGTATACCCACAAGATATCACCCAAAAGAAAAAAGTAGAGACAACATCTGAAGACAAAACAAAAGAAGAGCTTGTGGAAGTAAAAAAAGAATCCTCTAATACTGCAGGAACATCTGGCTCGGAAGATGATCGTAATTCCAAATTAGTTGAAAAAGTGGAGCCTAATACAAACTCAACTAAAGACAACCTGAAGAATGTTCCATTCAAGAAAAGAGAGTCGGCAATAATTAAAAATGCTATAAAATCAAAAAATAATTGCGATTCTCCGAAGTCTAAAACCGCTGTAAGCTCTTCAACAGAGCAGAAAGATGAAGAAAAATTGAACAGTACAACAATAAACGATTCAACTGTATCCAATGATGCATCAAAAGAATCTTTACCAAATAAGAGTGGTTTAGTAAAGAAACCAACAGTTGAGAAACGTCCCTCCTCGAAAGGTAGAAACTCTAATAATTCTGAAAAATCATCTCAAGATGCTTTAAATATTCTTATACAAAAAACAAATGAGTCAAACAATAAAACAATTGAAAGTATTGCCTCTGTCGATGAAACTTCAGTCCCTACGTCCGAAAAATCGACTCAAGAAATACCAATTAATTCCCCAAGAAAAACGAATGAATCAAAAACCATAAAACCGATTGAAGGTACCTCCTCGTCAAAGAAAGATTCGAATGATAGTACGGAAACACCAAACCAAGTAGTTTCTGAAAACACAGTGAATACAATAAGTAAGTCATCGCTACAGAAAAATGAGCCAAATATAAAAATAAATGAAATTTACCAAAATAAAACGAAACAATCAAAGCCTGCAGTCCCAAAGGCGGAAAAACTGAAAACAAAGTCTCTAAATGATTCTTCAATCAGTAAAAAAATGGAAGCAAATAGCAAAAAATCGATAGAAAAGGACCAACAATCGTCGACTTCAAAAACTAGTAAGGAAATCGTTGATTCGAAGTGTTCTTCAGTAAAAATATTTAAATTGAATATATCAAAGGAGGTGACTGAAGACATTTCCACTAGTAAAAACGAAACAATGAAGAGTCAACCTGGAGAAAAAAGGATTTCTCAAGAAGACAATATAGTAGATAATATAGTAGCAATAGAAAATGCGAACAGTCCTGAAAAATCGGACGGAAAGAAATTTACTGAAAAAACTGTAGAAAAGTCAACCAAAGGCAATAACAAGCCCGACACAAAAAATACTAATACTACTAAAACTATTCAACATTCAGAGAAAACTGAAAAATCTACTAGAACTTCTAATAAAAAAATCTTGGATACAATATCTTCTGATAAATTAGTAACACCAAAAGCGAAGAAGGCAACAAAAGGAAGCGACGTTTCAACAATTAATAGGAGCATATCCGAACCAGAAAATGAAGCAAACAATAGTGTATCGACTCAAATTGGAGATCAAAATACGAAGTCAATTGAATCTGTTAGTAAGAATAATTCGTCAACTGCTTCCAAACTTGATGAAAAGGATTCGCTCAAATCAAAAGCAAATTCGAAGCTCGTACAAAATTTAGAAAAGAAAACAAAGGAAAAAACTAAAATCACATTTGAGTCGTTTGAAAAATCAACAAATCCACTTAATCTAACAAGTGTGATCTCTCCTGAAAAAATTAACAGAGATGAAATTTCATCGAAAGGAAATTTAATAAATGAATCTAAAGGCGAAGAAACTAAAGATACATCACTGATATTGAACGCGTCGTCAGATGAAAATACCATCTTAGACGATAAGTCGATCAATGCTTTGTCTCCCACAAAACGAAGAACAAAGAGACCCAAATCGGAAGTGGAAATCCTCATTGAGTCGTGTCCAGATATTTTAACAAGAGGAAATATTGCAAAAAGAAGACGTCACGATCACAGTCCCGCCTTCCTATCAAATATATCCTCAACTAAAACCATAGAGTTCAGAACACCTCCAGTGCCATGTAAATCGCATTGTTCTACGCCGGTTCCAGCAGGTCCTACAGTCATAGACATTGACAAAGGAACAAATGCGAGGAAAAAATTACTAATTGGAAATGTATGTACTCAATAATATCAATCATTGTACAAGTAGTCGAATACATCTTTTATTCTTTTTTTAGAAGTCGAAACCCAGTTTTAAATGTCGTGAGGTTCGTGTTAAACTCAATAGATCTTTAGTCAATAAGTATTATAGACAATTGGAATCAAAAAAATGGAACACAACTCCAGTCGCGAAGAAGACTTCCAAGAATTCAGGTACAGGTAATAGATGTACTAGTGGGTACTGAGTATTAATGACATCTATTGATTTTCAGTTAAAATGCCGACTTCACAAGCATTTTTGACCGTTAAATCTGTGGAACAATTAACTATGGACGCAAACACGAGCAGCAATGGTCCTGAGAATGTTGTTCCAGCCACATTATCAAATGTTGAGTCATCAGCTTCCGTTATGGGTCTATCAACAGTTGCGGATGAGCCCAGTTCAACTTCTAAAAGTAAAGTTTTAACTGATGAGGCCAATACGTCACTTAAACCTACATCCAAAGCTACATCAAATAGATTGCAACTACGTTCGACCACAACACGAGCTAGTGTCTTAACTATACCACCACAAAACCGTCGCCCACCTGCAACTGATGTAACATTGTCTACTAGTTTACAAAATGGTAAACAAATTTAATTATTTTTGATTTTTAATTTGAAATAAACACGGGGTTCCGTGACACTGTGATTAAGTGGATAGTTTTCGAATCAAAAGTTACCGAATTCAATGTTCGGTGATGGTAATGGTGATATAAATTCAAAAATTTAATACTAACAGATCTCCGTTCGGATTTGGTATATAAGGTATAGGGTTCTTTCACTAATGTAAAGCATTACAAATATACAATATAACGTCAATGATTACGAGTAGCTCGCGAGAGTCCTTCAAGGACTATAGGACCAACCATTAATTCATATTTTTTTTCTGTGTTTAGATTCCAGCGTCTATAGTATAGGTTCACCAAATATTAGTTCAAATTCGCAACATAATGAATTGTTGGTATCATCTATAAATTCTGTTTCGCAAACTGAACAACAGCAGCAATATCAACAACAAGAGCAGTCACAACAACAGCAAAAACGACTTACACGGTTTCAACAACACCAGCAAGCAATGAGACAAACACCTCCTTCTACACCGCAACTACCAAAGACACCAGTCGTTTGCTCAAGTCAAACCGATAACACTTCAGCAGCGATAACACCTGTAACCACCTGCAAAACCAGTCAAATTGAACAATTTACACCAATTGAACCTAAGAAAGAGATTGAAGATGAACCAACCTCGTCCGCAAATATGTCGTCGTTTCCCACTTCGGCTTCTGTGATGACTGGTATCCCGGCCGCTATTGTTGACAATAGCGGAACCCGTCTTTATTCATTTCTTCATCCACTAAAATACAATCGTAGTCATGGTTCTGTACTATTAGATTATTGTTGCCCAAATCTCGAAGGCCCAATGCCTGCGATTGATCCAACAAGAGAACATTCACAGGTGCAATCTTTGGTACGCGAATTACCTGCATATATTGTAATGACCACGAAGGTTGTGACTCGTGCTGATCTTGAGTCAAAGAATAATTCTATACCCGCATCAATACGGAAAAAAATGGAAAAACTAACATCTGTTCAACAATCATCAAATGCGGTAGGACGATCATCAGGATCATCCACTAATACGATTGCACCAGCATCGAATTCTCCATTGCAACCACTGTCAAATTTAAATTTTCCCACATCAATAAGTGCACTACAAAAACAGTTGCCCCCCTCCACGAAAATTACACCAAAATTAGCACCACTGACAATGGCGCCTGATAATTTGCCACCCTTAACCCCATTTAGTGCCATGACCAATGCATCATCTTTGCCTGGATCCAATCCACAACCAGTTTCTGAATTCCAGCGAGGTGTAATGCGAGCCAACTTGCGGCGATTTGACACATTGCTGAAAAAGTACAGCCTACGAATTAACGTTCTGACCTATTCCGAACGTCAGAGTATTATCAACAAAATTTTAAACCAAGCTTTATTTACACTGAAGGATGTAGATGTTGCGACTCGCTTGCTGGATCAATACTGTCATGCGGTCAATAATATTCCGCTATCGAAAGCCCATTTGACCCCACCAGCTATAACCACATCTACTTCAACAGTGTCTACCATCACTGTAGTTCCCCATTCGTCCATCTCAACCACCGCGCCATCATCATCTAACGCGGCAGCCCAGCAACTCGACGAACTGCACGCTTCGGCTGTTCAAAAACTAAAGACTGGCTCTGCCACACAGGCACAGCGGCAAGTTCCGATTTACGACAAGGATCGAAATGTAATTGGCTATCAGATGCAAGTGGCTTCGACCAAGTCTACAAATTCCACGCGATCCGGCATAATGGCCACTATGTCGAGCTCTTCAATGCCCACAACATCAAAGCGGGTACCTGTTGCACCGACATTAAGCGGAACGCCGGCTTCAACTCTGAAGCAACCTGCACAGGAATCACCGCGCATATTTTACACTAAACCACTGCAGTCATCGACACCAATACAACCGACGCCATCCTCTACTATGGAGTCTGCCGGACGATTGGGGCGTAACATAACTATACGCTATGTAAGTTTTCAAAAAATTTGTTATATATTAAGGTTTGATTTTATATTAAAATTTGCTATAGCTTCCGAAAAATCAGATGCAAGTTCCAACAACACAAAACCAAGCGGCGGTGTCTAAATTACCCAATTCGCCAAATGTAAGTACCAAGTCTCGGAATTCAACAAAGTCTAACATCAGCAATGTATCACAACCCGGACTTAATGTCTCAACTACTAAAACAACTGTAACACTTGCTACTGCGCCCACAACCTCAAAACGGCAGACGCGTTTGATGGTCACTAAGGGCAGGGATGGGCAGGTCGGACCGTTGGAAAACAACGATGAATGCATACTGCCTGATGACGAGCGCTCCGGTGCGGAATTGAGAGAAATTAAACGGGAGAAAGAGGATGATTACGTCGTTGGAGCAAGTTAGGACGACTATTGGTCCAGACAGCGTGCATGCTCATAATACGGATCACATTTATATAATTAAATTGCTTAAGTTTTTATACCATTCTATGATTTAATACTGATGATTTGAACTTGTTTAATTTTTAAGAATTCGTTATTAACTAAGAATCTGCCTACAACAAAAACGAAAAACAGCAGCAAAATTATAAATTAGAATTCGTTACATAAACGAACTATTGAAACTATGTCCAATATTTGTTATCAAGCCTACATTATAACAATTTGTTAAAGGAAAGCTCTTATCGAAATGTATAAATATTAAAAAGCATATTTAATTTGTCCCTTATTATACGAATATATATTTTTAAATCTTGTTTGATTTTTTCATTTTAATCCATCTATTATATCTAAAGAAGAAAAACCAGAAATAGGTTAAGTATGTAATTTATTTTGAAGTACATAGAAATACCAAATCTATGTAGGATTATCAGTAATCAAGTAATTTAAATCTACAAAAGTATTTTTAATGAATGAAATAAAATTTCCTGATATCAAACAAGAGTCTTCAATTTGATATATTTATTATTTACATATGCATTTGTATATCCAAACGAAAAGAAAACCCACATAAAAATATAATTCACATAAATAATAGGAAACCTTTTTCTTTGCCGCTAAAATGTGTTTATACACAAAAATGATGTCAACTAGATAAAGCAGATTTTGTCGATACCCGGTTCAAGGTTTTGTGGGAAAATCCATTTCATTCTGGTTTCAAGCCGCGTTTCTGACAATATTTCTGTTGTATATTATTGTAAATGGTTTCACTTTAAATAATGTTCATTTCCAATGATTTAGCAAATCGAAAGTCTTTTTAAACCTAAAAAATTTACTGTATACTATTGTAAAGGTTATAAACTATTCGTATTATTATTTTATTGGCAATTTGAGTCCCGATCGGCTGAAAATCTTAACGAAAGACACAAACAGATAAATAAATAGTTTTCAATTTAAATAATTGTGAATACATTAAACGCATATTAATTCTTTGTTCTGTAGTTCGAATTCGTGACCATCCCTGACATCAACTTCCCTCAAAGTATGCAATGGTTTTTTCCACCACAAATTAACTATGAACAGATTCAACTAGAAATGAATAAAAATCCGGGTTTTCCGATGTCAGAAAACTGACGTTTTGGGTATATTTACATATTTTTCGAACATTTCCTGTTTTCTGCATTTCTTTTTCACTCGTAGTCGTTCCTTTAATACAACTCAAAAAATTGCAATTTATTTTTGTTTTTATTGAACGAATCCAAACGGAAATCTTTACCTTGTACAAAATCTTTTGAATGCTTGCATGGATTATAAAATTAACTTGATATTTTAAATTAAATTTTTAATTTAGTGCTTGAAACCTATTCAGTTCTTAGTCGGATTTGAGCAATTTGCAAGGACAAATGACCGGCAACGGTTATTATTCATCGTCATTTGATCAAATTCATTATCAACTTCCTAAGATTATTTTATAGGAATACTAAAAAATTGTTCTATGTTAGCTGTCATATAAAAATAAATAAAATTATAAACTAGCTGTATAAATGGTTTGATTATCATCTGTTAAATCTTGTGCTTCTTTAAATGTTCTGCGGTTGACCGGATGTTACAATTTTCACACAAACACAAATACTTGATCCTAAAATTCAAGAATTTAATACTTTGAATTTTATAATTGTTATTCATTCACCATTACATTGGTTAACAAACGTTTACTTGTGGAGTTTATCAGATCCATGCTTCTATTTTAAATTCATTCAGTCTTCACTGTATAGTTGCAGTTGCTCCACACGCCATCCTCTTGCAATCAGCGCATTCGAAATGTACGATGTTTTCATTTAGCGGTCGCAATATGTATGTTTCATCTCACTCCCACTCACTGGTTCAAACGCCAAGTTGAGTCATGCGCATCGCTTTCAAAAGATCACGCCACCAGCCAAAAATGACAGTTCACAAATAAAAAAAAGAAAACGAGTTTTTTATATCCACGTGAGAGTCATATTGTACGAGAGAGAGAGGTATAATGCGGATAAATTCTCTTTAATGAATGTTCTCTCTAGAGGCTTAAATAGTGCCTTCCATTATTTATGAATTACTTAAAAATCGAAGTATCTTTTTGAGAAATGATTTAATTTAACACAACGTTGGCATAAGAAATGTAAATTACACTTATATTCAGAGTATAATTCGAAGAGAAACGAATTGACTTTGGTTCCAACTTCGAAGAGCAGAGTAAAAGAGAGCAATTACCCCAGTGAGCGTACGTCAATTGGCATCTCGCAAATGACATAGAAGAAAGGAACACGTAAAATACGAACGGACGCGCGAAAGAAATTGACGCTGAGCCGAGCCGAATCGAAGCGAGGAGAAACGACTTCAGAGAAAATCTAACGTGAAACAAGACACACGTCTTCGTCTGCGACCGAAATCGATGCGGGCGCTACAAAATATAAATAATTTTAATAAATATAATAGGAATTCCAGCAGTCAGCGATAAAAGTTATTTGTAAATAATTTACAAAACAACAACGAAGAGGAATAGGTAATAAAGTGTTTTTACATCATTCCTAGGTCAGTGAAAAAGTGCAACAATTCAATGAAAGAATGTAGTAATTTTTATCTTCATAAAATCTTTGAAGGCAATGTCAAACAGATAGATTTTTGAAAGTGTGAATAATGAAGTAAAGTGAAACGCAAAAGAAAGAAAGTCTCAGGTGCGAGAAGAAGCGAAAAAAAAATCGTGGGTCGTGGCGGCTGCGACGCCCGCCTCTCCCCCCCATCGAATTGCATTGTTTTTTCATCACTCTCGTGTTGAATAAGTGCGTTTGGAAGTGTACAAATTTGTGAAATATGATATTTAAAATATCTTAAATTCTTATTTACAATCGGAGTGTTGCCATTGGTGAAATTCATTTCAAATGTTTATTACAAAACAGGGAAAACCTAACCTCAATGTTGTGCGCTCGTCGTCTGTCCTTGCCAAATTCTTTCAGTAATAAATTATTTTTATTTTCATCCATTCTCCATGATCCAACGATCCCTACAACAATATAACTACAATGTCGATAACGCTGATGTTGCCTCAATAATTAGCAGGTGAGTCGTTGTCCGCGAATTTATAAAATAAATAACTTATAACTCTTCACCTCGTCTTCTCTACCTGTCGTTCGTTGTTATTAAGTTCTTTTTATAACTCGATTCTTATTTTCCAGTTTCATGTTAAAGTCCTCGAAAAGAATTTAAAATATTCTGATTTTTTTATTTACCTCTTTTTTCATCTTCCAACTCGACGCATGTGAAAATGACGTCCGCTCCCGTCTTTCGAGTTTCTTGTTTTTTTTTTTCCTCTGTCTCGCCATCACATTCTTCATTCCCAATTCCACATCGTCGTTATTTACTTCTGTCGTGCCACATACTTATTTCTATCTTCGCTGATCAGACGGATATATCTGTATGTCACAACATTCCTCCGGTTGGTTCGTTTTCTTTCGAGGTTTTTCTTTTGTTCCTGAATTCTATTTTATTTTTTAAAGATTTACTGTACTCATTTTTTTTTCACTCAACTCTTACGTCTTACCCGGGCGAACACCAGGTATGGTCCTTGCGATTATTGCGGTCGCATGCGATTTCCTTTGCAATGAACGTGGAAGAGGGGGGAAAATCAAGGTTGCCGACAATACAATAAATCAATATGTTTTGGTATTGAAAAGTGTACGTTTTATGGTATGCTTTGCAAAATAAGTTTTAATTACTACGTAATGAAAGAAAGATTATTGAATGCTGATTTATAAGTAAAAAAAAAGTTAGTTGTGATGAATGTGCTGGCAACTCTATCAGTGAACTTAAGAGCTCTGATAAAATATCTTCTGTTCTTATTTATATTTAAACAACTCACCAAAAGTTATATTTTTGTTTTCTGGAATACTCACACGAAAGTTGAAACAAAACCTACGCAAATTTCGACGAAAAATAAAAAAGAAACTTGAATGAAAGCGGAACAAAAAAGAGGACTTAGATATTTGAAATGATCAAGAAAACAGTTGTGACAATGTTAAAATTTGAAAAACTCATAATATATTGGGCAAAAAGGGGTTCATTTGCAATAAAACGATGTCAGGCGAAACTGTTTTGCATTATGTACATAATTGTTTTCACTTGTGTAGTTAGGTCGTTATAAGTTGTGCTTCATTCGCGGTGCTTGACTTAGAATTTGAAAATATAAATGAATATTCAACCATATGCGCGTCATTTTCTTCACTTGTACATCTAGTTCTTATACCAATTAGACAATTTCACATTATAAACAAATACAAAAGGTACCAAATTACCGCACATGGTAACCCTGTTGCTTGCTCTTGCTCTTCCCTTCAGCCGCATTTACATGGATTTGAACTTCCTGTCCATGCAGCTTGTTGCATTACGCAATGTGGGAAGTGCATTTCGCGAAATCCTCAACCTGCCCTATTCGATGTCTCCTCGTTCAGGCAAATATCGATTTTACTTTTACAATGTAGGTGTACCGAGAAAAAAGAAGAAAATGAAAATAAAATAACGAAATAAATAAACCCACACTTTACCCTATCGCACCCTATCTTCTTCTGCTTTACCCTCACCTCGATGAAAATCATGCGATTTAAATTCCATGAGAGGGAAACCGAAATTGCGAGAACGTCGACGAAGGTTCCTGGCTATGGGAGGCAGAAAGAGAGAGAGTGGAAGAAAGAGAAGTGCGGGTGTTGGTGGAAATCGCAACTGCTGGCTGCAACTACAACAATTGTTGGTGAATGAAAACGACCTTCATGCTGTGGCTGATGGTGTGTAGAAATCATCGAAATCGACGTTGTTGTTATTTTTGCTATATTATGTTCTCCCACTCGGGTGCGAATTATTTGCTCCAGGCAGCACGACCAGAATAACAACAGTTATTTACTCTCGCAATTGCAAGAACAGACGGTGAGAGCGGGACGTCAGATGATGGATGCAGCCACTTGAGGGGAGGAGGACGGAGGACAGCTGACGTACGTCATCGAGCGGGTGGGTTGGGCGGCGATGTGGGTGTTGTTGCTCCGTTGGGCGTGGGCTCTGCATACTCCTCACTCAGTTTCCCTTAACAGACGAGTTGGCAACGCGCACGTGCTACCACGTGTTCCGCTATAACAACAACAACAAGAACAGCAGCAACGACGACAAGTCAAACTGGAAGAAGAAGAACTTGCTTTATACCACCACAAAATCATACGAGTCTTCAAAACTGTTGTTGTTGTTTCCTCTATTTCTATTTGTACTCATTCTTCTTCTTCGGCTTCTCCGTCTACTCCCAACTCGCTTTCCATTTGTTTTTTTTTCTTTTCTAGTTTTCCCCATTACCTATTCTTTCAACAGTCTTTCTCTCTCCCTATTTTCGTCGTCATTTTCAGTCATGTTTCTTTTTTGCCGGTCTCTGTTGTTTCTCTCCATGTTGTTGTTGCGTTGTGTCTGCATTTACAAAACACAACAAGACCAACAACCTCTGGCTGCAACTTCGCCATCAACATCGACATCGGCAACATTCCACATCTCTTTCCCCTCTTTATCCGCCTCACCCCAATCGTTTCCACGTCCATTGCGTCGACTCGAAGCCTCTCCCAGTTTTGCTCGCTCTCGCTCTCCCGCTTATTTTCAACTCAGACCAAATCGAACCAGTAACAACAACAAGACAACAACGCGAACGCCATCTACGTCTGTGAAATTTCCCCTGAATCTCGTACGATGGCGGGCGGCGGCCTCTGACGCTGCGACCCCCCCCCCCCCCGCGCCCTCGGCCTCGGTCTCGCCCCCTCCATCCTCACTTTGCTTCCGCTGCTCCGGTGTGACTCGTTCTGCGCGTCAGATTTGTTTATGTTTTGTTGTTGTGTTTTCCAGACTTGTATCGATGGAGTCATAATAGTTGTCGTTGTCGATGTCGTTGTTGCTACAGTTGGAGTTCTACTCTATTATATTATTTGAACGCAAAAACTCACGTACGTCACACCGCTGGGCGGAACAGTGGAGCAAAACAGAGAATTACGTGTGTCGAAAGGCAGTCTGACCTTCCTTCCTTCCACTAGTCGTTTTTCCATCTTTCGAATTTTTTTATCATGTCTGAATTTTTGGCACGTTTCCTTTTGTTTTCGCGTGTTATCTTGAGCCAATTATTTATTTACATTTCGTTCTCCCAACATTGAACGTTCGAATTGAAAGAAAGTCGCAACAGCAACAACAACAACGAACAGCAACAACAGGGTTCAACCACCGTTCGCAACTCGCGTGAAATCTATTCAAATTTCACAAACACACGCACACATACGACCGCACCACACATTCATTGGACAACGTACCCCGCGCTCGACCTCAGCTATGCCCAACCCCTTCCCCTCTCGGGGCTTCAGTCTGACCGAAAAAAACCCACCTCACGTCGCACCGGGTTCCGTTGAGTCGATCGCGTGGTTTTCGCGCTCGCAGCTGCGTCCGAGTCTGCGATTTTCAAATAAATCCTCGCTCCCAACTGACAATTAGAGAGTTAGTGTCGTGCCTTGGAACGGTGCGGGAAGAGCGGATGGGCAGGGGAGGGAAGAACAGTAGGGTTGCCAACGAACTATTTTCCATCTTTACTTGCAATTGTTTTTATATCATACCATATATAGGACACGTGGACTTTGTAACGGTTCCTGGTCGAATAATTTATAATTAAATATATTTTTTTATTTAATTCTTTTAATGTTTTTCTTGATTTCATGCATTTGGCAAGCATTTCCCGGCAAACACATTAAACACTAAAAACAGTTATTTAAAATTTCTCTTTTCCGCCTTTCCCCTTCCCCCGTTTCGGTCACTCTCTTTCTCTTTTTCTCTCCTTTGCACGCTCTTCCTCTCTCACCCTGGCGCTCTGCATATATCTCTCTATTTATGTTTCTCGTATACTCGCGGTTTGCGTGGTATTAGCGAAACTTTTACCATTTCTATACATCAACAATAACAAAACGTTAAAACCGCAACCGATAAAAAAAAAATTGCAACAACTACGACGACACGCAGCAACCTCGACAAGTTTACTCGGATACAACTGCAGCCAACTCGGCTCAACACGACTAGGCTAGTGAAATTTGAGCCTTAAGCAAGACATGAAGAAATAAACAACAACCACAGCAACAACTTGGTCGGTTGACTTTGGAGCGCCGCCTAGTGGGCAGTTTTTGCGGTGGCTGCACCTGGACTTGTTTGCCGACTGCCTCCCATTCGGAATCCGCTGACACGGTTCTTCGACCGGTTCTGCTGCCACCCCCAACCGTGACTACGCCATGCTTGGCTCATCGAAATTTTCTGGAAAAGCCCCTAGTCGTAGCCTATTTAAACGATCGACTAACCTTTCATTGTATAATATATTAGTTGTTCTATTAAAGTTGTAGGAACTCAATTCTCTTCCAGATATTGCCTTCCCTTACTTTACTCCCTTTAAGACAATGTTGCGTAGTTTGTTGTTTGTCCCCTAATCGAATGGTTCTCAATTATTCATCGAACACTCGTATTTCCCCTCTTAACCTACCCCAATTCAGCCCCACCAACGCCGTCTCCAGTTCGCACTCATTCACCACGGAATCAAGAACGCAAATTCTCAATTAACGAAGATACGTAGAAGCCAGACGTTCTGTGGCCAATAATATACAACGACGTAGTGTCGAACGAGCAATTAAACTTGTACACGTCATATGGAAAAGATAATGCTGCCAGAGCTTACCTGTTGTTGTCGTTGTTGTTTGGGGAAGAGAATCCAAATGTCTGGCAAACCAAATGTCCGACTTTGAACTTACGTGAGAATCGGAAACCATTTGGAACCGTTTGGCTAATTCGTCAGAAGTTGAACTTTGCTGTGAGCATTCTCGTTTTACAATGAGTCAAAAAGTACACGTAGAGGACGGAAGCCAAGGGCGGTCGGACGGACGGACGGACGAATGAACGCATGACGTCGTCAAGAGTCGTCTGCAGTAATCGACGTTGTTGATTGTTCCAATTATGCAGAAAAGTGATGCAAACAATTCATTGAATTCATCAGAACAACAGTAACAAATTCGACTTTGATGACTTCGACATCGAAGGTTTCTGTATGATTGTGTAAATGAATCTCAACTGCAATACTAAAAGTCTTGATGATTTAACTCTGCGCTCTTTAACGTTGTTATGTAAATTCTACTGACCCTATGACGACATCGATTAGTTTGTAGTAGTCTGGCTTCATGTTTGATCTCTGTCTAACTTCGCTACTTGATCAACTCAGCTGATTTTGCAAATCCCCATGGCTTTCTTAACGTTTCAACACGAACCTTCGCCTTCATCCCTTTCATTCCCTTCCGTTACATTGCCGTCGAAGTGCAAATATTACTTCATTTGTTTTATTTCCCTTTTACTCATTGGTTGTCAAATGAGTTCAATAAAATGACACAAGCTGTTGAGCCATCAACAAGACCCAATTCTCGCCGAGAAATCGTACGATTCTATCAAAGTCCACAATTTTATTTTGCACAAAGAATATATATATATATATAAAACAAACTGATATGATATGAAAAATTAAACAAATTGTTTGTTTGTGCTTTCGCCTTGCTTTCATTTTTAACAGAACGCGTGATCCCTCTATCTCGTTCAGACTTTCTGTATTCTCCTTCCGCATCATTCACTTTTCCTCTTGATCTTTTGATTCTATTGGTGATGATATTGACCCTATTTGTTGTTGGGAAAATAGTTTTAATTTTGTCTTTCAAGATCATGTAAATGAATGTTGGGGAAATATATATATGCATATGAAGCAATATATTCCGTGGAAGAAAAATATTCCTTAGATTGAAAAATGCATCCCAGAAAATATACGTGTTGTGTAAAGTTAATACGATGCCATTAAAAGACTCAGTGGGATAAATTTGAATATTTAAAATTACAAACAAGCAACTATCCCATGCATATTATGAGTTTCACAAAACAATTAAATAGTAAATAACAATATTCTGCGAAATGCTATAATTCTAAATCAAAGTCACATCTACGGTCATTTGCGTGTAATAATAAAATACAAATTCCAATAAGTAGGATAAGTCCGCTAAATAAGCTTCTAGTTTACTGCTAATTGTAGATTAGTGAAAATTGTAGTTACACTATGAACTCCTTCGAATATTGAAATATATAATTTTATGTAAAATAATTGCTTGCAAATCATTTTACTATAGTTGTTCGCACACTACACGTGTGATGTGTGCACGACTGTATTGTTGTTAATGACCTCGAACTTGAATTTATTTAGTAGAATAACAGAGGAGGGAAGAAAAAAGAAATGTAAGCTCAGCGCATTGAATTCAAATTGAGTTTTATTTTTATTATCATTATTCTCCTGTGCGCGCTCCGAGTCTTGCCACGAGGTCTTGAAGTACAAATTGACACACGATTGTATTCAATTGCTATTTTTTTCGTTATTTCTTTTTGTGAAATTAAAACGTTGCAAAGTAATTTAAAAACGATGAAATGTTTTTAATTGCATTTTGCATTCGATGATGATACGTAGATATATCGGATAGAAACAACACCGTAGGTCGTTCTAAAGGATTTCGACGTGGTGTTCCATGTCCATAATTGAACTGCTATTCACCTATTTCCGTTGCACCCATTTGTGGCAATTTTCATTGTAGAACAATAATGAAACCATTTTTATTCACTCTTCCCGCTCTCTCATTGCCAAATTGATCAAATTATGGCAATTTTATACACACGTTTCCTTCTCTCTCTCGCACGATCGAGTCCAATTCCAGCCGAGATCAGATTGGAATACGAAAAGTGAGAAATTTTCCCACACACGGCACACGACCGCACTATGTAGATGTACTTGATTTTCGCGTGAACCTTGTTTTACTGATTTGTTCACGAGACCGATCTCAAAAGAACAATAGGAACGCTTTTGAGTGGAAACAAAAACGAGCTTTATTTGCTCTCCGATTCACTCTGTTCGCTCAACCCTCAGATACACATCTCCTTCACCAAATTTATCGCCACTACGACGATGAAGATGATGCCGTTGTCTTTAATTTAGGTAGTTCTGATGTAGATTTCACCATAAATTTGAACGCCAAACCCAATTACTCGGGGCCACAACGAACTTTGCGTCAATTGTTTATATCCTGCTGAGGCCGCCAAGATCATTGCAAAGTAGTTTTTATTTTGTCACATACTCTTGTTACACTTGGTACTTGGCTCGGCTGCAATCATCACAAGTGTCGTCTCTTTAATGAGCTGAACTAGGTGCAATCGACGATAAGTTGCTGCTAGGCTGGGTGACTACATTGAAGCGCGGGTATCCGCAACCACAGGCGAGGTCTTCTCGGAATCGGCATCAACGCCCTCTTTTCGACTTCACTATGTCACCCGGTTTTGACTGCTGCCCGATGACGAGTTTCCAGTATTGAACCCTGCCCGTTTAATCAGGGGATGCCTGTGTCAAAGTCTGTCCTACCACACGGTCGCGTGCCGTCGTCGTATGCATGCATATGTATAGGCAAATATTGACTATCGGCACTCGTGCTTCAATTGGAAAGCTATTTACAATTAAAGGCGGACTGCATGTTATTCGAATGGGTGTATTCTATTACACACAATTTCAATGAATTAAGCAATTCCAATGTGGGTACGTAAATCCAAAGTGTTTAGCTTAGTATTAATAAAAGAAAGAGTAGGCGAATTTTTCTATACATAGAAAGGAAATCGAGAGTAAATCAATCGCAATTATCGACCGAAGATGGCGACAGTAACAACGTGTGTAAACAGGATTTTTAAAGTAGGTCAAAGTCATTTATCGTCGTCCGTAGTCAACGAAGAGAAAGGTGGAGTCGGCAAGACGGCTTGGAGCCTGATGCCAATCGATTCTTGGTCTTGGCCAATTGCTTGCTATCGCTTACGAGTCATTATTGATTTTCCCAGTGTTAATTTTTAATTTTTTGTATGGGAATAAATGGGTGTTTATTTGTTATTGAATGTCCTTTACGTACCTCTCTCTTACTGATAATTCTTGTTCTGAATATTGGGATGGAAAATCTAAGTTCGTTTTTCTCCCTAGCTCTTTCCCTCTAACTTCGTTTCCAATGGCTGCGTGATGCGTTACGTTGTTGCCGCAATCATTACGACATCTTACGTTATATGGCGTTCGCGTACGTTCACGTTGAGCAAAGTTCAAGTTGTCTGTATCACGCTATTCAATTACATTTTCAATATAATTCAATAATCGTGCGCGAAAATGATTGTTTGTCTTTGTTGTAATGATGACAAAGGCCGCTGTCAACCGTCATTTGTCGTTGTTATGTATGATTTTCCGTTTGTTGTTGCTTTCGTTGTTGATTTTGTTGTTGTTTGAGCGATGGCAGCTCGCATATCCCATTCAAGTTGGTCGTGGTCATGCGTCTCGTTTATCAATGTCCCCCGGTCCCTTTGCCAAAGGTTCTCGGTGCAAACTTCAAATTTCAAAATAGATTTTTACAACTCCCTCATTTTATCGTTCATGCATGATATTCTCGTGTTCTTGCCATTACAATATTTTTTTTGTTGTTTTTGCGATGTTGTTGTTGTCCACACAATCAATTTTCGTGGCGCAAAATTATGTGCGATAACAATACATACAGTTTGACAATGAAAGAACCATCGGCTTCCTCGGTTTCCTTCGTTGCCTTCTTTCGTCCTTCTTTCTCCTCCTCTGGTCTTTCTTTGCTTTTCCATTTCAAGGTCGCCGATTTGAAGGCCTCCAGACATATCTCCATCTCAGTGGTTCCGCAGGAAATGCATTTCGATTGCGAACCAAGGACTCGAAGAACGCGAAGATAATTTTTACCATAAGACGTCTTATTTATCATAAAAGGAAAGAGACGAGTTGCGTCGTGACCTGTTTAAAAATACAAATATCTTATATAAGTCACATAAAATTAAATTGGAATGGACGCGAATCTTAAGTCTATTCTAATATTTCTTTGAGTATACTACTCCGTTAGTATACTCGAAGTTAATCTTGAAAAATCTAGGAATATTTTCCTCTAACCACCTGTTCTCGAAGGTCTTCCATGATTCTCAGTGACAATATCTTTACAACTTCCTCTTTGTTCTAAAAATGTATTCCTAAAATAAATAATAAAATAATAACTCTGAAATAAATAAAAAATAAAAAATATATATGTTGGTGTTTCTTCGATTTGCGAGGAAATTTGCTTCATTCGCTAATTTGTCGTACCCTGTTGACTTCTCTGTTGTGGTCAATTCTTCCTCACTGCTGTGAAGAAGTCTAAAGTTCACTGGTCTCGTTCGGCTTCCTGTATGTGTATGTTGTGTGTTTGTTTGTTACACATACATATTTTATTGTATTTAGCTGTGGCTTGTGTTGTCTTTGGATATTCGATGCTTACGTAAATGTTTAACCAGAAAAATAAACAGAAAAGAAAATCGTTTTTATTTTTTTTACTTATTTTTATTTTTTCTTCTTTCAATTGGACTTTGGATACAATACAAATATTGCTTATTCTTTTTATTGGTTGAGGTTTTTCTATAGTTCTGATTTGACTTTTTTGTTGTTACTGTTGGATAATATTTCCTTGGGGGCGGACAGCGAGAATCGTTCTATTCAGCGATATATTTCACTCTGGCCACTGCCAATTATTGCATAATTCATCGAGTGCGTAGAGCTGTTTAGGTTTCTCCTCACTCTCGCACCGTCCTCTCTCTCACCTCTCTCTCTACCTCACTCCCTTACCCATCGTCTGTGTTATGTAAATATTCTGTTCCGCCGTCACCCCACTATCGACACATTCGGACCCGATTGCGATTTATTTATTTTTGTAAATTGCCGTTTTTTTGTCAAGTATATGCTAAGTATAGTTTATTTTTGTCGTAGGTCGTGTTGACCTTTAATCTCCCTCCTTGGTTCTTATTTTAGAATTTATCCTCGCTTCTCATTGGGAAGAGATACCGAAAGCCTTCGTCTAGAGGTTTAACGATTGAGTTTTAAAATGTTTTTAAAATATCCGAACTTCAACTTCTTTTGATGTGCTTTTATTTAATTGAATTTATATTAATATATTTTTAATTTATCAGTAATGTTTAGTGTTTATTTTTTAGTTATTGAGTCCTTCGTGTCTGCTTTTCAATGTATGAACAGTTTTATTTTAAAATTCTCATACCGCAAACTCACCTCAGTTCATGCTTCTTAGTACAGTATTTTTTGTATAAATTCCCATCGTATTTTTCTCTTTGTCCTCATTTTCATCCCTCTATGTGTTCCATTTATAAAACGGTATTACGTTCCTCATCCTCACCCTATCGCTTCCGTTCATGACCTCGACATCTTAATAGTTTGCGTCTCTTTTCCGTACTCTTTCAGACACACAGACGACTGCCATCATCGACAGCAGCACATTTTGGATATTTATTTATTTCCTCGTTTGTGAAACCAACAACCTGTTGTTGTTTTGTGGCCTGTGCAGAGGACACGAGATTGATTTTTACAACGCAGTCTCTACTGGTCGACTACAATAGTACACTACACTGACGATTTTCTCTATTTCTCCACTGATCAACATCAAATCAAATCCACACAGTTCCACACGGGATCAGAGAGTTCTTTAGAGTTCTTCATTAATTCCAACATCATATAAATCAATCATGTTTATCGAAGATGATGCACAGTAAGTATAGTATATCCATATTCTGTTTTGATTCGTCCTTTATTTACAGAGTCTATTTTTACCTTTTCATTGTATAGATTTAGATGTGGTTTTAGATGTTTTATGTTGTTGTCGAGCATCTCATGCGGTATCATTTGCATTGCTTGTGCTTTGATTTAATGTATTTAATTTTTATTTTTGGTGACGGTTCGTATTCAGTTTTTTTGCTTCTTAACAGGTTTTCTTAGAGTGTATGGGAAAAATGATTACAGTGGATTATTGTTTGTTCTTGTTCAGGGTTCGATTTCCCACCTTGAGTTGAGCAAAAACGTTCCCAACTAATTTAAAGAGATTTCGTGTTCCGCAATTGGCACAATTTCAAGATTTTTACAGTTTCTAAAAGTTAAGAAATATTTTATTTAACTTTTGACTATCTTTTCCTAAATAACTAAGAGAGATTTCGTGTTTCTAAAAAAAAATTTATAAACGAATTTAGAACAATTTTAGTTGACTTTGACCATCGTTCTATCTTGGTTGTTGCTGTGGCCAGGCTAACAATTGTTGTTGCTATCTGCATAGACAGATTCAGACCCCGAACAACAATAAATCAGTTAATTTTCTGCTTCATTAATTTCGTTATCAACATGGCGTGATATTTGCACGCTCGTTTGCGTACTCTTTTCTCTCTCTCACTAGGTTTGGAAGTCCTTTTTTATCACTCTTGTACACAAATTCGCTCACACAAAAAACACACCCGTGCAATCGCATTTGAATGCAAAAACAAATACCAAAAATTGAAGTAAAACCTCGTTCTTATCAGCAACTAAACGACGATGATGGCATCCAGTTTATTGACTTTCCGATTAGAGCAGGATGATGTGACGATGACTGTTTCTTGAGTTTTGTCGACCCCTCACTTGTCGATCGCCCCATTTTTATCACCGGTATATGTAGATAATATCGGGACTTCTCCGGAAATCGGGATATTCCCTGGATTCGAAAGATGCACCCGACCCCAAACTGTTTGCGATCGATTGTTATGAGTTTCTCAAGGTTTCATATAAAAAGAAAGGTCTTTCCCATAGTTAGCAACTTTTAGCCAAGTCAAGTGGTCGTCACTTTCAATCAGTTCATATCCGCGCATTATTTGTTCTATTTAGATTACTATCGAATGTGAGTCCATATTTAGAACATTTGATTTGTGTTCAGTGAACCTTAGTATCAGCCGGTGATAAGTGATTTTGTGATAATAGACCAAAAGGTGTGTATCCTAATTAATCACAAATTCATTATCGTGGCAGGGGATTATTTTTGCATTTTCGAATTCTTGATTAGAGATATGTTTCGCGATGCAAAGTTCAATAATTTTTTGTAATTTCTTGTTCCTAGCAGACCGATTCGATACTATAAAAACAGTACTAAGCAAAGTGTAAGGTGCTGTCTTATCTCCAGCTTTCGCAATACTTCCAAGACCCAAGCACAATCACAAGCACAAGCAAGTGTAGTTTCCAGGAACTTACGATTGCTCAACCGCGCACACATTTATTTCAGTGTAGCGCAAGACATGTGGTGCTAAGCTCTTACCAGGTGGACAGTTAGCGCGTTCCATTGCACTATAACGAAAACGACCACCTCATTATCAATCATTCCACGGGCTTGTGCTGATTAAGAAAAGTTTCCTTCCCTCTCTCCTTGGTTTCGCTGATATTTCCGAGCGATCGTAGCGTCGTCATCGTCGTCGTCGGTGTTATCAGAAATTTTAATCTGACTTTTCTGACTTACGGCGAATCTCTCGTATTCTTCCAAAACTTCCAGGCTCGGACGCCTATCGTTCGTCCATCCGTTGTCGCCTGTTATCGCGACGTATGAAATATTATAAAGTTTATAAAATTTAACATGTTGATTAGTGATTTCTGCGTTGAAAACTTGTGGCTGGCCGATCGTCGGTTAGTTTTCATTTAACTTTCGCGTCGAACGAGTTGCTCGCTCTCGGCTCGACAACACAGTGGCTGATCGAATGGCCGACAGGTGCTTTTCCGTTATGTTATTATATATTTATTCCTTCCCCCCTCTGGGTCCCTTAACTAGTAACTTAATTCATAATCAAATGTCCTTCGATTCATTTCAGGATGGAGAGCATCTGGGTGCAGGGCGCTATCGGTGCGATCAAGGCTTTTGCCTTCGTTTGTGATATAATCACGCTCCCAGTGTACCTGGTCTTGCAAAGGCCATGGAAGCGGAGGCAGGAGTCGCGTCGTGTGAAGGTGAGTCAATTGCAGTCGAGGAGCCAACATTTAAGTACTATGAATTACAATATTTTTTAACTTTGTATAATTATATACCTGTATGTATATTATTGTAGTTATTGGAATGTTCCTTGCTTGCTCGTTTGACCTGAACTCCTTTTAAGTGAAGGTCTTTATTAACATTACATTATTGTTGTTGTCATTATGAATGGCTGACGATGATGATGAAACGTTTTTTGTTTTGTTTTAGTTTCTTTCTCCTTTACATGTGTGTAGTGTTATTGTAGCTGTAGCTGTAGCTGTAGTAGTAGTTGTAAGTTGTACTAATGATCTTTCATCCCAGCATTTATTGCTGTAGCCGCTCGGTCGGTTCAAAGCTCAGAACGTATGATAGTTCAAAGTCGGCTGAAGTCGGATGAAAGTTCACAAGCCAATGTTCATGATAAGGCCGCATCCTAAGTTTTAAATAGCACTCAAAGAAAGTGACAGATTGTGTGCTTATGTTTAGTTTTTCTATTTTTTTATAAAATAGGTAAAGCACTTAGGTATGAGTTTTGAAACAGCGGGTATTTATCGAGCTTTTTTCCGTCTGTTGCCGATGGTGATAATGTCCATTTGCCGTTGAATTGATTTATAGCCATAGTTCGATTATTCGATATCAGAAATCGTACAACAGATTTCAATAACTTTGGTTGCTTTATGTCCGCAGTTTATTCTCCTTACCTGGAATACTTGTATCTGCGCATATTTATTTATGTTTGTTGTCGTTATGCAAGGTAGTATAGATAACAGCCAGACAGGTAGAATGAGCTAAGATGACGACTACAGACTACAGCACTTGTATGCATGAAGAAGGTTTGTTCAACATTCTCAGAACTTTATAATAGTGGGAGTTTCAATTTCTATATTGTTTGTGAATTAATACATACAACTTTATGTAGATTTGTTATTCAAGAGTTTATCGGGTTTTTATATCTACATATAATCGGTGTGCGAATGTTTTGAGATGACTATTTTTTAAGGTGAATTTGAACTCGGTCGGTCAATTTGTAAAAACGTTAATTTACTGAATTCAATAAACTTTTATATCTACATTAAGTGTTTTAACATTGAATTAATAGATGGTTTTGTCCAGAAAAGTTATATCCATATAATTATTGTAAATAATACTATTTGATGTTGGAAATCTAAAACAAATTTTGTTTGTTTCCTTTGATTCCCGACCAGGCGGTACCAGTCGTTGCCAATACACTTGAGAAGTCCAAGTATTCACCAGACGATATCGAGGTTTTTAATGTTTCCATTTTCCGAAATGAACATAGTATTTTCTTAATAAAATGTTTTACTTATATGAATTAAATTGAATCCACCTATCGGTACTTCAGGTGTTGGGAAAGTTTTACTTCCTTCTCAAAATTTCCGTTTTCTTACAATATGTTTTTTGTGCTTTTGTGCCGACAGACGAATATCCTAAATCTATCGACAACCATTGGTGGTGGTAGAAGAGATGAATATGATGAATAAGAATCTTTTAGTGGCTCCTTCTACTTCACCTTTGTTCTATTTTGTTACGTTTTATGCACTTGTTTGAGAGTTATTCTTTTCACGATCTTCTCCTTTGTTTGAAAGTTATTCTTTTTGATGTTTTCAAAGCGAGTTCTGGAATCTTAGAAATCAAAGTAAAATTTCTTTTTGCTTTTCTCCTTCCTGCCTCATGATCAGGCCAAGGTCATCACCGCCGACGAGTCGTCGTTGACGTACCGCACAATCGAGCCACCGCGCGAGGTGCATGTGAAGATGTTGCAGGCCAACATTGACACGCTCGAGAAAATGTTCAATCATGTGGCGAAGATTCACTCGACGAAGCGCTGCCTGGGCACCCGGCAGATCCTCAGCGAGGAGGACGAGGTCCAGCCGAACGGACGCATCTTCAAGAAGTACAACATGGGCGAGTACAAGTGGAAGAACTTCATTGAAGCCGAACGCACGGCAGCCTCGTTCGGTCGTGGCTTGCGCGAGTGTGGCCAACAGCCCAACAAGAACATTGTCATCTTTGCCGAGACTCGCGCCGAATGGATGATGGCCGCCCATGGTTGCTTCAAGCAGTCCATGCCCATCGTCACCGTCTACGCTACTCTGGGCGATGAGGGCGTGGCGCATTGTAAGTTGAACCTTCTTCTCTCAATGTCTTTAATTGGACTTTAATTTTATCGTTTTTCTTTGTGCAGGCATCTCCGAGACAGAGGTGACAACTGTCATTACGTCGCACGATCTGCTGCCCAAGTTCAAGTTGTTGCTGGCGGATTGCCCCAAGGTTGATACGATCATCTACATGGAGGACCAGCTCCACAAGACCGACACCACCGGCTTCAAGGAGGGTGTTAAGATTATCCCATTCTCGCAGGTTGTGCGCATGGGAGCTGACAGCAAATTCGGTAAATGTTGTATGATTTCGATTGATCAACATTATATTAATTTGTGGTATTAATTCAACAGAGAGCGTTCCACCAAAGAGCGATGACATTGCCATCATCATGTACACGTCCGGATCCACTGGCACGCCCAAAGGAGTTCTGTTGTCGCATAAGAACTGCATTTCCACCATGAAGGGATTCTGCGACGTGGTTCCCATCTATCCTGATGATGTTCTAATTGGGTGAGTGTCCCATTTGATCTTCCCCAGTTCACAACACATTCTTATTTTTCAATTCATATGTTTCCAGCTTCCTTCCCTTGGCGCACGTCTTTGAATTGCTGGCTGAAAGTGTTTGTCTGATGACTGGCGTTCCAATTGGCTATTCCACGCCACTGACTCTCATCGACACCAGCAGTAAGATAATGCGAGGCAGCAAAGGCGATGCTACCGTCTTGAAACCCACTTGCATGACGTCGGTGCCGGTGTGTATTGAATTTCCCCACATCATATGACCAAATGACCATCAAATGCTAATCAATGGAATTTCTCTTTGTCCCCGAACAGCTCATTCTGGATCGCATTTCTAAGGGAATCAACGACAAAATCAACTCTGGCTCTGCTTTCAAAAAGGCTTTGTTCAAATTCCTCTATCAGTATAAGGTCAAATGGACACAAAGAGGCTACCTAACACCAGTGATTGACTTGTAAGTGTTGAAGAGATAATAACCTAGAAAGCTCGTAATTGATATGACTATTGTTTTGAACACGCTTTCAGACTCGTTTTCAAAAAGGTCGCCAAATTGATGGGCGGACGCGTGCGTCTGATGATGTCTGGCGGTGCCCCATTGTCACCTGACACCAATGAGCAAATTAAGGTCTGCCTTTGTGTTGACTTAGTGCAAGGCTATGGCTTGACAGAGACTACATCGGGAGCCACTGTCATGGATTGTAAGTAACTGGCATTATGAGAAAACGAAATTCGTTGAATGGGCGCACATGATTGAATTATTTCTATGTGTTTCAGATCGCGACATGTCCTATGGACGTACCGGCGCACCGCTGACCATGTGCGACATCCGTCTGGTGAATTGGGAGGAAGGTAATTACCGCGTCTCAAACAAACCCTACCCACAGGTGAGTTCAAGAACCACTTGTTCGAATCAATAGTTCTTCAATTGTATGCGATATTGCCAGGGTGAGGTAATCATTGGTGGCGACTGTGTGTCCCTTGGCTATTACAAACTTCCGGGAAAGACAGCCGAAGACTTCTTTGAGGAGGATGGCAAACGGTGGTTCAAAACTGGCGATATCGGTGAAATGCATCCCGATGGTGTACTTAAGATTATTGGTGAGTGGAAATACCCCTAAATATTTTTGAAAAATATGCAATTATTCATATTAACAATTTTCTTTCGCAGACCGCAAGAAGGATTTGGTGAAACTGCAAGCCGGTGAATACGTGTCCTTGGGCAAAGTAGAGTCCGAGCTGAAGACTTGTCCTGTCGTTGAGAACATATGCGTCTATGGTGATCCAATGAAGCAGTTCATGGTTGCTCTTGTGGTACCGAACCAGAAGCACTTGGACGAGTTGGCTGTACGTCATGGTCTAGAGGGAAAGAGTTTCGAAGAACTGTGTGCTTCGCCGGCAATGGAGAAGGCTGTCATTAAGGAAATTGCTGACCATGCCAAAAAATGTAAGTGAGAAGACCTTAGGTTTCTTCCACTATTTATTGTATTGAATATTTATTAATAAAATTTCGTTTTGTGTTGTGTATTAGGCAAATTACAAAAGTACGAAGTTCCCGCCGCCATCACGCTCTGCAAGGAGGTGTGGTCGCCCGACATGGGTCTTGTTACGGCCGCCTTCAAGTTGAAGCGCAAGGACATCCAAGATAAATATCAACACGATATCAATCGCATGTATGCATCATGAAAGTAAATGTATTAGGATCCAAACAACTCACAACTAAAAGCAAACACAACAAGGAAAAAAGAATAAATATATTTGAGAGAAAGAGAGAGAGTTATAGATTGGAGGACAACAAAAAGGATTAAGTAAAAAATAATTAACTTTATTTCAAATGGAAAAAGAAAACTGAAAATAATTTGTTTCGAACAACAAATACTTCTATATACAAAATAACAATAATTATTATTACCAATGTGTATAAATGATATAATGTCATAATGATGGAAGTGTTTTAAATGTAATTAATTCTGTTAAATTATTTTTCAAAAGAAACTCAACATTATGATTTACAAGCAATGGCTTATTTATTAAACAAAGGAATAATGAAAATGAAAAGCTATGATAAAAAATATATTTGAAAACAAAAACAAAAAAATATTATTTATTAATAAAACAACTAATATTTCTACAAAAAATTGTTATATAAATATTTGTAGAGTACTAAATTGTTTAGTACTTAATGAAAATCAAAATTATCACCACTTGGTTCGATGTGAAATAAGAATGATAACATAAAATGTGTTAGATTCGCGTTAAGTATTTGATTTTCCTTTATAGTTTTATTTTTGCAATATGTTCGAGTGTTAGTACTAAGGTTAATTAACTATTTTGCATGCAATTTTTTGAGTGCTGTTATCTTGAGCACTTTTAAATGCAAAAATGTTTAATACCACTATTCAAAGCAATTCTAGTTCTTATTATTTCCCAGTAAACTTTTATTGACATTTGTATTTTGCCAATTTAGTACTATTTTATTTTTAGTACAAAGCTACACAACCGCTTCACAAGCAAGATTTTCACTAGAGTAGCTTTAAGCGCAAATATTTTATTAGTATTCTATTTGAAAAAAAAAACACAAAAAAAAAATCAGAACAAGAATAATTAAAAATTTTGGAATATAAAAATTTGTAAATATTATTAATTTAAGGTATATTTTAATACACTAAACAAAATACACAATGAAAGAAAATATCTGTTATTTTGTTTGTTTTCTGTTAGATTTGCTTGATTACAATTGTCTCTAGATTTATATAACTGATAATATTTTAAATGTACGATAAATACATTTGTACATGATCTATATAGATATACAACTCGCTTATATATAAATTTTGTCTGCTACAAGAACAAACGCGAAAATTAAATTTAGTTTAGAGCTTTAAAAGATATTTAAATGGTTGGATTGAGAGTAAAAAAGATGAAAGAAAGTAAAATCCTAATTTTAAATTGTTTACATGGAAAAAGACTAAATTTACTATTGAATATGGAAAATAGCCTGGTAAAGTAGCAAGTTTAAGCAGAATAATTGATAAATGTTTATATATAAAAGTATATATATCTAATTTAATTTTAGTCTAAATAAATTTTAGAGTAAATGATTGCAAATCTGGCAAATTTTAGATTTCACGAATAGAGAGATAGTGATGAAGAGCAAACGCAAATCTAAGTTTTAAAATTTAGTTACGTAAATTCAATTGTTTTCTTTCTCTTTGCTGCAAGAAATAAATACAAGAGCAACAATAAATAAAATAAAATGTTTATTCATGATATGAGAATCATAAAATATTTTGATATATCATTTAGACAAATAATTATTTGAAATGAAATATAAAATGACATTTTTTCAAAAAATAAAAACACAATTACTCTTTATTTCATACAAGTGGACCTGAGTGAGATCCAGTACACGAAGCGAACCAATTGCGTTCGCCTCGACTGTAGTTGGCCACTACCATTGCTCGACAATCTCTCACACGTTGCGGTCGCATTTCATGGCAGGCCACTAAAGATTTGTATCATATTTTAGAACCCATTGAGGCGACATGTTCCAGGGTATTTTGTTATTGCAGACCGTTTCCGGTGGTTAACAAGCATCCATATGAGTGGACTACGTGTGTGTGTGCGTGAGTGTGTGAGTGGGCTAATGCAACTAATAAATTCCCGGTAAGGTACACGAACTCACACGTACTGACCGACCAACCGACCGACCAGCACACAAAGGCACTTGAAGTGGTCGCATAATTTAGGGTTCAAGGATTTCGAGGCGCCTCCCCAACGATTGCGCCCTTTCATCGCTGGCTCCGTTCTCTAAGTTCGTTCGCCACGACGATTTTCTCCTCGCTCCCGCTTGTCCTGGCTACGGCGAAGAGGTCCGTCCTGTTGCTCCTTTTTAGCCAAACGTCGTTTGCAGAGTTTCCGTTGAAGGAGCGGAAAATTTATCGCTCCACGTTGCTGGGAATTATGATGCAGCGACAATATTTTATTCATGGATTGTTAAATAAATAAAAAAGAACACAAAAAAAAAGAAAACAAAGGCGAACAGAGCGAAACAGGGAAGAGAGCGAGAAACATATATCTTTCCGCAGCAGGAAGCAGGAATCGTAAATTTCCAGATATGTGATTTCTTATAAAAAGCACACTCACACACACTCACGCATTTTCGCGACGATCGTCCTTTACGGTATTTCAAACATGCATCGCTGGATCTCTCGAACCTGTTCGATATATATCGCTATCTCTCTCGCACCCCTATTGCCTTACTCGCCTTGAAGAAGTCGGGCCCAGTCGGCATGCAGTGAAGTTGTGTTTTATCGCCATCACTGTGTCACAGTCTATTAATTTTATTAGTGCGGATTTTCCCCGATAATAGTGACAATAATAATAATACAGACGTAAATTTAATCCGCGTTATGAGCTCTGAACTCGGCTGGGCCATTCGAATGGGGTTTTACGAGGCGCAGTCCTGGCCAAATGTGGCACGAAAACGCGCCTGGACCGCTTGAGGAGGGGTTCGGGGCATCTGGATGGAGGCGACAGATAATGCGCTGGAAGATACAACTGGGCTTGGACGTGGGCGCGAGATGGCGCTGTGGCCAGGGTGGAAACAACAATTGTGTACGAGGGCGGAAGGACAGGAGTCGATGACAACCGCCAGTCAAGTTACTTTTCGGACGACTGGAGGCACATGAGACCCGAGCGATGGTGATGGGAATCCTGCGGACTCTGACCGAAATATCGAAACGCGAATGCTTCCTGATGACTTCTGGAACATTGAAGTCTGGGTCTTTGCGAAAATGTTAAACCCAAGGATCGACAAACATTCCTCAGACCAATAACACAGCCGTCGAACTTTGCCGACTTTGACTCGGAGTCTTCAAGAGCTTCAAAGCGGAAACTCCCAGTCACAACCGAGGGCAACACGCGAACGCCAGACACGGGCGAAGGAAGTCGAAGTTCCTCAAAGAGCAATCGGCGTTTCCTGCTCCGTCATCGCCGATCTCTTTCTCTCTCTCTTCATCTTCTTCAGTCTTCAATCTTCAATCTTCTCACTCTCAAACACATCCTAAGTTCGAGTTTGGCTGAAACTCGTAAGAATATTGTTTCCAATTGGGGGAAGCGCCGGTTGTGGAAAGTTTCCAGTTGCCTAGAAGGATTCTCCACAAAGCAGAAACTTATCCCGCGGAACAAACACTGCATTCATCCTTCCTTCGCTCCTTTCTTCTGCCCACCCTTCCCTCCTGCCTGTCCTCCTTCCTCCTTCCCTGCTTCCTGACGCCCGCCGTATTCGCCGTCACACAATGCACTAACTACGACGGGGACAAGTTTATTATGAACTCTATCGTAGATAATAATAAATTAATATTATCATATTGTGGATGTTGTTGTTGTTGTTGCACGGAAAATGCACACAACGTCCCGGAGTAATTTTTTCCCCACTTCCCGTTTCGGTTTCCGCCCATTCTCTCCCTCTCCCTCTCTTCCACGTCCCTCTCTGGCTCCGCCCACATCGATGACTTCGAGCCTGGCCTGCGGAGTCAATTCGTGTGCTACGGGGAGGGGGCGGCGGGCGAGGGCGGGGGTGCGGCGCTGTGGCAGGCATTAGTTTTCTGCTGTTGTCAGGTTTAATTTTTGACAAAGTAGCAGAAGTTTCACTTAGGACGACGGTGGATGGATGAGCGGGGCGCGCAGGAGGGATGGGTTTCAGTTTAAGTGAGGTGTTTGTTAGGCATGCGGGATATTTAATTAGGACCATGGAGAAGAGAGAGAGAGAGAGAGAGCCAGAAGTTTCAAGAGACATGTCTTAGATTTTAGTTTGTCGGCATATTTATTAGCTATGCATGAGGAAAATTCCTAGTTTCAGGGAAATTTATCGAGAAGTTTTAGCGCGGCGAGAGGGGAAACGGGGGGGAAAATTTGGAAGAAATTTTCCAGGAAATATTAAATGTATGAAATATGTTTGAAAAAAACACACATACAAACATATTTTTTAACTATATGTAAATTATATAATCAAATTTTAGTTAATTTAGAATAGAATTTAGTTAATATAATTCAACGTTTATATTTTGTTATCATACCCTCGGAATTATTGTAAGTTATTGCAAATTGCTTTAATTTATTTGCTGCTTTATTAGCACCATATCATGGAACTTCAATTAGCTCGCAAAATCGTCTCTGAATCAAGTCAAAGTAACTTCCATCTCTTTTTCTCATGAAAGATCACCGCGACGCGACGAGCGATTTTCTATTTATTCGCTCGAAAATCGCTCTTGCGATACGAACAGCGGCGCGTAGCCCGAGCGATGGCGAGCTTGAACGAACACGACATGCAGCGAGTCAAACAAAGGAACTAACACCGGCCATTGTTGTTGTAACGCGAGTTAGTTGCCGTTGTCGGTGTGAACGGAATTCACATAATTTTCATCGGGAAAATTCGTCGCGTGCGTGATCTAAAAATAATTAAACCGTCTTTTAGTGGTAACGATAAAGACACCTATTTGCTATTTGATTTTATTTGTTGACGACGTTGAAAATATAAAGAGTAGAAGGAATTTAGAGAAAGTTAATTTAAAAGAGGACAAAGGAATATGACAGCTGAGCCAGAAACTCCGGGCCGTGATTTGCAATCGTCGTATACAAATTAATATAATTTTCTCAAACGAAAAATATTGGAAAAATAGCCGAAATACATTTGAATTGATCTGCGTCCGCAGCAAAAGAATCTGAAAAAATCTAGAATTTCATCGCTAAAGTTCAAAGACTTCACATAGTGCAACATGAGCAAAATATGGAATTATCTATAGATTCCCAAACAGAATTCCCCAAAAACTTTAATTCGCGTTAAAAACTGTATAAATTCAATAAAAAAAATGTATTAGTGATATTTTTGTGTTTAATTTAAATTCAGTGTTTGCTAACGTTATGTTATCAGTATTGTTTTTATCAATGCATATTCATTTCCGCTCATTGATCGTTTTCTTTCTCGTTCGCCAACACTGGTGGGCCGTGTTGTCATTTCGACTTGTTCGAGTGAAGTGTTAGCCTAAAAAAAGTGAAGTGAAAATGAAAAAGTGAAGTGATGTGACAGTGAATATGGGAGTCTTGGAGTGTCTGGAGAAAGTAAAGGGAAATGCTGAAATTGATCTGGCTTAGACAATCCTGTTCCTCAGATACGACAGCGTGGAAACAGTAAAAACAACAGCAAAGTGAGTAAATTTATATTCTTCTTCCTTCTCTATTCTTGGAAAAACAATTCAAATAAACAAAACAGAAAACAAAAAACAATATTTATAGCAAGTTGGAATAATTTTTCCACACCTCCAATTAGTCCATATAAAAGTTATTATATACGCTTTTTGGACTTTTGAATTATGCATTTGTTTGGCAAACTATAGTGAGTTCATAGAAAATTTCACTGAAAACAAGAAGGGACAATAATCAGAATATATAAAAGTTGTAGAAAACTCGTTAAAAACTATATATTATATTATGTATAAATGATATTTGTTTTCTGAAAGGCGATGCCGCCGACCGAACACGGAGCAGGCGATATAAGTGGGCGATGATTAGCGTCTATAATTAGCGATTGAAATGTCGTAAAACTTGAGTTTATTTGTGCAAATATTTGGCCTCGTTCTGATAAAGAGTTTTGCCATAATTCCCCAAATTGTTGTCCCAGGAGAGGGACCGAAACCAGGCACAAATGATTTTCAGCCTAGAACAAACAAAAGTGAAATTAATTAGAAACGCTTTTGTCGGCCAACGACGACAGTGCGACAGGACAACAAATAGAGGGAGAAGGAGTGAGTGCGATAGAGAAGAGAAGGGGGGAGAGAGAGAGCGAGAGGGCGGACAAAATAAAAATTTGATTTGTTTACAGATGTTCCGGGTTAGATAGATCCATTTGCATAAATATTTCCGGGAAGGGAGAAAATAAGTCAGAGAAGGCGAGCCCAAGACCGACGACCGACGACAGGAAGGCAAATACACGACGACGAGGAAGAAGAGACACACACACACACAGAGAGAAAGGTAAACAAGGACGATGCTGCGGGTGTGGTTGTGGCGGGTGCCGCCTGGAAAAGTCAACACAAAGTGAAATGTCTATTTTTCCCCATCGAGCAATACGTCCAACGAGGGCGACGAAAACGAAAACACAAAGAGAGAGAGAGAGAGAGAGACTGTACATATAAAGGCTTCCGACGCACAAACAGGAGCCACTGCTGCGGTGCACCCATTAAGGATATCAGCTCTGTCAAAGGCCGAAGACGACGACGACGACGACGGACGGATGGAGGGAGGGAGGAGCAGCAGGTGAGGAGACCGCCAAGCAGATGGAGAGACGGAAGTGAGGACATTCTGATGGCAAGTTTCGTCCTTGGGCCAGCAGAAGGCGGAGGTCGTCCATAGGGAGATGCGGAGAAATGTTGAGAAGGACCTGAGGGAGAGTTGAGGAGAGTCGAGGGCACCGAAAAGGAGAACAAGATCGAGGTGGAGAAAAAGCAAACGGGAGAACGATGAGGATCGAGGGAGGCCGCAGCAGGAGCAACGGCAGTGGCAGCATCTGCTACCGTCGGCCGCGCCCGAGGACGAGGCCGGGGACGAGGCCGGGGACGAGGCCGGAGGAGCTCGAGTTTGACAGGCTGGCTTGATTGGTTGCCTTGGTGTGCATCGGCATCGGCATCGACATCGTCAACGGCATCGGCATCGGCGTGTGTGGCTGCCGGTGCGACAATGTGTTAGTCGATAGTGTGTCCTTCGTCCTCTCCTTGCGCTTCTTCTCCTTGGTGTCCACCACCACCACCTTCGGCACCTCGTCTTGCTCGTGTGACGGGAGAATGTTTGCGAGTGTGTTTGTTTACAAAATAGCTTTAAAGTTCAGTCGATGGGAAAAATAAACTTACGACACACACATGCTCACAGGAGCCACACACACACTCTCTCCCACTCGCACACACCCTGGGGTATTCCATGTGACATGCAAACAAGCTCACATCCACATCCACACCGTCGTCCACGTCCACGTCCACGTGACGTCGCTTCACACCTACCCAGATGCAAATCGATTCAACGATTCGTAGTAATTTGAACTCAAAGGAGAGCCAGAAGAAAATCAGCGGAAAAAATTAGACTGCGATGGGGAGAAGAGGCGGAGAGGAGGAAGAGAGTGGAGTGAGAAGGGGAGGGCGAGAGACAGAGGAGCGAGAGGGGAGCGGGAGAGAAATGTCGAGAAGGATTGAAAATATTGGAATTCTCTTGTCGTTGGTGTTGCTGTAATTGCTGTTGTTGTTGTGGTTGTACATTTGCATCAATGACCTACTGAAGTAGCAGCAGCCACTACAACAACAAAAATAACAACAACAACAACTACAACAGGTACAACAACATCGTCGAGAACTCAGTAGCAATCGGAGCGAATGTGAAAATATTTGCGGCCAAAGAGCGAGGGAGACCGAGAGAGCTTGGATGAGGGGCGGAATTTCGTAATTTAATTGAAGGTTGACCTGGAATAAGATGGGCGAGGAATGCAGCGGGGGTCTGGGGGAAATGGGTTGTTATGGTATTGGGGAGGGGGCGGGGGGTTTCGTTTTCGTCAAAGGAGTCTGAAGTGTTTCCTTCACCTGGTCCAATATCAGCATTCGTCTTGTTTAAATTATAAGAACTTCAATCAAATTTTAGTCAAATTATATAGAACTGTCTTTAAATAGAAATGTTTTCAATAATTGACATTTTTTTATGTTTCTTGGTATTTTAATAATGAACTACATTAAATAATGACTTAAGTTCCAATATGCGTTTCATAAAACGCAGTTTTTATATAATATAATGAAAATGCAGGAATGCCGTAAAATCATGAGCAATTCGATACCTTGAACTATTTCTAAATTGTTACTAAGCATTATTATTATGTGTGGATTCATCATAATCTCTTTACATTAATGACCATAGGGAAATTGATCACTTTCTCAAACAACATCGACTTTTGAGGTATGTGGAAGAATCGTCACGTACACACACACACTCACCTAATACCAACACACACATGACCTCGAAGATTGGCAAGTGGAGGACATTTCGAGATCCTTTTATGTTTGCATAAAAGTCGAGTCAAGTCGAGAAATATTCATGAGGACGGAATCGAGCACGGGAACCAACGAAAGAGACGGGGAGGAGAGGGACTGAGGGAGAAGGAGTTGGAATGAGAGGGACAGAGAGTGACAGAGAGGGACAGAGAAGGAACTGGAGTGAGTGAGATAGAGATACGGGGAGCTGGATTCGAATGCGACTCGTGCTCTATCTCTTTCACGCAACACACAAAACCGAAACTAATATTGAAACAGAGACACACACACACAGTCACACGCAGACGCTTTCCCTCTAATACACGTTCAGAAACGGAAGCTCTCTTCCTCTTCTTCTGGCCATCGCTCGTCCTTTCGTGGAATCGACTCGAGTCGACTTTGATCAGAAATCGAGGTCTTTTGCAGGCGAAAACTTTGCATGTCATATTTGCAGGGACAACAACAAAGGCATAAACAACAGAATGCAATAAAAACAACAAGAGCACAAAACAATAACAACAACAAGGACAGAAAACAACAACAACAACAATGTCAGCAAATGCAATGACAAGAACAGAGGCAAAAGCAAAAACATTGACATCGAGAACTACAACAAAAACTGGAACAAGGACACGAGGCCACGAGGAGGGGAGAGAGAGAGCAAGAGGGAGAGGGCGAGCGAGGTAGAGTGGGAGAGGGAGAGGGAGAGGGAGAGGGAGATGGAGAGGGAAAAAATATGCTCTCGACTTTATTTACAAAGTGAGTTTCTTGTTATCAGAAATGCATTCCATCAATAAGCACACAGGCAAACACATACACAGTCACATTCTGCTACTCACACACAGGCCCTGCCACTCGCACACATGCAGACCGTGTCACTCACACACACCATTACCCATGGCAGCTCGAGGACTGACTCCTTGCGGCCGCCCGCTTTGTTTTTGTTTGCTCTCGCGCTCTGTCCGTCCGTCCGCCAGTCCGCTTGTTTGTTGAGGGCAAACATATTCTCAATTCGTAATCCATCCATAACAACAATATCGGCCAACAACAACAAGATCAGCAACAAGAGCAAGAGCAAGAACATCAACAAGAACGAATCGATACCGTGACAAACAAAGGATAACTGCAATGTTTGAGCACGATATCTCTTGAATATCCTTCCGTGGTCGCTCGCTCTGACCCTCTGATTTTGTTATGACGACATTTTTAATTTCTTTTCTGTTTATTGTGCTTGAACACAATACAGGCTAATTTTGCGTCCTGCACGGCGTGGGTTGGGGGGCGGTGGAGGGAATCGATGGTGATGATCCCCAAACTATTGGTCGATGGCAGTTGGTCAGGACAGTTGGACAGTAGCCAGAAACAATGGTCGGTGGAAACGAGGAGGTGAAGTAGAGTGAATTGTTGAAGTAGAAATAATTACTGAAGATTAACGTATTATTGAAGAGAATTAGAAGAAGATTCTTGAAGAGGAAGATATTGAGGAAATTAGAGTTATAAATTAATGCAGAAGAATTAGGATGAAAGTTAAGTGGATTTGGTGAAGAGTATGAATTGTTGAAGCATGACCATGAATTATTGAAGACAAATTAATCGTTTTAGAATAATGATATGCTAGGAGAACTGAGAAAAATCTAAGTAGAATATTAGCATTTTTTTGAAGAATTTTAATGCTTCATAATGTTTCATATGAAAAAATTCTTCAAAATGAAAAAGTTGTTGAAAAACTCCTGCGAACCCCATCGAAAATTCCCCAAAAAGCTGCCTAATGCAGTCTCGGTCTCAGCCTCAGTTTCAGCCCTCATCTGATCAATATTTCTCGCAAACACAATCAAAAACGCTCAGTCTATGAATTTTTCGACTATCATTTGCATAATTTCCACTTTATAAATTTTTAGCGCATTTTTTTTCATAATGATTTCTCATGCCGAGCAAAAACTACGCGGATAAAGTTTAATTTCATTTCCGTTCGCCATGACATCCGGCAAGGCGACTAGCGGAGAGTGAGAGGGAGCGGTGAGGCAGAGCGAGACAGGGAGAGGTCGGGTGTTCGGGGGAGAGGAGGAACTTTTATGAGTTCATCATCGCGCTGCCGCCGCCACACTTTGCGCTATCTCGATGGCTCCATCACTGGCGTCCCCGCCTCTCTCACGCTCACACTGTCTCTATCACTCTCTCCTTCTCTCTCCCCCGAACTCTCGCCCCCGGCCGGCTCTCAAACAAATTAATCTCTTATTTATAAATATTCTCGCTTTGCTCGTTTCCGCACTTGTTCATATTTCTCTATTTTTCCTTTTTTGACTTCGTTTCGCCGTCCTCGGTTCAGCTTTGTTTCATTTCCGTTTCCTTTCGAGTTTTTTCGCCCCAGTCCGTTATCAGATTTTGCAAAATAATCTCCTGGCCCCGGGCGGGCAGGAGCCAAGGGCGGTGGGTGGTGGGTGGAGGGCGGAGGGGGGTCGAGGGGCCGAGGACCGTGGGGAAAAGTTTTTCGCTCAACTCTACTTAACACGATTTTTCCGCCAACTTGGGTTTGCTGCTGCTCCTTCTTCTTGTTGTTTTTGTTGTTTTTGTTGTTGTTTTTGTTGTTGCAGTTGCTTCTGTTGTTGCATTGGTGATTGTTGCGTGAGTGGTTGTAGTTGCGCTTCTTGTTGTTGTTGCCTTAGTAATTGTTGTATTAGTCTTGTGGTAGTGAAAGTTGTTTCTTGTTGTTGTGTTTTCTGTTGCTGTTTTGCCACTCATTCGTGGTTGTTGCATTAGTTGCACAGTTGTAAAAGCAATAAAAACAGTTATAGTCGTCGTCTTGATTTTCCAGATTTTGTTGTTGCCTTCTTGAAATAGCTGTGAAATGCGACTCTCGCTCGCATCACGGGACTTTGCTGTTCACTTCTGCCCCCTTCACCCTCTGGCCCCTGCCCTCGCCCTCGCCCTCGCCCTCGCCCTCGCCCTCGCCCTCGCCCTCCTCCAGTCGCCACCCACGCCTCCTCCTTCCGTCCGGTCCTGGCTCCGAATCGAGCCCGACCTCCCTGCTGACGTTTAACAGCCTCAACCGCGCCCACCGCCTGGCCCGGTGTCATCGACTCCTGCAGGACCTCCTGCGACTCCCCTGGCACTCGCCCCCACCCCGCGTCAGGGTCGTCTTCGACCACCGTTCAACGCCCACAGCCCTCGTCTGGCAGCCCCTGCGAGTCTGAGCGCGCATTGAATTTTTCGGTTCTCCGCCGATCCTGATCCCGTGGACGAAACTTTCGCGCGCTTCACCACCGTCTCGTTCGCTCCCACTCCAGTTCTTTCTCCAACCCTCCTTCTCCTTCTCTCGCTCGCCCTCCCTCCTGCTCCCTCGCCCCCCGTTGGGCAAAGTTTCGCGTGGCAAAAATTTCTTGCGAAGCTATTTTCCGAGCAATGCAACAAAATCGTGTTTTGTTTGCGAAAATTAGGAGTTGTTTTGAAGTTAAGTGTGGCATGTAATTATGTGTGTGTGTGTGCTTCTGCCTCAGTGTAGGTGCGAGCGACGGAGACGGACGGATCCACTCGCAGACAGATAGACAAACATAATCGTGGATAAGGAGCAGAGGGAGCGAGAGAACGAGGGAGGGACCGAGACAGACGCATTATTTATCCCGCCAACAACGTGTGCGAATCCCCGACTGCGACGGAGACAGAATGGGAGAGAGGGGGAGAGCGAGTGAGAAAGGGTTGCAAAAGTCCGTGAGGGACAGAGACAGTCAAGGGTTAGGGAGAAGAGGAAGAAGCGAAGAGAGGGGCGAAACTTCGGCGAAAGCTGTGACGACGAGGGCGAGACAGGGAGAGAGAGAGAGGGACGAATATACCGAAAGAGAGTGTTTATGAGAGTGAAAGAGAGAGAGAGGGATAGAGAGACCAGGGCGAGAGCGAGAACGAGAACGAGATTATCAATTTCAAATAAACGAACTTCCGGCGAAAGTTTTCAACTTTAGATTGCGTTGCAAGGATTAAACTTTCCGAGGATCTTATTTAGATTTAAATGCGAGTCAATCATTCGATGCCAAATTTATGAACTGCTCTCAATACAAATTTGGTGGTGAAATATTGAGCGAGTGTCGATCACAATGTAAGAATTGAATGGGAAAATGATTTTATAAAGAATTCTAATAATTTGCACATGTGGTTTTGCGGTGACTTATAGAAGTATTTTCTGCGATAATTTCATCGGAGGCGATTACTATTTTGTTTATTGAGATTATATATTAAACTTATATATATTGAACAAATTTATTTAAAGTATCTGTTGAAATTTCTATTCAGAAATTCTACAGCTGTTCTCTTCGAATTCTCTATTAAAATCAAAAATATGTATTAAAATTATTTTCTTTAAATATCCATTAAAGCTATCTAGCTGTCTATAAATTCGAATTATCATTAAAATTAGCGTTTAAAACTATTTATTAACAATACATATTACAAAAATCTATTAAAAATATGAAGTCTCCACGTGCTGCGGTTACGGAGATGTAAACATTTCTCGATTGGAGCGAATCGGTCCAATCGGTCGGGCAGATAACACCAGGGGAAACCGGCTGAGGTCGAACCGTTTGCAAGAGGCAGGGGAAATTCTTTGGGACACGGTTCTTTGCTCTCGCTCTCTCGCGCACTCTTCCGTTCGTGCGCCTGCGCGCTCTCGGCTCTCGGCTCTCTCAACGTAAACAAACCGATTCGCGAGCTTCGTCGGAGAGCGAAGCGGTTCGCGGCTGGCGGACGATCGGAAGCGGGAGAGTGAGAGGTGGATGGACCACGCGCGAGAGCGGGTGGGGGAGGGAGGGAGAGCGATAGATGGCGCGAGGTAGCGAACCGCACGAGCCAAATGAGGCCCGCATGCGACGAAGGACGTTCGCGAAAGTGATTCATTTATTGAATTGTTATTGTTATTCAATGCCGATTTGTCGGTACTCTTCTTCTTCTTCTTCTTCTACTTCTTCTTTTTCTTTTGCTCCTCCCCCCCTCCGATCGGTGTTGTTGTTGTTGACGTCGCTGCTGCTGTGAAAGGGAAGCCCAAAAAGCAAACGGAGACAAAATTTGTTTTGTCGCAATTTAAATAATGAAATTAAACTGTGTGAGTGCCTTTGTGTTTGTTTGTTTGTGGATTTGTTTGCTTGAGTGTGCGTGTGTTGTGTTTGTGGTTGTGGCGAAGAAGAAGAAGAAGAAATTCGCATTTGTTTTGATATTTGCCCAGGGTGGCGGCAGGGAGGCCGTCGTAATGAGGGAAGAGCGAGGGACCGGCAATAAAAGGTTTCACCAGGCAGTGAGAGGGTAGAGTAGGAGAGATGGAAGAGAGGACAGAGAGAGGGAGAGGGAGAGGGGAGAGGACCTTCATGATGTCCATCTATCCATCTCACCCCATCCTTTTTCTGCTTCCAGCCCCTCGGCTTCGTCGTCCCCCCATTTTGCTTGCTTCAATATTTGCTCAATTAACTAAATTTCCTGCTGTTTGCTCGGCAGCCTTTTGTCCTCACTTTCGCACGCAAATTCCCACATACAGAGGCATCATTAACACACGCACACACATCGTTTCGCTCGGCCACGCACACACACACACACACTTGCTCATGGCGAGTTTTTCGCTTCCGCTTCCGTTGAGCAGCGACGGCGACTGTGACCCAAAAAATTCCGTGGAGGGGGTTGGGAGAGGGAACGAGAGAGAGAGAGAGAGAGAGAGAGACAGACGTTAATGAGGTGGTCGGTGGCAATGGGTTGGCACGAGGGGGGTCAGCGCAGGAGTCGCGACATTGCCCAAGTGAAAGCAAGCAGAAAAAACCAGTTAAGAGAAATTGGCGGAGAAGAAAAAGGGCAAAAGGGTTCTTAATTCCTCCATTCAGCTCTCCATTGCATCGTCATCATCATGTCGTCGATCATCTGGTCGGATGGAGTTGTCCGAAAAACCGCTTTGTCATCTTCATCACAGAAAAATTCCCTCCTTTCGATTTCCCTCCACCTGCTTCTCGTTCACGTGCTGGTCTTGCTCTGCTTCCCCTTCCTCGGTTTCTCCTTCAGCTACTTATCTTTCATCGGCTTTTCTGTTGTTGTTTTTTTTTCATCGGATTTTATTGCTTCATTTCGACTCTTTCTTCTCCATTTCCTTCCGTCCATTTGGGCTCATCTGGTCAATTATTATTCTTTCTCCTCATTAACTCGTTCCTCGTTGTCTTCAGCTTCCTTTTATCCCCAATCGTATTCAGCTCATATTCTCCGATCCACCGAATCCTCGTCTCTGCTTTTTTATCCCCAAATCGATCTTAATCCCCCTTATCCGCAACTCAATCATGATCTCCTCCTCCCCTTGTCAATGACAACGTCATCACAACAAATTCATATTTTCTTTAACTTCGTCGTCCTTATCAATTTCTGCATTACCACCAATTTTATTCCATCATCACCAACTTCGATAACGCCACAAATTTTATCAAACCCACCAATTTCATCATCAACATCAACTCAATCATCAACACCAACTTCATCATCACCTTCTATGGCTCCATTAATTGAATTGGAGCAAACGAGGGCACAGTCGGTGCCAACCCTGGTTGGCACAACTGTTGTTGTTGTGGCTGCTGTCGCACTAATGTCAGTACTTGAGCCACACACACTCCCACACACACACACACATACGCACATGTGAACGAACACTTCGACAAAAACACATTGAGCCCACTCGAGCTCAATCGCAAGAGAATTCCTTCGATATTTGCCCGAGAATCGCAAGAAAAGAAACGAGAACGAAGTGAAAATGGGTAGCGAAGAGTGGGAGGGCGGCAGTCGAGAGCGTAAGGGAGACAGACTGAGAGGTAGAAGCGGGTGCGAGCGAGAGACGGAGGTGGAGTGAGGAGCTGGGATTTCCACGATGAGCCGCCCGACGAGTTCGCAAATGAGCGCAAAAATGTGTGAACCCATTGGTGAAGATAACGCGGGCGGCGCGATTGACATAATTAGGCGGAGGGCTGGGGGGCGTGGCACGAAATCTCATTTCGGTTTGACAGACAGGAGCTAAGGAGTGCCAAAGGGGGCGAGGAGGCGGGCTGGTGATTGGAGTGGCTGGGATTTGAGTGGGCTCCGGGTTGATCCAATTAACGAACCGGCTCGAATGGCATCCCGTATGGGGCGGCGAGGAGGGCCGTAGGGCGGGGACGATATGACACGGACGAAGGACACGTCGGGAACTGGGGCGATTGCGGGGCCCACGGCAAGGACTTTGGCCAACGAAGTGATCGTTTTGAAGTCTTGAATTTGGCCGATGATCTCTCTTTGTTGTATTCGGTAATTTTCCCAAATTAATCAGTCTTCACTTCTCTCCCTCCACAGCTTATGCTCACCTTATCACAGCTTGTTTTCCACTTTCTCCCGCTCATTTACTCATCACACGATTCTCCCCAACGCAGTCAACTTTCGAAACCCGAAACTTATCATCTTTAAATAACTTTTCCCCGCCGATCCCGATCTCGTCTTCCCATTTTAATTACTTCAACACATGGTGGAACCCTCTCTCTCTTCCCCCTTCTTTCCCTCCATAACAATGGTCCCTCTCGTGGGATTTCCTTCTTTGTTTTCATTTTTCGTTTCCTTCGTCGAAATATATCCACGAACTTTGGCAAAATTTCCCCCCGGACTTGAGGTGAAGCTCTCATAAAGTTCCCAAATGAAGTTTCGTACGATTTTCGTTTTGCTTGGCCAGCGAACGTTGTGAGTGAGTGGGGGAAAAATATTAATAGTTTAATGCTATTTTGCTTTACAACTACCCTGTTGGCTTTCGACCCATTTTACCATAATAGTTTTCTTTATTGTACACCAAGTACTTTATTCAACCAATAGTTAATATGGATGTAGTACCACTTTAGCACCAAGATCTTCTACTAAACTCCTACTCTTTGACACTACAATAATATTATTTTTCTCAATGTTATAGAAATTCCATTATTTTGCAATGGTTTTCTATAACTTTTATATAGTTTTCTTACCTATTTTCCTGTTCTATTCACCCATTTCTACCACTACTTTCTACGTCTACTACCACTAGTTTTTAGTGTTTTGCTGTTTCACACTTCAAGTAAATTTCTCTTACTGATAAGGCTAAAATTTTATGGCATTTGTGCTTTCGATTCCCTCTTTTGTTCGACACGGGCGCACTTTTCTTCAATTTAAGCCACGTTGGCCTTTCGCGCCTCGCCGTGGACTCCTTTAACACGTCACTACTAATATTTTACACTACGCTGCTACTATTTCACACGTCACTAGAACGGCGAGGCGGCCACGGCGGGCGGGCGACGAGGCTGAAGGACGAGGGCGATGGCGGTTGAAGGAGTAGGAGGCGGATGGCGATGGCGGCTGAAGGACGACGGACGAAGGAGCAGCGCTGAGCGCAAACATTTTATGGCTCCCTGCGGATCACATTTCATCATTATATGACTCCCTCGACGAGAGGCTGGCGGTCGCTGGGGGTGTGGCAGGGGCCGAGGGCGAGGGCTCGGGCTTGGGCTCAGAATTATGTATGTTTGCATAAAATGGCTGCTGCTGTCGCTGCCGTTGCCGCTGCTGCTGCCGCCACTAGTGCTGGTGCTCCGGTTGATGATGTGTTGTTGTTGTTATCCTTGTTAGTGGCATAGGGTTGTGGCTGTTGTTGTTGTTGTGGTTGTTGTTCGTCCCCCCAGGGCGCAGCATCTCGAATGTTGCATATTTCTTGGCCAACTCGCTGGCTGACAGCCTCGAGAAGTTCCCAAGGATGAGATTGCGTCGTGGGCATGTGTGCGCGAGTTCGAGTATGTGTGTGAGTGTGTGTGTGTTTGCCGTAATCCAAACAATGGACAACAACAACAACGAAAACAACTACTCCAAACTACTCTATTATAACTACAACAAAACCTACAGCAACAACACCTACAAGTAGAACCCGAACTGGAACTGGATCCGAACTCGGTTGAATGCTTTGATAGATTTGTTGCCCAGTTGCGACGACCGCGGATAGGGAGAGGGGAAGGAGTGGGCGGTGGACGGTGGGCGATGGGCGATGGGCGGGGCAGCTCATCGCAGACAGGGCTTTCAGTGTTCGTTGCATACTTCATGGCGCGCGGCTGCATCAAAAATTCAGTGCACTCGCTGTCGGAGTCGGAGCCAGAGTCGGGGCGCGTGCGGTCGCCCATTTCCGCCGCAACAAAGGGCTCCCGACCTCCGCTGGAGTTGGCCACATCCGGTGGACCGTGGCGGGGATGAGGGCGAGGCCGTGGGGAGCGTGGGCTGAAGCTCAAGCTGAGACTGAGACTGAAGCGGAGGCTGAGGACGAAACTGAGGAGAAACAGAGGCTGAGAGGAAGAAACAGAGGGCGAAGCCGAGGCTGAGAGGATGAAACCGAGGCTGGGTCGGGGGCCGCGGCTTCACCAGGGGGCGCAGATGGCAAGATAATGAAATTGTAAATGTGAGCGTTGGGGAGGAGCCGCCCAGTGGCGAAGGACAAGGTTTTCCAGGATTTGAGAGGGCGTGTCAGATGCACGTTCAGTGCACGAAAATGCCGCTCGAGCGCGACAACGCAGGATGAGCAGGAAAGCAATGAGACACAGGGGAAAATACGGGGAACGGGAAGGCGAGAAAGATGATTAAACGACAAATGGGTTGAGAGATTATAGTGAGAGGGGGAATTTGTGCTTATTTTGTTCTTCTTCTAGCTGTGGTGGCAGACGAAATTGCAGGATTTACACAAGGACACAATTCGAAAAATAAATATAGAAAGTGTGGTGAAGAATGGTCAAAGAAATTGTCAAAACTATCATGAGAAACGAACGATTAAATTGAGTTTACAAAGCGACAAAAAAATCAGTAAAAAAAGGAAGCTACCAGAGTCAAGCCGAAATTGGAGTTTAAACTTTATAGTCTGAATGCGAAATATTCTGGAAGTTTGGGGGAGTTTCCTTTAAGTGCTCGCTTTCGTGCTAATTGGGAGCCGGGCGAAGTTGAGGAATTCCTTCCGACCACTGCCGGACTTCCGGGCTTCCGGAAATCCATCATCGTCGCCATCGCCATCGCTATCCTGGCTGTCATTCATCCGTTTTAGGGCTCTCTTTCTCGCTCTCGCTTTCGGGGTCCGAATTTTCCGAAGTGTTGCGGTCGATTTTTGTGGTTTCAACACTTGTCCTTTCTTGTTGTAATTGTTTTCTTGTTGTTGTTACTTTTGTGAAAGTGTTGTTTTTGCTTTAGTGACAGTTTTTGCTCTTGCTGTAGTCACAGTTGTTGTAGTTACAGTTGCTGCTTTTGTTGTAGTCATGGTGCTTGTTAACATCCATTGTTGTTGTCCTAGGGTTGTAAAACTTTCTGCCTTCGACAGATAGTTGTTGCTGCCGCCGCTGTTGTTGTCACATGGAAAAGATCTCGGGCCTGGATTTAAGCTAGCAACGAAAAATCAAGAAATTTCTTCTTTCACCTACTCCGAATCCAGCGAAGACTTCATGCAGAATCCTATTGAGATTTGAGAGACAATTTCATGCTGCAATTGAAATCGTCTCCCTCTCCCTCCCCTCGCCCTTGGTCTCTTTGTCTTTGTTTTCGCTCCTCCTTCTTCTGTCTTTCATGTGTTTCTCACACTCGCTTGCAGCTCCTTTCTCTCTCCTATCCCTCTCTCCCTCTTCTCCTCTTTGCCCCCTGCTGTGTATCAGCAGCAGACTTTTCACATATCCTTCGAACTATTTATCCAGAGACCATCAAACAGTTTTCATCAATTTTTTTCACACATCCGACCCCTCCTCTCTCTCTCACTCCCCCGCTTGTCCCTGGCACCCCTCTCTTTCCAACGCGCCTGCTCTCTGTCCCCCAGCCTCGCATATCTGTGTCTTTATCCCTCGGTCCTTCAATTTATTTTGTGACAGAAACACTTCAAGATGCGAAGCAGCTCCAGACGGACGCAGTTGCAACATTCCATGCTCCGGCAGCTCAAATGGATTTCCGTCCAACTTCCTCCCCCCCCCCCATCTCTTTCTTGGAGCACCCCCTCTCTGTCTCGCTTTCTCTGCATTTCTTTCCGGAGCTTCCTATTCCTTTTTCATGGCCAGGATTAAGGATTACAATTCGAGGGAGTCTGAGCGAGCACAGAAGCCCCGGAGCTCTCGAGCAGCATCGAAATGCTCGCTCCAAGGGAGACGGAGAGCGGGAGGGAAGGAGAGAGAGAGAGAGAGAGAGAGGGCGAGATCGGCAAAGGCTTGCGTATAAAAATGTGGAAATTGTTGAGCGGGAAAATGCACGAAAATACGAGGAATTTTCCGACTCCAACTGCGACTGCGACTCGTTCGGTGCGGAAATTATAATGGGATTTGAGCGAGGGAATCTGCGTATTAGGGGCATTAGGGGCAGAGGGGTCCACGGGGTCCACGGGGTCCAGAGGGCAGGAGGGCGGTGGGGATGCAATTAAAAACATGGCAATGTGACCTGAGTTCACAATGTCGCACTGGATGTGTGTGTGTGTGAGTGTCGAAGAATCGGAAATAAAGACCGACAACAGATGCCGAACGAGATCCGAGGAAGGTGAGGAAATCACGGAGATAATGGTCAAAGGGTGGGGGAATGAGATCATGCAAGGAAGGGGGCAGGGAAAGAGGAGAGGTGAAGAGGGTGGTAGAAGATGGAGGAAGAAATGGTGGAGCTGGAAAACGGGTGAGAAGCAGAGACAATCTTCAATCAGGGGTGGTGCAAAAGGAGGCATGAAGAGGAGTCGAAGTCGAGGAAATAATTGGAAGAAACCGGAATGAGAGACAGGATCTGGAGCAAGAGACGGAGGTCAAGGGAAGGTGGTCGGAAACTAAGTGAAGTTGTTGGAGTTTCACAAGTAGAGTTCAGTAAGAAATGTAAGGAAGCAGAAAAATTCGACTTTATCTTTCAAGCAAGTTTTATTTTGGGCAAAATGATTCAAGTTTCACCTAAAATTCGTGAGATTTGGCTAAAAGACACTTAGCTTAAATGGCAATAAACCAAAGTTAGTCATTCCTAATTACCATATTTCGCTTCATTGAACAGATATTGACAAAAACAAAACAAAAAAAAAAAAAACAAAAAAATACCGAATTCACTTGTAAAACCTTTCGTAGCGAATTGCAATTACATGGATTAAAATTAATTGAATTTCCGAGAATAGAAGGAGTGAAGCGAGGGCAATCGACAAAAACAACGCAAGCATCGAAGAATGACAGAAGCAAAGTCAACAACAGAAACCATGAAAACAGAAACAACAGCAACAAATGCTGTGACAATAAAAACGACATCGACCGATGAAATAACAAAAATAAACCCAAATAACTGAAACGAAATTCAACGAGAAATCGGAATCGAAATCATAATAAAAATCCACGAAGGAAGAACAACAAAGACAACGACATTAACCACAATGAAGATTGGCAGAAACAAGAACAAATATTTGAATGCCAATAACAACAACTACTTAAAAGCCAATAACAACAACTACTTAAAGGCCAATAACAACAAGTACTTCGAGTCAACAACAAGGCAAAAACACGTGTTGCCCAAGTGCTGTCATTTCTGATGAAAACTAGAAAACAACAAAAGAACAACAAAGACAACAACATTCAAAGTACAACAAACACTCTATCTTGAAGTGGAAGGAATTCATTTTTTGGATCTCTTCAAAGATTGTCCTGTGAACACAACAACAAACAAAACCATTTTACCAGGAACAACAATACCAACAACCAACCGGAAGAGGAAGCAATCGCGAGAGCGAGAGGTGAAACACACACTCACCCTCTCGCACTCACACACGCACACAAGGGTGTTAAAAAAAACCCGGCACTCGTGGCCAAAATATTATTTCGCATACCACGCGCAAACAAGAGCAACAAAAACAACTCTAACAACAACGACAACACAAAGAACATCAACAACAACAAGTCGCCGCTTGGCTTAGCACAGATTAAGGGGAGGATAGAGGAGGAAAAATATCCTTCAAGGATATTTGCATAAATGTTTTGCGACGCTTGAGAAAATTTGATTATCCTCCCTGGCCCTTTCCGCTCGTCATGGGCGAGCGGAAAACGAAGGCGTGGAGGGCGAAGAGGATGGGGAGAGAAGGTGGTAGGAAGGTGAAGAAGAAGAAGAAGCACCACCTGCTGCCTTCGACGGAAACCCACTCGTTCACGCCCCCCGACCCACGCCCTCTTCCTCAGTCGTCCTCTGTCGTCCTCACTCTACAATCTCTCTTTCGACTGCTGCAACTCCTCCTATCTCCTGCCTATCTCCAGAGCCTTCGCCTTCTCTGCCTCCCGCAGCTCCTCCTCCCCTTCCCAATTCATCCCACTCGCCCTTCGTGGTCGTCTTCGCAGGACCCGCCAGGAGCTCGGCTCGTCGTCCTTTCCAGGGCGCCACATTCGAATCGCGCGCAAATATTTAAACGCAAATTCATCCGCATCGGGATACGGCGGCCTCCGACCAGGATACGCCGCTCATTACACACAAATCCTGCCGCCCTCCAACGTCTCCTTCGTCAGCACGCCACACCTTCAGCGGCTCGACGGGGTCCTGGTTCTGGGACTCGTCCTTGGCTGGGGAAACTATGCATGCGGAAATTTCGCTCGCTAAACGTTTAATTAAGTTTTTGTTCTTGTTGTTGTCGTTGTTGGGCAATTGTTGTTTTACTGTGGTAACTCCTATCGTAGTTGTTGTTGTGTAAATGTTGTTCTTTGATTCTCGCTGTACTCGTTGTTGTCATTGCTGTTGCTACATTTGTTATTTCACTTGTTGTTGGTCGGCCGTCGTTTTTTGCTGCGGCGTCAAATTAAATGTTTTGATTAAATTTTAATTGCGTTTAATTTCAGAGGAAAAATAAGGTCGCTTTTTAATTTTGTTTCTGTTAAATTCTTGTTGATATTACGAAATTTTAACCCTTCCAGTCTTTGGGATGGAGGTAGAGATGTTTTTCTTCCTTTGTCCCTTCCGGTCGGGAGCATTATTTCAGGAAAATATAACCTTTTAATTATAACTCAAATATTTCCACATCGCGGCAGAAACTTCAAAGGGCACAAATTTTCCCTCAAAAGGCCCTGAAAGTCCGCCTTTCAAATTGGCTTGAAATTGTGGACCTCGTCGGTGGTATAAATTCTGGCTAAAGAACAATGACTGTAAGTAACAATTTGTTACATGCAGTCTAGAAACGAATCTCAAAAATTAGAATAGGAATTAAGTTCTTAGAGTTTAAGTATATGGTATGATGGGAGAAGTTGTGCAAATAGTGTGAAATAGTCGGTAGCTTCAAACGAGATCCAGCAACAACAGCTACTCCAATGCCAAGAATCGTGCGTCGTTCCTGGCACCAACTTCACCTTCATCGACGACTTGAGCCGCTTCCCCCAACCTCTACTCTGAGGCTCTTCTTCGCCAACGCCCACGATTTTGTTCCCAGCCCTGCCTGCCTTCTGTCTCTCCCTCTTTCTCTCTATCCCCATGATGCTACCGATCCGTCCATCCCCCTTTTCCTCCTTCCGACGTTTGCTTCCTTCCTTCCTTCCCTTCCATTCCCTTCCTGCCGCCGCAACAATTAGCAAGCTTAAGTGTCTTTGTGTGCGGCATGAGAAGGAGCGAGAGTGGAGGCCATGAGAGGGAGAGAGTTTAACACAATGAAACATATTTTCCACGCAACACGAACATTTGGGAAATTATTGCATATAAATTTTCCCGCAACATAAAAACATGCATCGAGCGGGAGGAGGCCGAAGGGATGCTGAAGACGAAGGAGCACAAGTCGAGGAAATAGGGAGCGGTAGGAGTAAAAGGGAGTGAGAGAGAGCTGTAGGAGAGGAAGCATCAGATGTGGAAGCAACACGACGAGGAGTTTTGGGCGAGGTCAGAAAAGGCAAGCGAGGCGATAGCGATGGCGATAGCGATAGCGAGGACGCAGAACAAAAACGAGAAATGAAAACGTTTCACACAAATTTTAAATTCGCCGGGTCGAAGGGGGCTCGAGCTCGCCAGGCGGTGCAAATTAAGGGAATTCATTACCCGACGATGGAGAGGGCTGTGCGAGGAGGCAGAGGTCGAAAGGAGCAAGCGAATAATGCAATGGATGGTGCGGGAATGCAGGAGTAGGGAGAGGGCATTGAGTTTGGACGATGGTGGCAGGGATCGCCAGGCATGTGGAGGACAAGGAGGAGGAGAAGACGATGGAGGTGGGTTGGATAGAGGTTGGTAGGGAGAAGGTTGGAGTTCAGTATTCAGATTCGTGGGTAGGGTGGGAGGTGATGAGGCTGATCGAGGAATGGAGTGAGCTCGAAAGAGAGGTTGAAGAAAGTTCAGAAAGGGCAGAAGTTGAAGGAAGCGAAGAAAAGGGAGAGGCTGAAGCCACTTGACCTAAGGACAGAGGTCAAAAGGCGGGGCCTCTCTCAAAAGACGAGCGGGAATGTTCACCAGAAGCATGTGGGAGGGAAGAGGAATGAAAAGAGCTTCGCGGCGATGGATCCAGAATCGAGGAAGTGGGAAAATGGAGCGAAGGCTGCGGCCGGGCAATGAGATGCCAACAAAAGGGCTGAGTGATCCTAAGCTAATTGATGCCTGGCCCCGGTTGGGATGGGGAAAGCATTCGGTCGAGGAAGGAAACTGAGTCCTCGCAGTAGGCGTTCTGGGGAGCGATGACTGTAAGAAGAAACACAAACTAATTAGAAAGGCTAGAGAGGGCAAGAAACAACACGAAATATTCCAACATCAAATGCGGAAGGAAGAGCGGCTCATGGGGGAAGAGTAGGGAAGGTGGATGAAAGAGAACTACCATAATAAGAATTGGAGGGAGCAGCTGAATAAACAAGGAGTCAAGTATACGCGTCAAGCTCTCATTTGCTCCGGTATGCCTTTCCTAAGATTCTTTTCCAAGCCTTCCCTAATTTCCTTTGCTCCTACTCCTTTCCTTTCTACTACGCTCTTGTGTTCAGGATGTTGCTCAATCATCCCCAGCCGACATGTGTGCTGAGAGGTTGTTTTGTCTGCTCTCCTTCCATTTTTAATCCCTACATCTTCTTTATTTTTATATTCTTATTTATGTCTTCATTTCAATAGTAGGTTTTGCTGAAAATATTTCTCCTCAGCCGCAAAGTGAGCAACAAGAGAGTGGAGGGTGTAGGAAGAGTTGGAGGAAAATATCTAAACAATGAGTAGGATGAAAGTATAGGAAGAAGCGGTAGGAAGAAGGAAGAAGATGGAGGTGGATGAAACAAAGCAGTAGGATGAATCAGTAGCAAGAAGTAGTCGAAAGTGGGCAGGAAGGAGTGAAGAAGTAGTGCGTGGAAGGGCGGCCGGAGTGGGGCAGGAGGCGGCTTCGTGTAGCCTCTTTGTGCAGACTTCGGAGCGCATTAATTTCAGCAAGTTGTTGGCGCAGACGTTGCTCCTTTTGTTTCCTCTGCCCCGCCTCTTCCTCCCGCCCAATCCTTCCTCCATCGCCGGTCTGGCTTCCGCGGCGAAAGGGCGCCGAAATGCTAATTATTTGAGCTGAGAGCACGAGAAGACGAATGGAGCAGCCGTGGGAGAGGCCGAGAGGGAGAGAGGGAGGACTCCTCATAATAATTATCGCACATGTAGCAAAACGCTGCATACTTCGGGAAGCTGCGGCAGCTGCGAGCAAACGAAAGGACGAATGAATCTTTCCTCCTTCCCTTCTGCCCCAAGGGTAACTCGCCGTAACTCGAGCCAAACGTATTTCGGGTCCTTGCAAACAACTCGACGTTTATCCTCTTCCTACTCCCGCCTTCCCCGCCCTCCCCGCCTTCCTCGCCTTCGCCGACGCCTGACCCGGGACCTGCTCGGTCGCGTGGCAGCAGCTGTTGCAGGTGTTAAGTGTTGCAAATGTTAAGAATTTTCGACAATTTGAGTTTTTCAACTTTTGTGCTCCAGCGAACGTTGTCGTTGTTGTTTTTGCCTTTGTTCTCTTCCTGTTGTCGTTGTTGTTTTAGCCTTTCTTCTCTTCATGTTGTTGTCGTTGTTGTTTTTGTTCTTTTTTGATTCTTGTTTTTGCTTTTGCTTTCGCTGTTGCTGTTGGTGTCGGTGTTGGTTTTGGTTTCAGGAATTATTGATGTTGTTGTTGGTGTGGAAAATTAATTGTCAGTTGGTTGCATAATTCATGTCGGACACGTTCTTGCGAAGCACCCTTGATGATTGTTGTTGTTGCTCCTGTGGAGGTAGAGATTGTTGTTGGCAATAATATTGTTATTGTTTGTTCTTTTGCTATGTGCAATTTTTGTTGTTCTCCTGCTTGTTTATTCTTGTGATTGCCCTTCATTGTTGGTATTTCTACTCTCTCTCTTTCTCTCCCTCTCTTTCTCCCTCTCTCTCTCTCTCTCTTGTTGACTTTGTTATTGCCTCTTATGTATATATAAAAGTACAAATGTTGCCACCTGAATTCTCTTACATAAAGCTGTTAATTACATGTTCTTTTTTCTGAATGGCTACCGGTAGGCATGTTGTTGCTGTCGCTGTAGCTGTTGATACTGTTGACCGCTGCTGCTCGTTATTTTCGATCGACGTTGTTGTTGGCCTTGTTGTTGCCCTTGTTGCTGCTGGTTGTTTACATTCGAGTGTTGTTTTTTTGTTCACCTGCTTCGTTAGCGTTCTCATTGATGTCGAGTGGTCGATGCTGGCGGATTCGTGTAGTTGTTGTTGTTCTTCTTGTTATTGGTGAACGTGGAGTGTGCTGGTGAATGCTGCAGCCCTGTAGTCGATGTCAAGTGGTTGACCTTTGGTATTCCATCCTTTTTATCTGAGCCTTCCATTGCCTGCTCACTGTATCCAGTTTATTCAAATATTTCATCAGAAATATTCATAAAGATCTCTATTAATGACATATGTACCATTAATTTTCTTTTCCATTCTCGACAAAATTATTACTGAAGTTTAAAGTTTTTTAAAAGCAATGAAATCTCTTTTCGGCAAATATTCTAATTGACTGAAATAATGCATTCATGATATGGCTCTCTCTTTCTCTCTCCCGTCGCTGTCTCTCCCCTCTGGCTTTCATGATCACTAGAGATCTTTCGTCCCTCTCCCACTTCTCGCGTCATTCTTGTTGACGATTACCCTGGTTCCCGTCCAGACTCCATTAGCGGATACACGAACCCGGCTCGCTCGGAGCCAGGAAGCGCCGAAGTCTCGCGCTAAATGAATTCTGTCGGCAAATAAAAGATTCTGTCTGTATTTCCGTTCGCGAAAACTTTAAATTAAAAACTCATTTGCGATAGAAATCGTTTCTCTCTCTCTCCCTCACTGGTTCTCCGTTCTCCGGTCGTAAAAATAACGACCAACTAATGCAGTCGTCAGGCGAAAAGCGAAATGGGAGGAAGGGCGAAAACTGTCTGCGGAGAAGAGCGTGAAGACGAAGAGAGAACGGAGGAGTGAACAAGAAGGAGGAGAAGGAAACGAGGATAAAAATGCGGGATTGAAAAATATGGCAAAAAAAAGGAAACTTTTTCCTACAACGTCAACACTTTTGCCGCGATAACTTTTGCCATTACAATGCGAGAAACGCCATCCTGCCTCCATTCTCCCTCGCTCTCTCCTTCGCTGTCCTCCTGCATCGATCTCTGTCTATCTGTCTGCCTGCCTGCTGTCTCTTCCCCCCTTTCTCAGTGTCGTTGGCTGGCCATTTTATCTATTTCTGTAGCATACTTTCGGGCATTAAGTGAGACATCATATTGCGCGATTGAGCCAAAAGTTATCACTCCCCGAATTATATCGGGGCTGCGGGCGGCCCAGTCGAAGGGTCAGAGTGGGTTGAGAGGGAGGAAGAGTGAGAGAGAGAGCGAGAGCGAGAGAGGCGGGGGCTGAAAAGTTTTGGGCCGTAAAAATGTCCTCGCAGACGACGACATAATAATATCTCAGGCGAGTCGGGAATAGTCAGGAGGGACGGACGAGGGACGACCATGGGGGGATGGAGAGGTGAAGAGGGGGGTTGGTGGGGCGGACACGTGTGGGAGCAGAGGCAGAGGGTGAAATGTAATTGGGAACGAAGGCAACGAGGTGAGGTGAGAAGCGAGAGGCAGATGCAGGAGAGAATTCGAGCCGACGTAGCGCGGACCGCAGAGGGAGGAGGGTCGATCGAGGGAAAGGCAGGAGGCGGAGTCGCGACGGGGTCGAGAACGGGGGGCGAACGGACGACTGCCAAATGCAATAATGCACAGGACGAGGCTTCACGGCGGCTTAGATTTTGAGGCTTCGAGGCAACGAGACGGCGAAAACCGGCAGCCGCAAGAGACAGAGACAGAGGCCACGAAAATAGAGAAGCCGGGAGTGACAACGAAGAAGCAGGGAGGGAGCACGGCAGGCAGTTATGTTGTGAGCGCCGTGGCCTGGAGGCCGACCGGTGGGAGGTCGGGGAGGTCGAAAAGGATGATGAGAAAGAATAAGGACGAATTTTGGGGAAAAACTGAAAAATGAGAACCGAAGTAAGGGAAAACTTTGACAGCGCGAACGTGATCGGAAAATTGAATTCACACACACACACGCACTCACACAGATGGACACAAATACACGGGCCCGCAGACACTGGCACGTACTCTCTTACACCGACAGCCAGACGCTGAGGTCCCTCACACACACAAACACACACAGCCTGAGTTGCGTCAACATTTATTTAATTTTTCCTGTCATTCTTCCAGTTTTTGCCGCTCGTTTCCCGCCTTATCCACGCCTTCTCCTTCTCCCCTCTCCTCCCGCTTTTTTCTCTCTGCGTTTTTCCTGTTTTTGCCCTTTTCGTTTTCTTGTTTTTTCGAACTTCCGGTCGGAATTCGGAAACTAAACTTTGAATAAAATGAAAATCGTTCAAAGTTTGCGCTCGGATTGAAGGCTTGTTGTTGTTGTTGTTGATGTTGCTGTTTCTGCTGTTGTCGCTCGACATTGTTGTTCTTGACGCCATTGTTGTTGTTGCTGCTGGTGCCACTGCCTCGGACAGCTTCGCTCACAGCATGAAATCATCAGAAAATAGAAAGCAAATTGAAACGTTTATACATATTTGTCTACGTGTGTATGGGTGTGTGTGTGTGTGTGTGCGTGCGTTTTGTAAAGTTTGCGAATGAGTTGAGGCGAAGGGCAGGAGACCCTGGGCAGTCGTGTTTCTGAAATATTATTGCACAAAAAATTAATCCAATAAGCGCCGAGAACGAGGCGGGCGGCAGCAAGAGAGCGGGCGAGAGAGAGAGAGGGATGGAGAGAGAAAATCGTCTCCGGAAAATCTGAAAATATTAAATTGATTTCCTTTGGCTAGGGGGCATAATTAAAACCACAGCATGGCGTGTTTCTGACGTCTGCTTCCTAAGAGTGCTCCGTCCTGGTTTGCCTGGGAATTTCTCCAGGGCCTCGCAATTTGTGTGACTTCTTACAAGAGTGTGGTTTTTTCAAATTTCTAAATGCAATAAAAATTGATTCAATAAAAAACGCTTCAAACCATACGATTTTACATTGGTTTGAATAACTTTCTCATGTTATGATCAAATGAATTTGACTTTTTCGAAGGGTTTCATTTATTCTTTTAAAATTCAATCAAAATTCAAATTCCTCAAAAATGACAAAATTAAGTTATTCTTGAATTTAAAAAAAGCAATTCAAATCGGAAGATTTTCCACCATTCTCTTCGCCGTCACTGATGACCATTGAAGGAAATGAAGTCCATCGGCTCCTTGCGCCGAGTGACGGGAACCCGGTTCCCAGCCAGTTGCAGCCGGTTTCAACAGGTTGAGGACTTCTCGGCTAAATACTTAATTTGCGTAATGAATTCCGCAGTAGGTTTAAATTCGGCCCCGGGCTGCAGGCCATGGCCGAGGAAATTGGTGGACGTGTGTCGGCAGATCGGCGTGTGAATGTGAGAATGCGGCTGTGTGGGTGGGTGTGCTTATGTGTGTGAGAGTGTGTCTGTGTGGGTGGGTGTGCTTATGTGTGCGATAGTGTGTCTATGTGTGTGTGTGGGTTTGGGGTTTCAAAATGGTTAATTAGAAAAGCACCGAAAATGCACGTTGATCGCTGGTGGCCGTCGCTGTTGTTGTTGTTGTTGTTGTTGGAGCGTTAAATTTTGCAACATCCTGTATCGCTGGCAACATTAGGCCCACAGCACAACAAAAGCAACAACAACAACAACAAATAGTGCAACAACAACTACTAGACTGCGACTGGAGCAAGAGCAACAACCACTGAAATGTGGGCTCGGTTGCCAAGGCTCACGCCGAGCGCTGCCAAGTCATGCGGAGTGCGGCCGGGCCGACGGAGGCGGTGGTGGGCGTGGCGTTCGTGGGTCGGCCACGGACTCGGCTCCGGCTCGGGCTCCGGCCTCGTTGACCGCATTTATTTTAAATGGAATTTCATTAATTCACGAGAACGGACGAGCTGACGTGCAATTGCAGTGCAATGTTGTGAAAAGAACACAAGCACCCAGCAACAACAACAACAACAACAACAACAACAAAAACAACAAAGTGAACACCATCGCTCGGAACAAGAGCCTCGTGACACGAGCGTGGGCGGCGAGTGGGAGGAGGCAAAAAAGTATATCGACTGCAGGGTCTAAATTCGGAATGCTGCATAATTAGTTCGCCGGTGGAAATTGTTCGCCTCTCTCCCCCCCTTCGTCCTCGCTCTCTCACTCACTCCCTCTTCCTCTCTCAGTTTCTACGACGCACTCTCTGCGGCCGACCGCAATCGGGGACACGGCGAGAAAAGGACGAGGACGAACCGAGCTGAGCTGAGCTCGATTGTGGGCGGGAAATTCTTTCGTTCACCGGGCGTATGAGAGAAATTAGTTGGATGATCCTTTGAACTGGCGAAACAGATTCACAAAATTTCGTATACCTTCCGCGGCCTCGGTTCTGCACTCCTTTTCGGCTCGGTGTGCCTTCCATTAGCATTTCGTGCGGAGCGCTTACGTGTTGCTGAAATGGCCGCAAATGGAGGCGAGTCGAGCAACAGCAGCAACAACGACTGCCAGTGGCAACAACAACAACTGCAAGTGGCAACAGCGGCCTCAGCCGCGGCAACAACGGGACCAGGAACAACAGTCGCCGAGTCCCGGGCGCCGCCGCAGGACTCGGGCTCGTTTTCAGTTGACATCCGCGAAATTTAGCTGCGTCCTCGAAGCCCACGCTCGCTCGAGGCCCCACAAATTTGGGCCATAGGCAGCAGCAGCCACAGTAGCAGCAGCTCCAGCGGCAACATCAACTCGTGGCAATAATTTATAACCGATTCTAATGTCTATTTCACAGTTCATTCGCCGAGCGGAGCGCGTTTGGCCGGCAGCTCGTAATTATTCACCGCGGCGGGCGGGGCGAGAGACATGGACAGAGAGACAGAGACAGGGACAGGGACAGGGACAGGGACAGGGACAGGATAACGCGGCCTGTGGGCTGGGTTTTGCAAAGGACACGGCAAATGAAATCGTTGCAAGTTCCGCCTTTTTCGTGCGATTTGGCGGGAATTGTTAATTACTCAACATGGCAAATTCCATTAATTAAGGGAATTGGCCACGTTGAGAGTGGCTTTCGGTGCTCATGGCTGATAATTTATCGACAACCCCCGGCCCACTCACACGCGGTGCAGTCGCGCGGGGCCCCCAGAGTGGGCAGGAGCGGAGAATGAGGGGGAGTGTGGCGGGACGAGGTGCCGTCGGAGCTGGGAGCAGGTGCAATGGGAGCCGGGAGGGTGCGAGGGTTCAGCTGGGCGCTGAACGCGAAACGAGATGGTGTGGAAATGGAGTTGAACGGAAAATCACATGGGTTTGAGGGGCAGTCGAAAGGAAATTGAATAAAGCGTTCGCATTGAAATCGAAGCCAAGGTGAAAGCTGCAATTAGATGCAATTAGAAGTCGATTTCATTATACAGCAATACGGAAGTCAACAGTCGAGGAAAGAAAGAGGCAGGAAGAAAAAATTATTAAAACAAATTGCATTCTTGATTAGCTTGGAATTTAAATCGACAGATAAGAAACACTGAATTTAATATTAATAAAATGAATCTTTTAATTGACACTGATTCGAAAAAGGCGAGTGTAAAATTTTGGTGAAATGAAAAGGAAGCTACAAGGAGACCAAAAACGAAAAAGAGCAATCAGGAAACCATTTCCTGAACTGAACCTCAATTACAGGAGGACAGATTACAGAGGACTTTGAAATTTCAATTGAAATAAACATAGGAGCAATGAAAAAGCTGCAAAATACGTTGAGAGTAGAAATTACATAAATCAATGCCGACGAGCAATTAATTTTGCAGACCCGGCTTCTGCGGCAGCTCCAGGTAGGTCGGCTCAGCTCGGCTCGGCTCGGCACGGGCGCCATTAAATGGATTTAAGGAGTTCGATTTTCAATTAGTCCGCCTTCGCCGACGGCTTAGTCTTCCTCACACTCATCCTCTTGATCTTCCTTTTTGCCGCCTGCTTTTCCTCTCCTTCTTCTCCGTCGCCTCGCACCACATAAATTTCTCATCGCCCGACTCTCCTTCCCCAGCTCTCTTATTATTGTTCTTTTATTGCCCGACTCCTCTAGCTGGCTGATCCGTCCGACTGCCTGCCTGACACCCTTCGCCTTCACCCGTCTGCGCCCGAGTACATAAATATTCAATTACAATCGAAACTTTTCCAATCGAGGCTCCGACGTCCCCTCACCTCTCTCTCTCTCCCTCTCACTCTCTCTTTGTCTGTATATCTGTCTGACTGTGTGTCTCGTTCTCGCTCTCGCTCTGTCTGTCTGCGTCTCCCTCTCGTGGGTCTCGGTGCGGAGCGAATTAGCCCATAAATTTTAAACAAAAACTTCAATTGGCAGCTCGGTACAAACGCACACACACAGCCACACACACACAGCCACCCACACAAAGGCGCACACAAACTCACCGACACACACACAGCCACAATACAGACCCAGCTACGGCTACAGCTAGAGAGCTGGAGATCCTCGCATCCTGCCGATTGCGAGCGGTTCCGTTTCAGTCCGCATTCGCATTGAAATTAAGCTGAAAGTTGCAATCCTCGCCTCTCTCTCTCTCTCTCTCTCACTGTCTCCCTCTCTCTCTGCCTCTCTCTTCAACGCCCCTTCGTGCTCAGGCTTCCTCTTATTGCCTCATCCTTTCCTCTCCATCCCTTCCACTCTCGTCCCTCTCCGCCCTCTCCCATGGCCGACTGCGCTCCTGAGAGCCGCATTTGATCCCGAAACCCCTGCGAGGCTGGTATCGGGACGGGGTCTGGGTCGGGGGGTTCGTTCGTTACCTTGTTAGAGACTCGGTGAACGCCACGCCACGGCCGGGGGTGGGACGTGGTGCATCGGGGCGGGCGGAGATGGCGATGGCGAGCATTTAACTAATTGAATTTATTGCCGGCATTGTGAGTAATGCCCAGGTCGGCAGGGGATGGCGGTGACCCCTGGAAAAGGGTTGCCCCGCACTCACTCACCCTCCCCCCACTGCCCGTGGCTCCTCAGGTGATCCTCAAAGGCACTCGAGCTGGTCAGGCGGCAGCGGGAGGCGAAGCCATCAGGAGTCGTCGTCGTCGTCGTCACCGCCGCCGATAGCAAATAAACTTGTTTGGCCCGACGTGTCGTGTGGTCCCCCCTCTACCCCACCCACACATGCACAGCCACCCACACAGACACCCGGCCAGGTCCCTGCATAAAAAGGATCCACGTTCATTTGCCGCCGCTGCTGCTTCGGGTTCCCGCACTTGCCGACGCTCAGTCGCTTCCAAATGAGCAGCGACCGTTTAAAAAGGAGCTCCTTTCTATGAACCGAGCGACGGACCACCAGGCGGACAGACAGACAGACGGAGCGACAGAAGGGGGAGGGGGCAGACGGGGCGAGTCCTTTCAGCCGTGTCCGTTTAAAGCCATTTGCACATGTGCTGCGGGGAAACATCGACAACAAGCGACAAACGGGCTGATGGACGGACGGACGGAGGAATGGAAGACGAGGCCAGATGAAGGACTTGGGCGAAGGAGGAAGGGCAGGGAAAGAGAGGCAAAAAGAGGGAATGCGAGGGAGGGAGTGAGAGGGCGAGCGAGTGAGAGGGGTAGCAAAGTAAACATTGGTACCTTTTAAAAGCTCGCAACACGCAGCGGAAATTAGTGGCCGAGCCAATGGAAGGACGCAGGAGCTTCCGAGGAAAGGATCGGATAAATATTTGCTTGGCAAAGCGACTGCGGGGAGGGCGGGGCGTCTGATGGAGCTGAACCCCTTTATGAGACCCTTCATCTCGGGGGAAAATTGTGTTTGTTGCAGTCGGTTTGGAAAGAAAAACTTCAATTGGGAGCTTCATGAATTTCAAGGGAAACCGAGGTGGGTCAGGAATCGAGGAGAACTTAATTTAATTGAATTCGAATCGAAATTGAATTCCTTTGAATTCCATTCTTAGTCAATTAAATTACATTTTCAATTTTCTTATTGTTTTCCCCATGTTTCCTTTCAATTCGTCTTCAATCGTTCGACATGCGACCTGTGTTTATTTTTAATTTCAGTTCGAATTCATTTTATTATTGGTTTTTTGTTTTTTTTATTTATTTCTGTTCGAATTAATTTTCTTATTAGTTCTGCTTTCTCAGGAATCCATCACGGTTTCCATACCAAGAAATTCCACTTAACTCCATTCTACTCCACTCCCCTCGATCTCATTCAACTCCAATCCATTCAACTACAATCCATTCAGCTCCAGTTCATTCAACTCCATTCATTTCAACTCCACCCATTTCAACTTCGCCCAGTTCAACCCACCCCAGTCCTCTTCGCTTCCTTCCGGTTCGCATACACCGAATCCGACTGAGCTCCTGCCGTCTTCCGAGCCCGAGTCTGTCTCCCTCCTCCTCGGGCCAATTATCCTGGATTGTGGACGTAATTAATGTTCGGCCATTTTCAATGAGGAGAGAAAAATCTGCTCCTTAAGTGTGTTTTGCTCTTGTTCTTGTTTTGTCCTTGTGTTCTTTTCCTTTCGGCTCTCGGTTCCTGTTTTTTGCCGTTGTTGTTCGCTGATGTTTTTTCTCTGCCAGATGTTGTTGTTATTCTTCTTCTTATTGTTGGCTGCTTAATTATTGCCTTCGCAAAAATAAGAATCTGCAAATAAATTAACTCCTTTTTCGTCGGCATCCGCGCCCTCGCCCTCGTCCCCGTTGCCTTCGTCGTTTTCGTCGGCGGGAGCGGAGAAAAATGAGCAGAGATAAGTGGCTCAAAAGGACGCGGAGAGTGAAAGAGCGAGGAGAGACGGCGGAAGCCAGATGAGGCGAGGGACAGGACGGAGCCACTCGCATAAGCCCGCCGTTTTTAAACGGCTGCTAAAACAGCAAACATATGGCTAACGAGGCCACTGAAACGAAAATAAACTCCTCCTCTTCCCCCTCCTCTTCTCTCGTTCTCTCATCCCCCCTCCCTTCACCCCCTTCCTCGCCCCCATCGGCTTTTGCCGGCCTCCATCTGCTCATCCAGTTGTTCCCTCCGCCCTCTCGTTTTCTCCGCCTCCCTCTCGGCTATTGTGTAAACAAAGCGAACTCTTCGGACTTCCGTTCGTCCTTTGTATTGCCCTCTCCCTCTCGCTCTTCTTCTCCCTCTCAGTCTGTCTCTGCCTCGACTTCTTCTCCGTCAGCCTCGCCGGCGAAAGAGTTCGTAATCGTGGTAATAACGGCATTTCAGAGCCATCTTCAGGCCGCTGTCAGCGAGTGCGCGGGTGTGTGCGACTCTCTAGTGTGTGTGTGTGTGTGTGTGTGTGTGTGTGTGTCGGAGTCCTGTTCGTTTCTGTGTTCGCGTCTGTGTCTGCGAGTGCGGTCGTGTGTTCGAGAGCTGTCTCGTAAAGACATTTCAGTAATTATCCAATTACAATGGCTCCGGATTCTTTCTCTCGTCCGCTCCCCACTCCCCGATTGCTGCTCTTCATCACGGCCTCCTTCTTCACTTATTCGTCCTCTTCTCCTGTTCCTCCTTTCCCTCTTCCCCGAGTACTTGGGGCTTTCTTTTGCCATTTTTCTACATCCTTCGGCCCTTTGTGCACTCGAAGTCCTTCGGCGCGTGTTTTTGAGAGGTCAGTTCTTGGCTTCATCGACGAGAGATGGAGAGGGCGATCGAGAGAGGGGGCGCTAGAGAGGGAGACTGCGAGATAGAGAGAGACAGGGAGAACGGGCTGCACTCTATTGATTCGATCGTTGCATGCCGGACATTCCACTCGAGGAGTTCGCTTAAGTGAATTCGACGGCTGCAGCTCCGTGAAAGCGCAGTTTTCCTGATTTCCGAAGGGGCTCCGCTTCGGTGCAGCGAAGCAAGGACGAGTGAAGAGGAAGACAAGACAAGAGCAGGAATAGACAAGGCGGGAGGAGGAGGTGCGGAGAGAACTGAGGGAACCAAGGGAAGCAGCCTGAATCGGGAGGATTCGAGACGAGGAACGATGAAGTCTGACAATTGCAGTATCGCGAAGGCAAAACGGCAATGAATAACGTAAGGGCAGCGGTCAGTACTGAGGGACCCGCACTGATCCGGGAAAATCCTCCATCACGGTCAGAGAACACATTCATTATCAGAAAAAGGAGAAAAATTAGAGACAAAAGCAAAGAACCCAAAGCTCCAAGAAACTCCAGAAGTGTGAGGAGAGAAAGGAAGAATCCTGTTTCGACTCCCAACCCTCTGACTCCGACTGGCCCCGGTCTTTCCTCGTGTGCACCTCCGTCTCCCACGCTGCTTCCCCTCCCACACAAGTGCAACCTCAAGTCCTTCTCGCCACTGGCTGCTGGCAACTGGATCAACTTCCGCTTGCGAACTGCTTGCGAGCGCAACATAGATAAATGAATGGCCATCATTTCCGTCGCAGCTTTTTAAGCGTTGCTTTCACTTTGTTGTCCGCGCCATTTTGCAAGGTTTCGCCCGCCTTCCCGGCACCTTCCACAGATTCCCCGATTCCTCAGCTCATTCCTCAGCTCATTCAGCCCCCATTCGCCAGCTTCCTACATTCCCGTTGTTTTCTGTATAAAATTCAAATTCTAATTTTGTATTTTGTATTAATTTATATTATTACATTTTTTGTTTTATATTATTTTATTATATTTTTTCACTCATTTTCGTTAATTTTTAATTTAATTATATTTTTATATAAGCACAAATAATTCCGGTAATTTTAACCAATTTTTGTCTCATGTGTTGACGAGTTACAGAGCTGAAATTTATCCTCGCACGAGTTTCGGCACCGCCCCTACACAGTTGTCCTTGTTCGAATTTTCGTCTCTTTCCGTCCTCCATCCACCTTTCGTCTCATTCCCCTCGCCCCTCGTCGGCCTCCTTGCGTTTACATAAGCTGTATTAGTTTGATTAAATTGTCAATCGGATTTGGCTGTCGCTCTCTCACTCTATCTATCTCCCTCCCTCCCACACACTCATGACCCTGTGTGTGACGCACACACATTCGCACACTTGCGCCAGATCCTGCTACAAGCCGATGCAGGTATTTGGGGATTGCGGAGGAGTCTGGCGGAGGCTGGAGCTGAGAGCGGTGGAGGGAAGGAGGGGAAAGCGATATTCGGTTAGTGGGAGAGAGAGAAGAGAGATGGCGTATTCCATTAGGCAAATTAAACATCGATAAATGTAAATATTTTTATCCCGAAGCATCGCCCGAAAATTCAATTCAATGGAGTGATAAATGCGAGAAGTCCTCGGGTGAGGGGGTGTGGGCAGATGAAATAGAAGAGAGATGAATTGACGGAGAAGTCGAGAGGGAGAGAGAGAGAGAAAGATGGACAGTGTGTGGGAGAGAAATTTTGAGTTCCAAAGTCTCGAGTCCCCATGACGTATGAGTGATTTTATTTACGAGATGAATTTTATGCAATATAAATCAACTCCTCACTCAATTACGGCTGCTGAAAGAACCTCCATCCGGTAATTGAAATAAGCATTGGCTTGACTTATAAGGATCTTATGGCATTCATTGTTTGACCGCGAAATCCGGACTTAAGCCGCCAGTATTTAATTCGACTCATAAATAAATTGCGAGAAATTATGTTCGAAATGAGAGAGGAGAGAAAAGGAGAGATATAAAATGAAAAATATGCCAGCTTTGCCAATTAAATGAAATAAATAAATCAAAAACGAAAATTTCAAACCCACACACACACGCAAACACCCACTTGCACGCACCCACACAAAGGCACTCCCACATTGTGTGCAATTAGTTATTCATATCTTGTTTAATTGCCTCGGACGTCTTCGTGTGGCAAATAAATTCCGATGATGATGTTGACAATAATTATACATATACATTTGCACATGTAAATGTGCATGTATTCGTATTGTAGCAATTGGAGTAACTATAACTACAACAACAACAACAGTAACTATTTCAACAACTGGCGAGGAACAATGCATTATATGAAATATTAATTACGATCCAATTATGCGCTTTAATGCGTTCAGCCAACAACAACAGCACTGACAGTGACAGTGACAACAGCAACAATAGCATTTGAGATAATAATAACAACAATAGCTACAACATGGGGGATTACAACAATTGGACAACAACAACAACAATGGGCACATTACAAGAACTCTCATTGGGATGGCGGCAATTGCTGGAACAACAACAACACCACTTATACATTTATATATTATGACTGCATTCAGAGCACCCAGTGAGGCAAGAATCACAACAACAAAAACATTGAAGATAACAACAACAACAACAACAGTGGAAGTAGTGTTAAGAAGAGAATCCGTGAGACGTGAGCAGCAAGTGAGTGAGCGAGGAGTCCACGTGGAAACAGCATGGTTACAACAACAAATACGTGCCGTTAGCATCATCGTCACCATCATCAACATCATCGTCATTGTCATCGTCATCGGCATCGGCATTATCATCATCATGGTCGTTTTCGTTTTCGTCCTCCGTGAAAGCAACAACAACTGTAGCTGTAGCAACAACTCTGGAACTGGAACAAGGATACGTCCAACTAGCAATAACAGCAACAAGAACAACAATAACATCATCAAGAACAACAACAACAGCAATGAAAACAACAACAACAACCACTCCAACACCTCCAACAACGGCAGCGTCTGTGGTTCCAGCCGCAATAGATACATGTGAATATTCGAGAGAATCCTGGCGATGAAATACAATGCGCAGCACACACACTCATACCAGGGACGCCCACACACGCTTACCATATTCAGAGGCGAGTAGTGCTGTGGTGTGGGTGCTGGTTGAGTGTGCGATAGAGAGGGCAACATATGGGCGAAGTCGTGTATTATTGCATTAGACGGTTACTTTGTTGACCGAGCGGAAGTTCTGCACTTTGTTAAATGTTAGTTAAACACCAGAGGGCGCCACTAAACCCTAAACCAACCCGACCCGACCAACCTCGACCCGAGTCGCCGCCCTCTCACTCTCTCCCAGCCTCAGACGATGTCATCGCATCCCTCCTCCTGAGGGCTCTGCAAAAGCACAAGCGATAAAACAGGGGAAAAATTCAACTTCTACGAGGAATCGAGGGTTGCGAGGGCTGGGGAGGAGGGTGAGGGGATGCGCTTCGTGCAGTTGTAGTTGTAAATTAAAATGCTGCACTAAGAGAGAGAGAGAGGGAGAGTGAGAGAGGGGGAGACGGAAAACCTCAGGGCCGAAGGAGGAGGCAACGAAGTATGATTTAAAGGTTTTGCGAAAATAATGAACAGCACTAAACGCAGCATTAGCCAGGGGACACGAGGGACCCAGGCACACGCACACAGACTCAGGCACACATAACAAAAATACACAAATACACGCACACACTCGCCCACAACCGCTGACGTTAATGAACTTGTGGCTTTTTCCCTTCGCCGCTCGCCGGACAAAAAATTAAACCGCAACACGAAGGGATTTGAAGGAACCTGCAAAAGGAAGAAGAACAAAAAAAACGCATGCAAAAAGACACCAACACACGCACACACTCCTGCATGGATGGCCGCTTCCGGTTCGCCTTTCCGGTAAACTTTTGGGCGCTTCTTTGCGAGGCTTTGATTAAAATCAATGTTTTTTCTCGGCTCCCCCTGCAAGAGGCTTGTGGTTGGCATGAGAAGGGGTAGAGGGAAAAGTGAAACAGCAAAAAAGAAGACAACAACAAAAACAACAACAAGACAATAACAACACTATGATCTGACAATCGCAACAACGGAAGCTTTTAACTCAAAAAGAAGAAAAAGATTACGGAACGAGTGTGAAAGTCGGAAAATCCTTCTTTCAGACTTGATTTGATTTGACTCGAGCCGAAGCAGCTCAAGTCTTCACACACATACACCCATAAACACACACACACACAAAGGATACGAACACGAACATAATCGCAAGCACATGGGCGAGAGAAAGAGAGGGGCAGAGAGAGCGAGAGGATGAGTTGCAGTTGATGATTTTCGGATTCTGTTTGGTTCCATTTCGCCAGCTGCTCCTCCACGGAACCTTTCATGTGGACTTGGGTTGGGTCGGGAGTCCGTCGACCATCCCGAGCCCATCGCTTATCCCTCCATCTCCTTCTATGACCCTCCTCCACCCTGGAAAATCCACATAAAAATCGAATTTTCGCGAGTCCTCCGAAGGTCTCTGCGCTGTTGGGAAGGATCTTTTCCTAACCGACAGACCTGCCAATGAGGTATGAAGTGCTCGAAATCCACTGCGAGGTTCCGTCAACGGGGCGTCGTTTTTACGAAGCTTTACGGGATCCTTTTACGAAGCCTTTCTCGACCCTTTAACGGAGTTTTTACAGGATTCTCTCGACAAATCGATTGAAGAAACTGCACACGAATCCTCTTAGGAAGCCTTTCAGGAACCTTCAACCGAGTTTTTGCAAGAATCACTCGCCAAGTCCATTCAAAAACTTCAAACGATTTGTTTTGGGATTTTTTTCATGAGTCTTTCCCCGATTTCATCCGACTAGAACCGAAAATCCTCGATCCAGGCACGACCGACCGACCGGAAGGAATATGGAAAAGGGAGTATGGATGGAAATAATCGAGAGGTAACGAAAAGAATTCCAGATTTCAGAGCCGATTGTGGTCAAGAGTGAGGCCTTCCAGCCAAATCTGGGCAAGTGGCGACCGAAGTCCAGAGGCTGGCGGTCCGGGGAGATCCGAGGCTTCGGATTCCGACGCCTGAATTTCCAATGAAACGACATCAGATTTGAGAATTTCTTCGATATTGCGACTGTGTCAACAAACGTCCACCAGCCGCAGGCGAAGGCATTCGAGGCTTAGCTGGAAACGACAGCTGGCCAGAGCGAACAGATTGATGGCCATAAATCGCAAGTGCTGCGACGTGTGTGTGTATTTGCGCGCGTGTGTGTGAGGAAGTTATGGACGATGCTCGAGCCTGTGCGGCGCGTTAATGCACTCGGCAGGCTCGAGTTTCTCCGAGCTTCGGTTGCGGGTCGGATGCTTATCTTTTAATTATCCTAACTTAAACAAATGCATATTCATCAAAATGCAACGCGCGAGGCGAACGAACGCACACACACACACAGGCAGACGAACACACACAGGCCCTCCCTCATGTACACACATGGATGGCCGGAGACGACCAGCGTGAGGGAAGCTCGAGCTGACAGGCGGACCGGGGGACGACGGACGAGAGACGGGAGACAAAAGACACGTCTCCGAAGATGCATCACGAATTCTCGCTCCCCCTAGCTCCCCCTCGCTCCCTCTCGCTCTCTCCGTCTCTCCAACTCCCCCCTCCTTCAACCTCATTCCCCCGCTCTCGGGAGTCTCTCGTGACAAGGGTCACAACACGTTCGAGGAGCATCCATGGCAACAACAGCTTTCTCCACCGCATAACAATAACAACAACAATAAGAACAACAACAACAACAATAAGAACAACAACAACAACAACAATGACACTGCATCCGTGCACTATATGTAATGAATATCTGATTAATTCAGCTGAAGGAGCAATAATTATTTCAATATGGCTGCAAACAGAATGCGACCCGAATCCCTAATGGGCGCCGAAAGGATCAGATCGGATCGGATCGGCCGAGTGCGGAGTGCGGAGTCGAGTGCAGGAGGCAGGAGGGAAGATTGCGGCCAACAACAACAGCAGGAACACAACAGCATCCACCCGCAATCGCAAGAGCTTGCAGGAAGCTTCGCCGTGCTGAGACGACATCGAGAACAGGAGACGACGTGCCAAGGGTCGCGGGGAGGAGAGGAGAAGGAAGGGAGGCAGCGAGATTGAGGGAAGCAGACGGCGATGAGAAGGCCCGGGACTCGGAGGAATCCGATAGGCGGCTGATGAGGCCGGAGACAACCGAGCTCCGGGCGCTCGTCACCGCCACCGCCTTCGCCTGCGAGCCCACAAAGCCACGGAGCCCGCACAGTGGGTCAGCGGGAAGGCGCCGAGGTGGACGAGGACGACGACGACGACGCCCACAGAACGAGGCTGAGGCGCCTGAGTCGGAGCAGCGGAGGCCGTCGGCTGGCAATCAGGAGGAATCGTTTCACGGCCGGATTATGCTGCTGAGCCGAGCCGGAGGTGGAGGCGGTGGCAGGATTTGCGGCATGACCTCGTGCTCCTCGTGTTCGTCCTTCTGGCCCCCTGGACCCGGCAGCAACACCAGAATGTGTTGCGCCTAAATGCATGCAATGTCTAAATTAAGTTATTATTTGCGATCCATGGCGAGGCTGCCGCTTGATGTATGCCGTGAATGCCTCTCTCTCCCCGTCGGACTGTGGGCCTTCGTGTGCGTTCTGTGTGTGTGTGTGTGTGTCGGAATTTGCATATTCGTTTTGCTCTATGGAAGGCAATTAAGTGTTGCCAACCATGGCGTTCCATGCATTCCATGCGATGCGATTCGAGGCGATTCGAGGCGATGCAGCCTTTAAGGAATTCGCCTTTTGTTTAATGTATGGATTACAATTAATGGTTTGTAATATTGCGCAATTATTGTCTAGGCCGCACTCACACAAGCACGACGGCGTGGCTGTGCATGTGTGTGTGTGTGCGTGTGAGTCTGTGAGGGATTTAAATTTGCATTCGATTGGCAATGAATTAATTAGGTAATTAATCGTTGCATACTTTAGGGCTAATTGATGACATTCGGGCCTTGCGAGGATCGTTGGCGGCATCGTTGTTGTTGCCTTCGATGAGTCCTGCAAATTATTTCCGTCCTCTATTCATAATTAGCAATTCGTTAATAACTGAAGATGGGGAAATTAGAGTAATGATCATTCTGTAATAATTATTCATTACTAAGATTAGTTAAAGATTATTATTCGTAATTCGCGGTGATTTCTTGTTGATGCGATTTTTTTTCCTAGCAGATTCTAATATAATCAAATTTGTAAACATCACTGTTTAAAGTTCCGTAGAATTTTCTAATTGTTCAAAATGCAATTTGCTTGATTTTCTAAATTTTCTAAAAATTCTTGACTCCACTCGCGACACTTCTTCTGACCTCGAGCGAATTTATTGATTTCCAACTTTCCCCAATCCGCGGACGCAGGTCCTTGGCTTCGGTGGCGCCCCACGTGACCTTCGACGGGAGGAGGTCCTTGGATCGAAAACGCAATTAAGATGGGAAGTCCGCCGTCGTCCTTGGGATGCCCGACGGGGACGAGCCACGTACAGGACGGCGATCGGGCAAGGGCGAAGGACACGGTCAAAAGGGCGATAGCGCGGGACGAAGGATGGAAAGAGAGAGAGAGAGAGACAGAGGGAGGGAGGTCGACGCTTCACCTTCCGAGCCAAACGATGCGTGGCGTTTTCATTTCCTTTAAATATTTCCCCACACTCCGGCATTTGTTTTCATCTTCCTTCGCCCTTCCTCCCTCTCTCTCACCCTGTCTCTCTCTTCATCGTGGTTTATATTTTCTCTTTCTCTTCCCTCGTCTCAGATCAGTATTTTTTCGGGCTTCTTTTTATTTGCACTTGTTTTGTATCCGTTTCTGCGCTCCTTTTATCGCTTTTAATTTTCCTTTAATGTTTTTATTTTTGCATTTGGCGTCCGGGGCGTGAGTGAGGGGGAGGGAGGGAGGAGGGCGTTTGTGACGATGTGAGAGGAGCGGCGGGGAGGGCAGGGGGTTGGAGAAGGTGCGAGGACCATAAAAAGGCTGCCCTCACGAAAAAGCCATTAAATAACCATTAAAGTTCCCTTATATTGGCATATTTATTTAAATTGGCTTAATATCCTTTCGGGATCCTTCGCCCTCTCCCTACCTCCCTCCCTCCCACGCTCCCTCCCTTCCTCGCCGCTCCTGGTCCAGGACACGCGCTAACGATCGCCGCGACACCACGTGGCGGTCAGGGAAGGACGAGGCGGGAGGCGACGAAGAGGGAGCGAGCAAGAGAGAGAGAGAGAAAGCAAGCCAAGTGCTTGCGGGCCATCAGCGGGCACTCGGCGTGTGTGTGTGTGCGTGTGCGACGAACGTGCGTATGTGGGTGTGGGGTCGTCGGCGGGTTTCGACGTCCCATCGACCATTCGACGTGTTGACGACGACGACGACGACGACCGACCGACCGCAGCTGGTTCTCGTTCCCAGTCCAACGCCGTCGATTTCCCGAACTTACCTCACATTCCCCCCAAAACCACTTGGGTTCCTTTTGAAACCGAAGGCGCCTCGAGGTGGAGTGGAGTTGGAGCAATTTAATGAATCTCCTCGCCTCGGACCGCCAATTGGCGGCGGTTGCCGCTGGTCGGTCTGTCTTTGTTGAAGCATTTGCAATTCCGTTTCATCAATTATTAATGATTAATTACATTAGTTCCATTGCGCGCAGCTCCAACTCCTGGTCCTCCTCTTCCTCCTCCTCCAACCTACCCAAGTGATGAGGGAAAATTCTTTGACTTCGACTTCGACCCAAGCCACGGACGTCGCCTCGGCCCTCTCGAGGCCCGACGAAGGCTCGGGGTTTCAATTAAATGTTGACAAAGAGGCGCTCACACAGACAGACGGAGAGCAAGCTTCACACACACAGACTCAGACAGTGGCTGTGGCCAGCAGGCGGCCCGGAGGAATCAAATAAATCATGGTGTTTTTCACGTCCTGCCCCCGCCCCCCTCTATCGGTGTCCGGCGGCAGGACCTCGACTCGACTCGATTCGACTCGATCTGATTGCAACATAATTCGTACATATTCCAGAAATTCCACCACCGGCCCAGTGGGGAAAAGTAGAGAGGAGGGAAAAAGCAAGAGAAAGCGAGACCGAGTGAGAGTGGGTGACAATGTGGGGCGAGAGTGAAGACGAGGGGAGGGCGAGAAACAATAACTCGTGTCAATATTTTTCCAATATTGTCGCAAAATAACCGGGAGTCGCCAACGGGGGTTCGACGACTGTCGTTCGGTCCTGGTTGTCGTCCTGGCCTCGGTCTCGCCGGCCTGGCCACAGCATCCTGCTCTCCTCGTCCCGCCCCTCCCCGTTTGCCCGGAGGACCCACACGAGGTCGGGCGTGCTAGACGTCAACAGCTTGCAGCCAAGTTGTCTGTAAATTGAGGGATGCGACAACAATAACAACAACTACCAATAATACCATTACGGTGGCGACAACAGGGACCCGCCATCACAATAACAACTACAACAACAACCGGGACAATAGCGGCAAAAACAATGCTATTGCCATAGCAAAACAACACCAACAATGACATCACATCACAAAATAAGACAACAGCAAGTGTCCTTGCAAAGAAAACAACAACAAAAACCACCGCACAACCACATCCAGTTTAGCAATGACAGAATTCGAGAAACCAAAATATCACAACCATATTTGCTTCCTTTTTCTTCTTCTATGATTCTTGGTATGTCGCTAACATTAATTATAAAGAGTTATCTTTACATTTATCCAAATATCAGGATTTTCGATGGCTTTTTATTTTGATCATCCGACTCAAATAGAGATGTTGTCATTAATTACGATAATATTTCAAATTCCATTTAAAATAGTCATAAAATTGACATTTGTAGAAAGTACTATGTGGCTAAAAGTCCTCTTAATTACTCGAGTATCCTCTACGTACGAATGTATTCATTATTTTCTGGTTTCTCCACAGTCGATTTTTAAGCAAACGAAAAATATTTCTCCATATTTTAGGAAAATATTGATCAATTGCAAAAGTATTTCTTTCTCACAACCTCGATTGACTTGGTTCGCATTAATTTCCCGCTTGCCGTGCTGGAATCTCCAGTTATTGCATTTTTCCTGCATCTCCTCCTCGGCTTCTCCTCGTCCCGGCCACGTCCTCATTAGGCTCAAGTCTCGCATCGTTCGCTCCATCTCCGTCGGTCGGCCACGGCCGAGGGAAGCGAGTTTTTCTGGAAATTTCCAATTTTCGGGCCTATTTCCGTTACTCCGGTGCAACTAGTAAATCTCCAGCAGCAACAAAAACCATCAGCAACAACAACGGACGACCAGGGTCTGCAGCAGCAGAGCAAAATGACGGAGCTCCGCCTTCTTCCGCTCATCCATTCGCCCGCCCATCCATCCAGTCATTCAATCATTCTGCGCGCTCGAACGACTTCCGCTTCCGCCCGGCGCTGGCTTCGCTCACTCGCTCGCTTATCATTCGACGCCTCGCAGCCGAAATCTAAAAACCAGCAAAACCCACCGCAGCAACAACAACAACAATAGACGTTTGCAAGTGCCCAGAAACACAGAGAAAACAACCTCTGGCTCACGGTCTGGCCCGAAGGGAACCGCCGCCAGCGGTAGGAGGAGGAGGAGGAGGAGGCGGCGAAAAGAAATCCCATTTCGAGGGAGCTGCAAATGCAGCCAGGACACACGGCCAGACGGCGGGTGGTGGCTGGAGGGACGACCGGTCGTCCTTGCGGTCCAACCGTCCGGCGGCGGCTGCTCGGGTCCCCAGAGTCGGGCGACGTTGAGCCGGGTGTGCTGGCCGCGCGCGTCGAAGGAAGACAAACAGGACGAAGGAGCGAAGAGAGAGGGACAGAAACAATACGGAAGAAATATTCAATTTTGATTTCATTTGCGTTATTGCCACCGAAATTTCTATGCGAATTGGCGCAAAATCAATTTTCCACTTTCTACTTTGAGAGCACGACTCCGACTTCGGCTCAGCCCGGCCACGCCCCCGATCCCCAGGAGAACCGCGACGCGGGACGGCGGACTCAAAAACCGTGTGACCAACTCACGGACTCCGACATCGACACCGAGGTCCGTCCGTCCGCCGTCTGTGGGAATCGGTTTTCGGGCGACTCAAAGGATTCGCCATGTGGGGCGAAACAAAGTCCGAAAATGGCATCAACTGAAGTCCCCACGAAGTCGCCGGGCCGGGCCAGGCCACCATCTCTGGCTCTGTCTCTGTCGTCCTCCGTTGGCTGCCTCTTTCGCTGCACTCACTCAGACGCAAGGGGTTGCGGGGTTTTGTGCCTTTGAGCCCGGGAGCTCTGGAGCTGCGACTGGAGGAGCGACTGCGATGATCTATGGCGGAGCGGCGAGTGGTCAACCGCACGGTCGGATGGAGGTGTGGAGGAGCGCAGGGATGGAGGACGAGGCGATGCACGGACGAAACGATGGAGCGATAGAAGGACGAGACGATGGCCGGTTGGTTGGAAGCGGGTCAGCCGATCGGATGGACGAGCGAAGGAGGAAACAAACGAACGATGGACGGACGGACAGAGAGCCGGAGAGATGGACGAACCAAAAGGACATACCAAGGGAACAGACATGTGAAAGGTCGGCGGAGGAGGAACCGAGAATAGATGCATGAGACAGCCGGAGCAGCGATGGATGGTCACTCGGCTTAGGAGGGCCAGAGAGGGAGTGAAGAGGTGAAGGAGGAGATTCCGGAGAGCAGGAGGACAGAAGGATGAGCTTCTGGGGCCGCTGGAAGCGAAACGACCGACTGGACGGCGATGGCCAGACGCAGAACGAGGGAATGAGAATCGAAAGCGGTCAGACGTGGAGACGGATGGACAGGCAGGCGAACGGGTGGACAGACAGACAGATAGACAGACTGCGGTTGGACAGACTGAAGCACAGACAGGCAGACAGACAGCGGCTGGACGGACGAGCCCTGAATAAATGTTGGGAATAGGAATTGAAGGCATCGCCGCAGGCGCTGACACCGGGCTTGAGACAAAGCGACGCGACGGTGATGGTGTTGTTGTTGCTATTGTTGTTATTGTTGTTGTTGTTGCTGCTGATGGTGACCAAATATGCGGCAGCTTCTGGCGGCTCGATGGCGCGATGGCCGCATGCGGAGCCAAGAGATTTATTAGGTTCTGCACGAGAGAGGGAGAGAGTAAGACAGAGGGAGATTTGTAGAGAGAGAGCGAGGAGACCGAGGCGACGACGATGCGCCGGATTAGGGGTGCGGGAGGTCGTTTATTTGATAATCGAAACAACAATGGCGACTCCGCCTTCGGGTGGACATAAATTCGGATCGGATCGGTTCGGATCGGTTGCCGCGCGCCCACTTCGAGTGCTTCGAGTCCGTCTGTCTGCACATATGCGTGTGTGTGTGTGTGTGTGAGTGTCCTACGAGTGTGTGTTGAACAAGTGTGTGTTGGCCTGTACGCTGGGGAAGAGCTCGATGGGAAGTATTTTATGGGCACATTTTGGTAACCTTTTATCGATGGCGCCTCGGCGGGCAGCAGCAGCGATTGCGGGGCACACGAGGGGTGGGGCAGGGGCGGGTTGTTGGGGCAAACGAGGGCGGTTCATACGAGAGTCGGGTCGGGGCTCACGAGGCGAGTCCGGCCGGCGTGAGATCAAAGGCTGATTGCTTCATCCTTGGGTGGGTCGGCGAGCGCGGTCAACGTGGCCGACGTCGGTCGCTCGCCCTGGCTAGGCCGGAAACTGGGGGCTGAGTCCAGGGGCAGCGGAAAAATTTGTCATCGCTCGGTGGCGCCTGGGTCGACAGGGTGGGGGGCGGCGACACTCAAGCGGTGCGTCGGCCTGCGGTGCGGCAGGTGGTGGCGACAACTTCGGCCAGGGTTTTCTGACCCTCGCAGCATCTCCATCGCCTCCTTCCTTCTTTCCCTTTCCCTTCCCCTTCCTCAACCCGGGCGCCTCCTCTCGTTTCCACGTTCTCGCCCGCTCGCTCCGTGGCTTCCAGACGACGAGCTTCGTGTCCGCGTCCTTTCGCTTTGCATCAATTGTTTGTAATTCCAATGAGTTCGCCCTTGGGCTCCTCTCACTGCCCCCAGGCGCTCAATTCTTTTTTGTTGTTTTTGTTGTAGCTGATCCAATTTTAGCCAAATCGGCGGGCCTCGCTCGGCCCTGCGGCTGCTCGTCCGGCACGTCGCGTTTCGTGAACCAACCATCGGGGCGCCGACGAATTCCGTCGTCCTCGCTCCTGTCGCTCTCGTCCTCGTCCTTGTCGTCCTCCTCCTCGTGCTCTCTATTTTCGTCCCCGTCCTCCTCTCCTCTCTCTTGTCGTCCTCGTTCTTTTCATCCTCATTTTCGTCCTCGTCGCCCCACCGTTGACTCAGGCTTCGACCTGAAGCGACGGCTTCGACATCCCTGCGTCATGTCCGTGGTCATCCAGCGTCATCGTCGTCGCCGGCGCCGCCCCCTCCACCCCTGCCCACCTCCTGCCCCAGGTCCCTGATCTCTGCCTCCTGACCCCTTCCGCCCCCATCGTCGGCCTTCCTGTGCTGGGAATCGCAATCGCCAAATCCGCTTTCGGCGTGTTTTATTTTCGGACGTCGACTTGCCGGACTGACGGCGGCTCCAGCGTCCTCTGCATCCCCTAAACGCCTCCTCCCTCCTCCTCTCACCGCCCACATACGCCGTCCTTGAAAGGCCTCCCTTGAGCCCCGGACGCCCCTGACCTCGGGCCCGCTCAGGCTCGCCCTTCTCGGTCCCAGGACAATCAGCGTTCCGGCATTAAGCGTGATTGATTTGGGGTTTATCGGCGTTTCTACCCATTGATCTGTGAATTTATTTCATTAAATTCCCACGCAGCGGACTCGAAGCCCTCATTTTGGTTGGTTTGTCGAATCCCACTCTCTCACCCTCGTTCTCTCGAGTTCTCTGTCTCCCTTTCTGTCCCCCGGGCTCTCGCTCTCGGCCCACTATTTGGGAAATTATGTCATTACGGGCCGATCGGGGTGGGAGAAGCTCCGAGTGAGTGGCGGCGATGATCCCGAGGGACTCCGGGGCTTCTGCGAGGCTCCGCCTGCGATGCGATTCGATGATGATGGATGTGGCGAAGTCGGCGACAATCGGAACTCAATCGAGTCCGTCCAGAGTTCGCGGCGGTCGCCACTTCAATTGGCGTCGCGACATGCCGCCAAAGCCACAATTTGAAGGGATCCTTCGGCCTCCGTCCCCTCACTCCTCGCCATTGACTTCCATCCCAGCCACGCCTCAATCGAGCGATGAACTCGCAAAGCGACGACCTCGGCACCAGAAGCCATTAAAAAGGATTTCTTCAGCTCAAGCTCGCAATCCCTCCATCTCTCCAGGCGCCAGACCCAGACCGTTTGATACAATTTTCCCCCCAATATCATCAGCTGCACCCCCCTTCCACATCCCTTCCCACACACCCACAGACGCACAGATACACTGGCAGCCATGACAACTTCATTCCTTCTGTGTGAAGACTCATTAAATAACATTTATTTACGCCAACTTGAGCAAAGTTTTCCCCACTCTCCCCTCTCTTTCACTCCCCCTTTATCTCTTTTCTCTTCCTCCTCCATCCCCCTATCTCTCTCTCGCCTTGCCTGCCTCTCTGTCCCTCCCCCACGCCCTTCCTGTCGACCGACCCCGGCCCTCGCGGCTCCCATGGGAACATTAATCATTTTGGCACAAGCGCTACCCCTCCCACTCTCTCCTCACATCTGTTTCCCTCTCCTTCCCCCACTCTCTGCCCGTCTCTGCCCCCCGATGATGGCTGCCGCCACATTCGTTGTCTCTGTTGCATCGGAATCCGCTGACAATTGACTTGACTTTCGAGCCAACAGCTGGCGATCAGCAACCGGGGGCGGGGCGGGGCTGGTGTCGGTTGTGGCTGTCGATGTGGGGGGTCGGGCGAAGGCGGGCAGAGTGTGAGGGAGACGGCGGGAGTGAGAGGGAGGGACTGAGTTTGATGGCTGGTGATTGTTGGAAAGCCGGCAACTGCATCAAGTTAAAACCTCATTTTTCTTAATAACAAATTTACAAGAAGCAGCCAACTTTCCGCACAGCAAGTCGGAGGACGTTTCCTCCCTCTCACTCTCGCTCGCTTTCATCTCCTGCATCTTTGTGAAATCTCCGCTGCCTCGGGTTCGCGGCTGGGGAGAACGGGGAACTATGAAGTATTTATTTAATATTCCGCACGACACAGTCATCTTTCGACGGACGTCGCTCGCTCGCTCGCTCTCGGCCGTCCGACACACACTCTGTCTCTCTCCGCCACAGGGGTCTCCCTCCCTCTCCGCTCCCGGTCGCCCCCGGCCCTGGTCGGGTGCTCAACTCAGCTCAGAAATAATAAACTCCGAATCGGGCTTCGACTCCGACACCGACTCCGACGAGACTCCGAGGGAGGGGGTGCGGGAGAGAGAGAGAGAGGGAGAGTGGGAACTTCGCTGGCAGTGGGGGCTGGGAAAAAGTGCTGCCAACTCAGAGCAATCCGGCTGCAAATATGATTTATGTTGCTTTTAACAAAAACGAGAAGCATCGGAACAAAACAACATTAAAAACAACAACAACAACATCAAAACAAAAATAGCATCAAAACAAAAACAAAAACAACATTAAATTAAATACAAAAACATCAGAACAAAGCAAAAAACAAAAACAACATCACAACAAAAGCAACATCGCAACAAAACAGAAACCAACAACAAACCATAACTAAATGGAGCGAAACCAACAGCGGAAACAGCAGCAACAACTTAAGCAGCAAAAATAAAAATACGAGGGAGAAAATTCGGAGAAAAAATTACAACAACAATTGCCCATTACACTAACAACAATAAGGAGTCTGCGAATGCAAATGCTGGCAGAAATGGGCGAAAAAAACGTGTTCCGAAAAAGTTTCGAAGGACGAAACGAGACAGGGAGAGTTCAACACACACACACACTCACAGAAAAACACGGCCAAATCCTGGATGTCCTGGAAAGCTCTCCCTCTCGCTCGCACCCCCGCCCACAAGCATTTGGAGTGAATTTTTTGCCACTTAACGTTCGAGATTCTGTGAGAGCGAAAGAAAGGGATCAACTCATGATTCCGTTTCATTTTCTCTCGATTTCATTTCAATTTCATGCAATTTTCCCATCGATTACATTTTCATCTGAATCATTTATGTTTGCAATTAATTGATTAACCAATTTTTTGAATCGTTTCGACTTCACTTCATTCGGTTTTAAATCAATTCCCTTTCATCATTGCCTAATTATTATTTCAATTCCATTTCGTTGCTCTTCAATTCATTCTTTCATTTATCTTCCAATTTCTCTTTCAATTTCTCTTTCAATTTCGTTGCAACATAATTCAATATCATTGCGTTTCGTTACAACTTCGTTTTCGTTCACTCCCGCTCTTCGTTTCATTTGGACTTCATCTCGATTCATTTCAATTTCGCTCCCTCTCGTTCCACTTCAGTTTCTCCTTCGCTCATTCCATTTCAATTTCTTTCGCACTCTTCCCGCCATTTCAATTTCAATTTCATTTCGTTCTCTCCATCACTCCGACTTCACGTAATAATTTGTTGTTAACTTGGCGATGGATTCGAGTGGCTGCGGACGATGGAAGTGGGGGTTGGAGGAGGATCGGCAGGAAGGAGGAGCAAAGAATAGAAGGAAAAGAGGGGAGGAAGAAGAGGGGAGGAAGAAGAGGGGAGGAAGAAGAGAGGAGCTTGAAGTGAAGGAAGCGAGGGAAGCGGGCGACGACGAGACAGGGAGAGCAACAAGGAAATGAAGGACGGATGGCAGCGGCGAGGAGTGGGCAAGGAGGAGAGGAAGGGGGAGAGAGAGGGAGAGAGAGAGGGAGAGAGAGAGGGAGAGAGAGAGAGGGAGAGCGATGAGTGGACCGCGTCGTCCTGCGAAATGAATTCTTCGCAAATGATGATAAATGGCTCATGATTCCTGGCACCCGCCGACCTCCGACCCCGGCCGCCGTCCGTGTCTGGGTCTGAGCTGCCAGTTGAAATGTTCCCCCTGTCATTCGTCCTCTGGTCCCCTCCCCCTGTCCCCTCGCTTGCTCCCCTCCCTGCCGATTCCGCCTCATGATTCCTTCACTTACATTTTCCCTTGTAATTTGTTATTACTTTCAGCCACTGTTTGAGTCTCGTCAGTGTTTAAAATATTATTTCAAATTTATTTCTCTTTTTCATTTTTTTTCACTCCCATTTCAATTGGATTTTTATAGTTGCCATTAGAGTCCAGTTATTCAGGGCTTCATTTGGTGTTTACGTTTTTTGTTATATTTTTCAAAATATTTATTTTGTACATCACACATTCCTTTTTTTAAATTCCACACTTATTTCATTCATTCAACATGGATTTTGGCTTTATATTAATCGACTTATTTTTCTTCTCGCATTTCTCTCATTCCTCACGCGACTCCATTTCCACATCAGTTAATGTGGGTCTCTTTTCCTCTCTCTCACTCACTCTCTCTCTCTCTCGTTTTCTCCCTCTCCCGCCCCTCTGTTCCGTTTTCATCATTCCCCGGACACCTTTGCAGGAAGTTTTTAATTTTATTAAAGTTCGGGGGAAAATTCATCAACGTGAGTTGATGGGAAAATATATATATGAACAGGAAGAACAAGAACAGCAACAACAGCAAGTAGAACAACATTAACAACAACAACAGCAAGAAAAAGAACACGAACAACAACAACGACAACGACGGGCGCACCATCGACAAGTGAGAACTTTTTTGTTTCAATCTCTCCCCCTCTCTCGCTCTCTCCCTCTTTCACGTGAGTCGTCACTTTTGTTGTTGCTGTAGCGAGGTGCTGCCATGCGTGCAATTGACAGACTGACAGGTTGCTCGACTGACAAGTGCGCAACACCTGGGCACGTCGTCGTTGTTGTTGTCGTCGCTGCTGTTGAAACCCCTGGAACAGAATTTACAAAAACTTGACGGAATCCAGCGATCGGAAGGAGCAAAACTGGCTCTCTTCTCTCCCTCTCCCTCCCGGACGCACTCCCTGCCAGGCTTCGCCATTAACCATTGGAGCGGAGTAGGCAGGGAGATGGAAAAAATCAGTCCCTGGATGAAGCCAGAGACAGCTGAAGAGAGGGCGAAGTGGGAGAATAAAGCGAAGAGAGCGAGAAAGGAGGAGGCGAGAAGTGTGGTGGCAGAGCGGTGAGAGGGGAAAATCAAAGAGGTGGTGGGAGAAAAGAATGGCAACATTCCTCGTCTCGAGCCACTGCAAGCCGCAAATTTGTCCAGGAAACTCGTCTCAGTGGCAAACTTCAGTCCTCGCCATTCCGCAGCATTCCGGCGGCGAGAAGTCTTTAAGCCTGGCCTAATCCAGCGCCAATTGACCGAGGATGCCCGACTCCAGGAGCCATAAAGGAGGAATGAAAACAATTGCTCGTAATTTGCTCGGTTCGAGAATTCTTGTGGTGAAATTCCTGACGATGTTTTTTCACAAATAATTTCCATATCCGTTGACGAAGTTGCAAACGCCGTGATGTGTTCATTTGCTGTTGTTGTTGTTCACAGTTTTCCCTTCGTTTTCATTTTCCTCTCGTCCTCGTTTCCTACCCTACTCCCAGTCAATCGTTGTCAACGTTACGTCCATTCGCAGCCTCGCTTTCCTCGTCGACTTAGGTTTCGTCCTCGACCCAGTTCTCGTCTTCTCTTCAAACGCGTTCGGTTTTATTTTCGGTCATCTGCGACCGCACCTCCCTCGCTCCCTTTCTCTCCTCTCCTCCCTCTCCGTCCTTGCCCTTGATCTTTTCTTCATCACCTCGGCTGTGTCGGGATCTTCGCCTTTTTCTCGTTTCTTTGGAAATAATCTTCGTGTTCTCCCCCGTGATGTCTGTTCCCACGTCTTTCTCTCGATCTCAATCCTTTCTCTCTCAGTCTTCGCTCGCTGAAGTCTCGCCCCTCGACTGGCTCCTGGCTTTCGTCTCCATCACGCACCCGTCCTCGTCTTCAGCCTGCGAGGTCTGCCGTCGCAGGCCTCATTGTCTTCTACTTCTCCTTCGCTCCCTTATGCCGGATTCTCGCCTTCGCCTGTATCTTCACCGTCGCCTGCATCCTCTTCTTTATCGTCGTCCTCGCCTTTTCCTCCGCCTCTCGTCTTTATTTTCATTTAATCTCTCGCCGAGAATATTTCCAAAGAAACTTTATCCTTATCCTTCATACCTGCCAACAATGAGCCGGTATGTGTGTGTGTGTGTGGCTTGGAGGCAGCATGTGTGCGTTAGTGTGGCTGCGGGATTATGTGTGTGGGCCGCCGAGAAGGAGAGGATGTGTGTGTGTGTGTGCGTAATTTGAGCGTTGCTCAAAATTGAATTTCTTCACGCATTTATCACAAAATAACGAGCTATAAATGGTGTTATAATAACATTAAGAGCTCACCAACCCCCTCACACACTCTCCACTATCTCGCTCACACTCTCGTCCTCCCGCACACGCTCACACATCACCATTACCTCACTCACGTGGACGGATCAGCCCTGGAGAGCCTTCGAGTCGGAGTCTGCGAGCGAAACCAGCGGGAGCGAGATTTTCTCCAAGTAATAGCGAGGAGAGGAATTCTAAAGAACTAGAGACGCCATCGAGGAGGCGATCAGAAGGCGGATGGGGGGGGGGGGAGGAGACAGTAAGTGTAGGCCAGATAGCGATGGAGTCAACTTCGCCCCCAATCGCAGGACATCAGAAAGCCATCGAGGCCCGTCGTCGCTCATCATTCATTCGTTTTTGGTTTTTTGTCGATCCTCGTCCCCGTCCCCGGCCTTGCCCGCTCGCCACACGTCGCCTGCCGCTGGTCGTTGGTCGTGGGTTTGGCGTCGGTTGGGTCCGCAACTGCGGACGTTTTGCCGGGGCAACGCGTGTCGACAACTTGTCGCGCGTCCCAACATGTCGGGCGGCTGGCGATTAATCACAGGACGAGCCACGGCCGGCCCCGAGGACGGCGCGGAAGACGTTCATTGCGGCGGCTGGACGACTCTACTCGGCTGCTGGCGATGGAGGAACCAACCGATGGAGGAATGCAGCAATGAAGAGGTGGGGGATGAAGAGATGAAGTGAGAAGGCCTTGGAGGCGTGGCCTGTTGGGCGGGAATTCGGCAAATTACAAGGAGCAGCAGCGTGGGCGAGCGGGAGTCGAATCCAACGGCCCGCGGTCGCGGAGCTCTCGAGGTCGGATGGTGTTTGATGGTGTTGGAGGCGCTGAAGAGAGGGAAGGATGCTAGGGGAAGAGCGATTAATTAAGAGTCCGCCGATGGGTAGCGAAGGTCGAAGGGAAGAGAAGGTCGTTGGCATCCGCGCAGCCCGAAACAGGAAGGAGAGAAACAAGAGTGTTAAGAGATGGGAAAGAGGAAGGATCGAGAGAGAAACGAGCGACAAAAGAGAGGATGAGAGGCGCGCCGGGAGCGGAAGTGAATGGCGGAAAAAGACTAATTCCGACGAATTCAAGGAATTCCAAGAACTCAAACAATTAATTAACTTCCGTCTTTGACCTCACGGTAGCTGCCACTCTCTCTATCTCTCTCTGTCACTCACGAATTGACCATCGCTCATCCGCCACCGTGTCGGGGTCCTCGACTCTACTCGGACAAAAGAGAAAACGATTTCAATAAATTCCAGGAAGTCCAATGAACGATTAAAAGCACAGCGGGACTCGAGGTTAATTTAAGAACTCCGACGAGAGATAAAGAGGAGGGAGGAGGAGAAGGAGGAGAAGGAGGAAGCGGCAGAAATTAATTTCAGGACGAAAATTAATGAAAAATATTCACCTCCGCTGCGAAGGAATTCAATACAAGTCTCCATGCAATTTTCCCTTGCCATTGTACTTTCGTTCTTCATTGTGGCCAGTGAGAGAAAGAGGAGAGAGAGACTGGAGAATTGATGAAGAGCCTGAGCGGCGAGCAGTCAAAGTACCGCAGAGAGACGAAGAAACGACGGCGGGAATTAAACGAGTGACCGAGGGAACGAGTGAAGGATTGAACGGGAGACTGAGGGAACGAGTGAACGATTGAACGGGAGGCCAAGGAAACGAGTAGCGAGTTAACGAGTAGTGAGTGAACTAGTAGCGAGTGAAGGAATAGCGAGTGAACGAGTAGCAAGTGAATAAGTAGCGAGTGAACGAGTAGCGATTGAACGATAGAATGAGGCAACGAGTGACCGAGGGATGGATCGCGAAATGGGAGCGAGAAGTGTGAGCAGAAGGAAGAAGAATTCCATGGATATCGACGCATACAAGAATAATGACGAGCAGTTCATACTCACACACACTCCCATACTCACACGCACACGTACACGATCTCACTCCCGATCTGACGCAATTTCGACCGCATGCACGCACTTCAATCCTCAATTCTCGATTTTCCACCTGCTGCTGCTGCTGCCTTCGGCGCGGCCCCAGTTTCAGTTTCTGTCGCCGCCGTGCCGCGGTGTCTCCTTTGCAACCGTTCGCTCTCGTTATGGTCGCCCCCTCTCTCTCTCTCTCTCTCTCTCTTTCCCTCCTTTATTGAGTGGCGTGAAATGCGTTCGCCTGCATGTGCTCGTTTCGTTCCAGTTTGTTTTCATCTCTTTCCATTTCGTTCCGTTTCGCTCTGTTTCACGTTACGGCATTCAGTTTGCTCTTGTTGTTGGCGCAGCGATATTAATACAACAACAATGACAATAAAAACAATAATGCCAATAAGAAAAACAACAACAGTAATAACAATAACAACAACAATAACAACAACATCAACAGCAAAGAAAAATTCTTTATTAAACACGCGTATTTAAACAGCTTTTTTCCCGAAGTCCGAAGCAGATGCTGCGTTGATGTTATTGTGTTGTGTTTATTGTTGTTGTTGCCCTTCATGTTGTTGTTGATGTGGTGGTGATGGTGTTTGTTGTTGTTATTATTGTTGTTGCTGCTGCTCTTATTATTGTTATTGACTGAGCTCACAAAGTTGCCATAGTAATGGTTGTTGTTGCTGTTGTTATTGGTGTTCTTTTTGTTATTGTTGTGATTGTTGTGGTTGTTGTTGTTGTTGTGCAGCCGCCACCACGCTTGCAGCTCACTGCACATTGCATCATCCAGGGTTGCCAGCTCAACGCCAAATGCTCGCTTCCTCTCAATTCAGATTTTTCGCATGTATTTTATCTCTTGCATAACGAGAACATATTCCCATCTCCCTCACTCCCTCTCTCTCTCTCTCTCTCTCTCCCTGTCCACGTGCACTTTTGGTTTTGAAAATTTTAACGAGGAATTTTTCGGGACTTTTGCCCCAATTAAAACCCACACACACACACACACACATGTACGCAAATCGCCTGCACACATTCGAAAAACCTCGCGAGCCCTGAAAAGCTCTTGTTGTTGTTGTGGTATTTTTGCTGCTGTGGTTTTGTTGTTTCCTCTACTAATTTCTGGTGGCAGCCAACAAAGCGGATTGGCAGCGATGCCACCCTTTTGGGGCAGCTTTTTGTGCACGTTCTTCTTTGCTAAATTTTTCGTCCGATCAATCAATGCATCAACATTTAATTATTCCATTCAAAGTCATTCTTTTCGAAACATTTTTTTATAATTTTTTTTTCTTTTTATTTTTATTTTTTTGCTCTATTCTATTATTTATTTTTTACAATTTTAGAACATTCTCGATTTTCGACTCGAATTTCCGAATTTCAAATTCTGAATTTGTATTCGCTTGGTGAATTTTTGAATTCTGAATTTTGAATCTTCCTGAAAAATTTCGTATTCACTCAATTTCGAAGTTCGTGCTGTTTTCTTTCTCCTTTTTCCGCATTTCTCCCACTACGTTTCCGTTTCCTCTCTCAGCATTTTCAGATTTCCTCTAGCCATTTCTTTTTTTATTTTCCTTCGCTATTTCTTTTTTTAATTGTCTCTCACTAGTTTGTTTTGATTTCTTCCCGCTATCTTTTTTCAATTTTCCCCACTACTTCTTCTCACTTTCTCCCCCTGTCTTCTGTTCCGATAACGGCGCGTTTCAAAGCCGTCACGCCCCCCTCCGCCTCCTCCTCGCCCGCCTTGGTGTCGAGTTGTTGGCTCCGTTTCCGCCTTTATTACCTGCCACGATGGTCGGCCGCAACCGTTACAACGCAATTATGACAACGTCTGCCATAACTTTGGCAGCAGCTGCTGCCGCCCACCGGCCCCGCCTTCGCCCTCGCCATCACCACCTTCTCAAGAGCGAGAGATAGAGAGAGCGAGGGAGAGAGAGAGAGAGAGAGAAGACCATTCGAGGTTTCACCCGCTGCTTCAAGTGTTTTCACCATTCACCGCAATCTTCTCCGCAATTTTTCTACACTTGTTTTTTTCAAATTCCACCGCTTTTTCTCACAATTTCCCCCCACGATTTCCTCCTTTTTCCACAATTTCCCCTCCCCCCTTTTTTGTGCTTTTTTCCTCAATTTTTTCTCTCCCTTCCCTTCCGCTGTGATTTCGCTCAACGATGCTGTTATCAACTAATGTCCTGCCAAAGGATATTCGAATTGTTAGCCGCAACACACGGAGGGCGCCATCAAAATGCAGCGTTGCCACACGTTGCGTTAATAAAGTTTTCACCCTTCTCTCTCCCCCTCTCTCTCCCTCGCTCTGCTCTCTTTTTTAAATGCATATTTATTTATCTGATTACGTTGACAACAACAATATTGTGTTGTATAAAAGGACAAAAACACGAACAACCCGGCGATAACAATTCAGTGGCAACACTTGCAGCGAGGAGGGCGCAGGAGGGACAACCAAATGTACAACAACAACAAAAACGAAAAATTAGGGAAAAATAAGGATAAAAAACTGACAGGATATGAAGGAATAAGGAGAAAAATAAGGAAGAAATTATAAAAGAGTATCTGGAAAATGTGGAAAAAATTGTTGTTGTTGCTTCCCACACAGACAGTTGCCCTTGTTGTTTTCGTTGCTGTTGTTGTTGTTGCTATTCATTCACAAAACTGTTGTTGTTCTCGTCGTTCTTCGTGCCGTTGACGATGGTTATACTCGTGGGTAGTGTAGTTGTTGTTGTTGTTGCTAAACTAGAGGGTTTTTTCCGTGACTGTGAAAACTAGATTTTGAGGACCTTCGGATTGAAAAGGAGAAGATAGAAAGAAGTTCATTTCCAGGAGAAATCTCGTCAGCCGCAACTCGCCTTCGCTGCGATTTGTCGGCAGTTCCGGAGTCCTTCTGGAAGGACCCTCGATCGCTCGTCCTCCAATTCCCCTTGAGGAGTTCAGAAGTAATGCTAGGTATGCCTAAAAATGTTGATAACTCTTCAATCTTCCTGCGCTTGTTTGAACTTCCTGCAAATATTACCGAAATTTGTTAAATTATTCAAACATTTGTAATTTATTTCCTCAATTTCATACTTTTCTATTTTACCTTACCTTATTTGTTGGTACATTTTCTATAAAATTATTTTTGTATTCAATTTGATTATTTTTTTATTCTTTTTCATTTCATTCTCCTTAGATTTCTCAAGTTTCACCATTTTATATTTCAGATTTGTAATTTATTTTCCTTACTTTTCAAATATTCATCTCTCGAATTTTTTATTTATTTTTTTCTTATTTTTGAAATTTTCCTCGCCTTCCCGATTTTCTTTATATTCTTGATTTCCAAACAAACCTCACCCTTCTCCCGTTTCTAGCGTTCAGAATTTTCTCGAATTATTTCGTTTATTCCGATTTTCCCTGTTGCCTTTTGACTTTCGTAATCAATTTCTGGCTTCCGAATATTGATTGAATCGAATCGAACCGAGCTCTCGATATTCTCGGCCGATGAAGACGAGAAATAAATGTTGCTCTTAATTTAATTGTTTTTATTGTTTCCGCAAAAATACTTTCGTTCGAATTGTGGCTGAAATTCAATTTCTCTTCGTTGATTTTGCAATATGAATAAGTGTTTTTATTATTTTTGTTGTTGTTATCCTTGTTTCTGTAGTCGTCATTGCTGTTGTTTCAACTGAAAACATCTCCGTCGTTTAAACTCAAATTCGTTTATTTAAATTCTCGAAAATGTTCCATCAGTCAAGGACAACAACAGAAACAGCAACAACCAGCCTATTCGGAACACTGAGAAGCAGAAATGGTGAAAACAAAATTACAAAGAACAGCAACAACAACAACGACAATAGCGACAACAACAACAACAATCAAGAGAACAAGAGCTCAACTCGGTAATCCTAGAATATTAATGTGTTTCTCTGGGAAGCTGGGAATAAATGCGAACGCGGCAGAGGCAACAAAAACCACATAGCATATGACAACAACAACAACAGCGACAATGACAACAAACAAAATGACAAGAAAAACAATAACAACAATGGTAAGAACTTGTGACAACAAATACAACAGTGACGGCAACAACAGTCAGTGTCAACAACAAAGCGAGCAACAATATAAAAATATACAAAAACAAATTCAAATACAAAAACAAATTAAAATACAAATACAAATGGGAATGCGAAAGAGCAACAACAACAACAAAAACAGGAACAGAGCAAGAGCTAAAGCGAGAGCGGGAGGACACGATGACTTATAACAAAAGCCTACCGCCGTCGACACGACAGCTGGAGGCCGGACTCGGAGCCGGAGAGGATTTCGCTGAAGGACGAGGACGAGGGAGAGGGAGAGGAGGAAGAGGAGCAGGAGAAGGAAAAGGAGGAGCACGAAAAGGACGTGGAGGCGGACGAAATCCGAGGTTGGGGTCGGCTCGAGGGTCCGAAGGCCGGCAGCTGGCAAATGAGAGCGAGTCGTTCATTTGCATCGTAGACACGGCAACAACATCAACAACAGCAACAACAAAATTCGGTACTGAAACGCGTCTTACAACAGCAACAACAACTGACACAAGCCCTAAACAACAGCAGCAACAAAAACAACTGCAAGGAGAACAACTGAAACAAGCAACAAAAAGCAATTGCGAATTTCTTCGAGGCAACTTTTCACGGAAGCTTCCCATCTCTCCCCTTGGCCCCTCCACCATGTCTAAATTCAAATCGCGACCACCATCCATCGAAATCCGTCCGCCCTTCGCTCAACGACCTCCGCCCACCGACCTCCCTCTGTCGACCTCCGCCTCCGACCTCTTCTGGAAACTGGAATCATATTCAGGCTCATAATTCATGGAATCATCCATATTGGTTTAATCGGTCTGCCTGGCCATGGCCGAGAGCCAGCGCCAGGATCTGTGGAATTTGAATCCAGTTGTTATTCGTCTTCTTTGCAATTATCATCATCGCCCATTGTTTGCCTGCTCAGCATCATTCATTAGCCGTGTTGCGAGGGCCGACGTCGTGCTGAGTGGAAGCGACTGCGTCATGGGGGCGGGACTTCATCATGAGGTCGGGACTTCGCCATGGCGGCGGGACTTCGTCATGAGGTCGGGACTTCATCATGAGGTCGGGACTTCGTCATGAGGTCGGGACTTCTCCATGGCGGCGGGACTTCGTCATGAGGTCGGGACATCGTCAGGAGAACCGACCGTGATCTTGATAAAATTCATCCTGATCATCTTGAGATTCGTCCTGATCATCATCACCGACTAAAACAAAGTAGAAGCTGAGACAGAGGCAGAGACAGCAGCAGCAGCTCTGGAGCCATCATCAACGTCCTCATCATTTATAATGAAGCACAACAAAAACAACAGCGATTATGTTGTATGCCACCAAAAATGAATATAAAAACCAAGAGCCGAGAACAACGAGCGCGATGAGGAGGGTGGGAGGGCAAGAGGGAGAGATAGAGAGAGGGCGAGAGTGAGAGCAAGGGAAGGAGGGACCAAAAAGTGTGGAATATTAAAAGAGCTTCCAGAATAATGCGCTGTAGAACAAGATGAATGATAGCAATGACGATGAAGCAAGAACGAGGGAAGACACCGGGAGTGAGGAAGGAAGGAATGGAATGGAGAAAATGAATGAAGAAAAGGAAGATATTAGTAATTACTCCTGAGGATAAACAAATCGCAAGTGGGGGTCGAGAGAGGGAGGCAGAGAAGACGGAACCAAATTAAGATGGAGCAAAATTGAGACAGAGCGAACTTGAGATAGAATGCGGCGGAGATAGAGTAGTGAAGTAGTGGAGAGAGAACGGCGAGGAGTTGGAGCGAAACCGAGATGGAGCGAGAGTGCTGAGGTGAGCTGAAAGAGAGGGGGAGATAGAATGATATTTAAAATGAAGATTTCTCGGATTTTCCTCAGCTGCTGCGAGCTGGTTTCAAGACGATGAGCGCGCAGTTGGAAGTTCTGGGAATTCGATATTAAAATGAATGAAACTCGAGACACATTTACCAAGATAGAGAGTGAGAGGGAGAGGGCGAGGGCGAGCGGGAGATGATGCAATTTTCCGGTGCTGCGAAATGTGTGCATTTGCAATCAAAGTCAACACATTGCGATTATTTGCTTTGCGGCGGCAACAACTGGGCAAATAGCTGCAATTATAGTGCAAATGACAACAACAAAACCAATAACAACATCATCATGAACAACAACATCATCGTCAACAACTCTCCTTGACTGAAAATTTCCTCAGGATCCTCACGAAATTTCGCCGCTAACCCGGTTGCGTCGACGTTTAGAAGGGAATTAAATTTGCTATTGAATTACGAGATATTTGCATGGGGAACGAAAGCGTAGTCAAAACGCACCGCAACGCAACGTAACGCGAGGTAACGTCATGTAACGTAACGAAAAGCAACGTCATGTAACGTAAGGACGACAACGGCGGACGCCTCGGCGCACCTGAGGGCGACGTCTCGAGCTATCGGAGCCCAACGCGACGTCACGTCACGGCACATCACTGCACGTCACGTCACGTTACGTCACTTGGCCCCGTACCGTTGGTACCGTTGTATTAGCTGGCGTCGCCTCGTTGTTTTTGTTGTTGTAGTTGGTTTGTCCTCCAAATATTTCACGGGGTTTCGTTGCGAACTCCGGATATTTCTATGGCTCCCTCTCGCCTCGCTCCGTCGCCCGCCGACTGTCTCTACTTCTCCCTCTTTGTCTCTATCTCCCTCTACGTCTGTCCGCTCCCTTCCTCAACCCCTCCTCCTCTCCCTATGTCTCTCTCTCTCTCTCGGTCCCACACAAGGTATTTTAATCTGGAATGCCTGCGCTCGCATTTAAATTAAAATAGTCGACGTCTCCCTGCCGACGTCGTCGTCGAAGGCTCGACCTCCTCCCCCTCCTTCCCTCAACAATCCTCTCCCTCGGGTCGTCCGCTGCACTCTCTGTCTCTGTCTGGCCCCCTGACCAGGCCCAGCGGGTCCTTCGAAGTGCTTGCGTCCTTCCCGGGTCTCGGAACCGGAGCCTTGCCACCGGATCTGCCGAGTTATCCGCAGAGGCACCAGGGCAGGAGGAGTAAAAGAGAAGGAAGAAGCGAGCCCAAGAGAGAGAGAGAGAGAGAGAGAGAGAGAGTGAGTGAGTGAAAGAGACACCTAACTGGAGTCGGTGAAATGGGGCGACTCCAAGATGAAATTCAATTTTTTATGCAAATTTCTTTCGCCGCCTTCTAAGTTTTCGATTAAGTTTTGTCTACAACGAGACTCTTTATGCGTGTGTGTGTTTGTGCGCTTTAAGCACGTGTGAGTGTGTGTGAAGCGTCCAGTGAACAACACTGAATACGCCTTCCGCCTCCTGCATATTTTGAAATATCCTCGTTCTCGTGCTCTCTCCCTCCTAATCCCGCCTGCATCCAATGGACGTTATCCTGGTCCGCCGAGCCGAGCCGGCCGGGTCCTAAAACTGACACTCATCAGCTCGACTCGGGAGGCGGAGGCGGGGGCGACGCGCCGGAAAGTCTGGCAACACTTAAATAGAGCTTTGTTGTTGCTGGGGCCAGGGGGTTTTTCCATTGTCGGCGGAGTCGTCGGCGTCGTCGGCGTCGGAGTCTCTGTATTTCCGGAGTTGCAGTTGTTGCTCTGTCGTCCTGGTGGTCGGTTTTATTGTTGTTACTTTCGTTGTTGTTGTTGTTGTGGTTTTTATTGTTGTTGTTGCTGCCGAGACTAGTTGCTGCACTCCCGTCATCATTTGCCATCACGCTGCGGAAGCGCTTTCTTCCTGCAACTGTCGGCGCATTCCTTGAAAGTGTTTCCTTGTAAGCGTCGCTCTCTCCACTCCCCCTCTCTCTCTCTCTCTTTCTCTCACCCTCTCTCTCTTTCTCTTGTGTGTGTTTGTGTGTGTCGTTGTGCTTGTCATCCGAATGCATCCTCAGTCGTCGTCGTCGTCGTCGTCGCACTTCAACTCTCGGCAGCCTCAAGTCCCAGGCATCAAATTAATTCAGGGTTTCGTTCCGCCCTCCCTCGCTCGCTCCAACTCTCCCTCTCTCGCCCTCCCTGTTGTTGGGGTTTTCATATTTTTAGTCATCTCCTGCCTCCTAGGCGCTTCCTTCCGTGCTTCCTCCAGGGCTTCCTCGAGTTGGCAACTCGAGTGTTTGTCGTCCTGCGTCCGGGGTGTCGTGGAGGAGGAAAGGCTTTAAAATTAAGGTTCCGAGGACCAGAGATTCGTGTCCACATTCGAGGCATTCATTCAAAATTATTGCAATTAGAAAATTCACAAAATTATTCAGAGGGTTCTGCAGTTCCAGTTTTGCTCTTTGTGAATACAGAGGACAACAGAAAATTCATAGAAATGAGATTATAATTATCATTATTATATGAATTTTTTACAATATTTCTCACATTTTTCGACCATTTTTATTACAATTATCATAGCAATTTTTATTGCAATTTTTGTCACAATTTGTATCATAATTTTATAATAATTATTCAATTCATATTCTAATTTTATTTTTATTATTAATTTATTACAATTATTATTACAATTACAAATGAAATTTGTATCACGATTTCCTACAAATTTAATTCCAATTACGATCACAATTATTCATCGAAATTCCACGGAATTTGCAATTGCATCGAAGGGATGGAAGAGTTTTCCATTGCGAGTTTTGCTAGAATTAAGTATCCTTAATATCCCTGTAATTTCTGTGTCTGTTATTGGGTAAACAATAAACAAATCCCAACAAAAGCCGCAGTCGCCGATTACGACGGAACCACTAATTATTGCCACACGTATGCAGTGTTCATTGCGGAAATCACTCGAAGTATTATAATAACAATAATATAATCCTGCCACATGATGGTGTTACATGGTCGAATCGAGCGATAGGAGATTGAAATAATTTGCGGCTTAAAATGTTCTCCCGCTAAATCACGAGCCGGCCAAACGTCGCGCGATGAAAAATCGCTCCGTCCGCGATGTCGTTCCGTCCACAATACACAGATAATGCACGCACACATGACCAGATACACAAAGAGACATGAACCGGCGTCCCTGGGTGCTGATCCTGGCTGGCGGCGGGCTTAAAAACGGTCCACGGCCGACGACCGCCAAGCCGCACATTCCTCTGGCCACCCCCTCTTCAGGGCCCACACTTCTGTTCACCTTTGGCGCGATGCACAACAGAAGTGCAGCAATGGATGATGGATGATGACGCGGAAGAACTCGTAGGAGTTGTGGATGTGACGAGGATAACGAGGCGGAGATAAGGACGAGAATAATGTGATTGAGGGGAAGGAAGAGGATGGGGATTATGGGAGGTTTAGTTAATGTGGAGGCTGAAAGGAAGGCACAGAATGAAGAGAAGGAAGAGTTTGACGATGAGGGAAGAGGAGGATGAGCCGAACTGTGCGAATTAGGTGAAGGCTGGCGAGGATGGCGCAGAGATGATGATGAACAAAATAACGAAGTTGAGAAAAAGCATCACGACATTGATTTTGACGACTAAGAGCATTAGATATATAATGACGAAGGTGAGAAGAAAACGATACGCTGATGACTACAAATCGCTGTTGACGAAAACGCGACGATGACGATTGGTGTCGACGATTATGAGGGAAGCGATTGTTCAGGAGATTATGGAATAAGGTGCCCATTGACGAGTTATTGGGCGACAGTAGGGAATCGAATTGGGTCGGAAGAACGAGATGATGGAGACGCAAAAAAATTAACTGGCGTTTATTGAGATTTCGGAATGGTGAGGATAAAACCAAATCAAATGAGGAGTTGCCAAGAAGACAATTCAGACGAAATGTTAGTGAATTGCTGATGATGATGATGTCGACGATTGAGAGACTTGAATGGGACTAACAAACACCATGGGCTTGGAGTCACATGAGAAAGAATGTGAATGATTATGAAGGGGATAAGAGGGATAAGCCCAGTGATGATGATGATGAGGAGAACGGAGAATGACCGTTGGCAGTGGCGGATGATGGAGAGGACGACGAGGACGAGGAGGAGTCGTGGGAGAAAGTGAATAGAATGAAGAGAAGTAAATAGGAGGAAAGATCAGGGGAATATGGGGAGGAGGAGCAGGCAAATGACGAGGTTTTTGGGAGGGTGACCAGGGGGTGTTGAGCAGAAGATGAGGAAGGAAAGAACAGGCAAAGTCGAGGAAAGATGAGGGGCAGATGAGGGCCCTGGGACCGTCTCGATGACAGCTGCCGACGAAGCGACTTCTGACACATGGAAGTGAGTCGAAGTCGAAGTCAAGTCGAAGCCAGATGCCGCCGCCGCAGTCGCCGTCAATCGCTCTCCATCTCCCTTCCCGTCCCGCTCTCCATCTCCTCGTCCTTCCGGAAGCCAGAGGCGAGTGCGTTTGAGTGATTCGCGCGAGTCTGTGAGAGTGAGAGGGGAGCTGGAGTGTTTATGCGAATGTGCTGCTTCCTCTCGAGCAACGAACTATTCCAAGCCAAACACACACACGCACGAGAGAGAGAAGGAACCGAGGGAGTGAGAGAATGAGGGAAAGAGCTGGAGATGAGTGTGTGACAGACGAGGAGCGCGCGGCTGAGCGACTGTGGCTCAAGTGCCATTAGCGCCAGTGACAAAATGACACTTGTGTGCGAGGAACAGAAGAATGCATGCATGTATGTATGTGTGTGTGTGTGTGTCGGTGTGCGAGTAGTTGGTTGTGCCTGTGTGTGCTTGGCAACTTGTCACTGTCTGAGTGCGCCGAAGTGTTGCCATGTTGAACTCATCATTATTTAAATTATTATAATGAGAAGTGTCAGAAAAATAGTGAATGCGGCCAAAGGATACAGGGAGAGGATGGCAACGCGAAGAAGGGAGGGCGAATGAGAACGGCAGGGAGAAAGAGAGAGGGGAGCAGGGGAGAGAGATGGAGAAAAATATGGAGTTTCACTTTCAAGTGGTAAACAAGGCGAGGCGAATCGAGGTGAGGCGATGGCGGCGGCGGGGGTTCGAGGGCTTCAGGAGGAGTGGCTCGAGCTTCGGAGTCACCTCGCCGTTTACTCCGAGTTCCGAGGGGGGGTCAAGAGGTCTCCATGTGGGGGGGTGCGTGTGTTTGTGTGCCCGACTAGTGCCATTAGAATGCGTTGGCACGCGATTTAATGAGGACGACGACAACGTTGGGAACACGACACGGACACGGACACGGAATGATATTAAATCGTATTAAATATATGAGGAAATGCGAAGGAAAAATTGTTCAAGAAGGGACCCACAAATGAAACCGAGCTTCGACGCCCTCCTTTGTGGGCTTTTATTTTCTCAAAACACTATTTGGAAATCTAACAACACGCTTTAAACGAACGCAATGTTCCTTAGTTGCAACGAAAACGATGCAAAACGACAAGGGACAGAAGGCAGGAAGGATGAAAGAAAAGACGTAAGCACGAACGAACGTTGCCTCTGTGGCCTGGTCAGTCGGCCAGTCGTGAACAGATCTTCGAGTGCCTCCTGAACCCCGCCAAAGCCTTTAAAACGATTTCGCCTGCAACGAAAGCTCCGGTCTTTAGGCTTATGTAAGAAAATCCCCTCGCTACCAAGGGTCTACTGATGGCAGGGGGTCTACGGAGGGTCGGAGGTGGTCGAAGGGAGGTCGGTGAAGGGTCGGAGGTGTTAGGAGGAGGTCGGATTGTGGCGGAGGAGGGCCGAAGGGAGGTCGGCGGAGGTCGACTCGAGGTCCCGGAACAAACCTTCGCAGCCACACGTCGTTGCATGCATTTAGGCGCATAATAAACCGCAGCCGCACGCGCGACTCACATGCGAACGAGCCCGACCCCACCCACGCACACACACACTCTCCGGCAGAGCGGGCAATGGGGCGAGAACGAGACGGCCAGAGCCAAGTGAGGGAGCGTGGGACGAAGGGCTGTGGTCGGGGAGCCCGCCGGAAACGCTCGAAAGTATGCAACACAAATGCCACGAACGCAACCGCAGAGCACAGAGTGCTAATTGAGGTTTTTACTTCGGAATTGTTCGTGTGAGCGGGAGCGTGCTTAAGCAGGCAGGCGGGCAGGCGGACAGGCCGAGAGAGAGGGAGAGTGAGTGAGTGTGTGTGTGAAAATAGTTGTTGCCGACTCGTTCGCACGGAAACCATTCCAAGTCCCACGCGACGCCCACGTCGAGCGAGGAACGAGGGCGAGAGGGAGTGAGAAAGGCAGGGAGTTATGGAGGGAGAGTGGGAGCGACAGAGAGGGGGAGAGTGGAGAATGTGTAAGCGGGAGCTTGGCGAAAAGTTTCTAGAATATGTAGAAAAATTAACGTCCGACATGTTGAAAATTTCCCTATTCTCTCGTTCTTTTTGCCTTTTTTTGTCGAACTTTCTGCCCAATTAGGCGTGTTTTCCGATGAAGCCAGGCAGGCAGAGGGCGGGAAGCCAGCAGGAGGCGGAGGTTGGTTTCGAGTCCACACTCGAGCCGAGGTCGAGTTTTTGCTCGTGCTTCGCTCACAGTTGAAGCTCGATGAGTTGTTGAACAACAACAAAGTACTGTAAAACCAACAACGAATTGCAAAGTCAACAACATATAAAATCGACAATGAAATGTAAAATCGACAACAAAATTAAAAATCTGCAAGAATAAATGACGAAACCTATAATCTCGAAGATTCCCCGATATATCGTTGGCGAGGAAAGGATTATTATCATTAAATTTATACATAAAATATATTTTTGCATTTTTTAATGCTTATAGTTTATCTGTTTTTATTTTTTACTGACACTCAAGGCCAACTGCAATGCAAATTATAGCGAAAATTGATTTCGACTACAGTGCGATGCGCCCAGAAGTAGGCCGCATTATTTTCACTGGAAAATTCCACTGCGATTGCTCGATGAAACTTCGAAGGTTAATTGAATTTTTGATCGCTGCTTTTATTTGTTATTTATCGATTGCTCGACGATTGTTCTGAACTATGTTCCTTTTTGTTTTAACGATGGGAAAATTCCGGAATCCGGAGTGGAAAAATATCCTATTCATCGATTGAACAACTCGTTCCGGTTCCATCCACTTGCTGTTGAGAAAATTTCGATTTTTATTTTTCACCCAATGACTTTCGGAAAACGAACTGTTTGTTAATGAAATAGGTGAAGAAGTCATTTTCGTTATTGTTTTCTGGAGCCCAGAATTTTTTCATTCGACTATAGCGACTCGTTGCCTCCCTTTCCCTTTATTTTACCTCCCTTTCCGAGGCGAGGCCTCTTCAGAATCGACCTTCGACCTCAAATGTTTACATTTACTTCAACTCTTTTCCGCCCAGACCTCGTTTGTCACCATCGCCTCATACACAATCGTCTCATTCCCTCATTCTCTCCTTCCCTTTCGCACAGTTTCTCCTTTTCGCCTCCCTTGACTCACTCCCTTCCTCTCCGTTTCGCTACCTCCCTCCGTCCCTCCCTCGACCTACCGCCTCGAGTGGACAGAGAGGATTTCGCTTGATTATCGCCAGCTGTGGAGACGAGCTCGAAGACGTCCTGGCGTCCCGTCCGGTCCGGTCCTTCAAGTGGTCGAGCGCTGCAAGAGAGGGGAAATGGAGGAGAAGAGGAGAAGCTAGAGTGAGCAGGACGGCACTACCTGCTATGGACATTCCAAATTGAAAACACTTTTTCAATTTAATGAGGTGCTCGTTCCGAATTTACACATGTCTGCACATGAAAGAGAGCCAGAGACGACGTGAGTGCGAGCGGTGAATGAGTGTTTGTGTGTGTGAGTGAGTGAGGGAGTGAGGAAGTGAGTGAGGGGGTGAGGGACTGAGTGAGTGAGTGAGTGGAGGGTGAATGTGTGCATGCGGTGGAATAGTTTGTTAAGGATAATGGCAGGATATTATCATCCACCCCGACCAACAACAACGACAACAGGGAAAGAAGAAAAACAACGTCAATGATAGCAGCAAAGACAACAACAATAGCAAAAACAACAACAACAACCACAGCAAAAATTACAACAACGAAAACCCCAAGTCCGATCTCTGCAATTTGAAGTCGTGGCATGGGGAGTCAATTTATTTGATTCGCTCCGAGTGCTCTCGCCATGCAGGGCCGACCGACGAGCTAGAAAGAGACAGGAGGACGAGAGGGAGAGAGATGGAGACAATGGCGGCCGCAACGAGAGATCGCAGGCGGTCCAAGGAATCAGGCTTAATGGGGAAATTAGAGCTGATGCGAGCGGAGCAAGCATGCCATGGCATGGAATGAATATGGAAGGAAATTAAACGCATTTGTTTTATTTTCTTCTCTGAGAACATCACAGCTTAATGACCAAAAACCATTTAAAAATAATTAAGTAATTTATAGTACGAACTATAATTATATAAAAATACAAACGAAGAATTTTAGATTTTATACAAATTGTATTCCGAATTATTTCGACTCGAAATTAAATTTCAAATGTTCTAAATTTCAACATTTGATTTTTGTCTTATTAAAATTTTAATTATTTAAGTTGAAGTCATAATTTTTCAACGTCAAAAATTAATCGAAACATTTAGACATGAAAAAACTTTAATTTTGCATTGACTTTGGAAAATTTTTAATTTCGCAAATTTGATTTGGAAATAATCGAAAATAAAAATGTTGATCTTTGTGGAAACTTTAAACAAATTTAAGCATTGATGAGTGATGGGAACTCGGTAGAAATTAAAAACAAAAAACAAAACACAATACAAAATTGAAAGTGTAATTGGCGGTTACCGGAATTGGAGAAGAAAAAACCACCGATGCCCAATTAATTAAGTTACGAGTTAAGTTAATTAAAAACCATAGCTTCACACATGCCAACAACGAACACACACAAACAAGCACGTGCACACACCTGCGAAAATCCCGCGGGCCTTCACACGAACACACGAACAGACAGACGCAAACCCACACATACAAGCCGCAGGATTTTTTCACAACCTGCATCGCGCTTTATGTTAATTTCTCACCTCATTTGCGATCGGCAGCCGCCCGCCTCTCGCTTCATCGCGGGCATTAATCATCGCAAGCTCTCGCTCTCCCACTCTCGCAGTCGCTCTCAGGCTTCTCTGTCTCTCTCCATCGCTCTCAGCTTCTCCCTCCCAATCGCCGAATTTTCCACTGTCTTTTTTCGCCCACCTCCCTCCGGGATTTTACGCTCCCTCTGCCCTTCTTTGACTTCGTGCCTTCGTCCGTCGCTCACCAAGGACGACAGGACGCGAGTCACGGGACCTCGGGGCAAGAAAAATCCTCGCTTGACCCCGACTCATCCGCACTTTGTCGGAGTCGGTCGTGTAATGAATCGATTTCAAGTCCGGCTGCTCTTTCCCTCTACCGCACTCAGTCGTCCGCCCTCGACCTCACCGCTCTCCGCCTCTCACTCGCTCTCTCTCTCTCTCCTCTCGGCCATTATAATTTAATGCAATCTCTCGCACTCATTGTCAATAATTCACGTAAATATTGACACCATTGCCATTGTCGTAAAAATTCATTTAAAATAATTGACAAATAATGGACACTGGGCACATTGTGTCCAACCGCATGTCCCATGAATATTTTAAGTGCTCAAACATTAATGGCATAAAAAGCACACACAAACACACGCATGTACTTATGGAATTAATGCAATACAACAACGCCAACAACAACAACGACAACGCCAACGACACGGCCGCGAACATAAACTGAAAGAGAGCAAAACACGAGCAGAAAAAGAGCCAGGCGAAATGTTTATTGATATGATTAAAATCTGAGCTTCAATTAACGTTGATTTAATTGATTTATTAAAATTAAAAAATTAACCTCGCCATGGGGGCGGCGTCGGCGCCGATGGCGGTGGCGACGCCGTTGGCTTAACGCGATTGTCCTTTAAATCGGCGTATTTTCGAGCCACGATTTCCACTCAGTCAGTTTTCGCATTATGTTATCGGATATTAATAAGATTAAAGTTTTCCCCCCCTTTTTTCAGTATTTTTTGTCTCATTTTCACTCAACTATTTTTCAGTTTTTTCCCCATTTTTACAGAACTATGTTTCAGTATTTTCCCCTCCATTGTTTTCCTCCAATGCAGATATGAATCCATTGATTCAATGTAGATTTTTGTCCTCCATTTCTCCATTTCCCTCTGTGAATTTAACCTGCTCCACAAACCTGGCTCAAACTGGCCGTGATCTACTCTGTTACAAACTATTAATTTTATTTATGTCCAATTTCTGCAACCAACTCCATGGAAGTTAATGTTTTGTGTTTGCGATTGTGCTTGTGATAGCGAGCCAAATATTTGCAATAGTATGTGAATATCATTTAGCTGGGGATTTCGCCTTATCTCATGTTGGCGTGAGATTAATTTTTGCATTTTCCCCAAAATAACACAATAACAAATAGGATGTGATGCTGTTCTCTGTAATGGTTGTCGTCCTCGGGCACTTCCTGCCACCCATCCGAAGGACTTGCCTCTGGCAGGACGTTCCGAGTCGTCCCGGGTCGTCGTGTCGTTGGACGTGCTCCAAGAAGCGCCCAGGATCGGTTGGTTATTATTGCGAAATAACGAACGCTCCGACACGATTACCATTTCTGGCACGTTTCCCGCCCCACCCTCTCTCTCACTCCCTCGCTCCTGGTCGCTCTCTCTCCCCCTTTGTCCCTGGATGTTTTCGCATTTTGTCTGCTCTAATTTATTCGTTAGCAGCTTCCTGCGAAATTAAGATCAACATAAAGAATAACGTGTCAAATTTATCCATTGTCTTCGGCCGGGAAAGAAATCCGAACACGAAAACATTAAATAAACACAAAGGAAGCGAGAGAGGGAGAAGGCATGATAATGGAATGTAGAATGAGGACAGTGAGGGAGATAGACAGAGATGGAAGGATGAAGACACAGGAAGGATGGAGGGGGCGGCCATGGCGAGGAATTCAAATTAATTTCTCGGTCGCATTTTTCAAGCGATTCCTTCGCCACCACAGTCAGCCCTGGATAACGCGGACGGGCGGCTCTTCTTCCCACGCCGACTGCAGGTCAAGGAGTCGACCAGAGGCGAGGAGAAGGAGGTGGAGCCTGTGAAGATGGAGGAAAGTTCTCTATTTCTATGGCGACGTGTCGTGAAATTTACGTAAGAAATTCTGTTGTTGACTTATAAAATAACCAACCATCCGACCGGACGGACGGACGCCGCTCCCTTCGTTACACAGACGCGACGAACGAGAAGAGGACGGCACGAGGTCGTCTTGAAGGAGGGCTTGAGGACGAGGGAGAGAGAAAAAATTAATTCAATTCGCTGCAAGGAGGAAGTGCGGAGGAACTGCTTGAATTATTGTCATTCGACTGCTGAAGAACTGAAGGACTGCAGAGCCGGAGACCGAGACCGAGACCGACAACGAAGGAGGAGTGAGAGGGAGAGGGGGAGAGAAGTGAGCGAATCCTAGATGAGGATGAGAAGAACTCGAGCTCGAGGAACGCGAAAAAAGCCGTGAGTGGGCGGCGAGGAGGGTGTGGGGGAGGAAAAATATGAGCTCGAACAAAAATGCAATGCGAACTTAAATAAATTATGTATGAATATTGTAGTTGTTCTTGCTATTGTTTTTCTCGCTCTCTCTCTCCCTTTCTCTCCCCCTTTCTCTCTCTCTCTATCTCGCTTCCTCTCTCCCTTTGTTTTGTAAGCGGGTTTTTTTTGTCTCCGTATTGTTTTCTCTGGAATATCAAACTTAAAACAAGGACCCACTTTCGAAAGCAGATCTCGAATGAAAACAATGCAAAACCGTGAGCATAACTACAACAACAATAACATCAACAACAACAACGACAAACAAAACAAGTGGTGGGAAAGGAAATGCAAATAAAGGAATCCGTTTCATTAATGAATGTCTGCCTGGAACTTTTGTACTGTCCCGGGCGCGGTCCTTTGTTCGAGCGCAGGTCGTGAATGAGAGCGATTGGAGGAAGTCCACAAGCATCCTTTGTCTCGCTCCCACACCGTTCGCACCGCTCCCTCTCACCGGTTGTCATCCGTCAAGGGGCGTGGCCGTCGCCCCTTCTTTCTTTGGCGTGAATTATCATTCCAAGCCCTGTCTTCGGCATCGCCTCCTTGTGTGGTCCTCATCCAAGCTCTCTTTCGTTTCAATTTCCTCTTCTACTCGGAGGATTTCAACGGTTTTCACTTCTGATCTCTTCCGATCTCATCCTTGGTTTCTAATCCAGAAAGGTATCGTCTTTGATTTTTCACGTTTTGCTTTTTGTTCCTCTCCATTTCACATGCTGCTTTAATTTGCTCTCAATTCCGCTCCATTGGTCCCATCGTTTTCTCTCCTCGATCTCCAGCCCCTTGTCTTCGCCCTGGCCCAGCCTGTCCGAGAAGCCCACGATAAGCGTGAAAGAGGATAAATAAATCTCAATCCCGACTCCGACCCCGACACATGTCCGTTGATCCGATAGACGACGGACATTCCTCAAAGCTGTCACCGATACAGCAAACATATCCGTGAGCAGGAGGGCAGGAGGCGCCGGCCACTGAGATTGAGATGCCTTTGAAATGTCCTGAATCGTCGAACGGCGAATGCCATAAAACACAATTCGAAATAACTGTGCGAAACAAACACAACGTCAACGACAATGGCAATGGCAACAATGACAACGACAAACAATCAATTTTCTTATTGACTTTTCTTAAATGCCAGATCAAGAGTCACTCGAGCGAACGATCTCCGACCAGCCAGACAAAGGCGACGACGATGAGGAGGACGAGGACGTGGACCACGAGGATGATGAGAAAGATGAAGACGAAGATGAGGTTGAGGGCGAGGGCGATGAGGGCGAGACGGCACCCACTTCATCCGCTCCTCTCCACACAAGGACCCAGCCCCGAAACCCCAACGACCCCGCCAACCCCGTCGATCTGCTCCGGCCCATTCCTACAAAGGATTTTGAAATTAAATGGTCGTCGTCGGCGGGAATTCAAAAGGCCAGAGGGGCGGAGTTGCCTCCTCCTCCACCCTCCTCCTCGGTCACGTCGACAGCGCGACTTCTCGGCTTTCGGGAATGTGTGTGTTTGTGCGGCTCGATGCCTTGGCTTTCATAACTTTAACTCGAGTTGACCTTTATTTGAAACAACATCTCGTTACGATGTCGCCAGATAGCAGCGAAGGGCAGGCCGGGTAAGAGAGGGAGAGAGTGCGAGACGGAGGCGCGAAGGAAGACGTGGAAGGGCCTGACGCCGAGATGTGGTCGAGGGCCCTCGAGGGCAGAGTGCGGCTGAGGAGTCAGTCGATGATGCCCAGATGCGGTCGGGCGATAACAAACAGGCGAACGGAAGGACCGACAGACGGAAGGACGGACAGAGAAGCAGGGGCGAAAATATGAAGAGACATGAGCGGAGAAGAGTAAGGAAACGACAAGGCAGAAGAAAAAGAGGAGAAAAGTATGGCGAAATGGGAGGTGACGAAGGCAGAGAAGAGCGTCGAGGGTGGTGGGAGGCAGCGTTCAATAATTTGCAGAAATAAGACGGGTCTCCGCCTCCGTCTCAGTCCCTCCGTCTCAGTCCCTCGGTGTCGCTCTCACAGTTTCGGTCTCACGGTCTGAGTCTCAATTTCGGCTCTCGGTCCGGCAGTTTCGCTCTCTGTCTCTCCTTCCCTCAATCTACCGGTTTCGCCAGCCTCGAGTCTGTTTATTTCATGGTCCTACGCTGGCCCTTGGCCATCGGTGTTTAAGGCCCGTTATCGAGTACCTGGAGACGCTTTGAAAACACACCTAGTCAGCGATCAACGACAAAGACAACACATATCAGTCCTAGTGAGGGCGGGTGGAAGGAAGAATGAAGAGCGGCGAGAGAATTGGGTAGAGGGAATTAAGCATAAAATCCGGGGAACTAGCAGTGGATCTGCATCAGCTCCTTATGCCAGGAGAAGCCGACTCATTAAAAAGTCTAACCCCCTACCCGGACCCGGACGGATATAAATTCATTCCGCGGCAGCGACAGCAAAATCAGGATCTGGATCGGAAACTGCCAGGCGGAGCACAAAAGTAGCCGCGTTCATTAAGATTTCTTTACTCTGCAACTTCAGCCGCCACCAACTTTCCATACTCCATCTCGCTCCCCCTCTCTTCCTCTCCTCCTCCCACTATACCTCCCCCCTCTCTCATTTTCATGCTGCCTTTTTCTGCCTGTCCTCACACTAATATCTTTTACAGGCAAGAAAGAGAAACAGTGAAGAGGGAAGTGGGAAGAAAGGGAGCAGCAACAAAGAATTGAAAGTAGTTTAAGCACTTTAGACCATTATTTAGCACAGCTCGCATTGTTAACCATTTCCAACATTATCCTCGGAGCAAACTTTACCACTTTCCCACTTCCAGAGCCCGGCAAATTCCCCTCGTCCGCGTTCTGTTCGTCGCTTCAGTCTTCGGTCTTGGTTGGCGAATTAAAAACAAAGGAAAGTCGTTACTCATGCTCCGACCGCCGCCGTCCTCCGTGGTCTCCAGGCCACCGAGTCATCCTCGTCCTCGTCCTCATCCTCGTCTTCGCCCTCATCCGCGTCCGCGTCCGCGTCCGTGTCCTCTCCTCGTCCTCGGAAGGAAACAGGTTCGCGGCACGGAAGTGCTTAGCTCGAAATGGCGAACAATACACGTTGACAAGTCGGGGTAAAAATCAAAATTAACATCGTCAGCATCGGCGAGCAGGGCAGGCCAGGGGAGATGCTGGGGCAGAGCGCGATCTAGTCCCGAAAACAACGACCAGGACGAAGGAGAAGGAGCCAGTGGAAGTTCTCGGCAGGAACAAACGAGCCAGGGGATGAAGAGTGAGAGATGAGGAGTGAATTGTGAAGGGTTGAGGGTGGGACAATGAATGTGGACGAAAGTTGCGGCTCCATCATTAAAAACAGAACCGCGCCCCGGGCTCCGAACCCCGGGCCACGACCATCTCGAAGGAGAGGAAGGAAGGAAGAGAACTTCGAGCAAACAAAAGCCGAAACCGCGACACTTCCTCGTCAGCCAGAGTGATGGAGCTGCTGATGGCGCTGGAGTTGATGGCGCCTGATGAGCCCGATGATGGGCTTCGTGATGAGAGCAACGCGATAAGGTCATTGGTGATGATGATGATGATGATGATCTTGAAGATGGTGATGGTGATGATGATGAGCTGGGTGACAAGGTCGATGGCGACGTCGCCGACTTTGACGGCGAGGCGGATGACGATGATGATGAGAACTTCGCCGTCGTAGTCTTCGTGCGACTCTTTCACTTACACTATCTCTCTGTCCCTTTCTCTCTCTCTCCCTTCCCTTTTTCTATGTCTCTCTTTCTAAACCACTAGGTTTCCTTGACTTTTGGCTTTCCCAGGCAACGGTCTTCGAGCCGTTTCTCCATCGCTTCGTTCTGCGTGGGCGCGAGCCACCGAATCCAAGGCAACGGTGAATCAAAGAGACAGAGGGGAAAGAGAGAGAGTGAGAGAGAGAGAGAGGAGTGAGCGAGGCAGACAGAAGACTAGTCGAGTGGCGAAAGGAGCAGTGATTTAAACCATGAGGAAAGAGAAATAACGACGGCGACGACGACTTCCACAACATCAACAACAACAACCATGATAACAACAACAACAAAAACTCTGGGGACGAGGACGCCCACAACAACAAGACAAAGAACAAAGTGTCAGCCAAAAATGACGGAGAAGCCAGCGAGACCGTGGGAAGGAAAAGGGATAAAAGCGAGGTTCACCGGCAGGAAGAGTCTGAAAGAGAGAGAAAGCGATAGAGAGAGAGAGAGAGAGAGAGAGAGAGCGAGAGAGGAAGAATGAGACAGGGTGTGAGTCGCAGCAAAGCAAACCACATAGAAAGTGCCACCGAAAGCGTCCGCCGCTCCTTCGTCCCCCTCTTTCAGCTCACGGTCCTTCATCGCATCCGAGGGATCTTCCATCAACAAGCAAACAGCGAAGCCATCAGTTGTCAAAGCCCGCGGCAGGCGGCTACCAACCGAACCCCTCAAGATCCCCCTCACTCACCCTCCCCCTACCACCCTCCCCCTACCACCCTCCCGTGCTCCACCTCACCGTGTCCTCGTTGAGCAGGCCACGACGTCCTCTTTGTCCTCCAGTTTTTGCGATCTCGTCGACGTCGTCGTCCAGAGCCTCAGCCTCATCCTCGTCGTTGTCGGCAGCTCAACCAGTCTCGAAAGCTTCCCCCAGCATCGGCGGCATCATCAACAACAACAACAGGGATATCAACAATAAGAAGAACAACGGGGACATCATCAACAACAACAAGAACAAGACCAGCACATGGCAACCCCTCATCAAACCGTGCGGTCGACGCTGCCGCTTCTTCCAGGCTCTCCAGGCCGCGACCGGGCCCAGACTCCACGACCGGCGACCGTCGACCGACGACTCATTGACTGACTCATTGACTAACTGACTAACAGACCAACTGAAGAACCGACCGCCTCATTGACAGACTGACTGGGGTCGTCTCCTTGACTTCAGGGAGGGAGAGGCGGCCCGGGAACGCGGGTTTCGATGATGAAGTCGTGTCATCGGCTTCCAGCCGGGCAGCGACGACGGCGACGGTGGCACCGACATTGTGGAAGCAGGATCGGGGTTGGGACGAGCTCTTTTAAAATTGCTAATTAGCTTTTTGAAACAAAACCCTAAATGAGAAGAAGCTGACTGCGGAATTCGGCAAACGAGCGCCGAGCCACCAAAGAGAAACGGGCGTGGAGGAGGGGGAGGAAAAGGCGTTGAAGGGACGGTGAAATTGTGCGAATCGCAGGCACCAAGGTGGGGAAGGAATGGAATGGATGGTGGAAGGAAGGGAATCGGGGTGGAGCGAAAGTGCTTTTGACGAGACGATCTCGGTGAACGGCAGGTGGCTTCGGATAACGAAGGAGGAGGAGCGGGAGAATTCGGTTGGTTCTGATGTTGGCGCAAAGTTCGGATGCTGAGCACAGGTTGATGAAGGCGTTGCTTCTATCGATGGCTGTCGCGGTCGACGTTTGACGAGAGGACGTTGACGACGAGACGGCGAGCGAAGGGGGCGAGTCTCGCGGTCCTGCTACACCAAAGTGAGCCACGCCAGATGATCACGATGGTGAATACAATGATGATCACGATGACACTGATGAAGTCGACGGCACCACGAACTTAATTTACACCGAATTTCCGAATTTCTGTGTGTCGACGTCGAGAACCGAGTGCCGAGAACCGAGGACGAACCCACAAACACACAATCAACGAAGTGACGATATTCCATGAAACTTCTGCCACGTGCCATTTCCATTTCCCCCGGGACTCTTGTGTGGTGCCCGCTGTGCCCTGCAGGGGGTGGAGAAAGGGGGGTCCTTGCGGGTCCCTCGACCGCAGTTGTTTTGATAGAAAATTTTATAACATCCCATTTTTGTTGACAATTCGGTTGACATCATTAGCAGTTGTGGTTCTGGGCCCGATCTGGTCTTGGTCTATCACTGGCCTCTCATCGCCCCATTCTCGGCTCAACCTCGGCTCATTTCCGACCCAACGTTGACACCTCCAGCCAAGTCTTTCTGCCTTGTCTCGGCCTTCTCGTCCTCCATCCGTCCTTCTCTCCAGTTTTATTCCTCATTTCTTTCGTTCTGCCACCTTTTTCCTCAAGGGGCGGTCTTAATATAACATCCGAAAAATTTTGACACTCAACTCAGCACCCCCAAAAGACGTTGTCATCACTATCAACTGCCTGTCGTCGAAATCCTTGTCGTCGTCCTATTGGCCCACTCCCTGTCGCGAGTTCTCGGCGCCACAATCGTCCTCGTCGGCTACACCTTCGGCCCTCATTTGCGCTTCTCACCACCACTGCCGCCTCCTCACCAAATCCCAGTACGATTTAATTATTCGTTCCGTTGTCATAACTCCCATTATTTGCTCCCTCCTCACCTTCCATCCTCTCCATCACCTTATCCCAGCGAACTGTTCTGAAATGAGCTGCTATGACGAAAAGTTTTCAAATAAAGGACTCGATTCTCTCTGTCTGTATGGCCAACTTTTAACGGAGTCTTCGTTTCAACTACACCCCTCAATCTTCGCCAAAGTATTCAAAATCAATTTTTAATTTTTCGGATTTGGGTTGGGTTTTGAAAACCTTTAAACCCTCTACAGCCAAAACTACAGCAGTTAGAATGGCTAAAGTCGAACGGGATAAACTTTCACAATTTCGATTTTCCTCGCCAGCACTCGGCAAATGTTCACATAATTACCTTTACACTGCTCTACAGACCAACCGACAACAGCTAGAGCAGCCAAAGTATGCAAAATCTACTTTTAATTTTTTGGGTTTTCCGCGATCTTGGGGTATCATTCCCGATCGCCTCCTGGCCAAAGTCAAAGCCGGAATCAAATGAAAATTTAGGACTACGTAGTGGAGGAGGTCCTCTTTCATATGTCCAAAAATCTCCTCTCTAGCTTGCCTGGGACGGCTGCAGTCACGAAAACAAGTTTGAAAAACTTTAAACCGCTCTACAGGCTAAACTACGGCAGTTAGAGGGGTTAAAGATGCACGGGAAAAATATTCAAAATTTCGATTTTCCTCCCCAGCACTCGGCAAATGTTCACAAAATTACCTTTGCACTGCTCTACAGGCCAAACGACAACAGCTAGAGCAGCCAAAGTATGCAAAATCTACCTTTAATTTTTTGGGTTTTTCGCGATCTTGGGGTATCATTACCGATCGCCTCCTGGCCAAAGTCAAAGCCGGAATCAAATGAAACTTTAGGACTACGTAGTGGAGGAGGCCCTCTTTCATATGTTCAAAAATCTCCTCTCTAGCTTGCTTGGGACGGCTGTAATCACGAAAAAAAGTTTGAAAAACTTTAAACCGCTCTACAGGCTAAACTACGGCAGTTAGAGGGGTTAAAGATGCACGGGAAAAATATTCAAAATTTCGATTTTCCACCCCAGCACTCGGCAAATGTTCACAAAATTACCTTTGCACTGCTCTACAGGCCAAACGACAACAGCTAGAGCAGTCAAAGTATGCAAAATCTACTTTTAATTTTTTGGATTTTTCGCGATCTTGGGGTATCATTCCTGATCGCTTCCTGGCCAAAGTCAAAGCCGGAATCAAATGAAACTTTAGGACTACGTAGTGCAGGAGGTCCTCTTTCATATGTCAAAAAATCTCCTCTCTAGCTTGCCTGGGACGGCTGCAATCACGAAAAAAAGTTTGAAAAACTTTAAACCGCTCTACAGATTTTCCTCCCCAGCACTCGGCAAATGTTCACAAAATTACCTTTGCACTGCTCTACAAGCCAAACGACAACAGCTAGAGCAGCCAAAGTATGCAAAATCTACCTGTAATTTTTTGGGTTTTTCGCGATCTTGGGGTATCATTCCCGATCGCCTCCTGGCCAAAGTCAAAGCCGGAATCAAATGAAACTTTAGGACTACGTAGTGGAGGAGGCCCTCTTTCATATGTTCAAAAATCTCCTCTCTAGCTTGCTTGGGACGGCTGTAATCACGAAAAAAAGTTTGAAAAACTTTAAACCGCTCTACAGGCTAAACTACGGCAGTTAGAGGGGTTAAAGATGCACGGGAAAAATATTCAAAATTTCGATTTTCCACCCCAGCACTCGGCAAATGTTCACAAAATTACCTTTGCACTGCTCTACAGGCCAAACGACAACAGCTAGAGCAGCCAAAGTATGCAAAATCTACTTTTAATTTTTTGGATATTTCGCGATCTTGGGGTATCATTCCTGATCGCCTCCTGGCCAAAGTCAAAGCCGGAATCAAATGAAACTTTAGGACTACGTAGTGGAGGAGGTCCTCTTTCATATGTCAAAAAATCTCCTCTCTAGCTTGCCTGGGACGGCTGCAATCACGAAAAAAAGTTTGAAAAACTTTAAACCGCTCTACAGGCTAAACTACGGCAGTTAGAGGGGTTAAAGATGCACGGGAAAAATATTCAAAATTTCGATTTTCCACCCCAGCACTCGGCAAATGTTCACAAAATTACCTTTGCACTGCTCTACAGGCCAAACGACAACAGCTAGAGCAGCCAAAGTATGCAAAATCTACTTTTAATTTTTTGGATATTTCGCGATCTTGGGGTATCATTCCTGATCGCTTCCTGGCCAAAGTCAAAGCCGGAATCAAATGAAACTTTAGGACTACGTAGTGGAGGAGGTCCTCTTTCATATGTCAAAAAATCTCCTCTCTAGCTTGCCTGGGACGGCTGCAATCACGAAAAAAAGTTTGAAAAACTTTAAACCGCTCTACAGATTTTCCTCCCCAGCACTCGGTAAATGTTCACAAAATTACCTTTGCACTGCTCTACAGGCCAAACGACAACAGCTAGAGCAGCCAAAGTATGCAAAATCTACTTTTAATTTTTTGGGTTTTTCGCGATCTTGGGGTATCATTTCCGATCGTCTCCTGGCCAAAATCAAAGCCGGAATCAAATGAAACTTTAGGACTACGTAGTGGAGGAGGTCCTCTTTCATATGTCCAAAAATCTCCTCTCTAGCTTGCCTGGGACGGCTGCAATCACGAAAACAAGTTTGAAAAACTTTAAACCGCTCTACAGGCTAAACTACGGCAGTTAGAGGGGTTAAAGATGCACGGGAAAAATATTCAAAATTTCGATTTTCCTCCCCAGCACTCGGCAAATGTTCACAAAATTACCTTTGCACTGCTCTACAGGCCAAACGACAACAGCTAGAGCAGCCAAAGTATGCAAAATCTACTTTTAATTTTTTGGGTTTTTCGCGATCTTGGGGTATCTTTCCCGATCGCCTCCTGGCCAAAGTCAAAGCCGGAATCAAATGAAACTTTAGGACTACGTAGTGGAGGAGGTCCTCTTTCATATGTCAAAAAATCTCCTCTCTAGCTTGCCTGGGACGGCTGCAATCACGAAAAAAAGTTTGAAAAACTTTAAACCGCTCTACAGATTTTCCTCCCCAGCACTCGGTAAATGTTCACAAAATTACCTTTGCACTGCTCTACAGGCCAAACGACAACAGCTAGAGCAGCCAAAGTATGCAAAATCTACTTTTAATTTTTTGGGTTTTTCGCGATCTTGGGGTATCATTTCCGATCGCCTCCTGGCCAAAATCAAAGCCGGAATCAAATGAAACTTTAGGACTACGTAGTGGAGGAGGTCCTCTTTCATATGTCCAAAAATCTCCTCTCTAGCTTGCCTGGGACGGCTGCAATCACGAAAAAAAGTTTGAAAAACTTTAAACCGCTCTACAGGCTAAACTACGGCAGTTAGAGGGGTTAAAGATGCACGGGAAAAATATTCAAAATTTCGATTTTCCTCCCCAGCACTCGGCAAATGTTCACAAAATTACCTTTGCACTGCTCTACAGGCCAAACGACAACAGCTAGAGCAGCCAAAGTATGCAAAATCTACTTTTAATTTTTTGGGTTTTTCGCGATCTTGGGGTATCTTTCCCGATCGCCTCCTGGCCAAAGTCAAAGCCGGAATCAAATCAAACTTTAGGACTACGTAGTGGAGGAGGTCCTCTTTCATATGTCAAAAAATCTCCTCTCTAGCTTTCCTGGGACGGCTGCAATCACGAAAAAAAGTTTGAAAAACTTTAAACCGCTCTACAGGCTAAACTACGGCAGTTAGAGGGGTTAAAGATGCACGGGATAAACTTTCACAATTTCGATTTTCCTCCCCAGCACTCGGCAAATGTTCACAAAATTACCTTTGCACTGCTCTACAAGCCAAACGACAACAGCTAGAGCAGCCAAAGTATGCAAAATCTACCTGTAATTTTTTGGGTTTTTCGCGATCTTGGGGTATCATTCCCGATCGCCTCCTGGCCAAAGTCAAAGCCGGAATCAAATGAAACTTTAGGACTACGTAGTGGAGGAGGTCCTCTTTCATATGTCCAAAAATCTCCTCTCTAGCTTTCCTGGGACGGCTGCAATCACGAAAAAAAGTTTGAAAAACTTTAAACCGCTCTACAGGCTAAACTACGGCAGTTAGAGGGGTTAAAGATGCACGGGAAAACTATTCAAAATTTCGATTTTCCTCCCCAGCACTCGGCAAATGTTCACAAAATTACCTTTGCTCTGCTCTACAAGCCAAACGACAACAGCTAGAGCAGCCAAAGTATGCAAAATCTACCTGTAATTTTTTGGGTTTTTCGCGATCTTGGGGTATCATTCCCGATCGCCTCCTGGCCAAAGTCAAAGCCGGAATCAAATGAAACTTTAGGACTACGTAGTGGAGGAGGCCCTCTTTCATATGTCCAAAAATCTCCTCTCTAGCTTTCTTGGGACGGCTGCAATCACGAAAAAAAGTTTGAAAAACTTTAAACCGCTCTACAGGCTAAACTACGGCAGTTAGAGGGGTAAAAGATGATCTGGAAAAATATTCAAAATTTCGATTTTCCTCCCCAGCACTCGGCAAATGTTCACAAAATTACCTTTGCACTGCTCTACAGGCCAAACGACAACAGCTAGAGCAGCCAAAGTATGCAAAATCTACCTTTAATTTTTTGGGTTTTTCGCGATCTTGGGGTATCATTCCCGATCGCCTCCTGGGCAAAGTCAAAGCCGAAATCAAATGAAACTTTAGGACTACGTAGTGGAGGAGGTCCTCTTTCATATGTCCAAAAATCTCCTCTCTAGCTTACCTGGAACGGCTGCAATCACGACAAAAAGTTTGAAAAACTTTAAACCGCTCTACAGGCTAAACTACGGCAGTTAGAGGGGTTAAAGATGCACGGGAAAAATATTCAAAATTTCGATTTTCCTCCCCAGCACTCGGAAAATGTTCACAAAATTACCTTTGCACTGCTCTACAGGCCAAACGACAACAGCTAGAGCAGCCAAAGTATGCAAAATCTACTTTTAATTTTTTGGGTTTTTCGCGATCTTGGGGTATCTTTCCCGATCGCCTCCTGGCCAAAGTCAAAGCCGGAATCAAATGAAACTTTAGGACTACGTAGTGGAGGAGGTCCTCTTTCATATGTCAAAAAATCTCCTCTCTAGCTTTCCTGGGACGGCTGCAATCACGAAAAAAAGTTTGAAAAACTTTAAACCGCTCTACAGGCTAAACTACGGCAGTTAGAGGGGTTAAAGATGCACGGGATAAACTTTCACAATTTCGATTTTCCTCCCCAGCACTCGGCAAATGTTCACAAAATTACCTTTGCACTGCTCTACAAGCCAAACGACAACAGCTAGAGCAGCCAAAGTATGCAAAATCTACCTGTAATTTTTTGGGTTTTTCGCGATCTTGGGGTATCATTCCCGATCGCCTCCTGGCCAAAGTCAAAGCCGGAATCAAATGAAACTTTAGGACTACGTAGTGGAGGAGGTCCTCTTTCATATGTCCAAAAATCTCCTCTCTAGCTTTCCTGGGACGGCTGCAATCACGAAAAAAAGTTTGAAAAACTTTAAACCGCTCTACAGGCTAAACTACAGCAGTTAGAGGGGTTAAAGATGCACGGGAAAACTATTCAAAATTTCGATTTTCCTCCCCAGCACTCGGCAAATGTTCACAAAATTACCTTTGCTCTGCTCTACAAGCCAAACGACAACAGCTAGAGCAGCCAAAGTATGCAAAATCTACCTGTAATTTTTTGGGTTTTTCGCGATCGCGATCGCCTCCTGGCCAAAGTCAAAGCCGGAATCAAATGAAACTTTAGGACTACGTAGTGGAGGAGGCCCTCTTTCATATGTCCAAAAATCTCCTCTCTAGCTTTCCTGGGACGGCTGCAATCACGAAAAAAAGTTTGAAAAACTTTAAACCGCTCTACAGGCTAAACTACGGCAGTTAGAGGGGTAAAAGATGATCTGGAAAAATATTCAAAATTTCGATTTTCCTCCCCAGCACTCGGCAAATGTTCACAAAATTACCTTTGCACTGCTCTACAGGCCAAACGACAACAGCTAGAGCAGCCAAACTATGCAAAATCTACCTTTAATTTTTTGGGTTTTTCGCGATCTTGGGGTATCATTCCCGATCGCCTCCTGGGCAAAGTCAAAGCCGAAATCAAATGAAACTTTAGGACTACGTAGTGGAGGAGGTCCTCTTTCATATGTCCAAAAATCTCTTCTCTAGCTTGCCTGGGACGGCTGCAGTCACGAAAACAAGTTTGAAAAACTTTAAACCGCTCTACAGGCTAAACTACGGCAGTTAGAGGGGTTAAAGATGCACGGGAAAAATATTCAAAATTTCGATTTTCCTCCCCAGCACTCGGAAAATGTTCACAAAATTACCTTTGCACTGCTCTACAGGCCAAACGACAACAGCTAGAGCAGCCAAAGTATGCAAAATCTACTTTTAATTTTTTGGGTTTTTCGCGATCTTGGGGTATCATTCCCGATCGCCTCCTGGCCAAAGTCAAAGCCGGAATCAAATGAAACTTTAGGACTACGTAGTGGAGGAGGTCCTCTTTCATATGTCCAAAAATCTCCTCTCTAGCTTACCTGGAACGGCTGCAATCACGACAAAAAGTTTGAAAAACTTTAAACCGCTCTACAGGCTAAACTACGGCAGTTAGAGGGGTTAAAGATGCACGGGAAAAATATTCAAAATTTCGATTTTCCTCCCCAGCACTCGGCAAATGTTCACAAAATTACCTTTGCACTGCTCTACAGGCCAAACGACAACAGCTAGAGCAGCCAAAGTATGCAAAATCTACTTTTAAGTTTTTGGGTTTTTCGCGATCTTGGGGTATCATTCCCGATCGCCTCCTGGCCAAGGTCAAAGCCGGGATCAAATGAAACTTTAGGACTACGTAGTGGAGGAGGTCCTCTTTCATATGTCCAAAAATCTCCTCTCTAGCTTGCCTGGGACGGCTGCAATCACGAAAAAAAGTTTGAAAAACTTTAAACCGCTCTACAGGCTAAACTACGGCAGTTAGAGGGGTTAAAGATGCACGGGAAAAATATTTAAAATTTCGATTTTCCTCCCCAGCACTCGGAAAATGTTCACAAAATTACCGTTGCACTGCTCTACAGGCCAAACGACAACAGCTAGAGCAGCCAAAGTATGCAAAATTTACTTTATATTTTTTGGGTTTTTCGCGATCTTGGGGTATCATTCCCGATCGCCTCCTGGCCAAAGTTAAAGCCGGAATCAAATGAAACTTTAGGACTACGTAGTGGAGGAGGTCCTCTTTCATATGTCCAAAAATCTCCTCTCTAGCTTGCCTGGGACGGCTGCAATCACGAAAACAAGTTTGAAAAACTTTAAACCGCTCTACAGGCTAAACTACGGCAGTTAGAGGGGTTAAAGATGCACGGGAAAAATATTCAAAATTTCGATTTTCCTCCCCAGCACTCGGCAAATGTTCACAAAATTACCTTTGCACTGCTCTACAGGCCAAACGACAACAGCTAGAGCAGCCAAAGTATGCAAAATCTACTTTTAATTTTTTGGGTTTTTCGCGATCTTGGGGTATCATTCCCGATCGCCTCCTGGCCAAAGTCAAAGCCGGAATCAAATGAAACTTTAGGACTACGTAGTGGAGGAGGTCCTCTTTCATATGTCCAAAAATCTCCTCTCTAGCTTGCCTGGGACGGCTGCAATCACGAAAAAAAGTTTGAAAAACTTTAAACCGCTCTACAGGCTAAACTACGGCAGTTAGAGGGGTTAAAGATGCACGGGAAAAATATTCAAAATTTCGATTTTCATCCCCAGCACTCGGCAAATGTTCACAAAATTACCTTTGCACTGCTCTACGGGCCAAACGACAACAGCTAGAGCAGCCAAACTATGCAAAATCTACTTTTAATTTTTTGGGTTTTTCGCGATCTTGGGGTATCATTCCCGATCGCCTCCTGGCCAAAGTCAAAGCCGGAATCAAATGAAACTTTAGGACTACGTAGTGGAGGAGGTCCTCTTTCATATGTCAAAAAATCTCCTCTCTAGCTTGCCTGGGACGGCTGCAATCACGAAAAAAAGTTTGAAAAACTTTAAACCGCTCTACAGGCTAAACTACGGCAGTTAGAGGGGTTAAAGATGCACGGGAAAAATATTCAAAATTTCGATTTTCCTCCCCAGCACTCGGCAAATGTTCACAAAATTACCTTTGCACTGCTCTACGGGCCAAACGACAACAACTAGAGCAGCCAAAGTATGCAAAATCTACTTTTAATTTTTTGGGTTTTTCGCGATCTTGGGGTATCATTCCCGATCGCCTCCTGGGCAAAGTCAAAGCCGAAATCAAATGAAACTTTAGGACTACGTAGTGGAGGAGGTCCTCTTTCATATGTCCAAAAATCTCCTCTCTAGCTTGCCTGGGACGGCTGCAATCACGAAAACAAGTTTGAAAAACTTTAAACCGCTCTACAGGCTAAACTACGACAGTTAGAGGGGTTAAAGATGCACGGGAAAAATATTCAAAATTTCGATTTTCCTTCCCAGCACTCGGAAAATGTTCACAAAATTACCTTTACACTGCTCTACAGGCCAAACGACAACAACTAGAGCAGCCAAAGTATGCAAAATCTACTTTTAATTTTTTGGGTTTTTCGCGATCTTGGGGTATCATTCCCGATCGCCTCCTGGCCAAGGTCAAAGCCGGGATCAAATGAAACTTTAGGACTACGTAGTGGAGGAGGTCCTCTTTCATATGTCCAAAAATCTCCTCTCTAGCTTGCCTGGGACGGCTGCAATCACGAAAACAAGTTTGAAAAACTTTAAACCGCTCTACAGGCTAAACTACGGCAGTTAGAGGGGTTAAAGATGCACGGGAAAAATATTCAAAATTTCGATTTTCCACCCCAGCACTCGGCAAATGTTCACAAAATTACCTTTGCACTGCTCTACAGGCCAAACGACAACAGCTAGAGCAGCCAAAGTATGCAAAATCTACTTTTAATTTTTTGGGTTTTTCGCGATCTTGGGGTATCATTCCCGATCGCCTCCTGGGCAAAGTCAAAGCCGGAATCAAATGAAACTTTAGGACTACGTAGTGGAGGAGGTCCTCTTTCATATGTCAAAAAATCTCCTCTCTAGCTTGCCTGGAACGGCTGCAATCACGAAAAAAAGTTTGAAAAACTTTAAACCGCTCTACAGGCTAAACTACGGCAGTTAGAGGGGTTAAAGATGCACGGGAAAAATATTCAAAATTTCGATTTTCCTCCCCAGCACTCGGCAAATGTTCACAAAATTACCTTTGCACTGCTCTACAGGCCAAACGACAACAGCTAGAGCAGCCAAAGTATGCAAAATCTACTTTTAATTTTTTGGGTTTTTCGCGATCTTGGGGTATCATTCCCGATCGCCTCCTGGCCAAAGTCAAAGCCGGAATCAAATGAAACTTTAGGACTACGTAGTGGAGGAGGTCCTCTTTCATATGTCCAAAAATCTCCTCTCTAGCTTGCCTGGGACGGCTGCAATCACGAAAAAAAGTTTGAAAAACTTTAAACCGCTCTACAGGCTAAACTACGGCAGTTAGAGGGGTTAAAGATGCACGGGAAAAATATTCAAAATTTCGATTTTCCTCCCCAGCACTCGGAAAATGTTCACAAAATTACCTTTGCACTGCTCTACAGGCCAAACGACAACAGCTAGAGCAGCCAAAGTATGCAAAATTTACTTTATATTTTTTGGGTTTTTCGCGATCTTGGGGTATCATTCCCGATCGCCTCCTGGCCAAAGTTAAAGCCGGAATCAAATGAAAATTTAGAACTACGTAGTGGAGGAGGTCCTTTTTCATATGTCCAAAAATCTCCTCTCTAGCGTGCCTGGGACGGCTGCAATCACGAAAAAAAGTTTGAAAAACTTTAAACCGCTCTACAGGCTAAACTACGGCAGTTAGAGGGGTTAAAGATGCACGGGAAAAATATTCAAAATTTCGATTTTCCTCCCCAGCACTCGGCAAATGTTCACAAAATTACCTTTGCACTGCTCTACAGGCCAAACGACAACAGCTAGAGCAGCCAAAGTATGCAAAATTTACTTTTAATTTTTTGGATTTTTCGCGATCTTGGGGTATCATTCCCGATCGCCTCCTGGGCAAAGTCAAAGCCGGAATCAAATGAAAATTTAGGACTACGTAGTGGAGGAGGTCCTCTTTCATATGCCAAAAAATCTCCTCTCTAGCTTTCCTGGGACGGCTGCAATCACGAAAACAAGTTTGAAAAACTTTAAACCGCTCTACAGGCTAAACTACGACAGTTAGAGGGGTTAAAGATGCACGGGAAAAATATTCAAAATTTCGATTTTCCTCCCCAGCACTCGGCAAATGTTCACAAAATTACCTTTGCACTGCTCTACAGGCCAAACGACAACAGCTAGAGCAGCCAAAGTATGCAAAATCTACTTTTAATTTTTTGGGTTTTTCGCGATCTTGGGGTATCATTCCCGATCGCCTCCTGGCCAAAGTCAAAGCCGGAATCAAATGAAACTTTAGGACTACGTAGTGGAGGAGGTCCTCTTTCATATGTCAAAAAATCTCCTCTCTAGCTTGCCTGGAACGGCTGCAATCACGAAAAAAAGTTTGAAAAACTTTAAACCGCTCTACAGGCTAAACTACGGCAGTTAGAGGGGTTAAAGATGCACGGGAAAAATATTCAAAATTTCGATTTTCCTCCCCAGCACTCGGCAAATGTTCACAAAATTACCTTTGCACTGCTCTACAGGCCAAACGACAACAGCTAGATCAGCCAAAGTATGCAAAATCTACTTTTAATTTTTTGGGTTTTTCGCGATCTTGGGGTATCATTCCCGATCGCCTCCTGGGCAAAGTCAAAGCCGGAATCAAATGAAACTTTAGGACTACGTAGTGGAGGAGGTCCTCTTTCATATGTCCAAAAATCTCCTCTCTAGCTTGCCTGGGACGGCTGCAATCACGAAAAAAAGTTTGAAAAACTTTAAACCGCTCTACAGGCTAAACTACGGCAGTTAGAGGGGTTAAAGATGCACGGGAAAAATATTCAAAATTTCGATTTTCATCCCCAGCACTCGGCAAATGTTCACAAAATTACCTTTGCACTGCTCTACGGGCCAAACGACAACAGCTAGAGCAGCCAAACTATGCAAAATCTACTTTTAATTTTTTGGGTTTTTCGCGATCTTGGGGTATCATTCCCGATCGCCTCCTGGCCAAAGTCAAAGCCGGAATCAAATGAAACTTTAGGACTACGTAGTGGAGGAGGTCCTCTTTCATATGTCAAAAAATCTCCTCTCTAGCTTGCCTGGGACGGCTGCAATCACGAAAAAAAGTTTGAAAAACTTTAAACCGCTCTACAGGCTAAACTACGGCAGTTAGAGGGGTTAAAGATGCACGGGAAAAATATTCAAAATTTCGATTTTCCTCCCCAGCACTCGGCAAATGTTCACAAAATTACCTTTGCACTGCTCTACGGGCCAAACGACAACAACTAGAGCAGCCAAAGTATGCAAAATCTACTTTTAATTTTTTGGGTTTTTCGCGATCTTGGGGTATCATTCCCGATCGCCTCCTGGGCAAAGTCAAAGCCGAAATCAAATGAAACTTTAGGACTACGTAGTGGAGGAGGTCCTCTTTCATATGTCCAAAAATCTCCTCTCTAGCTTGCCTGGGACGGCTGCAATCACGAAAACAAGTTTGAAAAACTTTAAACCGCTCTACAGGCTAAACTACGACAGTTAGAGGGGTTAAAGATGCACGGGAAAAATATTCAAAATTTCGATTTTCCTCCCCAGCACTCGGAAAATGTTCACAAAATTACCTTTACACTGCTCTACAGGCCAAACGACAACAACTAGAGCAGCCAAAGTATGCAAAATCTACTTTTAATTTTTTGGGTTTTTCGCGATCTTGGGGTATCATTCCCGATCGCCTCCTGGCCAAGGTCAAAGCCGGGATCAAATGAAACTTTAGGACTACGTAGTGGAGGAGGTCCTCTTTCATATGTCCAAAAATCTCCTCTCTAGCTTGCCTGGGACGGCTGCAATCACGAAAACAAGTTTGAAAAACTTTAAACCGCTCTACAGGCTAAACTACGGCAGTTAGAGGGGTTAAAGATGCACGGGAAAAATATTCAAAATTTCGATTTTCCACCCCAGCACTCGGCAAATGTTCACAAAATTACCTTTGCACTGCTCTACAGGCCAAACGACAACAGCTAGAGCAGCCAAAGTATGCAAAATCTACTTTTAATTTTTTGGGTTTTTCGCGATCTTGGGGTATCATTCCCGATCGCCTCCTGGGCAAAGTCAAAGCCGGAATCAAATGAAACTTTAGGACTACGTAGTGGAGGAGGTCCTCTTTCATATGTCCAAAAATCTCCTCTCTAGCTTGCCTGGGACGGCTGCAATCACGAAAAAAAGTTTGAAAAACTTTAAACCGCTCTACAGGCTAAACTACGGCAGTTAGAGGGGTTAAAGATGCACGGGAAAAATATTCAAAATTTCGATTTTCCTCCCCAGCACTCGGAAAATGTTCACAAAATTACCTTTGCACTGCTCTACAGGCCAAACGACAACAGCTAGAGCAGCCAAAGTATGCAAAATTTACTTTATATTTTTTGGGTTTTTCGCGATCTTGGGGTATCATTCCCGATCGCCTCCTGGCCAAAGTTAAAGCCGGAATCAAATGAAAATTTAGAACTACGTAGTGGAGGAGGTCCTTTTTCATATGTCCAAAAATCTCCTCTCTAGCGTGCCTGGGACGGCTGCAATCACGAAAAAAAGTTTGAAAAACTTTAAACCGCTCTACAGGCTAAACTACGGCAGTTAGAGGGGTTAAAGATGCACGGGAAAAATATTCAAAATTTCGATTTTCCTCCCCAGCACTCGGCAAATGTTCACAAAATTACCTTTGCACTGCTCTACAGGCCAAACGACAACAGCTAGAGCAGCCAAAGTATGCAAAATTTACTTTTAATTTTTTGGATTTTTCGCGATCTTGGGGTATCATTCCCGATCGCCTCCTGGGCAAAGTCAAAGCCGGAATCAAATGAAAATTTAGGACTACGTAGTGGAGGAGGTCCTCTTTCATATGCCAAAAAATCTCCTCTCTAGCTTTCCTGGGACGGCTGCAATCACGAAAACAAGTTTGAAAAACTTTAAACCGCTCTACAGGCTAAACTACGACAGTTAGAGGGGTTAAAGATGCACGGGAAAAATATTCAAAATTTCGATTTTCCTCCCCAGCACTCGGCAAATGTTCACAAAATTACCTTTGCACTGCTCTACAGGCCAAACGACAACAGCTAGAGCAGCCAAAGTATGCAAAATCTACTTTTAATTTTTTGGGTTTTTCGCGATCTTGGGGTATCATTCCCGATCGCCTCCTGGCCAAAGTCAAAGCCGGAATCAAATGAAACTTTAGGACTACGTAGTGGAGGAGGTCCTCTTTCATATGTCAAAAAATCTCCTCTCTAGCTTGCCTGGAACGGCTGCAATCACGAAAAAAAGTTTGAAAAACTTTAAACCGCTCTACAGGCTAAACTACGGCAGTTAGAGGGGTTAAAGATGCACGGGAAAAATATTCAAAATTTCGATTTTCCTCCCCAGCACTCGGCAAATGTTCACAAAATTACCTTTGCACTGCTCTACAGGCCAAACGACAACAGCTAGATCAGCCAAAGTATGCAAAATCTACTTTTAATTTTTTGGGTTTTTCGCGATCTTGGGGTATCATTCCCGATCGCCTCCTGGGCAAAGTCAAAGCCGGAATCAAATGAAACTTTAGGACTACGTAGTGGAGGAGGTCCTCTTTCATATGTCCAAAAATCTCCTCTCTAGCTTGCCTGGGACGGCTGCAATCACGAAAAAAAGTTTGAAAAACTTTAAACCGCTCTACAGGCTAAACTACGGCAGTTAGAGGGGTTAAAGATGCACGGGAAAAATATTCAAAATTTCGATTTTCCTCCCCAGCACTCGGAAAATGTTCACAAAATTACCTTTGCACTGCTCTACAGGCCAAACGACAACAGCTAGAGCAGCCAAAGTATGCAAAATTTACTTTATATTTTTTGGGTTTTTCGCGATCTTGGGGTATCATTCCCGATCGCCTCCTGGCCAAAGTTAAAGCCGGAATCAAATGAAAATTTAGAACTACGTAGTGGAGGAGGTCCTTTTTCATATGTCCAAAAATCTCCTCTCTAGCGTGCCTGGGACGGCTGCAATCACGAAAAAAAGTTTGAAAAACTTTAAACCGCTCTACAGGCTAAACTACGGCAGTTAGAGGGGTTAAAGATGCACGGGAAAAATATTCAAAATTTCGATTTTCCTCCCCAGCACTCGGCAAATGTTCACAAAATTACCTTTGCACTGCTCTACAGGCCAAACGACAACAGCTAGAGCAGCCAAAGTATGCAAAATTTACTTTTAATTTTTTGGATTTTTCGCGATCTTGGGGTATCATTCCCGATCGCCTCCTGGGCAAAGTCAAAGCCGGAATCAAATGAAAATTTAGGACTACGTAGTGGAGGAGGTCCTCTTTCATATGCCAAAAAATCTCCTCTCTAGCTTTCCTGGGACGGCTGCAATCACGAAAAAAAGGTTGAAAAACTTTAAACCGCTCTACAGGCTAAACTACGGCAGTTAGAGGGGTTAAAGATGCACGGGAAAAATATTCAAAATTTCGATTTTCATCCCCAGCACTCGGCAAATGTTCACAAAATTACCTTTGCACTGCTCTGCAGGCCAAAGGACAACAGCTAGTGCAGCCAAAGAATGCAAAATCTACTTTTAATTTTTTGGGTTTTTCGCGATCTTGGGGTATCATTCCCGATCGTCTCCTGGCCAAACTCAAAGCCGGAATCAAATGAAACTTTAGGACTACGTAGTGGAGGAGGTCCTCTTTCATATGTCCAAAAATCTCCTCTCTAGCTTGCCTGGGACGGCTGCAATCACGAAAAAAAGTTTGAAAAACTTTAAACCGCTCTACAGGCTAAACTACGGCAGTTAGAGGGGTTAAAGATGCACGGGAAAAATATTCAAAATTTCGATTTTCCTCCCCAGCACTCGGCAAATGTTCACAAAATTACCTTTCCACTGCTCTACAGGCCAAACGACAACAGCTAGAGCAGCCAAAGTATGCAAAATTTACTTTTAATTTTTTGGATTTTTCGCGATCTTGGGGTATCATTCCCGATCGCCTCCTGGGCAAAGTCAAAGCCGGAATCAAATGAAACTTTAGGACTACGTAGTGGAGGAGGTCCTCTTTCATATGTCCAAAAATCTCCTCTCTAGCTTGCCTGGGACGGCTGCAATCACGAAAAAAAGTTTGAAAAACTTTAAACCGCTCTACAGGCTAAACTACGGCAGTTAGAGGGGTTAAAGATGCACGGGAAAAATATTCAAAATTTCGATTTTCCTCCCCAGCACTCGGCAAATGTTCACAAAATTACCTTTGCACTACTCTACAGGCCAAACGACAACAGCTAGAGCAGCCAAAGTATGCAAAATCTACTTTTAATTTTTTGGGTTTTTCGCGATCTTGGGGACGGCTGCAATCACGAAAAAAAGTTTGAAAAACTTTAAACCGCTCTACAGGCTAAACTACGGCAGTTAGAGGGGTTAAAGATGCACGGGAAAAATATTCAAAATTTCGATTTTCCTCCCCAGCACTCGGCAAATGTTCACAAAATTACCTTTGCACTGCTCTACAGGCCAAACGACAACAGCTAGATCAGCCAAAGTATGCAAAATCTACTTTTAATTTTTTGGGTTTTTCGCGATCTTGGGGTATCATTCCCGATCGCCTCCTGGGCAAAGTCAAAGCCGGAATCAAATGAAACTTTAGGACTACGTAGTGGAGGAGGTCCTCTTTCATATGTCCAAAAATCTCCTCTCTAGCTTGCCTGGGACGGCTGCAATCACGAAAAAAAGTTTGAAAAACTTTAAACCGCTCTACAGGCTAAACTACGGCAGTTAGAGGGGTTAAAGATGCACGGGAAAAATATTCAAAATTTCGATTTTCCTCCCCAGCACTCGGAAAATGTTCACAAAATTACCTTTGCACTGCTCTACAGGCCAAACGACAACAGCTAGAGCAGCCAAAGTATGCAAAATTTACTTTATATTTTTTGGGTTTTTCGCGATCTTGGGGTATCATTCCCGATCGCCTCCTGGCCAAAGTTAAAGCCGGAATCAAATGAAAATTTAGAACTACGTAGTGGAGGAGGTCCTTTTTCATATGTCCAAAAATCTCCTCTCTAGCGTGCCTGGGACGGCTGCAATCACGAAAAAAAGTTTGAAAAACTTTAAACCGCTCTACAGGCTAAACTACGGCAGTTAGAGGGGTTAAAGATGCACGGGAAAAATATTCAAAATTTCGATTTTCCTCCCCAGCACTCGGCAAATGTTCACAAAATTACCTTTGCACTGCTCTACAGGCCAAACGACAACAGCTAGAGCAGCCAAAGTATGCAAAATTTACTTTTAATTTTTTGGATTTTTCGCGATCTTGGGGTATCATTCCCGATCGCCTCCTGGGCAAAGTCAAAGCCGGAATCAAATGAAAATTTAGGACTACGTAGTGGAGGAGGTCCTCTTTCATATGCCAAAAAATCTCCTCTCTAGCTTTCCTGGGACGGCTGCAATCACGAAAAAAAGGTTGAAAAACTTTAAACCGCTCTACAGGCTAAACTACGGCAGTTAGAGGGGTTAAAGATGCACGGGAAAAATATTCAAAATTTCGATTTTCATCCCCAGCACTCGGCAAATGTTCACAAAATTACCTTTCCACTGCTCTACAGGCCAAACGACAACAGCTAGAGCAGCCAAAGTATGCAAAATTTACTTTTAATTTTTTGGATTTTTCGCGATCTTGGGGTATCATTCCCGATCGCCTCCTGGGCAAAGTCAAAGCCGGAATCAAATGAAAATTTAGGACTACGTAGTGGAGGAGGTCCTCTTTCATATGCCAAAAAATCTCCTCTCTAGCTTTCCTGGGACGGCTGCAATCACGAAAAAAAGGTTGAAAAACTTTAAACCGCTCTACAGGCTAAACTACGGCAGTTAGAGGGGTTAAAGATGCACGGGAAAAATATTCAAAATTTCGATTTTCATCCCCAGCACTCGGCAAATGTTCACAAAATTACCTTTGCACTGCTCTGCAGGCCAAAGGACAACAGCTAGTGCAGCCAAAGAATGCAAAATCTACTTTTAATTTTTTGGGTTTTTCGCGATCTTGGGGTATCACTCCCGATCGTCTCCTGGCCAAACTCAAAGCCGGAATCAAATGAAACTTTAGGACTACGTAGTGGAGGAGGTCCTCTTTCATATGTCCAAAAATCTCCTCTCTAGCTTGCCTGGGACGGCTGCAATCACGAAAAAAAGTTTGAAAAACTTTAAACCGCTCTACAGGCTAAACTACGGCAGTTAGAGGGGTTAAAGATGCACGGGAAAAATATTCAAAATTTCGATTTTCCTCCCCAGCACTCGGCAAATGTTCACAAAATTACCTTTGCACTACTCTACAGGCCAAACGACAACAGCTAGAGCAGCCAAAGTATGCAAAATCTACTTTTAATTTTTTGGGTTTTTCGCGATCTTGGGGACGGCTGCAATCACGAAAAAAAGTTTGAAAAACTTTAAACCGCTCTACAGGCTAAACTACGGCAGTTAGAGGGGTTAAAGATGCACGGGAAAAATATTCAAAATTTCGATTTTCCTCCCCAGCACTCTGCAAATGTTCACAAAATTACCTTTGTACTGCTCTACAGGCCAAACGACAACAGCTAGAGCAGCCAAAGTATGCAAAATCTACTTTTAATTTTTTGGGTTTTTCGCGATCTTGGGGTATCATTCCCGATCGCCTCCTGGCCAAAGTTAAAGCCGGAATCAAATGAAACTTTAGGACTACGTAGTGGAGGAGGTCCTCTTTCATATGTCCAAAAATCTCCTCTCTAGCTTGCCTGGGACGGCTGCAATCACGAAAAAAAGTTTGAAAAACTTTAAACCGCTCTACAGGCTAAACTACGGCAGTTAGAGGGAAATGCACGGGATGCACGGGAAAAATATTCAAAATTTCGATTTTCCTCCCCAGCACTCGGCAAATGTTCACAAAATTACCTTTGCACTGCTCAACAGGCCAAACGACAACAGCTAGAGCAGCCAAACTATGCAAAATCTACTTTTAATTTTTTGGGTTTTTCGCGATCTTGGGGTATCATTCCCGATCGCCTCCTGGCCAAAGTCAAAGCCGGAATCAAATGAAACTTTAGGACTACGTAGTGGAGGAGGTCCTCTTTCATATGTCCAAAAATCTCCTCTCTAGCTTGCCTGGGACGGCTGCATTCACGAAAAAAAGTTTGAAAAACTTTAAACCGCTCTACAGGCTAAACTACGGCAGTTAGAGGGGTTAAAGATGCACGGGAAAAATATTCAAAATTTCGATTTTCCTCCCCAGCACTCGGCAAATGTTCACAAAATTACCTTTGCACTGCTCAACAGGCCAAACGACAACAGCTAGAGCAGCCAAACTATGCAAAATCTACTTTTAATTTTTTGGGTTTTTCGCGATCTTGGGGTATCATTCCCGATCGCCTCCTGGCCAAAGTCAAAGCCGGAATCAAATGAAACTTTAGGACTACGTAGTGGAGGAGGTCCTCTTTCATATGTCCAAAAATCTCCTCTCTAGCTTGCCTGGGACGGCTGCAATCACGAAAAAAAGTTTGAAAAACTTTAAACCGCTCTACAGGCTAAACTACGGCAGTTAGAGGGGTTAAAGATGCACGGGAAAAATATTCAAAATTTCGATTTTCCTCCCCAGCACTCGGCAAATGTTCACAAAATTACCTTTGCACTGCTCTACAGGCCAAACGACAACAGCTAGAGCAGCCAAAGTATGCAAAATCTACTTTTAATTTTTTGGGTTTTTCGCGATCTTGGGGTATCATTCCCGATCGCCTCCTGGCCAAAGTCAAAGCCGGAATCAAATGAAACTTTAGGACTACGTAGTGGAGGAGGTCCTCTTTTATATATCAAAAAATCTCCTCTCTAGCTTTTTTGGGACGGCTGCAATCACGAAAAAAAGTTTGAAAAACTTTAAACCGCTCTACAGGCTAAACTACGGCAGTTAGAGGGGTTAAAGATGCACGGGAAAAATATTCAAAATTTCGATTTTCCTCCCCAGCACTCGGCAAATGTTCACAAAATTACCTTTGCACTACTCTACAGGCCAAACGACAACAGCTAGAGCAGCCAAAGTATGCAAAATCTACTTTTAATTTTTTGGGTTTTTCGCGATCTTGGAGTATCATTCCCGATCGCCTCCTGGCCAAAGTCAAAGCCGGAATCAAATGAAACTTTAGGACTACGTAGTGGAGGAGGTCCTCTTTCATATGTCCAAAAATCTCCTCTCTAGCTTGCCTGGGACGGCTGCAATCACGAAAAAAAGTTTGAAAAACTTTAAACCGCTCTACAGGCTAAACTACGGCAGTTAGAGGGGTTAAAGATGCACGGGAAAAATATTCAAAATTTCGATTTTCCTCCCCAGCACTCGGCAAATGTTCACAAAATTACCTTTGCACTGCTCTACAGGCCAAACGACAACAGCTAGAGCAGCCAAAGTATGCAAAATCTACTTTTAATTTTTTGGGTTTTTCGCGATCTTGGGGTATCATTCCCGATCGCCTCCTGGCCAAAGTCAAAGCCGGAATCAAATGAAACTTTAGGACTACGTAGTGGAGGAGGTCCTCTTTTATATATCAAAAAATCTCCTCTCTAGCTTTTTTGGGACGGCTGCAATCACGAAAAAAAGTTTGAAAAACTTTAAACCGCTCTACAGGCTAAACTACGGCAGTTAGAGGGGTTAAAGATGCACGGGAAAAATATTCAAAATTTCGATTTTCCTCCCCAGCACTCGGCAAATGTTCACAAAATTACCTTTGCACTGCTCAACAGGCCAAACGACAACAGCTAGAGCAGCCAAACTATGCAAAATCTACTTTTAATTTTTTGGGTTTTTCGCGATCTTGGGGTATCATTCCCGATCGCCTCCTGGCCAAAGTCAAAGCCGGAATCAAATGAAACTTTAGGACTACGTAGTGGAGGAGGTCCTCTTTCATATGTCCAAAAATCTCCTCTCTAGCTTGCCTGGGACGGCTGCAATCACGAAAAAAAGTTTGAAAAACTTTAAACCGCTCTACAGGCTAAACTACGGCAGTTAGAGGGGTTAAAGATGCACGGGAAAAATATTCAAAATTTCGATTTTCCTCCCCAGCACTCGGCAAATGTTCACAAAATTACCTTTGCACTGCTCTACAGGCCAAACGACAACAGATAGAGCAGCCAAAGTATGCAAAATCTACTTTTAATTTTTTGGGTTTTTCGCGATCTTGGGGTATCATTCCCGATCGCCTCCTGGCCAAAGTCAAAGCCGGAATCAAATGAAACTTTAGGACTACGTAGTGGAGGAGGTCCTCTTTTATATATCAAAAAATCTCCTCTCTAGCTTTTTTGGGACGGCTGCAATCACGAAAAAAAGTTTGAAAAACTTTAAACCGCTCTACAGGCTAAACTACGGCAGTTAGAGGGGTTAAAGATGCACGGGAAAAATATTCAAAATTTCGATTTTCCTCCCCAGCACTCGGCAAATGTTCACAAAATTACCTTTGCACTGCTCAACAGGCCAAACGACAACAGCTAGAGCAGCCAAACTATGCAAAATCTACTTTTAATTTTTTGGGTTTTTCGCGATCTTGGGGTATCATTCCCGATCGCCTCCTGGCCAAAGTCAAAGCCGGAATCAAATGAAACTTTAGGACTACGTAGTGGAGGAGGTCCTCTTTCATATGTCCAAAAATCTCCTCTCTAGCTTGCCTGGGACGGCTGCAATCACGAAAAAAAGTTTGAAAAACTTTAAACCGCTCTACACGGGAAAAATATTCAAAATTTCGATTTTCCTCCCCAGCACTCGGCAAATGTTCACAAAATTACCTTTGCACTGCTCTACAGGCCAAACGACAACAGCTAGAGCAGCCAAAGTATGCAAAATCTACTTTTAATTTTTTGGGTTTTTCGCGATCTTGGGGTATCATTCCCGATCGCCTCCTGGCCAAAGTTAAAGCCGGAATCAAATGAAACTTTAGGACTACGTAGTGGAGGAGGTCCTCTTTCATATGTCCAAAAATCTCCTCTCTAGCTTTCCTGGGACGGCTGCAATCACGAAAAAATGTTTGAAAAACTTTAAACCACTCTACAGGCTAAACTACGGCAGTTAGAGGGGTTAAAGATGCACGGGAAAAATATTCAAAATTTCGATTTTCCTCCCCAGCACTCGGCAAATGTTCACAAAATTACCTTTGCACTGCTCTACAGGCCAAACGACAACAGCTAGAGCAGCCAAAGTATGCAAAATCTACTTTTAATTTTTTGGGTTTTTCGCGATCTTGTGGTATCATTTCCGATCGCCTCCTGGCCAAACTCAAAGCCGGAATCAAATGAAACTTTAGGACTACGTAGTGGAGGAGGTCCTCTTTCATATGTCCAAAAATCTCCTCTCTAGCTTGCCTGGGACGGCTGCAATCACGAAAAAAAGTTTGAACAACTTTAAACCGCTCTACAGGCTAAACTACGGCAGTTAGAGGGGTTAAAGATGCACGGGAAAAATATTCAAAATTTCGATTTTCCTCCCCAGCACTCGGCAAATGTTCACAAAATTACCTTTGCACTGCTCTACAGGCCAAACGACAACAGCTGGAGCAGCCAAATTATGCAAAATCTACTTTAAATTTTTTGGGTTTTTCGCGATCTTGGGGTATCATTCCCGATCGCCTCCTGGGCAAAGTCAAAGCCGGAATCAAATGAAACTTTAGGACTACGTAGTGGAGGAGGTCCTCTTTCATATGTCCAAAAATCTCCTCTCTAGCTTGCCTGGGACGGCTGCAATCACGAAAAAAAGTTTGAAAACTTTAAACCGCTCTACAGGCTAAACTACGGCAGTTAGAGGGGTTAAAGATGCACGGGAAAAATATTCAAAATTTCGATTTTCCTCCCCAGCACTCGGCAAATGTTCACAAAATTACCTTTGCACTGCTCTACAGGCCAAACGACAACAGCTAGAGCAGCCAAAGTATGCAAAATCTACTTTTAATTTTTTGGGTTTTTCGCGATCTTGGGGTATCATTCCCGATCGCCTCCTGGCCAAAGTTAAAGCCGGAATCAAATGAAACTTTTGGACTACGTAGTGGAGGAGGTCCTCTTTCATATGTCCAAAAATCTCCTCTCTAGCTTGCCTGGGACGGCTGCAATCACGAAAAAAAGTTTGAAAAACTTTAAACCGCTCTACAGGCTAAACTACGTCAGTTAGAGGGGTTAAAGATGCACGGGAAAAATATTCAAAATTTCGATTTTCCTCCCCAGCACTCGGCAAATGTTCACAAAATTACCTTTGCACTGCTCTACAGGCCAAACGACAACAGCTAGAGCAGCCAAAGTATGCAAAATTTACTTTTAATTTTTTGGATTTTTCGCGATCTTGGGGTATCATTCCCGATCGCCTCCTGGGCAAAGTCAAAGCCGGAATCAAATGAAAATTTAGGACTACGTAGTGGAGGAGGTCCTCTTTCATATGTCAACAAATCTCCTCTCTAGCTTGCCTGGGACGGCTGCAATCACGAAAAAAAGTTTGAAAACTTTAAACCGCTCTACAGGCTAAACTACGGCAGTTAGAGGGGTTAAAGATGCACGGGAAAAATATTCAAAATTTCGATTTTCCTCCCCAGCACTCGGCAAATGTTCACAAAATTACCTTTGCACTGCTCTACAGGCCAAACGACAACAGCTAGAGCAGCCAAAGTATGCAAAATCTACTTTTAATTTTTTGGGTTTTTCGCGATCTTGGGGTATCATTCCCGATCGCCTCCTGGCCAAAGTTAAAGCCGGAATCAAATGAAACTTTTGGACTACGTAGTGGAGGAGGTCCTCTTTCATATGTCCAAAAATCTCCTCTCTAGCTTGCCTGGGGCGGCTGCAATCACGAAAAAAAGTTTGAAAAACTTTAAACCGCTCTACAGGCTAAACTACGTCAGTTAGAGGGGTTAAAGATGCACGGGAAAAATATTCAAAATTTCGATTTTCCTCCCCAGCACTCGGCAAATGTTCACAAAATTACCTTTGCACTGCTCTACAGGCCAAACGACAACAGCTAGAGCAGCCAAAGTATGCAAAATCTACTTTTAATTTTTTGGGTTTTTCGCGATCTTGGGGTATCATTCCCGATCGCCTCCTGGCCAAAGTCAAAGCCGGAATCAAATGAAACTTTAGGACTACGTAGTGGAGGAGGTCCTCTTTCATATGTCCAAAAATCTCCTCTCTAGCTTGCCTGGGACGGCTGCAATCACGAAAAAAAGTTTGAAAAACTTTAAACCGCTCTACACGGGAAAAATATTCAAAATTTCGATTTTCCTCCCCAGCACTCGGCAAATGTTCACAAAATTACCTTTGCACTGCTCTACAGGCCAAACGACAACAGCTAGAGCAGCCAAAGTATGCAAAATCTACTTTTAATTTTTTGGGTTTTTCGCGATCTTGGGGTATCATTCCCGATCGCCTCCTGGCCAAAGTTAAAGCCGGAATCAAATGAAACTTTAGGACTACGTAGTGGAGGAGGTCCTCTTTCATATGTCCAAAAATCTCCTCTCTAGCTTTCCTGGGACGGCTGCAATCACGAAAAAATGTTTGAAAAACTTTAAACCGCTCTACAGGCTAAACTACGGCAGTTAGAGGGGTTAAAGATGCACGGGAAAAATATTCAAAATTTCGATTTTCCTCCCCAGCACTCGGCAAATGTTCACAAAATTACCTTTGCACTGCTCTACAGGCCAAACGACAACAGCTAGAGCAGCCAAAGTATGCAAAATCTACTTTTAATTTTTTGGGTTTTTCTCGATCTTGGGGTATCATTCCCGATCGCCTCCTGGCCAAAGTTAAAGCCGGAATCAAATGAAACTTTAGGACTACGTAGTGGAGGAGGTCCTCTTTCATATATCAAAAAATCTCCTCTCTAGCTTTTTTGGGACGGCTGCAATCACGAAAAAAAGTTTGAAAAACTTTAAACCGCTCTACAGGCTAAACTACGGCAGTTAGAGGGGTTAAAGATGCACGGGAAAAATATTCAAAATTTCGATTTTCCTCCCCAGCACTCGGCAAATGTTCACAAAATTACCTTTGCACTGCTCTACAGGCCAAACGACAACAGCTAGAGCAGCCAACGTATGCAAAATCTACTTTTAATTTTTTGGGTTTTTCGCGATCTTGGGGTATCATTCCCGATCGCCTCCTGGCCAAAGTTAAAGCCGGAATCAAATGAAACTTTAGGACTACGTAGTGGAGGAGGTCCTCTTTCATATGTCCAAAAATTTCCTCTCTAGCTTTCCTGGGACGGCTGCAATCACGAAAAAATGTTTGAAAAACTTTAAACCGCTCTACAGGCTAAACTACGGCAGTTAGAGGGGTTAAAGATGCACGGGAAAAATATTCAAAATTTCGATTTTCCTCCCCAGCACTCGGCAAATGTTCACAAAATTACCTTTGCACCGCTCTACAGGCCAAACGACAACAGCTAGAGCAGCCAAAGTATGCAAAATCTACTTTTAATTTTTTGGGTTTTTCGCGATCTTGGGGTATCATTCCCGATCGCCTCCTGGCCAAAGTCAAAGCCGGAATCAAATGAAACTTTAGGACTACGTAGTGGAGGAGGTCCTCTTTCATATATCAAAAAATCTCCTCTCTAGCTTGCCTGGGACGGCTGCAATCACGAAAAAAAGTTTGAAAAACTTTAAACCGCTCTACAGGCTAAACTACGGCAGTTAGAGGGGTTAAAGATGCACGGGAAAAATATTCAAAATTTCGATTTTCCTCCCCAGCACTCGGCAAATGTTCACAAAATTACCTTTGCACTGCTCTACAGGCCAAACGACAACAGCTAGAGCAGCCAAAGTATGCAAAATCTACTTTTAATTTTTTGGGTTTTTCGCGATCTTGGGGTATCATTCCCGATCGCCTCCTGGCCAAAGTTAAAGCCGGAATCAAATGAAACTTTAGGACTACGTAGTGGAGGAGGTCCTCTTTCATATGTCCAAAAATCTCCTCTCTAGCTTGCCTGGGACGGCTGCAATCACGAAAACAAGTTTGAAAAACTTTAAACCGCTCTACAGGCTAAACTACGGCAGTTAGAGGGGTTAAAGATGCACGGGAAAAATATTCAAAATTTCGATTTTCCTCCCCAGCACTCGGCAAATGTTCACAAAATTACCTTTGCACTGCTCTACAGGCCAAACGACAACAGCTAGAGCAGCCAAAGTATGCAAAATTTACTTTTAATTTTTTGGATTTTTCGCGATCTTGGGGTATCATTCCCGATCGCCTCCTGGGCAAAGTCAAAGCCGGAATCAAATGAAAATTTAGGACTACGTAGTGGAGGAGGTCCTCTTTCATATGTCAAAAAATCTCCTCTCTAGCTTTTTTGGGACGGCTGCAATCACGAAAAAAAGTTTGAAAAACTTTAAACCGCTCTACAGGCTAAACTACGGCAGTTAGAGGGGTTAAAGATGCACGGGAAAAATATTCAAAATTTCGATTTTCCTCCCCAGCACTCGGCAAATGTTCACAAAATTACCTTTGCACTGCTCTACAGGCCAAACGACAACAGCTAGAGCAGCCAAAGTATGCAAAATCTACTTTTAATTTTTTGGGTTTTTCGCGATCTTGGGGTATCATTCCCGATCGCCTCCTGGCCAAAGTTAAAGCCGGAATCAAATGAAATTTTAGGACTACGTAGTGGAGGAGGTCCTCTTTCATATGTCCAAAAATCTCCTCTCTAGCTTTTCTGGGACGGCTGCAATCACAAAAAAAAAATTTGAAAAACTTTAAACCGCTCTACAGGCTAAACTACGGCAGTTAGAGGGAAAAGATGCACGGGAAAAATATTCAAAATTTCGATTTTCCTCCCCAGCACTCGGCAAATGTTCACAAAATTACCTTTGCACTGCTCTACAGGCCAAACGACAACAGCTAGAGCAGCCAAAGTATGCAAAATCTAATTTTAATTTTTGGGTTTTTCGCGATCTTGGGGTATCATTCCCGATCGCCTCCTGGCCAAAGTCAAAGCCGGAATCAAATGAAAATTTAGGACTACGTAGTGGAGGAGGTCCTCTTTCATATGTCAAAAAATCTCCTCTCTAGCTTTTTTGGGACGGCTGCAATCACGAAAAAAAGTTTGAAAAACTTTAAACCGCTCTACAGGCTAAACTACGGCAGTTAGAGGGGTTAAAGATGCACGGGAAAAATATTCAAAATTTCGATTTTCCTCCCCAGCACTCGGCAAATGTTCACAAAATTACCTTTGCACTGCTCAACAGGCCAAACGACAACAGCTAGAGCAGCCAAACTATGCAAAATCTACTTTTAATTTTTTGGGTTTTTCGCGATCTTGGGGTATCATTCCCGATCGCCTCCTGGCCAAAGTCAAAGCCGGAATCAAATGAAACTTTAGGACTACGTAGTGGAGGAGGTCCTCTTTCATATATCAAAAAATCTCCTCTCTAGCTTGCCTGGGACGGCTGCAATCACGAAAAAAAGTTTGAAAAACTTTAAACCGCTCTACAGGCTAATCTACGGCAGTTAGAGGGGTTAAAGATGCACGGGAAAAATATTCAAAATTTCGATTTTCCTCCCCAGCACTCGGCAAATGTTCACAAAATTACCTTTGCACTGCTCTACAGGCCAAACGACAACAGCTAGAGCAGCCAAAGTATGCAAAATTTACTTTTAATTTTTTGGATTTTTCGCGATCTTGGGGTATCATTCCCGATCGCCTCCTGGGCAAAGTCAAAGCCGGAATCAAATGAAAATTTAGGACTACGTAGTGGAGGAGGTCCTCTTTCATATGTCAAAAAATCTCCTCTCTAGCTTTTTTGGGACGGCTGCAATCACGAAAAAAAGTTTGAAAAACTTTAAACCGCTCTACAGGCTAAACTACGGCAGTTAGAGGGGTTAAAGATGCACGGGAAAAATATTCAAAATTTCGATTTTCCTCCCCAGCACTCGGCAAATGTTCACAAAATTACCTTTGCACTGCTCAACAGGCCAAACGACAACAGCTAGAGCAGCCAAACTATGCAAAATCTACTTTTAATTTTTTGGGTTTTTCGCGATCTTGGGGTATCATTCCCGATCGCCTCCTGGCCAAAGTCAAAGCCGGAATCAAATGAAACTTTAGGACTACGTAGTGGAGGAGGTCCTCTTTCATATATCAAAAAATCTCCTCTCTAGCTTTTTTGGGACGGCTGCAATCACGAAAAAAAGTTTGAAAAACTTTAAACCGCTCTACAGGCTAAACTACGGCAGTTAGAGGGGTTAAAGATGCACGGGAAAAATATTCAAAATTTCGATTTTCCTCCCCAGCACTCGGCAAATGTTCACAAAATTACCTTTGCACTGCTCAACAGGCCAAACGACAACAGCTAGAGCAGCCAAACTATGCAAAATCTACTTTTAATTTTTTGGGTTTTTCGCGATCTTGGGGTATCATTCCCGATCGCCTCCTGGGCAAAGTCAAAGCCGGAATCAAATGAAAATTTAGGACTACGTAGTGGAGGAGGTCCTCTTTCATATGTCAAAAAATCTCCTCTCTAGCTTTTTTGGGACGGCTGCAATCACGAAAAAAAGTTTGAAAAACTTTAAACCGCTCTACAGGCTAAACTACGGCAGTTAGAGGGGTTAAAGATGCACGGGAAAAATATTCAAAATTTCGATTTTCCTCCCCAGCACTCGGCAAATGTTCACAAAATTACCTTTGCACTGCTCAACAGGCCAAACGACAACAGCTAGAGCAGCCAAACTATGCAAAATCTACTTTTAATTTTTTGGGTTTTTCGCGATCTTGGGGTATCATTCCCGATCGCCTCCTGGCCAAAGTCAAAGCCGGAATCAAATGAAACTTTAGGACTACGTAGTGGAGGAGGTCCTCTTTCATATATCAAAAAATCTCCTCTCTAGCTTTTTTGGGACGGCTGCAATCACGAAAAGAAGTTTGAAAAACTTTAAACCGCTCTACAGGCTAAACTACGGCAGTTAGAGGGGTTAAAGATGCACGGGAAAAATATTCAAAATTTCGATTTTCCTCCCCAGCACTCGGCAAATGTTCACAAAATTACCTTTGCACTGCTCTACAGGCCAAACGACAACAGCTAGAGCAGCCAAAGTATGCAAAATCTACTTTTAATTTTTTGGGTTTTTCGCGATCTTGGGGTATCATTCCCGATCGCCTCCTGGCCAAAGTTAAAGCCGGAATCAAATGAAACTTTAGGACTACGTAGTGGAGGAGGTCCTCTTTCATATGTCCAAAAATCTCCTCTCTAGCTTTCCTGGGACGGCTGCAATCACAAAAAAATGTTTGAAAAACTTTAAACCGCTCTACAGGCTAAACTACGGCAGTTAGAGGGGTTAAAGATGCACGGGAAAAATATTCAAAATTTCGATTTTCCTCCCCAGCACTCGGCAAATGTTCACAAAATTACCTTTGCACTGCTCTACAGGCCAAACGACAACAGCTAGAGCAGCCAAAGTATGCAAAATCTACTTTTAATTTTTTGGGTTTTTCGCGATCTTGGGGTATCATTCCCGATCGCCTCCTGGCCAAAGTTAAAGCCGGAATCAAATGAAACTTTAGGACTACGTAGTGGAGGAGGTCCTCTTTCATATGTCCAAAAATCTCCTCTCTAGCTTTTTTGGGACGGCTGCAATCACGAAAAAAAGTTTGAAAAACTTTAAACCGCTCTACAGGCTAAACTACGGCAGTTAGAGGGGTTAAAGATGCACGGGAAAAATATTCAAAATTTCGATTTTCCTCCCCAGCACTCGGCAAATGTTCACAAAATTACCTTTGCACTGCTCAACAGGCCAAACGACAACAGCTAGAGCAGCCAAACTATGCAAAATCTACTTTTAATTTTTTGGGTTTTTCGCGATCTTGGGGTATCATTCCCGATCGCCTCCTGGCCAAAGTCAAAGCCGGAATCAAATGAAACTTTAGGACTACGTAGTGGAGGAGGTCCTCTTTCATATATCAAAAAATCTCCTCTCTAGCTTTTTTGGGACGGCTGCAATCACGAAAAGAAGTTTGAAAAACTTTAAACCGCTCTACAGGCTAAACTACGGCAGTTAGAGGGGTTAAAGATGCACGGGAAAAATATTCAAAATTTCGATTTTCCTCCCCAGCACTCGGCAAATGTTCACAAAATTACCTTTGCACTGCTCTACAGGCCAAACGACAACAGCTAGAGCAGCCAAAGTATGCAAAATCTACTTTTAATTTTTTGGGTTTTTCGCGATCTTGGGGTATCATTCCCGATCGCCTCCTGGCCAAAGTTAAAGCCGGAATCAAATGAAACTTTAGGACTACGTAGTGGAGGAGGTCCTCTTTCATATGTCCAAAAATCTCCTCTCTAGCTTTCCTGGGACGGCTGCAATCACAAAAAAATGTTTGAAAAACTTTAAACCGCTCTACAGGCTAAACTACGGCAGTTAGAGGGGTTAAAGATGCACGGGAAAAATATTCAAAATTTCGATTTTCCTCCCCAGCACTCGGCAAATGTTCACAAAATTACCTTTGCACTGCTCTACAGGCCAAACGACAACAGCTAGAGCAGCCAAAGTATGCAAAATCTACTTTTAATTTTTTGGGTTTTTCGCGATCTTGGGGTATCATTCCCGATCGCCTCCTGGCCAAAGTTAAAGCCGGAATCAAATGAAACTTTAGGACTACGTAGTGGAGGAGGTCCTCTTTCATATGTCCAAAAATCTCCTCTCTAGCTTCCCTGGGACGGCTGCAATCACGAAAAAAAGTTTGAAAAACTTTAAACCGCTCTACAGGCTAAACTACGGCAGTTAGAGGGGTTAAAGATGCACGGGAAAAATATTCAAAATTTCGATTTTCCTCCCCAGCACTCGGCAAATGTTCACAAAATTACCTTTGCACTGCTCTACAGGCCAAACGACAACAGCTAGAGCAGCCAAAGTATGCAAAATCTACTTTTAATTTTTTGGGTTTTTCGCGATCTTGGGGTATCATTCCCGATCGCCTCCTGGCCAAAGTTAAAGCCGGAATCAAATGAAACTTTAGGACTACGTAGTGGAGGAGGTCCTCTTTCATATGTCCAAAAATCTCCTCTCTAGCTTTTTTGGGACGGCTGCAATCACAAAAAAATGTTTGAAAAACTTTAAACCGCTCTACAGGCTAAACTACGGCAGTTAGAGGGGTTAAAGATGCACGGGAAAAATATTCAAAATTTCGATTTTCCTCCCCAGCACTCGGCAAATGTTCACAAAATTACCTTTGCACTGCTCTACAGGCCAAACGACAACAGCTAGAGCAGCCAAAGTATGCAAAATCTACTTTTAATTTTTTGGGTTTTTCGCGATCTTGGGGTATCATTCCCGATCGCCTCCTGGCCAAAGTTAAAGCCGGAATCAAATGAAACTTTAGGACTACGTAGTGGAGGAGGTCCTCTTTCATATGTCCAAAAATCTCCTCTCTAGCTTCCCTGGGACGGCTGCAATCACGAAAAGAAGTTTGAAAAACTTTAAACCGCTCTACAGGCTAAACTACGGCAGTTAGAGGGGTTAAAGATGCACGGGAAAAATATTCAAAATTTCGATTTTCCTCCCCAGCACTCGGCAAATGTTCACAAAATTACCTTTGCACTGCTCAACAGGCCAAACGACAACAGCTAGAGCAGCCAAACTATGCAAAATCTACTTTTAATTTTTTGGGTTTTTCGCGATCTTGGGGTATCATTCCCGATCGCCTCCTGGCCAAAGTCAAAGCCGGAATCAAATGAAACTTTAGGACTACGTAGTGGAGGAGGTCCTCTTTCATATGTCCAAAAATCTCCTCTCTAGCTTGCCTGGGACGGCTGCAATCACGAAAAAAAGTTTGAAAAACTTTAAACCGCTCTACAGGCTAAACTACGGCAGTTAGAGGGGTTAAAGATGCACGGGAAAAATATTCAAAATTTCGATTTTCCTCCCCAGCACTCGGCAAATGTTCACAAAATTACCTTTGCACTGCTCAACAGGCCAAACGACAACAGCTAGAGCAGCCAAACTATGCAAAATCTACTTTTAATTTTTTGGGTTTTTCGCGATCTTGGGGTATCATTCCCGATCGCCTCCTGCCCAAAGTCAAAGCCGAAATCAAATGAAACTTTAGGACTACGTAGTGGAGGAGGTCCTCTTTCATATGTCCAAAAATCTCCTCTCTAGCTTGCCTGGGACGGCTGCAATCACGAAAAAAAGTTTGAAAAATTTTAAACCGCTCTACAGGCTAAACTACGGCAGTTAGAGGGGTTAAAGATGCACGGGAAAAATATTCAAAATTTCGATTTTCCTCCCCAGCACTCGGCAAATGTTCACAAAATTACCTTTGCACTGCTCTACAGGCCAAACGACAACAGCTAGAGCAGCCAAAGTATGCAAAATCTACTTTTAATTTTTTGGGTTTTTCGCGATCTTGGGGTATCATTCCCGATCGCCTCCTGGCCAAAGTCAAAGCCGGAATCAAATGAAAATTTAGGACTACGTAGTGGAGGAGGTCCTCTTTCATATGTCCAAAAATCTCCTCTCTAGCTTGCCTGGGACGGCTGCAATCACGAAAAAAAGTTTGAAAAACTTTAAACCGCTCTACAGGCTAAACTACGGCAGTTAGAGGGGTTAAAGATGCACGGGAAAAATATTCAAAATTTCGATTTTCCTCCCCAGCACTCGGCAAATGTTCACAAAATTACCTTTGCACTGCTCTACAGGCCAAACGACAACAGCTAGAGCAGCCAAAGTATGCAAAGTTAAAGCCGGAATCAAATGAAACTTTAGGACTACGTAGTGGAGGAGGTCCTCTTTCATATGTCCAAAAATCTCCTCTCTAGCTTTTCTGGGACGGCTGCAATCACGAAAAAATGTTTGAAAAACTTTAAACCGCTCTACAGGCTAAACTACGGCAGTTAGAGGGGTTAAAGATGCACGGGAAAAATATTCAAAATTTCGATTTTCCTCCCCAGCACTCGGCAAATGTTCACAAAATTACCTTTGCACTGCTCAACAGGCCAAACGACAACAGCTAGAGCAGCCAAACTATGCAAAATCTACTTTTAATTTTTTGGGTTTTTCGCGATCTTGGGGTATCATTCCCGATCGCCTCCTGGCCAAAGTCAAAGCCGGAATCAAATGAAACTTTAGGACTACGTAGTGGAGGAGGTCCTCTTTCATATGTCCAAAAATCTCCTCTCTAGCTTGCCTGGGACGGCTGCAATCACGAAAAAAAGTTTGAAAAACTTTAAACCGCTCTACAGGCTAAACTACGGTAGTTAGAGGGGTTAAAGATGCACGGGAAAAATATTCAAAATTTCGATTTTCCTCCCCAGCACTCGGCAAATGTTCACAAAATTACCTTTGCACTGCTCAACAGGCCAAACGACAACAGCTAGAGCAGCCAAACTATGCAAAATCTACTTTTAATTTTTTGGGTTTTTCGCGATCTTGGGGTATCATTCCCGATCGCCTCCTGCCCAAAGTCAAAGCCGAAATCAAATGAAACTTTAGGACTACGTAGTGGAGGAGGTCCTCTTTCATATGTCCAAAAATCTCCTCTCTAGCTTGCCTGGGACGGCTGCAATCACGAAAAAAAGTTTTAAAAACTTTAAACCGCTCTACAGGCTAAACTACGGCAGTTAGAGGGGTTAAAGATGCACGGGAAAAATATTCAAAATTTCGATTTTCCTCCCCAGCACTCGGCAAATGTTCACAAAATTACCTTTGCACTGCTCTACAGGCCAAACGACAACAGCTAGAGCAGCCAAAGTATGCAAAGTTAAAGCCGGAATCAAATGAAACTTTAGGACTACGTAGTGGAGGAGGTCCTCTTTCATATGTCAAAAAATCTCCTCTCTAGCTTTCCTGGGACGGCTGCAATCACGAAAAAATGTTTGAAAAACTTTAAACCGCTCTACAGGCTAAACTACGGCAGTTAGAGGGGTTAAAGATGCACGGGAAAAATATTCAAAATTTCGATTTTCCTCCCCAGCACTCGGCAAATGTTCACAAAATTACCTTTGCACTGCTCAACAGGCCAAACGACAACAGCTAGAGCAGCCAAACTATGCAAAATCTACTTTTAATTTTTTGGGTTTTTCGCGATCTTGGGGTATCATTCCCGATCGCCTCCTGGCCAAAGTCAAAGCCGGAATCAAATGAAACTTTAGGACTACGTAGTGGAGGAGGTCCTCTTTCATATGTCAAAAAATCTCCTCTCTAGCTTGCCTGGAACGGCTGCAATCACGAAAAAATTTTGAAAAACTTTAAACCGCTCTACAGGCTAAACTACGGCAGTTAGAGGGGTTAAAGATGCACGGGAAAAATATTCAAAATTTCGATTTTCCTCCCCAGCACTCGGAAAATGTTCACAAAATTACCTTTACACTGCTCTACAGGCCAAACGACAACAGCTAGAGCAGCCAAACTATGCAAAATCTACTTTTAATTTTTTGGGTTTTTCGCGATCTTGGGGTATCATTCCCGATCGCCTCCTGGCCAAAGTCAAAGCCGGAATCAAATGAAAATTTAGGACTACGTAGTGGAGGAGGTCCTCTTTCATATGTCAAAAAATCTCCTCTCTAGCTTGCCTGGGACGGCTGCAATCACGAAAAAAAGTTTGAAAAACTTTAAACCGCTCTACAGGCTAAACTACGGCAGTTAGAGGGGTTAAAGATGCACGGGAAAAATATTCAAAATTTCGATTTTCCTCCCCAGCACTCGGCAAATGTTCACAAAATTACCTTTGCACTGCTCTACAGGCCAAACGACAACAGCTAGAGCAGCCAAAGTATGCAAAATCTACTTTTAATTTTTTGGGTTTTTCGCGATCTTGGGGTATCATTCCCGATCGCCTCCTGGCCAAAGTTAAAGCCGGAATCAAATGAAACTTTAGGACTACGTAGTGGAGGAGGTCCTCTTTCATATGTCAAAAAATCTCCTCTCTAGCTTGCCTGGAACGGCTGCAATCACGAAAAAATTTTGAAAAACTTTAAACCGCTCTACAGGCTAAACTACGGCAGTTAGAGGGGTTAAAGATGCACGGGAAAAATATTCAAAATTTCGATTTTCCTCCCCAGCACTCGGAAAATGTTCACAAAATTACCTTTACACTGCTCTACAGGCCAAACGACAACAGCTAGAGCAGCCAAACTATGCAAAATCTACTTTTAATTTTTTGGGTTTTTCGCGATCTTGGGGTATCATTCCCGATCGCCTCCTGGCCAAAGTCAAAGCCGGAATCAAATGAAAATTTAGGACTACGTAGTGGAGGAGGTCCTCTTTCATATGTCAAAAAATCTCCTCTCTAGCTTGCCTGGGACGGCTGCAATCACGAAAAAAAGTTTGAAAAACTTTAAACCGCTCTACAGGCTAAACTACGGCAGTTAGAGGGGTTAAAGATGCACGGGAAAAATATTCAAAATTTCGATTTTCCTCCCCAGCACTCGGCAAATGTTCACAAAATTACCTTTGCACTGCTCTACAGGCCAAACGACAACAGCTAGAGCAGCCAAAGTATGCAAAATCTACTTTTAATTTTTTGGGTTTTTCGCGATCTTGGGGTATCATTCCCGATCGCCTCCTGGCCAAAGTTAAAGCCGGAATCAAATGAAACTTTAGGACTACGTAGTGGAGGAGGTCCTCTTTCATATGTCAAAAAATCTCCTCTCTAGCTTGCCTGGGACGGCTGCAATCACGAAAAAAAGTTTGAAAAACTTTAAACCGCTCTACAGGCTAAACTAAGGCAGTTAGAGGGGTTAAAGATGCACGGGAAAAATATTCAAAATTTCGATTTTCCTCCCCAGCACTCGGCAAATGTTCACAAAATTACCTTTGCACTGCTCTACAGGCCAAACGACAACAGCTAGAGCAGCCAAAGTATGCAAAATCTACTTTTAATTTTTTGGGTTTTTCGCGATCTTGGGGTATCATTCCCGATCGCCTCCTGCCCAAAGTCAAAGCCGGAATCAAATGAAACTTTAGGACTACGTAGTGGAGGAGGTCCTCTTTCATATGTCCAAAAATCTCCTCTCTAGCTTGCCTGGGACGGCTGCAATCACGAAAAAAAGTTTGAAAAACTTTAAACCGCTCTACAGGCTAAACTACGGCAGTTAGAGGGGTTAAAGATGCACGGGAAAAATATTCAAAATTTCGATTTTCCTCCGCAGCACTCGGCAAATGTTCACAAAATTACCTTTGTACTGCTCTACAGGCCAAACGACAACAGCTAGAGCAGCCAAAGTATGCAAAATCTACTTTTAATTTTTTGGGTTTTTCGCGATCTTGGGGTATCATTCCCGATCGCCTCCTGGCCAAAGTTAAAGCCGGAATCAAATGAAACTTTAGGACTACGTAGTGGAGGAGGTCCTCTTTCATATGTCAAAAAATCTCCTCTCTAGCTTTTTTGGGACGGCTGCAATCACGAAAAAAAGTTTGAAAAACTTTAAACCGCTCTACAGGCTAAACTACGGCAGTTAGAGGGGTTAAAGATGCATGGGAAAAATATTCAAAATTTCGATTTTCCTCCCCAGCACTCGGCAAATGTTCACAAAATTACCTTTGCACTGCTCTACAGGCCAAACGACAACAGCTAGAGCAGCCAAAGTATGCAAAATCTACTTTTAATTTTTTGGGTTTTTCGCGATCTTGGGGTATCATTCCCGATCGCCTCCTGCCCAAAGTCAAAGCCGGAATCAAATGAAACTTTAGGACTACGTAGTGGAGGAGGTCCTCTTTCATATGTCCAAAAATCTCCTCTCTAGCTTGCCTGGGACGGCTGCAATCACGAAAAAAAGTTTGAAAAACGTTAAATCGCTCTACAGGCTAAACTACGGCAGTTAGAGGGGTTAAAGATGCACGGGAAAAATATTCAAAATTTCGATTTTCCTCCCCAGCACTCGGCAAATGTTCACAAAATTACCTTTGCACTGCTCAACAGGCCAAACGACAACAGCTAGAGCAGCCAAACTATGCAAAATCTACTTTTAATTTTTTGGGTTTTTCGCGATCTTGGGGTATCATTCCCGATCGCCTCCTGGCCAAAGTCAAAGCCGGAATCAAATGAAAATTTAGGACTACGTAGTGGAGGAGGTCCTCTTTCATATGTCAAAAAATCTCCTCTCTAGCTTTTTTGGGACGGCTGCAATCACGAAAAAAAGTTTGAAAAACTTTAAACCGCTCTACAGGCTAAACTACGGCAGTTAGAGGGGTTAAAGATGCACGGGAAAAATATTCAAAATTTCGATTTTCCTCCCCAGCACTCGGCAAATGTTCACAAAATTACCTTTGCACTGCTCTACAGGCCAAACGACAACAGCTAGAGCAGCCAAAGTATGCAAAGTTAAAGCCGGAATCAAATGAAACTTTAGGACTACGTAGTGGAGGAGGTCCTCTTTCATATGTCCAAAAATCTCCTCTCTAGCTTTTCTGGGACGGCTGCAATCACGAAAAAATGTTTGAAAAACTTTAAACCGCTCTACAGGCTAAACTACGGCAGTTAGAGGGGTTAAAGATGCACGGGAAAAATATTCAAAATTTCGATTTTCCTCCCCAGCACTCGGCAAATGTTCACAAAATTACCTTTGCACTGCTCAACAGGCCAAACGACAACAGCTAGAGCAGCCAAAGTATGCAAAATCTACTTTTAATTTTTTGGGTTTTTCGCGATCTTGGGGTATCATTCCCGATCGCCTCCTGGCCAAAGTTAAAGCCGGAATCAAATGAAACTTTAGGACTACGTAGTGGAGGAGGTCCTCTTTCATATGTCAAAAAATCTCCTCTCTAGCTTTCCTGGGACGGCTGCAATCACGAAAAAATGTTTGAAAAACTTTAAACCGCTCTACAGGCTAAACTACGGCAGTTAGAGGGGTTAAAGATGCACGGGAAAAATATTCAAAATTTCGATTTTCCTCCCCAGCACTCGGCAAATGTTCACAAAATTACCTTTGCACTGCTCTACAGGCCAAACGACAACAGCTAGAGCAGCCAAAGTATGCAAAATCTACTTTTAATTTTTTGGGTTTTTCGCGATCTTGGGGTATCATTCCCGATCGCCTCCTGGCCAAAGTCAAAGCCGGAATCAAATGAAACTTTAGGACTACGTAGTGGAGGAGGTCCTCTTTCATATGTCAAAAAATCTCCTCTCTAGCTTGCCTGGGACGGCTGCAATCACGAAAAAAAGTTTGAAAAACTTTAAACCGCTCTACAGACTAAACTACGGCAGTTAGAGGGGTTAAAGATGCACGGGAAAAATATTCAAAATTTCGATTTTCCTCCCCAGCACTCGGCAAATGTTCACAAAATTACCTTTGCACTGCTCTACAGGCCAAACGACAACAGCTAGAGCAGCCAAAGTATGCAAAATCTACTTTTAATTTTTTGGGTTTTTCGCGATCTTGGGGTATCATTCCCGATCGCCTCCTGGGCAAAGTCAAAGCCGGAATCAAATGAAAATTTAGGACTACGTAGTGGAGGAGGTCCTCTTTCATATGTCAAAAAATCTCCTCTCTAGCTTTTTTGGGACGGCTGCAATCACGAAAAGAAGTTTGAAAAACTTTAAACCGCTCTACAGGCTAAACTACGGCAGTTAGAGGGGTTAAAGATGCACGGGAAAAATATTCAAAATTTCGATTTTCCTCCCCAGCACTCGGCAAATGTTCACAAAATTACCTTTGCACTGCTCTACAGGCCAAACGACAACAGCTGGAGCAGCCAAACTATGCAAAATCTACTTTTAATTTTTTGGGTTTTTCGCGATCTTGGGGTATCATTCCCGATCGCCTCCTGGGCAAAGTCAAAGCCGGAATCAAATGAAACTTTAGGACTACGTAGTGGAGGAGGTCCTCTTTCATATATCAAAAAATCTCCTCTCTAGCTTGCCTGGGACGGCTGCAATCACGAAAAAAAGTTTGAAAAACTTTAAACCGCTCTACAGGCTAAACTACGGCAGTTAGAGGGGTTAAAGATGCACGGGAAAAATATTCAAAATTTCGATTTTCCTCCCCAGCACTCGGCAAATGTTCACAAAATTACCTTTGCACTGCTCTACAGGCCAAACGACAACAGCTAGAGCAGCCAAAGTATGCAAAATCTACTTTTAATTTTTTGGGTTTTTCGCGATCTTGGGGTATCATTCCCGATCGCCTCCTGGCCAAAGTCAAAGCCGGAATCAAATGAAACTTTAGGACTACGTAGTGGAGGAGGTCCTCTTTCATATGTCCAAAAATCTCCTCTCTAGCTTGCCTGGGACGGCTGCAATCACGAAAAAATGTTTGAAAAACTTTAAACCGCTCTACAGGCTAAACTACGGCAGTTAGAAGGGTTAAAGATGCACGGGAAAAATATTCAAAATTTCAATTTTCCTCCCCATCACTCGGCAAATGTTCACAAAATTACCTTTGCACTGCTCTACAGGCCAAATGACAACAGCTAGAGCAGCCAAAGTATGCAAAATCTACTTTTAATTTTTTGGGTTTTTCGCGATCTTGGGGTATCATTCCCGATCGCCTCCTGGCCAAAGTTAAAGCCGGAATCAAATGAAACTTTAGGACTACGTAGTGGAGGAGGTCCTCTTTCATATGTCCAAAAATCTCCTCTCTAGCTTTCCTGGGACGGCTGCAATCACGAAAAAATGTTTGAAAAACTTTAAACCGCTCTACAGGCTAAACTACGGCAGTTAGAGGGGTTAAAGATGCACGGGAAAAATATTCAAAATTTCGATTTTCCTCCCCAGTACTCGGCAAATGTTCACAAAATTACCTTTGCACTGCTCAACAGGCCAAACGACAACAGCTAGAGCAGCCAAACTATGCAAAATCTACTTTTAATTTTTTGGGTTTTTCGCGATCTTGGGGTATCATTCCCGATCGCCTCCTGGCCAAAGTCAAAGCCGGAATCAAATGAAACTTTAGGACTACGTAGTGGAGGAGGTCCTCTTTCATATGTCAAAAAATCTCCTCTCTAGCTTGCCTGGAACGGCTGCAATCACGAAAAAAAGTTTGAAAAACTTTAAACCGCTCTACAGGCTAAACTACGGCAGTTAGAGGGGTTAAAGATGCACGGGAAAAATATTCAAAATTTCGATTTTCCTCCCCAGCACTCGGAAAATGTTCACAAAATTACCTTTACACTGCTCTACAGGCCAAACGACAACAGCTAGAGCAGCCAAAGTATGCAAAATCTACTTTTAATTTTTTGGGTTTTTCGCGATCTTGGGGTATCATTCCCGATCGCCTCCTGGGCAAAGTCAAAGCCGGAATCAAATGAAACTTTAGGACTACGTAGTGGAGGAGGTCCTCTTTCATATGTCAAAAAATCTCCTCTCTAGCTTTTTTGGGACGGCTGCAATCACGAAAAAAAGTTTGAAAAACTTTAAACCGCTCTACAGGCTAAACTACGGCAGTTAGAGGGGTTAAAGATGCACGGGAAAAATATTCAAAATTTCGATTTTCCTCCCCAGCACTCGGCAAATGTTCACAAAATTACCTTTGCACTGCTCTACAGGCCAAACGACAACAGCTAGAGCAGCCAAAGTATGCAAAATCTACTTTTAATTTTTTGGGTTTTTCGCGATCTTGGGGTATCATTCCCGATCGCCTCCTGGGCAAAGTCAAAGCCGGAATCAAATGAAACTTTAGGACTACGTAGTGGAGGAGGTCCTCTTTCATATGTCCAAAAATCTCCTCTCTAGCTTTCCTGGGACGGCTGCAATCACGAAAAAATGTTTGAAAAACTTTAAACCGCTCTACAGGCTAAACTACGGCAGTTAGAGGGGTTAAAGATGCACGGGAAAAATATTCAAAATTTCGATTTTCCTCCCCAGCACTCGGCAAATGTTCACAAAATTACCTTTGCACTGCTCTACGGGCCAAACGACAACAGCTAGAGCAGCCAAACTATGCAAAATCTACTTTTAATTTTTTGGGTTTTTCGCGATCTTGGGGTATCATTCCCGATCGCCTCCTGGCCAAACTCAAAGCCGGAATCAAATGAAACTTTAGGACTACGTAGTGGAGGAGGTCCTCTTTCATATGTCCAAAAATCTCCTCTCTAGCTTGCCTGGGACGGCTGCAATCACGAAAAAAAGTTTGAAAAACTTTAAACCGCTCTACAGGCTAAACTACGGCAGTTAGAGGGGTTAAAGATGCACGGGAAAAATATTCAAAATTTCGATTTTCCTCCCCAGCACTCGGCAAATGTTCACAAAATTACCTTTGCACTGCTCTACAGGCCAAACGACAACAGCTGGAGCAGCCAAAGTATGCAAAATCTACTTTTAGTTTTTTGGGTTTTTCGCGATCTTGGGGTATCATTCCCGATCGCCTCCTGGGCAAAGTCAAAGCCGGAATCAAATGAAACTTTAGGACTACGTAGTGGAGGAGGTCCTCTTTCATATGTCAAAAAATCTCCTCTTTAGCTTTTTTGGGACGGCTGCAATCACGAAAAAAAGTTTGAAAAACTTTAAACCGCTCTACAGGCTAAACTACGGCAGTTAGAGGGGTTAAAGATGCACGGGAAAAATATTCAAAATTTCGATTTTCCTCCCCAGCACTCGGCAAATGTTCACAAAATTACCTTTGCACTGCTCTACAGGCCAAACGACAACAGCTAGAGCAGCCAAAGTATGCAAAATCTACTTTTAATTTTTTGGGTTTTTCGCGATCTTGGGGTATCATTCCCGATCGCCTCCTGGGCAAAGTCAAAGCCGGAATCAAATGAAACTTTAGGACTACGTAGTGGAGGAGGTCCTCTTTCATATGTCCAAAAATCTCCTCTCTAGCTTTCCTGGGACGGCTGCAATCACGAAAAAATGTTTGAAAAACTTTAAACCGCTCTACAGGCTAAACTACGGCAGTTAGAGGGGTTAAAGATGCACGGGAAAAATATTCAAAATTTCGATTTTCCTCCCCAGCACTCGGCAAATGTTCACAAAATTACCTTTGCACTGCTCTACGGGCCAAACGACAACAGCTAGAGCAGCCAAAGTATGCAAAATCTACTTTTAATTTTTTGGGTTTTTCTCGATCTTGGGGTATCATTCCCGATCGCCTCCTGGCCAAAGTTAAAGCCGGAATCAAATGAAACTTTAGGACTACGTAGTGGAGGAGGTCCTCTTTCATATATCAAAAAATCTCCTCTCTAGCTTTTTTGGGACGGCTGCAATCACGAAAAAAAGTTTGAAAAACTTTAAACCGCTCTACAGGCTAAACTACGGCAGTTAGAGGGGTTAAAGATGCACGGGAAAAATATTCAAAATTTCGATTTTCCTCCCCAGCACTCGGCAAATGTTCACAAAATTACCTTTGCACTGCTCTACAGGCCAAACGACAACAGCTGGAGCAGCCAAAGTATGCAAAATCTACTTTTAGTTTTTTGGGTTTTTCGCGATCTTGGGGTATCATTCCCGATCGCCTCCTGGGCAAAGTCAAAGCCGGAATCAAATGAAAATTTAGGACTACGTAGTGGAGGAGGTCCTCTTTCATATGTCAAAAAATCTCCTCTCTAGCTTTTTTGGGACGGCTGCAATCACGAAAAAAAGTTTGAAAAACTTTAAACCGCTCTACAGGCTAAACTACGGCAGTTAGAGGGGTTAAAGATGCACGGGAAAAATATTCAAAATTTCGATTTTCCTCCCCAGTACTCGGCAAATGTTCACAAAATTACCTTTGCACTGCTCAGCAGGCCAAACGACAACAGCTAGAGCAGCCAAACTATGCAAAATCTACTTTTAATTTTTTGGGTTTTTCGCGATCTTGGGGTATCATTCCCGATCGCCTCCTGGGCAAAGTCAAAGCCGGAATCAAATGAAAATTTAGGACTACGTAGTGGAGGAGGTCCTCTTTCATCTGTCAAAAAATCTCCTCTTTAGCTTTTTTGGGACGGCTGCAATCACGAAAAAAAGTTTGAAAAACTTTAAACCGCTCTACAGGCTAAACTACGGCAGTTAGAGGGGTTAAAGATGCACGGGAAAAATATTCAAAATTTCGATTTTCCTCCCCAGCACTCGGCAAATGTTCACAAAATTACCTTTGCACTGCTCTACAGGCCAAACGACAACAGCTGGAGCAGCCAAAGTATGCAAAATCTACTTTTAGTTTTTTGGGTTTTTCGCGATCTTGGGGTATCATTCCCAATCGCCTCCTGGGCAAAGTCAAAGCCGGAATCAAATGAAAATTTAGGACTACGTAGTGGAGGAGGTCCTCTTTCATATGTCAAAAAATCTCCTCTCTAGCTTTTTTGGGACGGCTGCAATCACGAAAAAAAGTTTGAAAAACTTTAAACCGCTCTACAGGCTAAACTACGGCAGTTAGAGGGGTTAAAGATGCACGGGAAAAATATTCAAAATTTCGATTTTCCTCCCCAGTACTCGGCAAATGTTCACAAAATTACCTTTGCACTGCTCAGCAGGCCAAACGACAACAGCTAGAGCAGCCAAACTATGCAAAATCTACTTTTAATTTTTTGGGTTTTTCGCGATCTTGGGGTATCATTCCCGATCGCCTCCTGGGCAAAGTCAAAGCCGGAATCAAATGAAAATTTAGGACTACGTAGTGGAGGAGGTCCTCTTTCATCTGTCAAAAAATCTCCTCTCTAGCTTGCCTAGGACGGCTGCAATCACGAAAAAAAGTTTGAAAAACTTTAAACCGCTCTACAGGCTAAACTACGGCAGTTAGAGGGGTTAAAGATGCACGGGAAAAATATTCAAAATTTCGATTTTCCTCCCCAGCACTCGGCAAATGTTCACAAAATTACCTTTGCACTGCTCTACAGGCCAAACGACAACAGCTGGAGCAGCCAAAGTATGCAAAATCTACTTTTAGTTTTTTGGGTTTTTCGCGATCTTGGGGTATCATTCCCGATCGCCTCCTGGGCAAAGTCAAAGCCGGAATCAAATGAAAATTTAGGACTACGTAGTGGAGGAGGTCCTCTTTCATATGTCAAAAAATCTCCTCTCTAGCTTTTTTGGGACGGCTGCAATCACGAAAAAAAGTTTGAAAAACTTTAAACCGCTCTACAGGCTAAACTACGGCAGTTAGAGGGGTTAAAGATGCACGGGAAAAATATTCAAAATTTCGATTTTCCTCCCCAGTACTCGGCAAATGTTCACAAAATTACCTTTGCACTGCTCAGCAGGCCAAACGACAACAGCTAGAGCAGCCAAACTATGCAAAATCTACTTTTAATTTTTTGGGTTTTTCGCGATCTTGGGGTATCATTCCCAATCGCCTCCTGGGCAAAGTCAAAGCCGGAATCAAATGAAACTTTAGGACTACGTAGTGGAGGAGGTCCTCTTTCATATGTCAAAAAATCTCCTCTCTAGCTTGCCTGGAACGGCTGCAATCACGAAAAAAAGTTTGAAAAACTTTAAACCGCTCTACAGGCTAAACTACGGCAGTTAGAGGGGTTAAAGATGCACGGGAAAAATATTCAAAATTTCGATTTTCCTCCCCAGCACTCGGAAAATGTTCACAAAATTACCTTTACACTGCTCTACAGGCCAAACGACAACAGCTAGAGCAGCCAAAGTATGCAAAATCTACTTTTAATTTTTTGGGTTTTTCGCGATCTTGGGGTATCATTCCCGATCGCCTCCTGGGCAAAGTCAAAGCCGGAATCAAATGAAACTTTAGGACTACGTAGTGGAGGAGGTCCTCTTTCATATGTCAAAAAATCTCCTCTCTAGCTTTTTTGGGACGGCTGCAATCACGAAAAAAAGTTTGAAAAACTTTAAACCGCTCTACAGGCTAAACTACGGCAGTTAGAGGGGTTAAAGATGCACGGGAAAAATATTCAAAATTTCGATTTTCCTCCCCAGCACTCGGCAAATGTTCACAAAATTACCTTTGCACTGCTCTACAGGCCAAACGACAACAGCTAGAGCAGCCAAAGTATGCAAAATCTACTTTTAATTTTTTGGGTTTTTCGCGATCTTGGGGTATCATTCCCGATCGCCTCCTGGGCAAAGTCAAAGCCGGAATCAAATGAAACTTTAGGACTACGTAGTGGAGGAGGTCCTCTTTCATATGTCCAAAAATCTCCTCTCTAGCTTTCCTGGGACGGCTGCAATCACGAAAAAATGTTTGAAAAATTTAAACCGCTCTACAGGCTAAACTACGGCAGTTAGAGGGGTTAAAGATGCACGGGAAAAATATTCAAAATTTCGATTTTCCTCCCCAGCACTCGGCAAATGTTCACAAAATTACCTTTGCACTGCTCTACGGGCCAAACGACAACAGCTAGAGCAGCCAAACTATGCAAAATCTACTTTTAATTTTTTGGGTTTTTCGCGATCTTGGGGTATCATTCCCGATCGCCTCCTGGCCAAACTCAAAGCCGGAATCAAATGAAACTTTAGGACTACGTAGTGGAGGAGGTCCTCTTTCATATGTCAAAAAATCTCGTCTCTAGCTTGCCTGGGATGGCTGCAATCACGAAAAAAAGTTTGAAAAACTTTAAACCGCTCTACAGGCTAAACTACGGCAGTTAGAGGGGTTAAAGATGCACGGGAAAAATATTCAAAATTTCGATTTTCCTCCCCAGCACTCGGCAAATGTTCACAAAATTACCTTTGCACTGCTCTACAGGCCAAACGACAACAGCTGGAGCAGCCAAAGTATGCAAAATCTACTTTTAGTTTTTTGGGTTTTTCGCGATCTTGGGGTATCATTCCCGATCGCCTCCTGGGCAAAGTCAAAGCCGGAATCAAATGAAACTTTAGGACTACGTAGTGGAGGAGGTCCTCTTTCATATGTCAAAAAATCTCCTCTTTAGCTTTTTTGGGACGGCTGCAATCACGAAAAAAAGTTTGAAAAACTTTAAACCGCTCTACAGGCTAAACTACGGCAGTTAGAGGGGTTAAAGATGCACGGGAAAAATATTCAAAATTTCGATTTTCCTCCCCAGCACTCGGCAAATGTTCACAAAATTACCTTTGCACTGCTCTACAGGCCAAACGACAACAGCTAGAGCAGCCAAAGTATGCAAAATCTACTTTTAATTTTTTGGGTTTTTCGCGATCTTGGGGTATCATTCCCGATCGCCTCCTGGGCAAAGTCAAAGCCGGAATCAAATGAAACTTTAGGACTACGTAGTGGAGGAGGTCCTCTTTCATATGTCCAAAAATCTCCTCTCTAGCTTTCCTGGGACGGCTGCAATCACGAAAAAATGTTTGAAAAACTTTAAACCGCTCTACAGGCTAAACTACGGCAGTTAGAGGGGTTAAAGATGCACGGGAAAAATATTCAAAATTTCGATTTTCCTCCCCAGCACTCGGCAAATGTTCACAAAATTACCTTTGCACTGCTCTACGGGCCAAACGACAACAGCTAGAGCAGCCAAACTATGCAAAATCTACTTTTAATTTTTTGGGTTTTTCGCGATCTTGGGGTATCATTCCCGATCGCCTCCTGGGCAAAGTCAAAGCCGGAATCAAATGAAAATTTAGGACTACGTAGTGGAGGAGGTCCTCTTTCATCTGTCAAAAAATCTCCTCTCTAGCTTGCCTAGGACGGCTGCAATCACGAAAAAAAGTTTGAAAAACTTTAAACCGCTCTACAGGCTAAACTACGGCAGTTAGAGGGGTTAAAGATGCACGGGAAAAATATTCAAAATTTCGATTTTCCTCCCCAGCACTCGGCAAATGTTCACAAAATTACCTTTGCACTGCTCTACGGGCCAAACGACAACAGCTAGAGCAGCCAAACTATGCAAAATCTACTTTTAATTTTTTGGGTTTTTCGCGATCTTGGGGTATCATTCCCGATCGCCTCCTGGCCAAACTCAAAGCCGGAATCAAATGAAACTTTAGGACTACGTAGTGGAGGAGGTCCTCTTTCATATGTCAAAAAATCTCGTCTCTAGCTTGCCTGGGATGGCTGCAATCACGAAAAAAAGTTTGAAAAACTTTAAACCGCTCTACAGGCTAAACTACGGCAGTTAGAGGGGTTAAAGATGCACGGGAAAAATATTCAAAATTTCGATTTTCCTCCCCAGCACTCGGCAAATGTTCACAAAATTACCTTTGCACTGCTCTACAGGCCAAACGACAACAGCTGGAGCAGCCAAAGTATGCAAAATCTACTTTTAGTTTTTTGGGTTTTTCGCGATCTTGGGGTATCATTCCCGATCGCCTCCTGGGCAAAGTCAAAGCCGGAATCAAATGAAACTTTAGGACTACGTAGTGGAGGAGGTCCTCTTTCATATGTCAAAAAATCTCCTCTTTAGCTTTTTTGGGACGGCTGCAATCACGAAAAAAAGTTTGAAAAACTTTAAACCGCTCTACAGGCTAAACTACGGCAGTTAGAGGGGTTAAAGATGCACGGGAAAAATATTCAAAATTTCGATTTTCCTCCCCAGCACTCGGCAAATGTTCACAAAATTACCTTTGCACTGCTCTACAGGCCAAACGACAACAGCTAGAGCAGCCAAAGTATGCAAAATCTACTTTTAATTTTTTGGGTTTTTCGCGATCTTGGGGTATCATTCCCGATCGCCTCCTGGGCAAAGTCAAAGCCGGAATCAAATGAAACTTTAGGACTACGTAGTGGAGGAGGTCCTCTTTCATATGTCCAAAAATCTCCTCTCTAGCTTTCCTGGGACGGCTGCAATCACGAAAAAATGTTTGAAAAATTTAAACCGCTCTACAGGCTAAACTACGGCAGTTAGAGGGGTTAAAGATGCACGGGAAAAATATTCAAAATTTCGATTTTCCTCCCCAGCACTCGGCAAATGTTCACAAAATTACCTTTGCACTGCTCTACGGGCCAAACGACAACAGCTAGAGCAGCCAAACTATGCAAAATCTACTTTTAATTTTTTGGGTTTTTCGCGATCTTGGGGTATCATTCCCGATCGCCTCCTGGCCAAACTCAAAGCCGGAATCAAATGAAACTTTAGGACTACGTAGTGGAGGAGGTCCTCTTTCATATGTCAAAAAATCTCGTCTCTAGCTTGCCTGGGATGGCTGCAATCACGAAAAAAAGTTTGAAAAACTTTAAACCGCTCTACAGGCTAAACTACGGCAGTTAGAGGGGTTAAAGATGCACGGGAAAAATATTCAAAATTTCGATTTTCCTCCCCAGCACTCGGCAAATGTTCACAAAATTACCTTTGCACTGCTCTACAGGCCAAACGACAACAGCTGGAGCAGCCAAAGTATGCAAAATCTACTTTTAGTTTTTTGGGTTTTTCGCGATCTTGGGGTATCATTCCCGATCGCCTCCTGGGCAAAGTCAAAGCCGGAATCAAATGAAACTTTAGGACTACGTAGTGGAGGAGGTCCTCTTTCATATGTCAAAAAATCTCCTCTTTAGCTTTTTTGGGACGGCTGCAATCACGAAAAAAAGTTTGAAAAACTTTAAACCGCTCTACAGGCTAAACTACGGCAGTTAGAGGGGTTAAAGATGCACGGGAAAAATATTCAAAATTTCGATTTTCCTCCCCAGCACTCGGCAAATGTTCACAAAATTACCTTTGCACTGCTCTACAGGCCAAACGACAACAGCTAGAGCAGCCAAAGTATGCAAAATCTACTTTTAATTTTTTGGGTTTTTCGCGATCTTGGGGTATCATTCCCGATCGCCTCCTGGGCAAAGTCAAAGCCGGAATCAAATGAAACTTTAGGACTACGTAGTGGAGGAGGTCCTCTTTCATATGTCCAAAAATCTCCTCTCTAGCTTTCCTGGGACGGCTGCAATCACGAAAAAATGTTTGAAAAACTTTAAACCGCTCTACAGGCTAAACTACGGCAGTTAGAGGGGTTAAAGATGCACGGGAAAAATATTCAAAATTTCGATTTTCCTCCCCAGCACTCGGCAAATGTTCACAAAATTACCTTTGCACTGCTCTACGGGCCAAACGACAACAGCTAGAGCAGCCAAACTATGCAAAATCTACTTTTAATTTTTTGGGTTTTTCGCGATCTTGGGGTATCATTCCCGATCGCCTCCTGGGCAAAGTCAAAGCCGGAATCAAATGAAAATTTAGGACTACGTAGTGGAGGAGGTCCTCTTTCATCTGTCAAAAAATCTCCTCTCTAGCTTGCCTAGGACGGCTGCAATCACGAAAAAAAGTTTGAAAAACTTTAAACCGCTCTACAGGCTAAACTACGGCAGTTAGAGGGGTTAAAGATGCACGGGAAAAATATTCAAAATTTCGATTTTCCTCCCCAGCACTCGGCAAATGTTCACAAAATTACCTTTGCACTGCTCTACGGGCCAAACGACAACAGCTAGAGCAGCCAAACTATGCAAAATCTACTTTTAATTTTTTGGGTTTTTCGCGATCTTGGGGTATCATTCCCGATCGCCTCCTGGCCAAACTCAAAGCCGGAATCAAATGAAACTTTAGGACTACGTAGTGGAGGAGGTCCTCTTTCATATGTCAAAAAATCTCGTCTCTAGCTTGCCTGGGATGGCTGCAATCACGAAAAAAAGTTTGAAAAACTTTAAACCGCTCTACAGGCTAAACTACGGCAGTTAGAGGGGTTAAAGATGCACGGGAAAAATATTCAAAATTTCGATTTTCCTCCCCAGCACTCGGCAAATGTTCACAAAATTACCTTTGCACTGCTCTACAGGCCAAACGACAACAGCTGGAGCAGCCAAAGTATGCAAAATCTACTTTTAGTTTTTTGGGTTTTTCGCGATCTTGGGGTATCATTCCCGATCGCCTCCTGGGCAAAGTCAAAGCCGGAATCAAATGAAACTTTAGGACTACGTAGTGGAGGAGGTCCTCTTTCATATGTCAAAAAATCTCCTCTTTAGCTTTTTTGGGACGGCTGCAATCACGAAAAAAAGTTTGAAAAACTTTAAACCGCTCTACAGGCTAAACTACGGCAGTTAGAGGGGTTAAAGATGCACGGGAAAAATATTCAAAATTTCGATTTTCCTCCCCAGCACTCGGCAAATGTTCACAAAATTACCTTTGCACTGCTCTACAGGCCAAACGACAACAGCTAGAGCAGCCAAAGTATGCAAAATCTACTTTTAATTTTTTGGGTTTTTCGCGATCTTGGGGTATCATTCCCGATCGCCTCCTGGGCAAAGTCAAAGCCGGAATCAAATGAAACTTTAGGACTACGTAGTGGAGGAGGTCCTCTTTCATATGTCCAAAAATCTCCTCTCTAGCTTTCCTGGGACGGCTGCAATCACGAAAAAATGTTTGAAAAATTTAAACCGCTCTACAGGCTAAACTACGGCAGTTAGAGGGGTTAAAGATGCACGGGAAAAATATTCAAAATTTCGATTTTCCTCCCCAGCACTCGGCAAATGTTCACAAAATTACCTTTGCACTGCTCTACGGGCCAAACGACAACAGCTAGAGCAGCCAAACTATGCAAAATCTACTTTTAATTTTTTGGGTTTTTCGCGATCTTGGGGTATCATTCCCGATCGCCTCCTGGCCAAACTCAAAGCCGGAATCAAATGAAACTTTAGGACTACGTAGTGGAGGAGGTCCTCTTTCATATGTCAAAAAATCTCGTCTCTAGCTTGCCTGGGATGGCTGCAATCACGAAAAAAAGTTTGAAAAACTTTAAACCGCTCTACAGGCTAAACTACGGCAGTTAGAGGGGTTAAAGATGCACGGGAAAAATATTCAAAATTTCGATTTTCCTCCCCAGCACTCGGCAAATGTTCACAAAATTACCTTTGCACTGCTCTACAGGCCAAACGACAACAGCTGGAGCAGCCAAAGTATGCAAAATCTACTTTTAGTTTTTTGGGTTTTTCGCGATCTTGGGGTATCATTCCCGATCGCCTCCTGGGCAAAGTCAAAGCCGGAATCAAATGAAACTTTAGGACTACGTAGTGGAGGAGGTCCTCTTTCATATGTCAAAAAATCTCCTCTTTAGCTTTTTTGGGACGGCTGCAATCACGAAAAAAAGTTTGAAAAACTTTAAACCGCTCTACAGGCTAAACTACGGCAGTTAGAGGGGTTAAAGATGCACGGGAAAAATATTCAAAATTTCGATTTTCCTCCCCAGCACTCGGCAAATGTTCACAAAATTACCTTTGCACTGCTCTACAGGCCAAACGACAACAGCTAGAGCAGCCAAAGTATGCAAAATCTACTTTTAATTTTTTGGGTTTTTCGCGATCTTGGGGTATCATTCCCGATCGCCTCCTGGGCAAAGTCAAAGCCGGAATCAAATGAAACTTTAGGACTACGTAGTGGAGGAGGTCCTCTTTCATATGTCCAAAAATCTCCTCTCTAGCTTTCCTGGGACGGCTGCAATAACGAAAAAATGTTTGAAAAACTTTAAACCGCTCTACAGGCTAAACTACGGCAGTTAGAGGGGTTAAAGATGCACGGGAAAAATATTCAAAATTTCGATTTTCCTCCCCAGCACTCGGCAAATGTTCACAAAATTACCTTTGCACTGCTCTACGGGCCAAACGACAACAGCTAGAGCAGCCAAACTATGCAAAATCTACTTTTAATTTTTTGGGTTTTTCGCGATCTTGGGGTATCATTCCCGATCGCCTCCTGGGCAAAGTCAAAGCCGGAATCAAATGAAAATTTAGGACTACGTAGTGGAGGAGGTCCTCTTTCATCTGTCAAAAAATCTCCTCTCTAGCTTGCCTAGGACGGCTGCAATCACGAAAAAAAGTTTGAAAAACTTTAAACCGCTCTACAGGCTAAACTACGGCAGTTAGAGGGGTTAAAGATGCACGGGAAAAATATTCAAAATTTCGATTTTCCTCCCCAGCACTCGGCAAATGTTCACAAAATTACCTTTGCACTGCTCTACAGGCCAAACGACAACAGCTGGAGCAGCCAAAGTATGCAAAATCTACTTTTAGTTTTTTGGGTTTTTCGCGATCTTGGGGTATCATTCCCGATCGCCTCCTGGGCAAAGTCAAAGCCGGAATCAAATGAAAATTTAGGACTACGTAGTGGAGGAGGTCCTCTTTCATATGTCAAAAAATCTCCTCTCTAGCTTTTTTGGGACGGCTGCAATCACGAAAAAAAGTTTGAAAAACTTTAAACCGCTCTACAGGCTAAACTACGGCAGTTAGAGGGGTTAAAGATGCACGGGAAAAATATTCAAAATTTCGATTTTCCTCCCCAGCACTCGGCAAATGTTCACAAAATTACCTTTGCACTGCTCTACGGGCAAAACGACAACAGCTAGAGCAGCCAAACTATGCAAAATCTACTTTTAATTTTTTGGGTTTTTCGCGATCTTGGGGTATCATTCCCGATCGCCTCCTGGCCAAACTCAAAGCCGGAATCAAATGAAACTTTAGGACTACGTAGTGGAGGAGGTCCTCTTTCATATGTCAAAAAATCTCCTCTCTAGCTTTTTTGGGACGGCTGCAATCACGAAAAAAAGTTTGAAAAACTTTAAACCGCTCTACAGGCTAAACTACGGCAGTTAGAGGGGTTAAAGATGCACGGGAAAAATATTCAAAATTTCGATTTTCCTCCCCAGCACTCGGCAAATGTTCACAAAATTACCTTTGCACTGCTCTACAGGCCAAACGACAACAGCTAGAGCAGCCAAAGTATGCAAAATCTACTTTTATTTTTTTGGGTTTTTCGCGATCTTGGGGTATCATTCCCGATCGCCTCCTGGCCAAAGTTAAAGCCGGAATCAAATGAAACTTTAGGACTACGTAGTGGAGGAGGTCCTCTTTCATATGTCCAAAAATCTCCTCTCTAGCTTTCCTGGGACGGCTGCAATCACGAAAAAATGTTTGAAAAACTTTAAACCGCTCTACAGGCTAAACTACGGCAGTTAGAGGGGTTAAAGATGCACGGGAAAAATATTCAAAATTTCGATTTTCCTCCCCAGCACTCGGCAAATGTTCACAAAATTACCTTTGCACTGCTCTACAGGCCAAACGACAACAGCTAGAGCAGCCAAAGTATGCAAAATCTACTTTTAGTTTTTTGGGTTTTTCGCGATCTTGGGGTATCATTCCCGATCGCCTCCTGGCCAAAGTCAAAGCCGGAATCAAATGAAACTTTAGGACTACGTAGTGGAGGAGGTCCTCTTTCATATGTCCAAAAATCTCCTCTCTAGCTTTCCTGGGACGGCTGCAATCACGAAAAAATGTTTGAAAAACTTTAAACCGCTCTACAGGCTAAACTACGGCAGTTAGAGGGGTTAAAGATGCACGGGAAAAATATTCAAAATTTCGATTTTCCTCCCCAGCACTCGGCAAATGTTCACAAAATTACCTTTGCACTGCTCTACAGGCCAAACGACAACAGCTAGAGCAGCCAAACTATGCAAAATCTACTTTTAATTTTTTGGGTTTTTCGCGATCTTGGGGTATCATTCCCGATCGCCTCCTGGGCAAAGTCAAAGCCGGAATCAAATGAAAATTTAGGACTACGTAGTGGAGGAGGTCCTCTTTCATATGTCAAAAAATCTCCTCTCTAGCTTTTTTGGGACGGCTGCAATCACGAAAAAAAGTTTGAAAAACTTTAAACCACTCTACAGGCTAAACTACGGCAGTTAGAGGGGTTAAAGATGCACGGGAAAAATATTCAAAATTTCGATTTTCCTCCCCAGCACTCGGCAAATGTTCACAAAATTACCTTTGCACTGCTCTACGGGCAAAACGACAACAGCTAGAGCAGCCAAACTATGCAAAATCTACTTTTAATTTTTTGGGTTTTTCGCGATCTTGGGGTATCATTCCCGATCGCCTCCTGGCCAAACTCAAAGCCGGAATCAAATGAAACTTTAGGACTACGTAGTGGAGGAGGTCCTCTTTCATATGTCAAAAAATCTCCTCTCTAGCTTTTTTGGGACGGCTGCAATCACGAAAAAAAGTTTGAAAAACTTTAAACCGCTCTACAGGCTAAACTACGGCAGTTAGAGGGGTTAAAGATGCACGGGAAAAATATTCAAAATTTCGATTTTCCTCCCCAGCACTCGGCAAATGTTCACAAAATTACCTTTGCACTGCTCTACAGGCCAAACGACAACAGCTAGAGCAGCCAAAGTATGCAAAATCTACTTTTATTTTTTTGGGTTTTTCGCGATCTTGGGGTATCATTCCCGATCGCCTCCTGGCCAAAGTTAAAGCCGGAATCAAATGAAACTTTAGGACTACGTAGTGGAGGAGGTCCTCTTTCATATGTCCAAAAATCTCCTCTCTAGCTTTCCTGGGACGGCTGCAATCACGAAAAAATGTTTGAAAAACTTTAAACCGCTCTACAGGCTAAACTACGGCAGTTAGAGGGGTTAAAGATGCACGGGAAAAATATTCAAAATTTCGATTTTCCTCCCCAGCACTCGGCAAATGTTCACAAAATTACCTTTGCACTGCTCTACAGGCCAAACGACAACAGCTAGAGCAGCCAAAGTATGCAAAATCTACTTTTAGTTTTTTGGGTTTTTCGCGATCTTGGGGTATCATTCCCGATCGCCTCCTGGCCAAAGTCAAAGCCGGAATCAAATGAAACTTTAGGACTACGTAGTGGAGGAGGTCCTCTTTCCTATGTCCAAAAATCTCCTCTCTAGCTTTCCTGGGACGGCTGCAATCACGAAAAAATGTTTGAAAAACTTTAAACCGCTCTACAGGCTAAACTACGGCAGTTAGAGGGGTTAAAGATGCACGGGAAAAATATTCAAAATTTCGATTTTCCTCCCCAGCACTCGGCAAATGTTCACAAAATTACCTTTGCACTGCTCTACAGGCCAAACGACAACAGCTAGAGCAGCCAAAGTATGCAAAATCTACTTTTAATATGTCAAAAATTCTCCTCTCTAGCTTTTTTGGGACGGCTGCAATCACGAAAAAAAGTTTGAAAAACTTTAAACCGCTCTACAGGCTAAACTACGGCAGTTAGAGGGGTTAAAGATGCACGGGAAAAATATTCAAAATTTCGATTTTCCTCCCCAGCACTCGGCAAATGTTCACAAAATTACCTTTGCACTGCTCTACAGGCCAAACGACAACAGCTAGAGCAGCCAAAGTATGCAAAATCTACTTTTATTTTTTTGGGTTTTTCGCGATCTTGGGGTATCATTCCCGATCGCCTCCTGGCCAAAGTTAAAGCCGGAATCAAATGAAACTTTAGGACTACGTAGTGGAGGAGGTCCTCTTTCATATGTCCAAAAATCTCCTCTCTAGCTTTCCTGGGACGGCTGCAATCACGAAAAAATGTTTGAAAAACTTTAAACCGCTCTACAGGCTAAACTACGGCAGTTAGAGGGGTTAAAGATGCACGGGAAAAATATTCAAAATTTCGATTTTCCTCCCCAGCACTCGGCAAATGTTCACAAAATTACCTTTGCACTGCTCTACAGGCCAAACGACAACAGCTAGAGCAGCCAAAGTATGCAAAATCTACTTTTAGTTTTTTGGGTTTTTCGCGATCTTGGGGTATCATTCCCGATCGCCTCCTGGCCAAAGTCAAAGCCGGAATCAAATGAAACTTTAGGACTACGTAGTGGAGGAGGTCCTCTTTCATATGTCCAAAAATCTCCTCTCTAGCTTGCCTGGGACGGCTGCAATCACGAAAAAAAGTTTGAAAAACTTTAAACCGCTCTACAGGCTAAACTACGGCAGTTAGAGGGGTTAAAGATGCACGGGAAAAATATTCAAAATTTCGATTTTCCTCCCCAGCACTCGGCAAATGTTCACAAAATTACCTTTGCACTGCTCTACAGGCCAAACGACAACAGCTAGAGCAGCCAAAGTATGCAAAATCTACTTTTAATTTTTTGGGTTTTTCGCGATCTTGGGGTATCATTCCCGATCGCCTCCTGGCCAAAGTCAAAGCCGGAATCAAATGAAACTTTAGGACTACGTAGTGGAGGAGGTCCTCTTTCATATATCAAAAAATCTCCTCTCTAGCTTGCCTGGGACGGCTGCAATCACGAAAAAAAGTTTGAAAAACTTTAAACCGCTCTACAGGCTAAACTACGGCAGTTAGAGGGGTTAAAGATGCACGGGAAAAATATTCAAAATTTCGATTTTCCTCCCCAGCACTCGGCAAATGTTCACAAAATTACCTTTGCACTGCTCTACAGGCCAAACGACAACAGCTAGAGCAGCCAAAGTATGCAAAATCTACTTTTAATTTTTTGGGTTTTTCGCGATCTTGGGGTATCATTCCCGATCGCCTCCTGGCCAAAGTCAAAGCCGGAATCAAATGTAACTTTAGGACTACGTAGTGGAGGAGGTCCTCTTTCATATGTCCAAAAATCTCCTCTCTAGCGTGCCTGGGACGGCTGCAATCACGAAAAAAAGTTTGAAAAACTTTAAACCGCTCTACAGGCTAAACTACGGCAGTTAGAGGGGTTAAAGATGCACGGGAAAAATATTCCAAATTTCGATTTTCCTCCCCAGCACTCGGCAAATGTTCACAAAATTACCTTTGCACTGCTCTACCGGCCAAACGACAACAGCTAGAGCAGCCAAACTATGCAAAATCTACTTTTAATTTTTTGGGTTTTTCGCGATCTTGGGGTATCATTCCCGATCGCCTCCTGGCCAAACTCAAAGCCGGAATCAAATGAAACTTTAGGACTACGTAGTGGAGGAGGTCCTCTTTCATATGTCAAAAAATCTCCTCTCTAGCTTTTTTGGGACGGCTGCAATCACGAAAAAAAGTTTGAAAAACTTTAAACCGCTCTACAGGCTAAACTACGGCAGTTAGAGGGGTTAAAGATGCACGGGAAAAATATTCAAAATTTCGATTTTCCTCCCCAGCACTCGGCAAATGTTCACAAAATTACCTTTGCACTGCTATACAGGCCAAACGACAACAGCTAGAGCAGCCAAAGTATGCAAAATCTACTTTTAATATGTCAAAAAATCTCCTCTCTAGCTTTTTTGGGACGGCTGCAATCACGAAAAAAAGTTTGAAAAACTTTAAACCGCTCTACAGGCTAAACTACGGCAGTTAGAGGGGTTAAAGATGCACGGGAAAAGTATTCAAAATTTCGATTTTCCTCCCCAGCACTCGGCAAATGTTCACAAAATTACCTTTGCACTGCTCTACAGGCCAAACGACAACAGCTAGAGCAGCCAAAGTATGCAAAATCTACTTTTAGTTTTTTGGGTTTTTCGCGATCTTGGGGTATCATTCCCGATCGCCTCCTGGCCAAAGTCAAAGCCGGAATCAAATGAAACTTTAGGACTACGTAGTGGAGGAGGTCCTCTTTCATATGTCCAAAAATCTCCTCTCTAGCTTGCCTGGGACGGCTGCAATCACGAAAAAAAGTTTGAAAAACTTTAAACCGCTCTACAGGCTAAACTACGGCAGTTAGAGGGGTTAAAGATGCACGGGAAAAATATTCAAAATTTCGATTTTCCTCCCCAGCACTCGGCAAATGTTCACAAAATTACCTTTGCACTGCTCTACAGGCCAAACGACAACAGCTAGAGCAGCCAAAGTATGCAAAATCTACTTTTAATTTTTTGGGTTTTTCGCGATCTTGGGGTATCATTCCCGATCGCCTCCTGGGCAAAGTCAAAGCCGGAATCAAATGAAAATTTAGGACTACGTAGTGGAGGAGGTCCTCTTTCATATGTCAAAAAATCTCCTCTCTAGCTTTTTTGGGACGGCTGCAATCACGAAAAAAAGTTTGAAAAACTTTAAACCGCTCTACAGGCTAAACTACGGCAGTTAGAGGGGTTAAAGATGCACGGGAAAAATATTCAAAATTTCGATTTTCCTCCCCAGTACTCGGCAAATGTTCACAAAATTACCTTTGCACTGCTCAACAGGCCAAACGACAACAGCTAGAGCAGCCAAACTATGCAAAATCTATTTTTAATTTTTTGGGTTTTTCGCGATCTTGGGGTATCATTCCCGATCGCCTCCTGGCCAAAGTCAAAGCCGGAATCAAATGAAACTTTAGGACTACGTAGTGGAGGAGGTCCTCTTTCATATATCAAAAAATCTCCTCTCTAGCTTGCCTGGGACGGCTGCTATCACGAAAAAAAGTTTGAAAAACTTTAAACCGCTCTACAGGCTAAACTACGGCAGTTAGAGGGGTTAAAGATGCACGGGAAAAATATTCAAAATTTCGATTTTCCTCCCCAGCACTCGGCAAATGTTCACAAAATTACCTTTGCACTGCTCTACAGGCCAAACGACAACAGCTAGAGCAGCCAAAGTATGCAAAATCTACTTTTAATTTTTTGGGTTTTTCGCGATCTTGGGGTATCATTCCCGATCGCCTCCTGGCCAAAGTCAAAGCCGGAATCAAATGTAACTTTAGGACTACGTAGTGGAGGAGGTCCTCTTTCATATGTCAAAAAATCTCCTCTCTAGCTTTTTTGGGACGGCTGCAATCACGAAAAAAAGTTTGAAAAACTTTAAACCGCTCTACAGGCTAAACTACGGCAGTTAGAGGGGTTAAAGATGCACGGGAAAAATATTCCAAATTTCGATTTTCCTCCCCAGCACTCGGCAAATGTTCACAAAATTACCTTTGCACTGCTCTACCGGCCAAACGACAACAGCTAGAGCAGCCAAACTATGCAAAATCTACTTTTAATTTTTTGGGTTTTTCGCGATCTTGGGGTATCATTCCCGATCGCCTCCTGGCCAAACTCAAAGCCGGAATCAAATGAAACTTTAGGACTACGTAGTGGAGGAGGTCCTCTTTCATATGTCAAAAAATCTCCTCTCTAGCTTTTTTGGGACGGCTGCAATCACGAAAAAAAGTTTGAAAAACTTTAAACCGCTCTACAGGCTAAACTACGGCAGTTAGAGGGGTTAAAGATGCACGGGAAAAATATTCAAAATTTCGATTTTCCTCCCCAGCACTCGGCAAATGTTCACAAAATTACCTTTGCACTGCTATACAGGCCAAACGACAACAGCTAGAGCAGCCAAAGTATGCAAAATCTACTTTTAATATGTCAAAAAATCTCCTCTCTAGCTTTTTTGGGACGGCTGCAATCACGAAAAAAAGTTTGAAAAACTTTAAACCGCTCTACAGGCTAAACTACGGCAGTTAGAGGGGTTAAAGATGCACGGGAAAAGTATTCAAAATTTCGATTTTCCTCCCCAGCACTCGGCAAATGTTCACAAAATTACCTTTGCACTGCTCTACAGGCCAAACGACAACAGCTAGAGCAGCCAAAGTATGCAAAATCTACTTTTAGTTTTTTGGGTTTTTCGCGATCTTGGGGTATCATTCCCGATCGCCTCCTGGCCAAAGTCAAAGCCGGAATCAAATGAAACTTTAGGACTACGTAGTGGAGGAGGTCCTCTTTCATATGTCCAAAAATCTCCTCTCTAGCTTGCCTGGGACGGCTGCAATCATGAAAAAAAAGTTTGAAAAACTTTAAACCGCTCTACAGGCTAAACTACGGCAGTTAGAGGGGTTAAAGATGCACGGGAAAAATATTCAAAATTTCGATTTTCCTCCCCAGCACTCGGCAAATGTTCACAAAATTACCTTTGCACTGCTCTACAGGCAAAATCTACTTTTAATTTTTTGGGTTTTTCGCGATCTTGGGGTATCATTCCCGATCGCCTCCTGGGCATAGTCAAAGCCGGAATCAAATGAAAATTTAGGACTACGTAGTGGAGGAGGTCCTCTTTCATATGTCCAAAAATCTCCTCTCTAGCTTGCCTGGGACGGCTGCAATCACGAAAAAAAGTTTGAAAAACTTTAAACCGCTCTACAGGCTAAACTACGGCAGTTAGAGGGGTTAAAGATGCACGGGAAAAATATTCAAAATTTCGATTTTCCTCCCCAGCACTCCGCAAATGTTCACAAAATTACCCTTGCACTGCTCTACAGGCCAAACGACAACAGCTAGAGCAGCCAAAGTATGCAAAATCTACTTTTAATTTTTTGGGTTTTTCGCGATCTTGGGGTATCATTCCCGATCGCCTCCTGGGCAAAGTCAAAGCCGGAATCAAATGAAAATTTAGGACTACGTAGTGGAGGAGGTCCTCTTTCATGTGTCAAAAAATCTCCTCTCTAGCTTTTTTGGGACGGCTGCAATCACGAAAAAAAGTTTGAAAAACTTTAAACCGCTCTACAGGCTAAACTACGGCAGTTAGAGGGGTTAAAGATGCACGGGAAAAATATTCAAAATTTCGATTTTCCTCCCCAGCACTCGGCAAATGTTCACAAAATTACCTTTGCACTGCTCTACAGGCCAAACGACAACAGCTAGAGCAGCCAAAGTATTCAAAATCTACTTTTAATTTTTTGGGTTTTTCGCGATCTTGGGGTATCATTCCCGATCGCCTCCTGGCCAAAGTCAAAGCCGGAATCAAATGAAACTTTAGGACTACGTAGTGGAGGAGGTCCTCTTTCATATGTCAAAAAATCTCCTCTCTAGCTTTCCTGGGACGGCTGCAATCACGAAAAAAAGTTTGAAAAACTTTAAACCGCTCTACAGGCTAAACTACGGCAGTTAGAGGGGTTAAAGATGCACGGGAAAAATATTCAAAATTTCGATTTTCCTCCCCAGCACTCGGCAAATGTTCACAAAATTACCTTTGCACTGCTCTACAGGCCAAACGACAACAGCTAGAGCAGCCAAAGTATGCAAAATCTACTTTTAATTTTTTGGGTTTTTCGCGATCTTGGGGTATCATTCCCGATCGCCTCCTGGGCAAAGTCAAAGCCGGAATCAAATGAAAATTTAGGACTACGTAGTGGAGGAGGTCCTCTTTCATGTGTCAAAAAATCTCCTCTCTAGCTTTTTTGGGACGGCTGCAATCACGAAAAAAAGTTTGAAAAACTTTAAACCGCTCTACAGGCTAAACTACGGCAGTTAGAGGGGTTAAAGATGCACGGGAAAAATATTCAACATTTCGATTTTCCTCCCCAGCACTCGGCAAATGTTCACAAAATTACCTTTGCACTGCTCTACGGGCCAAACGACAACAGCTAGAGCAGCCAAAGTATGCAAAATCTACTTTTAATTTTTTGGGTTTTTCGCGATCTTGGGGTATCATTCCCGATCGCCTCCTGGCCAAAGTCAAAGCCGGAATCAAATGAAACTTTAGGACTACGTAGTGGAGGAGGTCCTCTTTCATATGTCAAAAAATCTCCTCTCTAGCTTTCCTGGGACGGCTGCAATCACGAAAAAAAGTTTGAAAAACTTTAAACCGCTCTACAGGCTAAACTACGGCAGTTAGAGGGGTTAAAGATGCACGGGAAAAATATTCAAAATTTCGATTTTCCTCCCCAGCACTCCGCAAATGTTCACAAAATTACCTTTGTACTGCTCTACAGGCCAAACGACAACAGCTAGAGCAGCCAAAGTATGCAAAATCTACTTTTAATTTTTTGGGTTTTTCGCGATCTTGGGGTATCATTCCCGATCGCCTCCTGGGCAAAGTCAAAGCCGGAATCAAATGAAAATTTAGGACTACGTAGTGGAGGAGGTCCTCTTTCATATGTCAAAAAATCTCCTCTCTAGCTTTTTTGGGACGGCTGCAATCGCGAAAAAAAGTTTGAAAAACTTTAAACCGCTCTACAGGCTAAACTACGGCAGTTAGAGGGGTTAAAGATGCACGGGAAAAATATTCAAAATTTCGATTTTCCTCCCCAGCACTCGGCAAATGTTCACAAAATTACATTTGCACTGCTCTACAGGCCAAACGACAACAGCTAGAGCAGCCAAAGTATGCAAAATCTACTTTTAATTTTTTGGGTTTTTCGCGATCTTGGGGTATCATTCCCGATCGCCTCCTGGGCAAAGTCAAAGCCGGAATCAAATGAAACTTTAGGACTACGTAGTGGAGGAGGTCCTCTTTCATATGTCCAAAAATCTCCTCTCTAGCTTGCCTGGGACGGCTGCAATCACGAAAAAAAGTTTGAAAAACTTTAAACCGCTCTACAGGCTAAACTACGGCAGTTAGAGGGGTTAAAGATGCACGGGAAAAATATTCAAAATTTCGATTTTCCTCCCCAGCACTCGGCAAATGTTCACAAAATTACCTTTGCACTGCTCTACAGGCCAAACGACAACAGCTAGAGCAGCCAAAGTATGCAAAATCTACTTTTAATTTTTTGGGTTTTTCGCGATCTTGGGGTATCATTCCCGATCGCCTCCTGGGCAAAGTCAAAGCCGGAATCAAATGAAACTTTAGTACTACGTAGTGGAGGAGGTCCTCTTTCATATTTCAAAAAATCTCCTCTCTAGCTTTCCTGGGACGGCTGCAATCACGAAAAAAAGTTTGAAGAACTTTAAACCGCTCTACAGGCTAAACTACGGCAGTTAGAGGGGTTAAAGATGCACGGGAAAAATATTCAAAATTTCGATTTTCCTCCCCAGCACTCGGCAAATGTTCACAAAATTACCTTTGCACTGCTCTACAGGCCAAACGACAACAGCTAGAGCAGCCAAAGTATACAAAATCCACTTTTAATTTTTTGGGTTTTTCGCGATCTTGGGGTATCATTCCCGATCGCCTCCTGGCCAAAGTCAAAGCCGGAATCAAATGAAACTTTAGGACTACGTAGTGGAGGAGGTCCTCTTTCATATGTCAAAAAAATCTCCTCTCTAGCTTTCCTGGGACGGCTGCAATCACGAAAAAAAGTTTGAAAAACTTTAAACCGCTCTACAGGCTAAACTACGGCAGTTAGAGGGGTTAAAGATGCACGGGAAAAATATTCAAAATTTCGATTTTCCTCCCCAGCACTCGGCAAATGTTCACAAAATTACCTTTGCACTGCTCTACAGGCCAAACGACAACAGCTAGAGCAGCCAAAGTATGCAAAATCTACTTTTAATTTTTTGGGTTTTTCGCGATCTTGGGGTATCATTCCCGATCGCCTCCTGGGCAAAGTCAAAGCCGGAATCAAATGAAACTCTCTCTAGCTTATTTGGGACGGCTGCAATCACGAAAAAAAGTTTGAAAAGCTTTAAACCGCTCTACAGGCTAAACTACGGCAGTTAGAGGGGTTAAAGATGCACGGGAAAAATATTCAAAATTTCGATTTTCCTCCCCAGCACTCGGCAAATGTTCACAAAATTACCTTTGCACTTCTCTACAGGCCAAACGACAACAGCTAGAGTAGCCAATGTATGCGAAATCTACTTTTAATTTTTTGGGTTTTTCGCGATCTTGGGGTATCATTCCCGATCGCCTCCTGGCCAAAGTCAAAGCCGGAATCAAATGAAACTTTAGGACTACGTAGTGGAGGAGGTCCTCTTTCATATGTCAAAAAATCTCCTCTCTAGCTTTTTTGGGACGGCTGCAATCACGAAAAAAAGTTTGAAAAACTTTAAACCGCTCTACAGGCTAAACTACGGCAGTTAGAGGGGTTAAAGATGCACGGGAAAAATATTCAACATTTCGATTTTCCTCCCCAGCACTCGGCAAATGTTCACAAAATTACCTTTGCACTGCTCTACGGGCCAAACGACAACAGCTAGAGCAGCCAAAGTATGCAAAATCTACTTTTAATTTTTTGGGTTTTTCGCGATCTTGGGGTATCATTCCCGATCGCCTCCTGGGCAAAGTCAAAGCCGGAATCAAATGAAACTTTAGGACTACGTAGTGGAGGAGGTCCTCTTTCATATGTCAAAAAATCTCCTCTCTAGCTTTTTTGGGACGGCTGCAATCACGAAAAAAAGTTTGAAAAACTTTAAACCGCTCTACAGGCTAAACTACGGCAGTTAGAGGGGTTAAAGATGCACGGGAAAAATATTCAAATATACCTTTGCACTGCTGTACGGGCCAAACGACAACAGCTAGAGCAGCCAAAGTATGCAAAATCTACTTTTAATTTTTTGGTTTTTCGCGATCTTGGGGTATCATTCCCGATCGCCTCCTGGGCAAAGTCAAAGCCGGAATCAAATGAAACTTTAGGACTACGTAGTGGAGGAGGTCCTCTTTCATATATCAAAAAATCTCCTCTCTAGCTTGCCTGGGACGGCTGCAATCACGAAAAAAAGTTTGAAAAACTTTAAACCGCTCTACAGGCTAAACTACGGCAGTTAGAGGGGTTAAAGATGCACGGGAAAAATATTCAAAATTTCGATTTTCCTCCCCAGCACTCGGCAAATGTTCACAAAATTACCTTTGCACTGCTCTACAGGCCAAACGACAACAGCTAGAGCAGCCAAAGTATGCAAAATCTACTTTTAATTTTTTGGGTTTTTCGCGATCTTGGGGTATCATTCCCGATCGCCTCCTGGGCAAAGTCAAAGCCGGAATCAAATGAAACTTTAGGACTACGTAGTGGAGGAGGTCCTCTTTCATATTTCAAAAAATCTCCTCTCTAGCTTTCCTGGGACGGCTGCAATCACGAAAAAAAGTTTGAAAAACTTTAAACCGCTCTACAGGCTAAACTACGGCAGTTAGAGGGGTTAAAGATGCACGGGAAAAATATTCAAAATTTCTATTTTCCTCCCCAGCACTCGGCAAATGTTCACAAAATTACCTTTGCACTGCTCTACAGGCCAAACGACAACAGCTAGAGCAGTCAAAGTATGCAAAATCTACTTTTAATTTTTTGGGTTTTTCGCGATCTTGGGGTATCATTCCCGATCGCCTCCTGGGCAAAGTCAAAGCCGGAATCAAATGAAACTTTAGTACTACGTAGTGGAGGAGGTCCTCTTTCATATATCAAAAAATCTCCTCTCTAGCTTGCCTGGGACGGCTGCAATCACGAAAAAAAGTTTGAAAAACTTTAAACCGCTCTACAGGCTAAACTACGGCAGTTAGAGGGGTTAAAGATGCACGGGAAAAATATTCAAAATTTCGATTTTCCTCCCCAGCACTCGGCAAATGTTCACAAAATTACCTTTGCACTGCTCTACAGGCCAAACGACAACAGCTAGAGCAGCCAAAGTATACAAAATCCACTTTTAATTTTTTGGGTTTTTCGCGATCTTGGGGTATCATTCCCGATCGCCTCCTGGGCAAAGTCAAAGCCGGAATCAAATGAAACTTTAGGACTACGTAGTGGAGGAGGTCCTCTTTCATATTTCAAAAAATCTCCTCTCTAGCTTTCCTGGGACGGCTGCAATCACGAAAAAAAGTTTGAAGAACTTTAAACCGCTCTACAGGCTAAACTACGGCAGTTAGAGGGGTTAAAGATGCACGGGAAAAATATTCAAAATTTCGATTTTCCTCCCCAGCACTCGGCAAATGTTCACAAAATTACCTTTGCACTGCTCTACAGGCCAAACGACAACAGCTAGAGCAGCCAAAGTATACAAAATCCACTTTTAATTTTTTGGGTTTTTCGCGATCTTGGGGTATCATTCCCGATCGCCTCCTGGCCAAAGTCAAAGCCGGAATCAAATGAAACTTTAGGACTACGTAGTGGAGGAGGTCCTCTTTCATATGTCAAAAAAATCTCCTCTCTAGCTTTCCTGGGACGGCTGCAATCACGAAAAAAAGTTTGAAAAACTTTAAACCGCTCTACAGGCTAAACTACGGCAGTTAGAGGGGTTAAAGATGCACGGGAAAAATATTCAAAATTTCGATTTTCCTCCCCAGCACTCGGCAAATGTTCACAAAATTACCTTTGCACTGCTCTACAGGCCAAACGACAACAGCTAGAGCAGCCAAAGTATGCAAAATCTACTTTTAATTTTTTGGGTTTTTCGCGATCTTGGGGTATCATTCCCGATCGCCTCCTGGGCAAAGTCAAAGCCGGAATCAAATGAAACTCTCTCTAGCTTATTTGGGACGGCTGCAATCACGAAAAAAAGTTTGAAAAACTTTAAACCGCTCTACAGGCTAAACTACGGCAGTTAGAGGGGTTAAAGATGCACGGGAAAAATATTCAAAATTTCGATTTTCCTCCCCAGCACTCGGCAAATGTTCACAAAATTACCTTTGCACTTCTCTACAGGCCAAACGACAACAGCTAGAGTAGCCAATGTATGCGAAATCTACTTTTAATTTTTTGGGTTTTTCGCGATCTTGGGGTATCATTCCCGATCGCCTCCTGGGCAAAGTCAAAGCCGGAATCAAATGAAACTTTAGGACTACGTAGTGGAGGAGGTCCTCTTTCATATGTCAAAAAATCTCCTCTCTAGCTTTTTTGGGACGGCTGCAATCACGAAAAAAAGTTTGAAAAACTTTAAACCGCTCTACAGGCTAAACTACGGCAGTTAGAGGGGTTAAAGATGCACGGGAAAAATATTCAACATTTCGATTTTCCTCCCCAGCACTCGGCAAATGTTCACAAAATTACCTTTGCACTGCTCTACGGGCCAAACGACAACAGCTAGAGCAGCCAAAGTATGCAAAATCTACTTTTAATTTTTTGGGTTTTTCGCGATCTTGGGGTATCATTCCCGATCGCCTCCTGGGCAAAGTCAAAGCCGGAATCAAATGAAACTTTAGGACTACGTAGTGGAGGAGGTCCTCTTTCATATGTCAAAAAATCTCCTCTCTAGCTTTTTTGGGACGGCTGCAATCACGAAAAAAAGTTTGAAAAACTTTAAACCGCTCTACAGGCTAAACTACGGCAGTTAGAGGGGTTAAAGATGCACGGGAAAAATATTCAAATATACCTTTGCACTGCTGTACGGGCCAAACGACAACAGCTAGAGCAGCCAAAGTATGCAAAATCTACTTTTAATTTTTTGGTTTTTCGCGATCTTGGGGTATCATTCCCGATCGCCTCCTGGGCAAAGTCAAAGCCGGAATCAAATGAAACTTTAGGACTACGTAGTGGAGGAGGTCCTCTTTCATATATCAAAAAATCTCCTCTCTAGCTTGCCTGGGACGGCTGCAATCACGAAAAAAAGTTTGAAAAACTTTAAACCGCTCTACAGGCTAAACTACGGCAGTTAGAGGGGTTAAAGATGCACGGGAAAAATATTCAAAATTTCGATTTTCCTCCCCAGCACTCGGCAAATGTTCACAAAATTACCTTTGCACTGCTCTACAGGCCAAACGACAACAGCTAGAGCAGCCAAAGTATGCAAAATCTACTTTTAATTTTTTGGGTTTTTCGCGATCTTGGGGTATCATTCCCGATCGCCTCCTGGGCAAAGTCAAAGCCGGAATCAAATGAAACTTTAGGACTACGTAGTGGAGGAGGTCCTCTTTCATATTTCAAAAAATCTCCTCTCTAGCTTTCCTGGGACGGCTGCAATCACGAAAAAAAGTTTGAAAAACTTTAAACCGCTCTACAGGCTAAACTACGGCAGTTAGAGGGGTTAAAGATGCACGGGAAAAATATTCAAAATTTCTATTTTCCTCCCCAGCACTCGGCAAATGTTCACAAAATTACCTTTGCACTGCTCTACAGGCCAAACGACAACAGCTAGAGCAGCCAAAGTATGCAAAATCTACTTTTAATTTTTTGGGTTTTTCGCGATCTTGGGGTATCATTCCCCATCGCCTCCTGGCCAAACTCAAAGCCGGAATCAAATGAAACTCTCTCTAGCTTGCCTGGGACGGCTGCAATCACGAAAAAAAGTTTGAAAAACTTTAAACCGCTCTACAGGCTAAACTACGGCAGTTAGAGGGGTTAAAGATGCACGGGAAAAATATTGAAAATTTCGATTTTCCTCCCCAGCACTCGGCAAATGTTCACAAAATTACCTTTGCACTTCTCTACAGGCCAAACGACAACAGCTAGAGTAGCCAATGTATGCGAAATCTACTTTTAATTTTTTGGGTTTTTCGCGATCTTGGGGTATCATTCCCGATCGCCTCCTGGCCAAAGTCAAAGCCGGAATCAAATGAAACTTTAGGACTACGTAGTGGAGGAGGTCCTCTTTCATATGTCAAAAAATCTCCTCTCTAGCTTTTTTGGGACGGCTGCAATCACGAAAAAAAGTTTGAAAAACTTTAAACCGATCTACAGGCTAAACTACGGCAGTTAGAGGGGTTAAAGATGCACGGGAAAAATATTCAAAATTTCGATTTTCCTCCCCAGCACTCGGCAAATGTTCACAAAATTACCTTTGCACTTCTCTACAGGCCAAACGACAACAGCTAGAGCAGCCAATGTATGCGAAATCTACTTTTAATTTTTTGGGTTTTTCGCGATCTTGGGGTATCATTCCCGATCGCCTCCTGGCCAAAGTCAAAGCCGGAATCAAATGAAACTTTAGGACTACGTAGTGGAGGAGGTCCTCTTTCATATGTCAAAAAATCTCCTCTCTAGCTTTCCTGGGACGGCTGCAATCACGAAAAAAAGTTTGAAAAACTTTAAACCGCTCTACAGGCTAAACTACGGCAGTTAGAGGGGTTAAAGATGCACGGGAAAAATATTCAAAATTTCGATTTTCCTCCCCAGCACTCGGCAAATGTTCACAAAATTACCTTTGCACTGCTCTACAGGCCAAACGACAACAGCTAGAGCAGCCAAAGTATGCAAAATCTACTTTTAATTTTTTGGGTTTTTCGCGATCTTGGGGTATCATTCCCGATCGCCTCCTGGGCAAAGTCAAAGCCGGAATCAAATGAAACTTTAGGACTACGTAGTGGAGGAGGTCCTCTTTCATATATCAAAAAATCTCCTCTCTAGCTTGCCTGGGACGGCTGCAATCACGAAAAAAAGTTTGAAAAACTTTAAACCGCTCTACAGGCTAAACTACGGCAGTTAGAGGGGTTAAAGATGCACGGGAAAAATATTCAAAATTTCGATTTTCCTCCCCAGCACTCGGCAAATGTTCACAAAATTACCTTTGCACTGCTCTACAGGCCAAACGACAACAGCTAGAGCAGCCAAAGTATGCGAAATCTACTTTTAATTTTTTGGGTTTTTCGCGATCTTGGGGTATCATTCCCGATCGCCTCCTGGCCAAAGTCAAAGCCGGAATCAAATGAAACTTTAGGACTACGTAGTGGAGGAGGTCCTCTTTCATATGTCAAAAAATCTCCTCTCTAGCTTGCCTGGGACGGCTGCAATCACGAAAAAAAGTTTGAAAAACTTTAAACCGCTCTACAGGCTAAACTACGGCAGTTAGAGGGGTTAAAGATGCACGGGAAAAATATTCAAAATTTCGATTTTCCTCCCCAGCACTCGGCAAATGTTCACAAAATTACCTTTGCACTGCTCTACAGGCCAAACGACAACAGCTAGAGCAGCCAAAGTATGCAAAATCTACTTTTAATTTTTTGGGTTTTTCGCGATCTTGGGGTATCATTCCCGATCGCCTCCTGGGCAAAGTCAAAGCCGGAATCAAATGAAACTTTAGGACTACGTAGTGGAGGAGGTCCTCTTTCATATATCAAAAAATCTCCTCTCTAGCTTGCCTGGGACGGCTGCAATCACGAAAAAAATTTTGAAAAACTTTAAACCGCTCTACAGGCTAAACTACGGCAGTTAGAGGGGTTAAAGATGCACGGGAAAAATATTCAAAATTTCGATTTTCCTCCCCAGCACTCGGCAAATGTTCACAAAATTACCTTTGCACTTCTCTACAGGCCAAACGACAACAGCTAGAGCAGCCAATGTATGCGAAATCTACTTTTAATTTTTTGGGTTTTTCGCGATCTTGGGGTATCATTCCCGATCGCCTCCTGGCCAAAGTCAAAGCCGGAATCAAATGAAACTTTAGGACTACGTAGTGGAGGAGGTCCTCTTTCATATTTCAAAAAAACTCCTCTCTAGCTTTCCTGGGACGGCTGCAATCACGAAAAAAAGTTTGAAAAACTTTAAACCGCTCTACAGGCTAAACTACGGCAGTTAGAGGGGTTAAAGATGCACGGGAAAAATATTCAAAATTTCGATTTTCCTCCCCAGCACTCGGCAAATGTTCACAAAATTACCTTTGCACTTCTCTACAGGCCAAACGACAACAGCTAGAGCAGCCAATGTATGCGAAATCTACTTTTAATTTTTTGGGTTTTTCGCGATCTTGGGGTATCATTCCCGATCGCCTCCTGGCCAAAGTCAAAGCCGGAATCAAATGAAACTTTAGGACTACGTAGTGGAGGAGGTCCTCTTTCATATGTCAAAAAATCTCCTCTCTAGCTTTCCTGGGACGGCTGCAATCACGAAAAAAAGTTTGAAAAACTTTAAACCGCTCTACAGGCTAAACTACGGCAGTTAGAGGGGTTAAAGATGCACGGGAAAAATATTCAAAATTTCGATTTTCCTCCCCAGCACTCGGCAAATGTTCACAAAATTACCTTTGCACTGCTCTACAGGCCAAACGACAACAGCTAGAGCAGCCAATGTATGCGAAATCTACTTTTAATTTTTTGGGTTTTTCGCGATCTTGGGGTATCATTCCCGATCGCCTCCTGGCCAAAGTCAAAGCCGGAATCAAATGAAACTTTAGGACTACGTAGTGGAGGAGGTCCTCTTTCATATGTCAAAAAATCTCCTCTCTAGCTTTCCTGGGACGGCTGCAATCACGAAAAAAAGTTTGAAAAACTTTAAACCGCTCTACAGGCTAAACTACGGCAGTTAGAGGGGTTAAAGATGCACGGGAAAAATATTCAAAATTTCGATTTTCCTCCCCAGCACTGGGCAAATGTTCACAAAATTACCTTTGCACTGCTCTACGGGCCAAACGACAACAGCTAGAGCAGCCAAAGTATGCAAAATCTACTTTTAATTTTTTGGGTTTTTCGCGATCTTGGGGTATCATTCCCGATCGCCTCCTGGGCAAAGTCAAAGCCGGAATCAAATGAAACTTTAGGACTACGTAGTGGAGGAGGTCCTCTTTCATATGTCAAAAAATCTCCTCTCTAGCTTGCCTGGGACGGCTGCAATCACGAAAAAAAGTTTGAAAAACTTTAAACCGCTCTACAGGCTAAACTACGGCAGTTAGAGGGGTTAAAGATGCACGGGAAAAATATTCAAAATTTCGATTTTCCTCCCCAGCACTCGGCAAATGTTCACAAAATTACCTTTGCACTGCTCTACGGGCCAAACGACAACAGCTAGAGCAGCCAAAGTATGCAAAATCTACTTTTAATTTTTTGGGTTTTTCGCGATCTTGGGGTATCATTCCCCATCGCCTCCTGGCCAAACTCAAAGCCGGAATCAAATGAAACTCTCTCTAGCTTGCCTGGGACGGCTGCCATCACGAAAAAAAGTTTGAAAAACTTTAAACCGCTCTACAGGCTAAACTACGGCAGTTAGAGGGGTTAAAGATGCACGGGAAAAATATTCAAAATTTCGATTTTCCTCCCCAGCACTCGGCAAATGTTCACAAAATTACCTTTGCACTGCTCTACGGGCCAAACGACAACAGCTAGAGCAGCCAAAGTATGCAAAATCTACTTTTAATTTTTTGGGTTTTTCGCGATCTTGGGGTATCATTCCCGATCGCCTCCTGGGCAAAGTCAAAGCCGGAATCAAATGAAACTTTAGGACTACGTAGTGGAGGAGGTCCTCTTTCATATATCAAAAAATCTCCTCTCTAGCTTGCCTGGGACGGCTGCAATCACGAAAAAAAGTTTGAAAAACTTTAAACCGCTCTACAGGCTAAACTACGGCAGTTAGAGGGGTTAAAGATGCACGGGAAAAATATTCAAAATTTCGATTTTCCTCCCCAGCACTCGGCAAATGTTCACAAAATTACCTTTGCACTTCTCTACAGGCCAAACGACAACAGCTAGAGCAGCCAATGTATGCGAAATCTACTTTTAATTTTTTGGGTTTTTCGCGATCTTGGGGTATCATTCCCGATCGCCTCCTGGCCAAAGTCAAAGCCGGAATCAAATGAAACTTTAGGACTACGTAGTGGAGGAGGTCCTCTTTCATATGTCAAAAAATCTCCTCTCTAGCTTTCCTGGGACGGCTGCAATCACGAAAAAAAGTTTGAAAAACTTTAAACCGCTCTACAGGCTAAACTACGGCAGTTAGAGGGGTTAAAGATGCACGGGAAAAATATTCAAAATTTCGATTTTCCTCCCCAGCACTCGGCAAATGTTCACAAAATTACCTTTGCACTGCTCTACAGGCCAAACGACAACAGCTAGAGCAGCCAAAGTATGCAAAATCTACTTTTAATTTTTTGGGTTTTTCGCGATCTTGGGGTATCATTCCCGATCGCCTCCTGGGCAAAGTCAAAGCCGGAATCAAATGAAACTTTAGGACTACGTAGTGGAGGAGGTCCTCTTTCATATATCAAAAAATCTCCTCTCTAGCTTGCCTGGGACGGCTGCAATCACGAAAAAAATTTTGAAAAACTTTAAACCGCTCTACAGGCTAAACTACGGCAGTTAGAGGGGTTAAAGATGCACGGGAAAAATATTCAAAATTTCGATTTTCCTCCCCAGCACTCGGCAAATGTTCACAAAATTACCTTTGCACTTCTCTACAGGCCAAACGACAACAGCTAGAGCAGCCAATGTATGCGAAATCTACTTTTAATTTTTTGGGTTTTTCGCGATCTTGGGGTATCATTCCCGATCGCCTCCTGGCCAAAGTCATAGCCGGAATCAAATGAAACTTTAGGACTACGTAGTGGAGGAGGTCCTCTTTCATATGTCAAAAAATCTCCTCTCTAGCTTTCCTGGGACGGCTGCAATCACGAAAAAAAGTTTGAAAAACTTTAAACCGCTCTACAGGCTAAACTACGGCAGTTAGAGGGGTTAAAGATGCACGGGAAAAATATTCAAAATTTCGATTTTCCTCCCCAGCACTCGGCAAATGTTCACAAAATTACCTTTGCACTGCTCTACGGGCCAAACGACAACAGCTAGAGCAGCCAAAGTATGCAAAATCTACTTTTAATTTTTTGGGTTTTTCGCGATCTTGGGGTATCATTCCCGATCGCCTCCTGGGCAAAGTCAAAGCCGGAATCAAATGAAACTTTAGGACTACGTAGTGGAGGAGGTCCTCTTTCATATATCAAAAAATCTCCTCTCTAGCTTGCCTGGGACGGCTGCAATCACGAAAAAAAGTTTGAAAAACTTTAAACCGCTCTACAGGCTAAACTACGGCAGTTAGAGGGGTTAAAGATGCACGGGAAAAATATTCAAAATTTCGATTTTCCTCCCCAGCACTCGGCAAATGTTCACAAAATTACCTTTGCACTGCTCTACGGGCCAAACGACAACAGCTAGAGCAGCCAAAGTATGCAAAATCTACTTTTAGTTTTTTGGGTTTTTCGCGATCTTGGGGTATCATTCCCGATCGCCTCCTGGGCAAAGTCAAAGCCGGAATCAAATGAAAATTTAGGACTACGTAGTGGAGGAGGTCCTCTTTCATATATCAAAAAATCTCCTCTCTAGCTTGCCTGGGACGGCTGCAATCACGAAAAAAAGTTTGAAAAACTTTAAACCGCTCTACAGGCTAAACTACGGCAGTTAGAGGGGTTAAAGATGCACGGGAAAAATATTCAAAATTTCGATTTTCCTCCCCAGCACTCGGCAAATGTTCACAAAATTACCTTTGCACTGCTCTACGGGCCAAACGACAACAGCTAGAGCAGCCAAAGTATGCAAAATCTACTTTTAATTTTTTGGGTTTTTCGCGATCTTGGGGTATCATTCCCGATCGCCTCCTGGGCAAAGTCAAAGCCGGAATCAAATGAAACTTTAGGACTACGTAGTGGAGGAGGTCCTCTTTCATATATCAAAAAATCTCCTCTCTAGCTTGCCTGGGACGGCTGCAATCACGAAAAAAAGTTTGAAAAACTTTAAACCGCTCTACAGGCTAAACTACGGCAGTTAGAGGGGTTAAAGATGCACGGGAAAAATATTCAAAATTTCGATTTTCCTCCCCAGCACTCGGCAAATGTTCACAAAATTACCTTTGCACTGCTCTACGGGCCAAACGACAACAGCTAGAGCAGCCAAAGTATGCAAAATCTACTTTTAATTTTTTGGGTTTTTCGCGATCTTGGGGTATCATTCCCGATCGCCTCCTGGCCAAAGTCAAAGCCGGAATCAAATGAAACATTAGGACTACGTAGTGGAGGAGGTCCTCTTTCATATGTCCAAAAATCTCCTCTCTAGCTTGCCTGGGACGGCTGAAATCACGAAAAAAAGTTTGAAAAACTTTAAACCGCTCTACAGGCTAAACTACGGCAGTTAGAGGGGTTAAGGTTGCACGGGAAAAATATTCAAAATCTCGATTTTCCTCGCCAGCAATCGGCAAATGTTCACAAAATTACCTTTACACTGCTCTACAGGCCAAACGACAACAGCTAGAGCAGCCAAAGTATGCAAAATCTACTTTTAAGTTTTTGGGTTTTTCGCGATCTTGGCTTTGACTTTGGGCAGGAGGCGATCGGAAATAATACCCCAAGATCACGAAAAACCCAAATAATTAAAAGTTGATTTTGCATACGTTGGCTGCTCTAGCTGTTATCGTTTGGCATGTAGAGTAGTCTAAAGGTATTTACTGAACATTTGGTTAGTGTTCTAGTGTTAGAAGAGAATTTATAACAACCACAGAAATAACAGGAACATATGTCGGAACAGGTTGTTTCAATTATAGGAAAGAGAGCTGTAGAACTGAAGAGGAAGAGAGAGTTGGCTAGTGGTGTGTATAGAGAGAGAGTGATAGAGGGAGCTCTAGAGAGGGATGGAGCGTGTGGTGGCGAGGGGAGTGAAGCAGAATATATTGCCAAATGTTGCGAAACTAATATTTACAACGACGCACACGCACACCACCGCAGAAAGACAAGCACTCACACTTTCAGAGACGACATGCTTATACACACACACACGCAAACACACTGAGTCTCATGTAGTGTCGTGTGAAAGCGAGGGAATCAGGGCAGTGAGCGATAGAGAGGGAGCAGAAAAGATAGAGGATGAGAATGAGGATGAGAAGGAAGAAGGATGGAAGAACGACTAGGACAAGAAACGCTTGCTTCTAACCGACGACAATAGCAACAACGTCTATAACAACGGAAAAGACAACAACAAAGGGAACAGGAACCAAGAACAGGGACCAGGAACGTCGGCAATAACAACAGAAACAGCAATAACAACAACAACCATCAACATCAGCAACGGCAACGGCAACAGCAACATCGTACGAGGAGAACATTTTTTAAATTGGCAGCGATTTATTATGAGGAATTTCTCGGCGATTTATCGTACTGTTACTTGTTGTTGTTGTTAATGTTACTGTTGTTGTTCATGTTTTTGTTTTTTTTTTTTTTCTGTTGGTTTTATTGTTGTTGGTATTTGCTTCATGTGCTTACGAAAAACTGTTATCAATTCAAAATGAGAATCGAAACCAGACCCAGAGACCGACGAACAGACAGACCTAAGGATGGACAGAAATTGATAGTCAGATGGACAGACAGACAAACTTACACCAAGCACACAGACAGTCGGACAGACAGGCAGACGGACAGACAGACGGACGAGCGACCAGGAGTCCGCGTGTTCGGGAAGTCGGCAAAAATTGGGCATCAGTCGAAGGAGTGAAACGGAAACGGAAGTCGTCCCTTTTTCGACGCCCGAGGGACCTGGGCGAGGCGATGAGGGGCAGGAGGAGTTTGGGTGGAGGAGCTTTGGGTGAAGGATGTGCTGGGGCTCGAGTGAAATCGAGTGAATGGCAACTGACAGGAATTTAATCCCGATAAATGTGTTGGATTATGGCAATCATTTAACATAACGGCAGGCGGCGGGAGGCGGGACCTGAGGGAGTGACGGAGGCCAGCCCGAGTGTTCGAGTTGAGAACGATCGAGGGATGGGATGAAGAAAGGAACAGAGGAAAGGGAAGGAAGGAAGGAAGAGAACGTCCTGCTGGCTGGCGAGTCCAGATACGGCGGAGGGATTTCGAGGCACAAACGCTCCCCATCACTCGAACGACCTCGCTCGAACAACTGCCCCTTCACCCCCATCCACACCCACACCAACACACAACCATCCGTCTTTCGTCCTCGTCTCGCGCCGCGCTGTCGGGAAAATAAAAAATAAATCCCGACAATAAATTTGAAATTTATATTCTGAAGCAAAAATAGATAAAAATATACAAAGGAAATATGGAAAAATAAAATAATATGAAGGGATTTTTTGTTGATTTTGGATTTCGAGGATGTTCGGAATATGAGCGAAGGATGCGCAGGACGTCCTTTCGCGAAGCCTTGCGGCGGGGACAACACAACAACAGCAGTAAGAAGAGAAAGAGGAAGCGCGCCCTAGTCCAGGATGAGGGCGAGAACATTGCAAATAAATAAAAATGTCAAATTTGCCCCGGTCGTCACTCAGAAAGGGACAGCAATTGAATCGGCTTCTCGCTCGCCCGGCATTCGCTTTCCCTCTCTCCCTCTCTCTAACTGTTGCTGTCACTCTCTCCCTTCTCTCTCACTCTCTCCCTCGTTCTCATCCGGAATAAATCAAGCAAACGTTGACAAATGTCAAGTAGAAATAAAAATGTCCGACGGGCGAGACAAGGACCGCAACACAAACAGCAACAGCAACAACAACGGGACCTTTGACAATGACAATGGGAACAGGGCGAAAAGAAACAACAACAAGAACAAACTTGACAATGATGACATCTGCCAGATCTCGTCCGCTGACAGCTGACGGCGACCGGCGAGACCGAGCACGATGGAATTTTGGGGAAAGCAAAATATTTGCATGTGTTCTGGATCGGATCCGGATTCTGCGGGGGCGGAGGTGAGGTTCGCGCTCACTCTCCAAATGTCCCTCGCCCTGCGGAAAATGTCCTTCCACCCCCCAGCCACGCCCCTGGCCACACTCGCCGGTCGCCGTTTGGTTTATGGCCGCCGGCGGAGAAATCGTCACGTTCGCAAATTTTATGGTCGCGTATAGAGGGCGACACCGACAACAACAAATACAACAATGATGAAAAACAACAACAACCGCACCAACAACAAATTGGCAAGCAACAACACCAACAAGTAGAGAATACAATAATGAAAAGAACAACAAAAAACAACGTCGAGAAACAACAACTAGAACCGAAAACAACAGCAGCAAAAATTACAAAAACAACACTGAAGGCGGACGCCATTTTCCATCAATCACGAAAATTTTGTTTGGTGCCTTTGTTTTCGACTTCATTGTTGTTGTTGTGTTTCTTCCGCCAATCTTGACCAATCTGTAAATGTTATTTTTACATCACCTCTACGATCGCCCTGTCTCGCTCGCTCGCTCTCCCTCTCTCGTCGCCACTACAGCTGAACTTCCGGCATTTATCATCGAAATCACCATCCTATCGCCGTATCGAAGATTCTCCGTCTCTTTCTCCCACTCATAGTGGTCGATTCCTGATTGTGTTTGTTCCATTCTCCAGCTCTCCATCCCTCGTCCCTCATCAACCTTCTTCCCATCATCTTTCATCTCTCCATCCCTCCTACCTCCCTCCCTCACTCCTTCCTTCCCTCCTTCCCTTCCAGCCTCCCTCCTTCCACCGTTCTTTCGATTCGGTCGAATATTTATTTTATTATCTCTATTTATGCTCTGTTTATGCGGATTTCATGAAGCCATTCAACCATTTGCCGCTGATCAATCATTTCCCTGTCTCCCACACTCGAACATCCGCCCATCTCCGCCTGTCTCTTTCTCGCACGGTGATTGGGTTCGTGTGTGAGTTTGCAAAACAAATACTTGTGAGATGTCGATATCGAGATCGATATGGAGGTGGGGGGCTTGAGTGAGTTCGTGTGTGTGTTTGTTTGTTTTTGAATGTGTGGACAAAGTCTCGATTAATCATAATTAAATGCGAATCAACAGCGGGAGAAACGAGAGCGAGACTCGGACGGGAAAGAAGTGAAGGGCGGAGAAAATACAGCGTGAGATGAAGAGAAAAAGGACGGAAAAGAAGGGTGGAGAAATGACAAGGATAGAAGGACGGCGAAGGGACCACGAGAACCCAGGCCAAGACAGAGAGAACACCAGAGAAACTTCGTTGGAACCAATGATGACTAATTTAAGAGTCCCGCTTAAAGAGTCCCGAAAAAGTCACCTAAGGAAGCCACGAAGGGAGACCGAATCGGAAGCAGCGACTAAATGCCGGATGAAGAGACCTTCCAAAGGACCTCAGTTGGAGATTTCCGCTTGACTCCGCGAGCACACCGAGGCCGGCTGACGAGGGGACGAGGGGACGAGAGCACGAGGCGACGTGTCGTCCACAAAGGACGATATAAAGTTGCCTGAAGCACCGGTTAAAGAACAGTAAAGGCGACGCCGCCGAGGCCACCAAGGGAACGACGACGGCGATGGCACTAAAGGGATGCTGGAGGACGAAGGCTTCGTTCGAGCACAGTAACCTGAAGTGGGAATCACCTTTTAAGCACGCGAACTCAATTCGTTCACGTCCCTGGTCCCAGGTCCCCGGTCGCTGGTCGCTGGTCGCAGATCCCTGGCCAAATGACATCTTTGACGCCACATTAACCTCTCGTCCAAATGCCCTTCATTATCCTTGTTAAAGCAGACCAGGAGGAGGGAGAGGAGGGAGTCAGCCGAGCGTGGCCTCGACGGAGCAAATAAAACAAGAGCAGGGGGCGGAGGATGGAGGACTGGGGACTGACTATTAATAAATCTCCCGAGGCTGGGGAGCCCGAGGTCCTGGGGTTCAATTTCTGGTCCAGCGACCTCAGTCGAGAGCGGGACGAGGAATTCATGGAGCCAGGGACGACACTTTGAGCACTTCGATTGGCGATCCTGGCTCAGGAGGCTCTGATTCGACGAAGCTCTCGAAGTCGAGTGGGATCCTGGAATAGTCGGCGATTGAAGCGAACACTTTTGCCGTCGTCTGTGGTCGTCCCTTAACGTACCTTAAATGATGTTGAGGCTCACACACGTACACCGCACTCCTGCAAATTACAGGCTTCTCAACTCGACTCAACTCAACTCCAGGGAAGCCAATCGAACAATGACAACAACCAGAAGTCCTACAAGTTGCAAGCGAAATATCTCAAGTCGGCAATTCATAAATTCTGAGAGGGAGAGAGAGAGAGAAGAGTGGTGGAGACGGAGAGGGAGAGGGGAGCGAGTGGATGATGAAAAAGGACTCGAGTAGAAACCGGATATGGCCATATCTAGCTGGCAAGAGGAGTATTTGAGGAATCCTTTGTTGAGGTTCTGACGTGTTGTTGTTGCTGTTTTTTAATATTGTTGTTATTTTTATACTACTGTTGTTAATGTTGTTGCTGTGATCACAGTTGATGTTGTTGTTTTTGTTCTTGTTGTTGGAATTGCGAGTTTCCGCTTCGGCTGCCTCGATGCGAATGCGAATGTAAACAAAATATTCAATTGTATGCGTGGGGAGGAGACGCTCAGTGGGTGCGTGTGAGAGTGTGTTGTATGCGTCAGTGCTGTTGTAGTCATTGTTGTTGCTGTTGTTGTTGTTGTCGTTGTACCATATTCTCCTCGGCCGCCCCACCTAAACTCATCGCACTTTAAACCGTCTCTCGCCACGAACGAAAGGGAGCGACGAAGAAAAGAAAGAAATCAGAGGAAGGAAATAACGCAGAAGGAAGGAGAGAGGAGTCAGGCGAGAGGGAGAAGGGGAGAGGCTGAGGAGCAGCTACAACGGGTGGCGAGAGCGATAAGCAAGTCGAACCGGAAACGGAAGCAGATCTTTCATGTTGAACTGCAGCGGAAGCCGAGCGACGGCATGGAGAGGAAAGTGATTAGGTTTAACAATTCGCCGCTCTCCGGCAGGATTGCTCCTTATTCCCCCTCACCCTCAACCTCCCCCTCAACCCTCCACTCTCTGCCCCATACCCTTCTTCCTTTAGCCCCCCTCCTACTTGTCAGGAGGAAACGACGAAGAAACCTGGGCATGGAAATGAATGCGAGATAAGGGCAAGATTGAAGCCAAGGACCTAGGATAGTGATAGGGAGAAAGAGAAGGGGAGAGAGAGTCGGACGGCAAATGCTGAAATAACGGGTCGATGAATGAGGGAATGAATGGCAAAGCGAAGGGAGAAGCAAGAAGGTCGCTGGACCGGGAGGCGATCGAAAGAACGGACGAGCGAGCGAGGAAAACCCAGACGAAGCCAGGAAGCCGGGTGTCCGAGGCAGACGAGGGGAGAAGGGGAGGGCGAGAGGCACGAGTGCAAAGGGTGAGAAGGACGGGGAGAAGGAGAGGAAAAGGAAGTCGAAACGATTAGACCGAAGGACGGAAGCACGCATGGACAACCGGTCGACAGGACGCAGGACGTATTAAAGAAGTGGAGAGGGGGGCACGATGAAGGAGGAGGAGGAGGAGAAAAAGAGGGAGGAAGAGGAGGGAAGAGGGGGAAGAGGCGGAAGAGGGAGAAAGGAGAAGACGGACGAGCGACTGACGGACCTCGTACGCTTGGCTGCGGGCCAAAATCGAAGCGATGACGCGGGATCCTTTGCATTCGCAAGACATTCCAAAGACGTTCCACGACCCCCATCTCCCTCCCTCACTCTCACTCTCCCTCACCCCCTCCCGCACGCCACTCGCTATCTCTCGGCCATCGACAGCCGTCCGATTTATCGTGAGTGCACATTGATCGCTCAATAACGGGCGCTCGTTCGGGAATATGATTCGGCTCCGCGCGAGTGGGAGGGAGAGAGCGCGAGGGAGAGGGCCGTGGGAGAGAGAGAGAGAGAAAAGGAGGGAAAAATAGGCAAAAATGGAGGACAAAAGAGGAAAAAAAAAGAAAAAATACTGGAGCAAAAAGAGCGACGATTCGGGTCAAGCGGACGTGAAACGTTTCGACAGAAAATCAAAAAGACATTTTGCAACACACACCAGCACACACTCGCACATACATACATACATATATTAAAATAAATTGTTTTCTCGTGTGTGGCGCTCTCTCTCTCTCTCTCTCTCTCTCTCTCTCTCTCTCTCTCTCTCTCTCTGCCTGTGCGTGTGTGTGTGTGTGTTAAGTAGACAGATTTACCTTCCTCCCTCCTGCTCTCCCGTTCCCATTTCCTTCTCTGTCTCGCCTTCAGCTGGCGCGGCCAACGACAAAGAAAACAACAACGTAGTACAACAAACACGTCGCTAAAAGGATATCGTTGGCTGGACGCGGAGTCGTCAGCGGCAGCAACAAAATCCACAACAACAACAACAGTAGTCGCCAGGAGGATGCGGACAGAAATAATAAATTCAAATATCGATGAAAAATTATGTCGAATATATTGAGTGTTTCGGTTTCCGGCTCGGAGTTTTCTCTCTTTTTCGCTTTATCTTCATTTTTGGGCGTTTTCGGGCTCTTTTCCGCATCTTCTCTTCTCGCTCCTCTCGTGTCCCTCTCCTCTCGCTCCTCGTCCTCGTTTTGCTCCTCGCATTTTTGCGGCTAGCGAGATTTTTATGCAATCAATCATTGCTAGGATTCCTTTTTTTCCACCCTCTCTCCCCCCCCCCCCTCTCTCTCTCTCTCTCTGTCCGTCCTTCCCTCGTTGATTATTCGTTGATGATTTTGTTGATAAAGTTCTTTCCCGCGGAGATTTATGTCTCCGGACAGACATGGGTCTGAGAAATCCCCCTGGAGCTGGGAGTTCGTGATCTCTCAAGGACCACCACGTGAAGAATTCATCTTCGGGATTTCGTCTCCTTGATATCGGTGTTTATTTATTTAACTAACTTACCTTAATACGGCACTAGTAAATTTGAATATTGCATTATATAATAATTCTTATAGAGTACTCCTTCATTGAATAATTTAAAATAAAATATTTTTGAATTAAATATTCTTTCATAAAATATTCCTTTAGGAAATATGCCTTTATATAATATCTTTCATAAATATTATTTCATAAAATAAATCTTCCTAAAATATTCCTTCAAAAATATGCACTCATAAATTATTTCATATACTTTTACATCATATATTCCTTTATATAATTCTTCTTCATAAAATAAATCTTCATAAGATATTTGGTCACAAAATATTCCTTTATTAAATATTTCTTTACAACATATTTCTTCAAAACTTATTCCTTCATAAAATATACGATCCTAAAATATTTCTACTGACTACTTAATGCCCATGCTTGGCTGTAACTCCGGTCCCAAAATATATAAATATTTCTGCCATCAAATATTAAGCACACATTCGTATTCTATCCATCTGTTTCACACCCACATAGAGAGACAGGACGCGAAGGAAGGGAGAACACGCGAATCCGCAGTTGAACCGAAAACCGGGAAAAGCTTTTAATAACGATTTCGAAATCACCGCCGGCGTCAGTCACGGGTAGTGACGGCGATCAGCGACGAGGAGTCGCGGTGGGAACAACAACAAAAGCAATAACAGCAGGGAGTGCAACAAAAAGCTCGTTTTGTTCTTGGGCTGCAGCTGCAGCTGCAACAGCGAGTTCATGTTCTCGCAATTGGCCCGGTTCAGACTCGTCCTCGCCCCAGTCGTCGTCGTCCTCGCAAGCCACGGCCAGGACGAACCAGCCCACAGCGAACCCGGCAACAATTTCGTCCCAGTGTCACGTTCATGCATCTCTTTCTCGCCTCGTGCTCGTCCTCGTCCTCGCGAAAATTAAAATTAATGACGATTTTATGTGTTCATAATGCGATGCGCACAAGTTGGGATATTGCCGCCAACTGTTCGACACAGACACATACACAAGTATGGAATTTACACACACACACACACACACAAGGACGACCGGACAGACAAACAAACAGAGAGAACCCACATCCACAAAAGCGCAGAAGGGCAGATGGACGGGCGGACAGACGGACGGACAGACGAGTGGACCCACAAGTGGACGCGGGAAAGAGGAAGGCGAGGGTGAGGACGGCTGACGACGAGTGAGAACGGGAATGAGAGGAGAGAGGTGAGGACGGTGAGAACTAGATGGAAACGACGCGAGAGGGGGGGAGGGATGGCGCGACCGTGAGTGCGAACCACATTCGCACATCCTTCGGCGCCATTTCGGCCGCTCCCGAGCCATTCGGACCCTCGGACGTCTCGTTCGCTCCACCGCTCGTCCGGCTCCCCGTCTCCCTCCCTCGCCCATGCCGTCTCGCTCCATTTCCACCTTCGACGCGTCGAGCGAAGGCGCAAAACTGCGAGAGCGGAGCGAGGGGCGATCGGGACGAGGCGCGATGCCTGTCATTTCCGGTAGGGGAAGAGAGAGGGCAAAGAGGAAGAGAACTAGGAGAGAGAGAGAGAGCGATGAGGACGAGGGTGAGAGAAAAATACGAAGGTAGATGGAAGAGGGGGAAGGACACGGAGGCGGAATTTATGCTAAGAGCGAGGTAAAAACTTTTGCAATTTTTGTGCGAAACGTGCCAAGTGCAGTCGGTGAGTTTTTTCTCATAATTTCGTTCTGTTCTTTCTCTCCCAGAGGAAGAGGAACCTCCCTCCCTCCTCCTCTTCCTCTTCCCCTTCGCCTGCGCTCGTGCCGTTTGGTGCCTGTCGTTGGCTGCATTTGCGCGGCAAATGTTTGACGTAAAATGCTGAACGCTTATTTAATATCAAACATTATTTTAACTGCATGCACAACTTCGCTCCCTCTCCCTCTTACTTCACGCCTCGCCATCGCCCTCCTCGTCGTCCTTTTTCGACGACGTCCCCGCCCGACAGCCCGGGCGCCGCTCGTTTGTGGACGGGCGTCTTTGTGGCCGGCTCGCCGGAACTGCACGCAAACGTGTCGTGCCGTCGGCTTCCGCCCGCTCCCCCTCGACCTTCAACCTCCCTCTTCAACCCCCCTCCATCCGTTCGTCCGCCTCCCGCTTTGCCACTTCCGGTGCACGATTGACTGACTGGGGGTGGGAAGAACGAGACAGAAAGGCAGGGAAAGTGAGAAGGAACGAGGTAACAAAAGACGAATGAAAGGGGCGAAAGCACGATAGAAAAACGAACGAACGAATGCGAGAATGAAGAACTAGGGGACGAAAGAGTGAAGAGAGACAGAGCGAGTGACGAAGCGCTTCTGCCTTCGATGGCACGTGCTTTTTGCGTAAATTACATTTTTCCCCACCATTTTTCTCCTTTCTTTCAATTTTTGTTTTCCAATGAGTTTCTTTCAATTTGTTTTTCATTTGTTCTTCATTTAGTTTTATTTTTCGTTTTACTTTAAATTTTTTTCTAAAACTAAAATTAATTAAGAATTTTAATTTTAGTTTATAGTTTAATTTAATTTTGTTTTTTTTAATTTCTATTTTAAATATTGTTTGCAGTATTTTTTGTTTTTTACATTTTAGCCACCATTTTTTTTTGTGCAATTTAATATTCCTTAATTTGTTTTTCTTAATTTGTTCTGTTTGGTTTTTCTCAATTATGTATCTCTTTTCACAACTCGTTTATTTTCCTCAACTAGAAAGTCAACTTGTAAAAAACTCGTGGAGCACTAGCAGAAAATTGTTTTCATCTTCATGGGTCCTCGAGGTCGAATGCTCTTAAATCACTCGCGGATGTAGGAGGCTGCCTTTCGGCGTATGAGTGACAAGGAATTCACTCGACATGCCTTCGTAGACACTATTGAATTGGAGCTGAAAAAAAGACAGCGGCGGGACCTGGTGGCGTATGATCAACATTTAATTCGTTTATTTACGAATTTCCTCCACCGAACTTTTTGCACCACCTGGTGGTTAATGCAATTTGCAACTACAATTTCCTCTCTCTCCCCCACACTCCCTCAGTGACTCTCACTCTTTCTATTGCTCTCTCGACCTGTTTCCTTCATTTTTTGCCCTCAGTCGTAGTCGAACTTCGTCACACATGGCAGCAGTTTTAATTTATTAATCAAATTACGGAGCAGGGCAAAAATGGACAAAGGGGCTGGGGAGCAATCGAGCGAAAAGGATAGAGAGGGAGAGTAAGAGAGAGAGAGAGAGGGAGAATAAAATAAAAGTTTTCTCCTGTTCAAATTGAACTAGTTCGAGTTTCCCAATTTATTCAATGAAGCCTTGGCTGCGAGTCGGCGACAGACGACCGTCAACCGTGAGACACTCAAATAGACAGACGGATGAATATTTAAGCAGGACGAGAGACAGACATACATGCAGACAGACAGACAGACAGTTGGACAGGCATCCGTGATCATCCGGCCGTCAGGAGTTAAGTGGAGAGCAGCCAGGCAGCAGTTGCTGCCGGAAGCCGTGGCAAGTGGCAGCAACAACAACTGGTCGGAAGTCGGCCTGAGCGGAGAAGAGGAGGAGATGCAGAGGAAGAAGAGGAGAAAGAGGCGGAAGAGAGGAAGGAGAAGGGGGTGAAGAAGAGGAAGAACAAAGCTGCCGCTGCAGTCAACAATTCAATTGAACCGAGGCCATGACAAAACGCTGGATAAAGGATGAAAGGTTCACGGCATGTTAACTTTTATTTGCATTTCTCCTCGGCACAGCCGTCAGCCTCCCTCACTCCCTCTCCCTCTCTCTCACTCTCACTCTCCCCGAACTCTCCTCTCACTCGGTGCTTTGGTCTTTTGCACTTTTGGCTCGTTGGCTCCGGGTACATTTGTGTTAGTGTCGCAGGGCATATGCTGTTGTTGTTGTTGTTGCAACTCTTGCTACAGTTGTACTGGCTGTCGTTATATTTGTTGTTGTTGTTGTTGTAGGGGTGGTTGTTGCTGTTGCTGTTGTTGTCAGCGTCAACGCCGACGTTAGCGACAAAATCCAATTGAGTCACAGTCAATTGATTCCGAAGATGCACCGCACCGCCTCGCCCTCTCTCGCCCGCACCTCGTCCTCGCCTCGTGCGTCCTGCCGCAGACACGCCCCCAAACCCTCGGCCGCCCACCGGCTCCTCCCGCCGTTCTCATACACTGCTGTCTGCTGATGTTGGCTCGAAATTTTCTAACGACACCTCGCTCGCTCGCTCGCCCGCCCGCTCGCTCTCTCCAGCTGCATGCACCCATCTCCCTCTCTCTGTCTCTCCCTCCCTCTTTCTCATTACGTCTCGCACTCTTCAACATGCTCCGCTCTTCCAGTCCCTCCTCTCTCATCTGCTCCTCTCACTTCCCACTCTCGTAAATTCGCTCCAACATCTCGCCCGCTTGGCCTTCGAGTGTGCGGGGGAAACATCTATATGTGCGTGCGTATGTGTGGTGCCAGTGTGCGTGGCTGCTTGGCATTAATGTGGCGCCTCGGAATGCTCGTTTCCTTTTTTCGCGCCGCTCAAGTTCTGTGCAACTTTTCCGACGCTGTAATGTAACTTGTAAATGTTCGAAACTATTTATGTCAACCTTCAACATTGCCCGTCTCGCTTTCTCCTTAGCCCTAACTCGCTCGCTTTCTTCCCCTCTCTCTCGTCCTTTCTCTCCCTCGTCACCGATTTTCTCCGTCGTTTTCTGCCCCTTCACTCCACTGTGTCTTCCTCTCTTCAGGATTTGCATCTTATTGTGTTTTCTGGGATCTTATTTCCGTCTTCTTCGTTTTCTTTCGCCACCTCGTCCCGTATCTTCAGTTAGCTTTCCTTCTCTTCTCGTACCCCTCTGTTCTCATGCCTTCTGTTCTCATCCATCGAGTATTCTGTTCCTTCCCTTTCCGTCTGTTCCTTCCCTTATGTTCCCCTCACTCCTGTTCCCTTCCCTTCTGTTCCCCTCACTTATGTTTCAAACGTTCCGATCCTTCCCTTTCTGCTCCCTTCCCTCCGTTCCGACTCGCCATCTCTTCTCTCTCGTGCGTGTGCGGTATAAATATTTTAACTCACACATTCGTCCATAGTCTCGCACACATTAGCACGAACAACGTCGTCAGACAGACAGACATAGAGACAGACAGCGAGGCCGACAGGCGGAAGGAAGGAAAGAAAGAGGAAGGAAAGAAGAACGAAGGACGAAATCTAATAAATGCATGTGCAACTGCGAGTGTTTCACGTTCTCGGCTGTCCGTCCGTCCGACCCTCCGTCCGTCCTCTGTCTGTCTGGCTTTCTTTCTGTCCGCTCTTCCGTCTGTTTAGGTTTGGATCTGTACGTGTTTCCATTTACATCTACCGCAATGCCTTTCCTTTCTCTCCGGTTTTTCTCCTCGGTCTGTCCCTCTCCAATACATGCATCTGCTTTCCGTCAATATTGCATTTTATTCCATAAATTATGCGTTTCGTCACGCAAAAAAAGAGAATAAATATTTACAAAAATAAATCAGAGAATACTAGAGAGAGAGAAAAAACAAAAACAAAAACCAAGCAAAAATTCCATAAATAACGTAATTTATTTATTTGAAATGCAGCCAGTGCTGCCAATGTAGCCAGAGTTGCACCGAAGACTACGTGCGAAGAAATATGAGAAACGAGGAATCGAGCGAGAAGTGTAAATTGAAATTCCGAATTTTTACTTGAAAAAATGTTAGCATTTTTTTTTATATTTATTTCTATAAATTATTTAAAATTCCTTTTTATAGTATTTAATTTTATTTTTTATTTTATTTCTCCTTACTGAAATACATGAATTTCTAATTCGATTCTTCCATTATAATTCAAAACTGAAAAGGCGATTGCTTTTCACACACAATTAAATTTCTTTGAATAACGACTTCCTTTTTATATTCTTCGCTTAGATTGCAGTCTTTTTTTTGCTACTTTCACTCTTCGATTTCCCCCAGAGAGCGCTAGCGTATTTTCCAATCCCAGCCATTTTCCATTCATCACATCCTGCCGTTTCCTCTTCCTCCTCCATGCCGCTTTAATTTCATTTTCTATCTGCGAAATCGGGTTAAATGAGCAGAAAATTCCATTTGATCTCCTCATCGCAGACATCGAAAGCCAACAACAGCGAGAGCAACAACAGAAACAACTACCCCGACAACAACAAAAATAGCAACGCCAACAAGAAGCAGAAGTAGAAGAAGCACAACAACAACGACGACAGTGATGAGAGTTCGTGCGCCAAAAAGTATGCAAAAGAAAGCTCGTTAAACATGCAAAGATTCGTTTCGTGTTAGATTTTCATTGGCCTCGTCGCACGGCGCGCAGAAGAAGCATCCACTTTCCCCCCTCTCGCCTCTCTCTTCCCCATTTCCTCGGCTTCAACTCTCGACCTCTTCCGTATCCCTCGTCTCCTCCCAACCTTTTTTCTCCGTTCCACTCACGCCTCGCCTTCAATGAGAGCCCAACTCCCGACCTGGGTCCCACTCCCCACCACATCCTCCATTATCGCCGAGTAGCTTCCCATGTTATATTCCACCTCCTCGATTATCATTCCCCCTCTCTCTCACCCTCTCAGAGGGGGTAATCTCTCTCACCAACATTCGACCTCTCTCTCTCTCTCTCTCTCTCTCTGTCTGCGATCCATTCCGCAACCTTATTGGGACCGACTCATCCTCGTCGATTCGATTCGACTCCTCCAATGTCGTTCATTGTTCCAAATCCCACGGTTCCATGCTCCGATTGTTCCATTACTCTCTCCACTCCTTCACTATTGCATTCCCTCACTCTTCCATTCCCACACTCTTGAACACCCAAACTCTTCCATTCCCTCGCTGTTCCGTCCTCAGTTGTTCTATCGTCGCTTCGGTCACCACACGATCCGTCCCTCCTCTACTCTCCTCTCTGTTCCCCTCCGTTCCGGGCCGCCGCCTCTTCTGTTCCAGCGATTCCGCCAAATCCGTCACAAATGCAGTTCCTGCCTTCCGTCCGTCCGTCCGTCCGTCCCTCGGTCCTTCGCCTCGCCGTTCCTGTATCGTCGGCAGATCTCGTGCTAATGCGCCCTCCCTCCCTCTCTGCATGCATCTCACTCCGGCTCGTCTTCGCCGCTTTGACGTTTGGTTGTCTTCCGAAATTTGATTGTTCGACAAAAACTACCAGGCACGATGGAGACAGAGACGGAAGGCGTCAAGAGCGGAGCAGATAGAGAGATAAATAGATGGATGGAACGCGTGAGCCCGAGAGAGACGGGCAGAAAGAGACAGAGAAAGTGATAGAGAGGGAAAGATAGAAGAGGAGACGACAGACAGTGATAGAGAGATGTCGAATTGAGTGCGAGGTTCGAGGTTCGGGCTTCGAGTTAATGCATGGGCATCCGAGGAAAAACATCGAAATCCTTTTTGGATTGCATCAAAGAGAAAACTAAAACGACTACGAAGAATAAAAACAAAAAAAAGACAATACGAAAAAAGAAAGGGAAAACTAAAAAAAGAAGCAAAACAGCAGCTTGTTAGAAATTTCCACATCATCTGAGCCTTATATTGCGTTAACGGCAGCCCCCGGCCCGCAGTCGCAACCGAGACCGGGATTTTTGTTCGGTCTCGCTCTATTGCACACAAAGTCGTCCCCTTCTCTCTCACTGTGTTCGTAATTTTAAGTGTTGCTCCTGGCCTTGATGGCCCTCGTTTCTTTTGTCCCGCGGCTGCTGTTCATTTTTGCCCTTTTCGGTTTTCACGTTTTTTCTTCTTATATGCATCTCCGGTGATTGGATGGTGTTTTTGAAGAGGTTTTCGTGTGGTTTTGTATCCTTTTTTATTTTACTAATACTAAAGATAAAAGAAATGCGGTTGACTTTGATTAGGCAACTCTGCTCTGAGATCACGCCACGCTGATCCCACACACTCTCTCTCTCGCTCGCTCGCTTTCTCTCCCCCTCACCCCTCACCACGTGCGCTCCCAGGCAACTGATGGACCTTAACAACATTTGTCGTGTATGCTTTGTCTTCTTCCGGCTGCTCTTTCCCCAACCATGGTTGCCAGATGCCTCATTTTATTCAAAATCTCCACCTCCCCCCCACACACTTCCCCTCCCTTTGTTGCGTTCGGGGAATTTATTTCGAGTTTTTTGGTCAGTTTTTGTGCAACGACATTTCGTAGAATACCACACCATGGTGAGCCGTGAGTTGCTCTCATGCGTCTCTAAATCCTCCCCGACCCAGACCCCGACTGCGACCTCGACCCCGATCCTGGCTCCCCTCTCCAGATCTCGCTCTGGCGTACGCTGCATACAACGAACGAAACAACAACCACAATGACGGGAGCAAAAAATCCCAGCATCGAAGCGAAAACCTATCGCACAGCAATGCGAGAGGATTTTTTGCTTTGTCCATCTCGCTCAGTCCTCCACTCGCCCTCTTTCTCCCTCTCTCTCTCTCTCTCTCTCTCTCTCTCTCCACTACCTCTCCATCGGCCTTAGATCGGCTTCACTTCGGGACTCTCGGCGAGAGTCCTTGGAGCAGAGCTTCGAAAACACACAGTGAAAGAGCCCGATAGCGGATGGTCGGCGTGGAGAGAGAGGGAGAGGGAAAGAGAGTGACGGAGAGGGAGAGGGAAAGGGGGCGAGGAGCTCGAAAATAGATTTCCAAAACGAGAGACAGCCAAGGAATTTACGCTTCAAACTAGAGTTTCAGCACAGAAAAGACTGAGGAGAGAGAGAGGGAGCGTTAGAGCGGTTTGTGAGGTTGAAGAGAGGGTGTTGTAGTGGAGAGATAGAGAGAGGATGGAGGGACGATCGGGGAGTTGTTGTTGGAACTGACAACTGCTTCCTCTCGGCTCCTCCATTATCAAGTTGTTTATCTTCGTCGTTTGTTATTTAGTCGTACGCAAAATTTCCTAAATTTTTGTCCCCCTTACATTTTGCACTGCACATTTATCACCCACTCGCTCTTCTCTCTCTCTCTCTCTCTCTCTCTATCGCCCCCTTCTCCCACTCACCCACTCCGCCAGTCTCTTTCTATGACTCTTTTTGTCCATCTTCCTCCCTCTCGCTGCCTCTCTTCTGTGTTTTGTCTCCCCTGCAATTGAGTAGATTTTGCATTTCCATTTGAAATGAAGATTGCTGCAAATGGAATGCCGAATATCTTGCAAATAAGGGCAGTCAAACACACGCTGTGGCAACGCCGACAAGTGGGTGCTACCAATGCGCCGGAACTGCGATGGTCTTCAGTTCACAGGCGTAATTGTAGATTCACGAATGCCGGAAAATTAAACAAATCATCGAAAATAAAATCAGAAAGGAGTTTGGGGAACATTTGTTTTCGAAATCATCTCCCCTAGTGGTTGATATGATCGTTGCCAATATAAATGTGAATTCCAATAAAAATCTCATCGAAAAGTCCCAGTTCCAATAAAACGTTTGCATGTGAGGATAAGAGTGTTTCCTTTTCTGGCGAAAAGTTCTGTAATTAAATTTCATATCGCGCATAAAAATGCGTATGAATATTTTCGCAGCCTTCCGTGCTCGTGGGGCGAGCGGGACTTTTTAACGACTTCTTGCCCCGGCTTCTTCTCGACTTCTTTAGGTCGATAATAAAATTTCAATAAAATCCCGTCCAAGATTTGCGCCCTCTTTTTGTCGTCGCCTTCATTCGGTAGCGTTTACGCCACTGACGACTGCCGAACGTGTTGCCACCCCTACTCACTGTTGTTGCAGTGCTGCTGTTGTGTTGTTGTCGTCGGAGTGGACCATCGTTTAAATCGTAAAATTCAAATTTTTCGAGAAAGCGAAAGGGGAATATTTTTGCCATTTGTTGCCAAGTTGTTAAAAAGTCACCAGAGGCAACCCTTTCCACCCCATCACCAACCCTGGGCCCCGGGACCCCTGGGGAAGGCGTCCTTTGGGACTCGAGGTGGGTCAAGCTTCGACATGGAAATCCAGCATCGATCCCTGCGATGTCCAGACAGCTGTCCCTCGGTCCTGGTCGCAAGTGCTTGTGGGTAGATGTTGGTGGTCGAATGGTCGGGCGGGGAAAATTATTACGACTTTCTCTCGAGTATGAAAATTGGATTTTATCGGCGAAATCCGGAGTTTTCTTTATGATTTTCATAAAAATCCCTTCATTCGCCAGAGATCCCTTTGTGTGGGATCTGAAAGCTCCATACGTTTGGCAACACTTAGCCATTTTTACTACTTTCCACTACCATTTAACAAAGCTCTTTTCTGTCGTTCTCTGCGTCTTTCTTCCGTTTTTTAAATAATATTAAATTTTTGCACTTCTCGAGATTTATTCAACAAAAACGAGATTTTTATATTTTCTCATTTTGTTTCTCTTTCTGCGGCCTCCGGTTGGTTTCATCTCTTCGTAATCGAGACTTACTTAAAGGTCTGCGTTGAATTTTTTTATTTCTATCCTGCAGCTGGTCATAAAGAAGGTCCATCGCGAGCGCCTTTAAAAATCCCATCACGTAGCCAACTCATAACTTCCTTCTTTGCTTCTTCCTCCCTTGCTTCTTTCCTTATTCCTTCCTTCCACCTCCCCAGGAACGAGAGTGAAGAGAGTAGTTTATCAGGATTAATAAACACCGCCTATAAAAACCTATCTACTGAGGTTTTATAACCGCAAATAAACCATAATTGATTTCGTAAATTATATTAAAATAAAAATTATGTTTAGAGTTAAAGGAATCATTAAAATTTTAATACCTAACGATTTATTTTAAATACCATTTTCTAACGAAAAAGCTTTCGCGATTACAATTTCCTTTCATGACTATAATTTCCTTCTGCAGATTCAGCACTTGGTATTATGGTTATTATAGTAATTTATGGAATTACTGTTATTATAGCAAATTATGGTATTATTTTTATTATAGCACATTTTAGTACTATTTGTATTATGGTAATTTATAGTATTATTCTGATTATTGTATTTTATAGTATTATTGTTATTATGGCAGTTAATAGTGTTATTGTTATTATAGAAAGCTGACTGTTATATCGCTAACTGTTACACAAATTGTGAAAAGCTGTTCAAATTAATTTCCCCGATTTCGGTTGGAGCAAAAACTGCAAATCTATCCATAAATGCTGTAAAATTGAATGTACAAACCAAGGAGTGTTTTGATGTTTTACTTTCAGAAAGAACTTCAGACTTAATTCTTGTATTAGGATTTGAATTTACGATATCCCATGTGATATTTACGATATCAACGTACAATTTTGGGTTTATGAATAATTCGAGAAAAGTTCTCATAAATTCAAAACGGCTCCACATCCCATATAAAACAAGGCACAGAAAAAAGAAAAATGCCATTAAATTTTATTAACGAAATTTTTATTGAAAATTTCATTGTATTTGCATATTATTGCACATTACTGTAGTTTTGATATTTTTCCTTCATATTTGTAATAAATATAGATTTGCAGGACAATTTGATGTTCGCTGCAAGAGGAGTTTCTCTTGGTTAATACCAGTAGTACTCATGTTTTTGTAGGACATCAAATTTGTGTTCTTTATTTGGTTTAAAATACAACTTGTAATTCATGAAATTTATCGTTATACATTGGGTCGCTTCACCGGCCCACGTCGGCGCCAAAAAAACAAGTCTTCCGAAGGTTTCTCATTCCGACCAACAAATACATTGCAGTTCTCTCAGGATGGCATTGATTTCAATGGAAAAAGTTGAAAATATAACATTAAAATGTTATTTTTAAAGTTAACGATAAAAAAATGCAACTTTAAAAACATTTAACAGGATCTAAAACCAAAACCACCAATTGACACTTGAGCTAAGTTGGAACCACAATAAAAAAAACATTTCGAAAAAAGAAAACTTAGTTTAACCTCTAAAACTAATAACATTATTGTTGTATTGAGTCAATTGCGATCAATCCTCATGCATAAATTCTCTTACTGTTATCACATTTATATCATACATTGTTTGGTTTTGTCACACTTTATATTAATTATACTTTTTGATACTGGGAGTTTTTTTTAATATTCATTGTAGCTTCTAATATTTCATCAGAGTTCAATTTGTGTATAAATCAACTTTCCTGATTCGTAAGAAGTAGTCAATATTTCATTCACTTAGTTAATATATGTATTTCTGCACGACGCCTCTAGGGTAAACATGCCTCAGTTTTAAGTTTAGAATTTCCGATATTGATATATAAAGGTTTGTTTTTTTATTCAAATGATTTCCCTATGTCGCTATGTGTACCAATATAGCATTTTGACTACAAATGTTTCACTACTTTTATGTTTGGAGAATAACATTCTGAAATAATAATTAACATATTTGTGTGAAAATAATAAATTCTTCAACAGAAATCATGGGTCCACTCGACAATTGTAAGCCAAAACAATAAAAAACAAAAAGCGGATTGTTTTTAATATAAAAATAAGAAAAACACAAACAAAAGGAAACACAGGAAATAAATTTTGCACGACAAGATAACTTTTAAAAGCTCTCTTGTCATTTGTGCGAAATATATTTTTAAATATATATTCGATATCATAAAAATAATATTGTTTTAGTCTTATGAACAAATAAAAAGTAAATACAATATTCATAAAATTACAACAGCTTTGGATTAAAAACATTTTGGAATAATGTGGGTGGAACTTAACAATTAATTAATTTCGCAAAGTATTTTTAAATAATTGTTTAGCAGATCATCGTATTTTGTGTTGAAGAAAAAATGTGTATATATATTTTTGTAGTTTTTTGTTTTATCCTAAAGATTTGACTTATTCCTAATATATGTTATATCTGTAATCATATATTTTTTATAATATTTGTATATGTAGAAATATCATTTAGCAATAATTTTTCAACAAAATTTTTAACTACTTTGAAATATTGAAAGAGACAATAATTGAAATTTTTCAATTTAACATATCATTTCATAATCATTCAATCATACCAAATATAAAACATGGATCAAAAAGGTTTCATTCAAATATATTCTGGATTTGAGTAATAACTGTATGTATTTTATAATTTTAACTGGATTTTCTGATAAAACTTGTTGATAGAGTAATTTTAAAAGCAGCTAATATGTTAATAGATTTCTGACATGTTTAAAAATGTATTGCACGATGAAGGTTTTCGGGTGAAAGTAAGTATTTTATCCAAACTGAAGATAACAAATCAGGTTGAAGAAACAATCCTCCTGTATTTAGGAGCTTTTTCTGGTTTGTCCTCTTCTGTTTAATAAAATCATAATTTCTCCGTGCGTACACTTCACCATTAAACTCAGTTGGCTTTCTAAGCATTGCTCTCATTACTCCCCTTTCCAAGAACAACTCGGACTTCATCTGGTGGCCTTTGGGCTGCTGCACCTGCTTCTGTCTGTCCCTCATCATCCTCCAGCTCATCATCGACATCGTCCTCATCGTCGTCGACATCTACCATAGTCACGTTGTATGGTGGCGGCTCCACTTCACCGACTGCAGCAACATCTGTTGATGACGATGCAGTGGCGTCGGTTCCAGCAACCTCACTAGCATTCTCATTGCGTCGACTCGGTGGAGTATTGTTGGCATTCACGTGAACGGTGTTATTGTTATTGGGAGAATCATTGTTATTGTCGCCGGCATTGTTTTCCTCCTCGGCCTGGAAGTTGGACATGGCCACCTGATAGGAAGGCGGTGGTGCCTGTTTCATGTACTGAGCAATGGCTTCATCGTAGTTGGGCAGAAGCGTCGAGTAGTCGCGCTCCTCAGCCCGGATATTGGTGCCAGTCAAGTCGGGAATCACGCACGGCAGAAGGGTGCGCATGTTGTGTTGGCGCATAGTCAAATATTTATAACAACGCCAGACAATGCCGATTGCGTAGGCCTTCAAAAACACAATGCTAACAAACGCAATCAAGACAACCAAAACCAGAGCGTCGGGTGAGAGTTCAAGCAGCTTCTCGCGCCACGGCAAACGACGGGACTCGGCGATCAGACGGTGAACCGATTGCAAATAGCACAAATATCCAGCAGCGGTGAGTCTAGTTAATGGATAACAAATGTATATTATTTTTCATTGAAATTAAGAGTCATTCTTACGTTGTTATAGCAAAGTCAAAAAGTTGCAAACAGAAGAAGGGCAGCAGATGCGACGGCTTTCCTTTCAGAGTGCCGTAGATCATCATCAGGGTAATTGCTATCATACAAGCGCAGACCAATCCGCCCATGTCGAAGTTCGCTGCAAGAGACATTGGGACGATGAGAAATCAAGCAGATTTGAGTGTTGATACTGGCTTACGGATTTGCGAGCGGTAACTGATCGAGTGATAGGGGTAGGGCGGGTCCACCTTGCTCAATGGCGTGGGCAGTGCCGGGGCACTGAGGTCAACCGTATAGTCGTAGCTATTCTCGAGCTCCTCCATCATGTGCGGATTGCGCCAGATGACAGCCAGTAGACTTAGGGCTAGAATATTTAAAAACTACAAAAGAAACATAATTAATACATGTGGATACTATCAAACATTTACTGTACAGAACAATCACAAATAGAAGCAATAGAAACAAATATGAAAGAATTCCTTTTTCGGACACCTTCTAATATATGATAAATTTAGTATATCTAAGCCAATGGTAAACATCAACCGCAATTCACACTTGGGCAAAATTTTCTCAAAAATAAAGTCGCTATGAATAACAAGAGGAAAACACCCACACATCTTGAAACACATGGTCAAATATTGACTCCAGAAGGTTTGCGAGCTCCCCGTGAACCAACAGTAGATAAAATGGCTAATAACAAGAAAAACAACAGATCATATATAATTTAAAAGTCGAGAGTACGATGTTTGACTGTGAATTTTGGAGAAGTAGAAGTGATAAAAGTATCATTTCAGGAAAATATATAAAAATTGACGCAAACAAAATATTTGCATACTTCTGAAAGATATTGTTATCTTTTACTGGCTGATTGGCAAAACCGTTCCCAAAGCGAATGAAGCTAAGAAACAGAAACAGGTAACGAGGATATATTTGCATACGTGACCCGGAGAAGAAGAATTTCAGAGTATGATTTTGGAAGATAGATTTGGGATGATGAGAAGCGGTAGCAATTAGCGAACGTTTTCGGTGGAGTAGGCGGCGAATGAGGAAAACTATGGAGCAGGTGACGTCAAGGGTTGTGGCAACGATATGGAGCAGAAGCTTTGAATGCCGACGAGAAAGATGGCGGGGGCAAACGTCAGTAATCGGCTATGAGGGCAGGTTGGGAGGTGAGCGAGATAAAAGAAGACTGTGGTTATTTTTAACTGTTCCACGTTATGAGAAACTGCCACACTCACACACTGATGAAATTCGTGAACATGCCTAGGCTAGGCACCAACAACAGGTGTTCACAACAGAGCTGTGTTTTCCGTAATTTAGGTGAATTTTTTATAATATCAATTTGTGCTTATTTGGGTGGAAAATAAAAATAAGGCATATTTTAAAGTGCGTTATTTTTAAATGTAAATCATGGATGTAGCAGGAAAGAGGCCGATAAAGGAAGTTGCCATAAAATAAAACGCACAAATCGGTCTGTGTCGGCGGAATTCAAGACAAGTCAGCAGCGAAAAATCAAAGGCGACTCGACTCACATGACTCATTAATGAAACTTGATTATTTGTATAATGTAAAGATAATTAAAATAATGCAAATGCAGGCAACAGCGAAATACTTGCGAAAACAAAAAGCACGCGATGGGAGACTCCGACTGGAGCTATTTCAACGATTCTGTGTTATGTAAATATTTGAAATTACTTTATATACATGAGTTTGCTTAATAAAGCAGCATATTAAGGGATGAGGGAATTTATTTACGCAAATGTCCTAAATCATGAGCTGCCAAAAAGCTGCTGCGATAAATAATTCTTCAAAGAAAGCATGTTGTTTAAATTTTTAAATCTAAAAACTAACAAACATTCCGACACGTTTATATTTTTTTCTCGGAGCTATCGCAGTTTGCCGAAAAAATTCCCAAATATTTTTAATTTCTCAGGTAAGTCGAGGGAGTTAAATTAATTCGAGCTTCAGGTTTCGATTTCAATGTCATGCGACCCATTGATCATACACAATTTCAATGCAAACAATACAATTAGCACTTCTCGGAAACTATATAATCCATATAGAGCAGACAGAGAACGACGGATAGAGGCGATCCAGAGTTGGTGAACAATACGTAAAATGTGCATGTGTCGACAAAGTATAGAACTGCAGACACAGATGGAAAACAGACAAAATAAATAAATTTCAAACATTCGAAGTTAACGGCCAGCCTGTAACATTTCATTTGGCATAGAAACACACATGGGCTGATCCGTAAAGTGCTCATATTAATTAATTGGAACCGCAAGCTCTAAAAAATATCGGTGAAAAAGGTTATCTTCCAGACGACAAACCACCGCCGTGGTATTTATGGTTAATTATGATTAAATTGCTGTCGAGTTCAATGCATTTGTCTGGATTATGTAGTCATTTTCAGTTATTTTGACTTGCGAATATTTGGAATATATATAATTGGAATACTATACTTCAAAGCAATAACGAACTAATCGCGCACATCGCTGATATATAAATTCAATATAAAGACAACGTGTATAAAGCCTTAAGAAATAAAAACAGAAAAAGAAAACAGAAAACTCGAAAGAACATGTAGAAAACAGGAAAATTAATAACGACAGAAATAACCAGACTGAGTAATTAGAATCAAAGGAAATTATATATTTCAGGTTCTGTTTAAAGCGGCACTGTAAGAAATTCAAAATCTCGAGATATAAAGACGTTGATAAAAAGGAGGGAAGATAGCGTCTACAAAGAGAACGACGGCAAATGTAATAATGTAAATATATAAGCGCTCATTAAATCTGCCAACAATACTAACAACCACGACAGTAACAACAACGACAGTAACAACAACGTCGACTTGAATTTCTAAAATGATTGCGAATGCACGTCTGTGTTTCATTTCAGAAGCAAAATAATACAGAGCCGTCGATTGTTGATATCGTTCCTGCGACTGCTGACAATATTGTTGTGTTATTGTTGTTGTTGCTTCTGCATCATATTAAAACTTCAGTCATGACAAAGTCGACGACAGTCGAGATATTTCACACATATACAGGGAGAGAGCGAAAATGTGCGGAAAGAATATGGAGAAAATAGGCCCAGTAGAAGGGGGCATCTGTTTTTCAAAACACTCCACTTAAAAGTGGGCCTCCAGACGAAGGGAATATCAACGTATACGACGATGATTGCACGACGTCGGTGGCAGATGGATTCTGCAATTACCCACGAAGGGGAAAACACATACATTCACCCAAAGTAATTGCATACGAGTGTGTCTTTCAAAGGTTTGCGGGGTATTCCGAATGCATTTTAATTGTCTCCGTCTCCGTGAGACGAGAGTAACTGAGCCGAGATGAGGTGACTTTTACACAGAGCTTCCGAGAAAGTGTTTACAGCAATGCTGCGATGCCTTTAATCAACCTTGAATACCTTCGTGATGCACTTAAAAGCGCTGACGTGGGCGACTCGTAACAGAACGTAAGACAACACATTAATGAGGTTTTCGAGATTCGAATATAGCGCCCACAACTCGTCCACGGTCGCAATCGCAGTCGCCGGACAGCGAATATCGATATTATTCCACGAGGGTTTGACAATCGGGTGGCGCCGATGGGGTGGGGAGGAGGTGTCAAAAATAGAATTATTCAATACGAATTTGTATCTGGGATGAAGGCCAAACGCGGCTCGTGTTGGCAGCCTGTCCTCCGGGCAGAGGGCGAGGGTCCTTGCATGCGCGTGGACATACTTACCAAGTGCCAGAGGCCAATCATGATGGTCGCCGTGTGAACGTGCAGCCCGAAGCAGCACGTCCATTCCTTGCTACGTGGAGGACCCATTTTGACGCGAATCCTTAGCATTGCATGCGGCGGCACCGGTATTCAGGAAGTTGGCCCCAGATTGGGGGTGGGGTGTCGGTGCGGAACTTTGACGTCAAGTCAACTGTGGCCTCTGTGTTTGTGGTGAAACTCGAACCTTGGCACAAATCACTCCCAAAACAGAATCCCAAGATCCCGTCTTTGCTTTTGTTGTTGTTGAAGTGAGCGCGATTCAAATCGATCTGCAATGTTGAAAACACACACTTATTATATATTACTTAATTTCAGCTATATTTATTTTTGTTCGTATTCTGTTCGTCTTGTTTCACCACAGAAATTACTGCACAGTAGCAGCAGCATTAGAAAAAAATCGAGACACGAACTAATTGCGTTTGACCTCACTTGCACTTGTTGTTCTCCTTATCACGATATTTTCCATTATTTACCTTTTTCAATGATAAATTTAGCAATTTTCCTCTTCGAATTGCAATAAAGTATCGAAATTTGTGCGTTTGCACAATTTTTTTTCCCTCTTTCACGCTCACTTCGTTCGTTGCAATAGAGAAAATTTTCCTATATTTTCTTTTCACCCATCGACTAAACACTCTGAACATCAATCGTCGATCCACTTTTTTATACTGCGCTGTTGTTGTTGCGATTCCTATATGTTGACCAAAGAGCGAAGTTGGCCGTTCATCAACGAAAAGTATGAGAATGACGGATTGTGACAGTGGAGAATTTGTATGCAGGAGAACAGTTTGAGAGCCACTGCGGGAAAATACATTTATAGCAGCATTGGGAACAGCGAAGAAAATGAAAACTCTAATTTGATCTTAAACATCACAAAATACGTGTTACTATAAAAAAAATGAATTCTAATGTGAATTCAGAAAGATATAAAAGAAAATATTTCACCATCTAAAATTACCAAACAAGAGACTGATTTCTTTCTAAACTGGGTCAAACGCACTTGGCAACGCGATTCTGCTCTTATCAGCTGTCTGCGTCGGCAGCGCTGTGACACACTTCAAAGCGAGCTCTGCCGCAGCTTGGCCGCAGCGGCAGAAGTGTCCCAAAAGTCATCGTGTTCAGGTCTAACACCCATTGCGTTCTCCGTTGGAGCAGCTGCATGCACGAGACCAAAGAGCGAGGCAGCAATTATTTCGTAATTCTTTGGACCGAAAGTCATCTGTTAAAATTCGCGAAAAACCCCACAGCCCGGCTGAGAAAAGATGGTGTTGACCAAAGAGTATCGAATTTGCATGCCGCTCACAGTGGAAGAGGTGAGTGTGGGGTCGAAATCGCTGGAGCGGGTTGGTGTGAAGGGGGTGTTTGTTCATCACCTGCTTCGTGAACGAATTTATTATTAAATAAACAAATTCCATCGGGCGCAAAATATAAACACTTGGCTCCAATCAGTGTTTCCCTAATATTGCTTTCTCTATCTCTCCGTTCTAGTATAAAATCGGGCAGCTGTATATGATTGCCCGGCACAGTCTGGAGCAGTCCGGGGACGGCGAGGGCGTCGAGGTCGTGGAGAACTCCGCCTGCGAGGATCCCGAATACGGCAAGGGACAATACACTGAGAAGCGAATTCACTTGTCCAGGTGAGAGGCGAACGGTGACGTTGGGAGCGTCTCTAATTAGTAATCATTTTTCCCGCAGCCGACTTCCCTACTGGATCCAGGCCATTTGCCCGCGCGTATTCTACGTTACGGAGAAGTCCTGGAATTATTATCCCATCACGTTGACAGGTGAGCCGAGCCAAATGTTTCCCATACAGGTTTTATTTATATACCACAACATCAACGTCCTCCCTCCCTCTCTGAAGATAGCTCGCGTTTGCCGACCCTCTTGGCGCCTTCGTGACGTTTATTTATAGCCAAACTTTGCTGTCTGTATCCTGAAATTATCCTTGCCTTCGCGACTGAGCTCCTCTGCTCATTTTACGCTGTTGCTTGTATTCTTATTGTTTGTATTGTATTGTTATTCGCTTCGGAATTAAATGTGTTGATGGAGTTGTTGTTGTTCTTGTTCCATTGTGCAGGACACTGTAATGAACGCTGGGTGAAAGGATACAATGACTGACAGCGTGAATAGCATGTTAATTAACCGACCATAAACGAACGGTTGTCTTTGAGTGTTTTATTTTTAAAACTAATTGAAGACTTCATGCTGACGAAACCTGGGCGAGTTCGTGGATAGATCTTCGAAACCAATTTAAAAGCTGAAGTTAAGGGTCAGGATTTAAGGATATATTTCTCCCTCTACCGAAAATGACGCCTTAAAGCATTCGAAAATTTTAAGTAATTCAGTTAGCAGCACGTGCGCAGAAGCATCCCCTCGTCAAATATGGAAATTTGAATAAAAAAACCTGTTGTATATTCATGTTGTTGCAAACCAAGTACAAGGGAAATAACAATCCAATAAAATCTCTTTTCGAGGGAATTAAGAAGCGGAAAACACTATTCATAATTTCCCAGAATTGTAATTACTTCTCAATTAGAACTCCAGTCACTGCAGCCATCACTCTAAACGTAATTGCTTTATTGACTGTTGTCAACAGTAGGTTGTAGGCTTAGTCATCATGGGTATTGATGCCGTTGTCGTTTTTATTATCCCTAATGTCCTGCCACGTCTCCTTCCACACCACGCCACCATCGCCAGACGTCATTTTTGTCTGTTATTAATTGCTTTCCTAGGTTTATCAGTACTCAGCTCAATACATGTATACTTTTACCGTTTAATCACTGGAAACAATTGATTTTCTCTCTGATAACATGTAGTCGCAGTCGTTTCATTTTAGCCAGATAAGATTTATGCTGTTGTATTACGGATAGTGGACTGGAGTGGATAATATTGTATCTTCTCCGTAGTTCCAACTCATTGCTTTAGACTTTAGTCAATATTTTACTTATACTTCTCTGATCGGAATTGACCACGTTCCATATTTGCATTCAGTACGACTCAGTTCCAATGTCTTGAAATCATATTTAAATTGAATAGTAATAAAAGTTTTGTCTCAATTATTTCTTTTCTTGCTTCCGACGTGAATTGTTTCTCTTCACAGAATATACTGTAAGTTTAACCATGAATTGAATTTTCAAAACTCTACGACTAATTATTTGCCCTATTCCAGTGTTCATTTGTTCCTAAGCTCAATATTTCAATCAAAACCAAATACGAGGACAACAATGGATCCTCAGAAAACGTATGTAAAACCGCTTGGCAATCAACATATACTTAACTAATCTGATTGTAGTGCCTGGGTCTGACAGACGAACAGCTGAAAAATCGCATCGTCGAAGAAGTAGATATTGCTTTCGACGAGCTATCCAGTCCGAAGCATTACAAGAAAGAAGAGGATCCAAAGTTCTTCAAGTCGGTGAAGACAAGTGAGTTGTTAGTAAGCACTGTCGCAGCGAACTCAATTTTCCTTGTCCTCCACAGATCGCGGTCCACTAATAGAGGGCTGGCGCGAGACTGACACTCCTATCATGTGTTCCTACAAGGTCGTGCACGCTTCCTTCGAGGTGTGGGGCCTGCAGACAAAGGTCGAAGAGTTCATACAACGATCGATACGGGACATTCTTCTGCTTGGTCACCGACAGGCATTCGCCTGGATTGATGAGTGGCACGGCATGACGTTAGAGGATGTGCGTGAATATGAGCGACTGAAGCAACAGGAAACCAATGAGAAACTCAAAGCCGCTTCCGGAGAGAGCAATGAGGACACGTCGCTGAATGGCTCCAAAACGCCGACCACAGAAGAGGCTCCCACAGTGAACGCAGATGAAATTGACTAGACAAGCGGCATCCACAAGCAGTTATTTATTTAAATTAGTTGTAGTATAAGTATAGTGGGATGGAATTTGTTTCAGGAAAACATGGTCCACATTTTCTTAAAAAATTGAAGGCTTTATTAGAAAGCGTAATTCTGTAGAGTGAGTTCGAAAAATGGGATGTGTATTGAAATTAGAGAAATATGTAGGAAAAGAGCACAAAATCTATATATCTTTTGCTATATATATACTTGTGTATATTTATATGAAAATATATGAATAGAAGTTCTATAGTCGAATATAAAAACATCAATATACGCCATTACTCAGGAAGTTTACACGTACAGCTGTTCCATACTGGAGCGGAAACATCTAACTAATAATTTTATATTCAATTATTATCCAGCTACAATAGTTCTTTATGTTCTTACATGGTGCTTCGCAGACAAACCCAAAGTAACTTACTGTTAAAAACTTCAAATATGGTTATTATCAAAACGCTTCACTTGCCTCAAAATTTTGTTGCACTGATATTGTTTGAGATTTTGATTATGTTGCATTGTTATGATTTCAACAAAGTTTGTTACCTTCTAATGAAAAATTACAAATAAAGATGTGGTTTTCTGAATACTAGTTTTATTTTATATTCAAGCTTTTAATACAATTTAAGGTTATTCGAACATTTTAAATCTGAATCAAATAGCCATACTACTACTACACTATTTTATATTATTATATACTATTGCTATTACCACTCATAATGTTTTCATAGCACCAACCAACAAATACAACAACAACATAGTCTACCACAAGAAGCATTTGTCCGAACACCAAATCAATTAGCGTCCGATCTCGGCCAAGAGTAAAGCATTTTTCATCTCCCTGTAAAGAAAGAGAAAAAGCATGTTAATTTAATTATTTCTGACGATATGAATATTGAACTCCGATACGAGAGAGTAATAATTTCCAAATAAAAAGAACCAGAGATACCGGGATTATGGATCGCTCAATTATTTGCCGAACATTTTATCAATGAAGATTATTATTACTTCTGTTTCTATTTATGCTCGTTCGGCTATTTTCTATTTACATTTTTCATGCCGCAGATTTTTGTTTTTGCAACATAGAGGCGAAGCAACAGGCCGGGGAACACGCGGGTGGCAAAAATATCGTTCGGCCGCGAAAGCTTCGCAAAGCTGATTCTCGTAGTAAACAAACCGAAATCAAATCGGAAGAGATGAGAGGCACAGGGGCAGACGAAAAGCAGATCACCACAGAAATGACGCCGCAGAGCCAGACCCACCGGCCGCACATGGCGAGCCAGCGAACGAGCCGGCTCGGGCTTCCGCGCGCGCTTCTTCAGTCTCTCATTCGGTTCGCGCGCGTCACGCGAATCAAACGCTGGAGGCGCTGCTCGAAAGCTGCGGAAAGTTGGTTGCGCAGTCGACGGATATTTGTCCATGTTCCGAATCGTTGCCGTAAATTCGCAGAAACCGACCGCTGTGTTTGAAATTTTTTTAAAAAGTTCGAAATATAAATTAGCATATAAAATAAATAATTTTGAAACTATTTTTCTAAAGTGTGTTCAGTTCATAATAGCAAAACACAAATATCCACGGAAAATTCGAAAAACATGTATCCGATAAATTATGACCATCAACATATTTGGCTAAGGACAGCCCTCATCAGTGTTGGTGCCGTGCAATTTTTGCTTCTACTGAGGTGCGACCAATCATGAATTATTGTCTTAATTCAAATTTAATTGTTGTGTTCTTCTTAACGAAACGAACAAAAAATTTAAATTAAAAAAGTGTTTGTGTGATGGTTTTCAATGGACGGTGTTTAACTATGTACTAATTCAGTGTTAATTCAAAAACAAAGAATGCAAAGTTTAAAAATTTAATGTATATTTAAAACTGGGTGCACACGGCGTATGAGTGACATTTAATTAATTTCATATATCATCTCGTCTGGTCCACAATGTGTCGTAAAAAGTGTCGAAAGCTTGATAAAACAAAACCCCAAAATTATCTCCTATGTTTTCCTTGTTTACTCCTAAGTCTGGAGATAAACCCGAAGGTTATATGAACTTATACTGAACTTTTATTTTAGTAACCACATATTCGTCAAAGTGTTTTAATTAAAGAACTTCTCAATGAGCGGGGACTTATAATTAAAGTAGTGTTCCCAAAATAATTGACACAATTTAAGTGGCTGCACGCCATTTGATCAACTTGTCCATTGAGTCCGATTGAGTTGCGACATGCCATTCAATATTTTTGACACTTCCGACAGTCATGTGAAGCTCTTATCATTCAAATGTGGGTATTTCTTTTTATTTATTTCTTTATTTAAATCATCAATTGAATGCCCATCGATGTCCGAGGTGTTTTCTCGGACTTCGCCAGGGTCGCCGAAGGTTTCGAAACGCTCCAACCGTTCCCACTCCCATGACTCTTGCTCTTTCTTGTTTCTTGCTATTTTTACTCCCGTAATATTTGTCTGGCAAATAGAAGTTCGGTTGGTTACTTAGCACTCCGCATTAATGCCTAATTTCCTATCTCTTTTAATCCCCGAAAATGCGGCGACGGTGTAGCCAGTGGCGAACGACATTTAAAAATAGAGCCAACCGAGCTGTTTATCACAATTTGGGCTTCTTATGTGGTTTTGGTTCATTCCTAGTTGTTTACTGTTTTCTTCTGCAAATTTACTCATTATCTGTGATGATTAAAGGTGACCAGAGGCGCCGTGGTGGGGTCGGGGTGGGGTTGGGACGGGGGGAGTTGACCATGGTTCTTTCCATATGTACGTTGAAGCGGCTTTTTCCAAAACAAGTTCTTCGGGTTGGAATTCCGAGACGACTTGGCTCGCGCGCTCAACCTAATTTCATTACCATTTAATTAGATCTGTAAGTGAATGTTAACGACCCAAATCCCACACATTACACCTGTCTCGCCCCTGTCTACGCCTCGCGTTAACAATAACAATTCATTAAAAAGCAGACATTTATTTATAAACAGTTTACGATCCGCCTCCGTGACTTGTGATTCTAATAGAAGTCGGAATTATTCGTTCCACTCCACTCCGGCTCATTTCGCGGGAATCTCAAGAACACAAATTCAAATGCTAAATTCGACAAAGAAATCGCTTCGGGCTAATGAATAAATGGTAAATTTTCAAGTCATGATTTGGCAAAATCTTACAAATACCCGATCTTTATACCATCGAAATGAATAGTCATAGCCGAAAATAATACACTCGAACAGAAATTATGAAATCGAAATGACCCTTTGATAGAAGTTCAAAGTGTTTTTCTAACTCTGTTTATGACTTCATACGATTTATTTTTCTTCTTTCAATCTCTTTTCTCTTGGGACTGTTCAAGAAAAAATCTTTTTCATAAAAAGTCTTCCCAACTTTTATTGCCAAGGTGTTTCCAATGTGTTCTTGCGTTGTTGTTGTTGTTTTCATTCTCGAACCGAAAATGTAAACTCTGGCTTCGATCGTTTTATGAAATCTGGCCCGAGGAATCTCTAGCATAAACATTTTTTATGGAGGAAATATAAAATATAAAAGAGCAGAACGACGAGTTTTCGGAAAATTAATGAGAGTTTTTGCAAATTTCCCGAATTAGATTCGATCGATTCGTAAGTGTTTTTGAACTTGAGAAACAATCGATGGAGATTGTGGTTATTCCTACAGCGCTGCATTCTCTCAGTGTAATGCACCGAGTGATGAATTCTGGGGACGAGAGCTGCGAGAGCCTCGAATCCCCCAGACGTGTGCAAATAATTAGATCCTCTTGGCCCGCCCTGTCATCGGAGGGATCGCGTTAATTTGATTGTCACATATTGTTGATATTGATGTAGAGGTTGATGTTGTTGTCACTGTTGTTGTCGCTGTTGTTGTTGCCGTCGTCCGTTCTGTCGTTTCTGCCGTTCTGTCGTTGACCACGGCGTTGTCGGCCACCGATCGGAGTTGCGGCTTTATCCGGAGCTACTCCCACTGACCAGGAGTCGTACGGACTGCATTTTCGTGTTGCGTTGTTTGTGTTTTCCATTGAGACGAAGTGTTTTTCCTTTCTTTCTCTCTGTTTATTTATTTCATTCACGCCGAATCTGTGAATTCACAGTATCTTCTGATTATTTTTGTTACAGTTGTTGCTGATTGTATTATTATTGTTGTTGTAGTTGTTGGTGGTGTTGTTGTTGTTAATGTTCCTGTTGTTATTATTGCTGTTTTCCCTTTGATATTGTTGTGATTTGTTGAGCAAATAGAGCAATTTAGTCTGCGGAACATTAGTTAAATTTGCATTTAGTTAGCAAGTTGTTGCAAACACCCTCTGGTTTATGGTTATTTTTATATCCGTCACTCATTATCGGCGACAGCACCGACAACGTGTTGCCATTGTCAACAAGGTAGTATTTTTCTGTGTGATACCGTTATCTGCGGTTGCATCCGACCTCCACCCACCATGGTAGTTTTATTGGCCCGATCTTTACAACCTTAACCATCATATGCCGCAATCACCGCAACGATCATTTCCACATTCGTTGTTGTCATCGGCAGCATTCATTGCTTTGTCGTTTGTATTTTTTGCTTCTCATCACCAAATTCCTAAACAAACATGAGTCAAAAGTTCGTCGTTCATTATTATTCAAATCATAATATTTATCTTTATTTAATGGACACAAAGAATGTGAATCATAGAAATCACAAAATGCCAATGAATTCAATGCAGCCAATTAAACAAATGACGAATTCTCATTCCTAAGATGAATTAAGCTAATCAGTTAAAGTCTCTTACTAACTGAAAGTAAAAAATGGCAACTCGTGAATTTAGGTAAAACCCATAAATCACTGAACTTCTCCTCATAAAATATTCGGGTAAGCCATGAATCAATCGAGGTACAACGAACTAAAATTAGAAATAAATTTGATTCTAAAAACTTGCTCCGAAAATGCGCTAATAGATTATTTACAGCCATTTGTATCAAAGGTTATCTTAGAACAACTAACTATAGCGGAACGATAATACCGCAAGATTTACGACAAATCAGATCTGCGAAAAGCCTTCATCTAAATTCTAAAAATAACCTCTTCCGACGACACGGGATTCCAAAACACTTGCCATAGGTTCATAGGCGGGGGACAGATTCGGATGGGAAGTAAATAAACAAGTCGACCGAGTTAAGTAGAACAAATATTTTTGTCCCAAACTCAAAAAGTTAATAATAGTCTTAAGATTGGGCAATCATCTATCAAGGTTGACTGCGGAGTGACTGAGAGTAAACTCTAGTAAGAACTCGCAGATCGAGAGCAGCCACCACTGACTCCTCCACCTTCTCGTCTGCATTGCAGCTCCTCGGCCGCGGACTACATCTCTCACCACCACCAGCACAACTTCTCCTGCGTGGACTGGAAGCAGGCGCCGGAGGCCGCCGTCGGCAACTGCACCCGCTACGGCCGCTACGGAGCCTTGCGGTGCTACGGCGGGATGAACAACCTGGCCTCCATACCGTAAGACACATGCAAAAACCCTCAGTTCCTTCTTCTAACGCCCACTTTCCCACTCGTTTCCCCGGCAGGGAGCAGAAGGTGCGCAAGCTGGAGGAGATCATCCTGTGCGGCTGGCCGGAGACGTCCTTCAACCCGCTGATCGACCTGCAGCCGTTCCCAAAGATTCGCTCACTCACCGTCGAGTACAGCGACATGTCGGAGATCGTCTTCGACTTCCCGGAAATGTTCTACTTGCAGGTGGGACGGCAATCGATTCCTCAAACCCGTCTTCCTAACCAATCTCTTTCTCTCCTTACCTCTCGCTGGGCAGTACATCAACATATCGTGGACGAACCTGTCGCACGTCAACCCGCGCACCTTTAAGCGAGTCCACACCCTGCGCATCGTCGACCTGCGCTGGAACCAGCTGGTCCAGATGGACAGCCCGCTCGTCCTGCCGCGCTACTTCGAGCAGCTCTACTTGGCTGGTGAGTTGCGAGGCCACCCGTCACAGGGATAATGGTTTTAATAGTCTGCAGTTGGTTAGGCAATCCCTGGAACTGCACGCGCAACTTCAAGTGGCTGCTGCTGCCGGACAAGGGCGCCCACGTGGTCGACCGCGAGGAGCTCATCTGCACCGATCGCAAGTACAAGGAGCGCCGCATCCTCACCGTGATGAACTACAAAGTGGTGCGTCGTCCCCTCCTCCTCAGATACCAGCAGATCGATTGGTTCCCCGTTCTCGACCCATCTATTGCAACTTGTGTCTGTTTTCAGATTCTCAAAGAGGAATGCGAATCGCACGACGAGCTCCGCAACTGCACCTGCTCCATGCACCACATCATTCCGAAGTCTCACATTCCCCTCTACACGGTCAACTGCTCCGGCCTGCACCTGCAGCGGCTGCCCTCGTACCTGCCGCCAAACACCACGATGTTCTACGCGAATGACAACCAGGTCAGTCCATCAGTCGGTCTGTTTTCTTTGCCTTCGACGAGCTACAGACATCGTTTTGGTTTATAATCGGATTTCGCAAAACAGATCTCCGACGTGCTGCCACTGCGCAACAACATCCACTACCGGCACGTGGTCGACGTGCACCTGGACAACAACCGCATCGAGAGCATCGACGTGCTCGAGGGCGGCTACTGGCTCGACCACTTCCGGCTGCTCAGCTTGAGGGGGAACCGACTGCGCAAGGTGACTCCTTTCACTCATCCCTTTGTCCATCTTTCCCAATAACGTTCTCTGTGTGTGTCGGCTTCGGCAGATCCCCGTGTACGCCTTGGACAACGCTCTCGAGGACAATCCGAATGCGAACCTGCTGCAGCTCAGCCAGAATCCCTGGTTCTGCTCGTGCAAGTTCGCCATGCGCTTCCGCGAGATCCTGATGAAGTACAACGACATCCTGCGCGACTCGTGGAACATCACGTGCTTCTACAAGCGGGGCCAGGAACTGCTCGAGACGAACGTCTTGGGCATCACACGGCAAGACGTCTGCAAGCCGGTGGAGGAGAGCAAGATTTATCCTCTGGATCTTTTGAATGGTGTCCTCGCCAGCTTGATCGTGTTTATTTTCGGGAAATTGGCCTACGATTACTATCACTACAAGAACTACGGACGCGTGCCGTGGATCGTCATGCGATTGCCTTAGACGAACGATCTACTTGTGTGATCTGATCTGTACACATACAGACGTGTACATATGTATATACCTCGATCGATACTGTGTGATAGTCATCGAACAAAGTATGAGTGATAATTTTATTATACTTTCTAAGTCCGAATGTTGTTAGTTGTAGAATGTAATTTAATGTGCAGTATTTTAATTGTTAAGAGAAAATAAAATAAAATATATTTGAATTAATTTTTCCAGCTTGCTCAAAAGGTCTAACCTGTGAAAAACCTCCTGAATATCCATTGGCAAATAAGTACAATTTATTTATTATCCAAACTTTTACGAGTATTTCTTTATTAAACCAATTTTGTGTTTCTTTTTTTAATAATAATGATTACTTTAAAATATCAATTATGGAAATAATTTGAAAACAAAATATATGTATAAAGTAAAAATTGCACGTCATTAAGCTAAGGGTCATTATAAAATAGCGATAAAATGTAACATTTCAGCACTGACGGAATGTTTAATTGGCACATGGCACGCCTTAAAGTACATATAAATCATTAAACATTAACACTACTAGGACTAATAGACATGAGTAGTAAATAGTGTGTTTCTTTTTATCTATGATTTGGAAGGTACGAACATAATCATGAGATTTTGTTTTTGTGGATAAAAGGACTTACAAATAAACAACAATTTGGGAATGTTCATTTAACAAGTAGATAATTGGGTGAATTTCTATGTCTTTGTACTTAATTTTAACATTTAAACTATAAATATAATTTAAAATTACATAAACATAACAGTCTAATAAAATATGCAATAAAGGAAGCTGCGCATAACTACCACATATGTGAGAAACTGAAGCTAATGCACAAATAAGCGACGATAACAAAGCGATATGTGTATAAAAGCTGTCGGGGGCAAAAATGGCATGAAAGTATGGCCGGCTTTTGGGCGCTATAAAATTGCTACGTTCGATAAAGATGCTCTCAGTAATGCGTCAATTTTCGGTTTATGACAATTTCCTGTGGCGATTGGGTATGCAAGTTAATTTTTCATATTCTACTACTTAAAAAATGCTGCTTTGTCCTTAAAATAAATCACACCCTGGGTGGTTTAATAAAGTGCCTGTTTTTACTGGTGGTAGCGTTAGCTTTTTTTGGTCACTTTGGCGAGTGTATGTGTTGCGTTGTTAGAAACTCTTTTCACTTAAAGTAAATTGTAGGAATGGTCTCTTTCGAGCCGGGACTTGGCACGCATTGCCACATTTCCCATCGGGTCCGAGGGTGGCGGGATTCCAGTGGTCTGATGCACCGGCTCCTTGTAGAAGAACTCTGTGCGTCCACATCTGTAGCCGTAGAAGACGGTGTCGTTTGCCCTTCATACGAAAAAGAGAAAACGAAGATTATTGTTAACTCTCATTCAGGTTATTGAAAATGATATATAGTTTACCTTAGGATCACGTCGGTGATGTTTTCGTTGATCTGCATGTTGCGATGTATTGTCTCCAGCGTGTTCAGCTCCACGGGGTTCCAAGGCCCATTGCGATTCAGGGCATCCCACTTAGTATCGACGCAAAAGAAGCTATATCCACCTTCGCTCTTGTCGCCTTCCACGCTCAAATTCAGCACCTCTGTCAGTTCAGTTTCCATATGAGGAAACTTCGCCACGCAGATGTCGAACTAAAAGAATGAGAATAGGAGGTTGGAAAGATGTGGATAACACTGAGAAGTTAAGAAACCTACGAGGCTTTGAACAATTTTCTGATCGTTGCCGCAACCTTTCTCCATCAGCAGCAACAACGTCATGTTCTGTTGCCCGCACACATACAACTCGACGCGTTGCAACCCGTCTGTCGAATCGGTCGGTTCGCTGGTATTCTGAGCGCCCAACGCGTCGGCCGCCTCTTCGCACTTCACCGAACTACTGCGCCGACGGAACACTTTGGCGCCATCGAGCGGTGTTTGTATCTCAATTCCTCCTGGGGTGACGTCCCAGTTGCTGAAGGCACTCGAGCGCTCCTCGTTCTGAGCCAACACCGATAGCTTGGCCATTAGTGGAGTGAGTGGAATAGCTCCGGGCTGCTTGCGTTTAGGTCCGCTTCCAAACGGTAGTGCATTGTTCTCTGAGGGCGTGGCATCGGCGAGAGGTTTCAACGGCAAACTGAGCGATTTCTTGTCCAGCGGAGTCTTCGCTTTCGGCTTCTCAACGGCCTCCGCGACTTCTTCGATTCCCTCGATGTTGAGGTTACTATCGGCTTTGAAGGCACCAGTTGGATTTTCGATATCCTTTGTCAAAGTCTCATTCAGTTTTTTCAACTCGTTATCGAACTCTTTGAATTCCTCGATGAGCTTCTCAATTTCGGCCTCTTCTTTAGTATCGGCATCCCAGAGCTTATAATAACGTTCTATGAACTCTTGGAACAGGCTACGTGAGATGGGGTGACCTTCCGTGTTGAACACCGGGTAGGTGGGATCTGTTATGGTGCGCGGTGCCTTGGTCAATACATCTGAATTTTCCGAACCCGACGATGGGACTTCATCGTGGTTGTCGTCGTTTTCAATGAAATCGGACAACTCGGAGCAGCTTCCGTTACGATTCACATCAGTCTTTTGGTCAGTTGATTTAGATTTTAATGAGAACTTTTTCGACAGTTTCTTTATGGAGTCCTGTAGATCGGAAAAGGAGTTGCGACGCTCCATTTTATTGGGATTAGTTATGAAATTCTGGAAGAATTTTTCGAGGTCGAGCTTCAACGAGTTCCGCCGATTATTATTGGGCTGCTCCGGGGGTTTTTGTTCCATCTGCATTATTAAACGAGAGTTATACAGGAAATTATAAAGCAAGATTAAAGATGATAAGGCAATTACCTCGGGATTCGCGCAAATTGACATGATATTTTCTACTTGCAGCACCTTGTTCTCGGTCATAGGAGTCGAGCAAACACTCGTTCGTCCAATAAACTCCGGAAACGAATCGTTCTCGTCGAAGTTGATTGACGCAATGCCAGACTCAGGCACATCCCGCGACGTCACGTTCTTGAAACGCAGCGGCAGGTGCGTGGGCCGATTCAGGGATTTTGGCCTATTCAATATCGTGGTCGTGGTCGTGGTTGTGGTCATTTCTGCTGGATCATTGGACTGGGCTGTTGCTCCCTCAGTGTTGTGATCCGCATGATCCTTGTCTACCGTAGTGCTACTCTCCTCCGGAATATTGGTGAAGATCAAGGACTTATCGCGCTTCATTTTCCGTTTGGGGTGCTGGAAGGACATATTGCCAGGATTCTGCAACCCCTGGAAGGTTCTGCGGAAATTCTGCGCACGATTCGCCTCGGCCGCCAACTTACGGTACTGCTCGGAATCGATGTAGATGACGAGCATATGGACACCGTTAGGGACATGGAAATCAACCGGGTTCGTGATTTGCTCCGCGGGGATTCGTATGTGCAGGGGGTCGGTGAGAACGAGTTGCTTAGTTATCTGATCGCTGAGTTGTGTGGCTATCACTCTGTGGAAGATGTAATCGTTAGAGATGTTGTAATTGATTGAAAGGAGGAAACCAACTTGTTGTGGTGTAAGATGACTCCGCCTAAGACACCTTTCGTCTGTTGACAGTACTGCAGGGTTTGTATGGCATCTAGAAAAATGTTGCTTCCCGGCTGAAAATATAAGATATTTGATTAGCACAGTATAACAGTGCAAATTTAAGAGAAACTTACCTTTGGCATGCGGAGCTTTGGTATATTTTGAAAAACATTTCCTTTATGTTGTAAAATTGGTAGATATGTTTCAAATATGTGATATAGCTTCTCGGACAGATTTTTGTATTGTCCGCTCAACGAGAATTGATCGTAAATGGTTTGTAAATCACGATGGAAAAAACGCACCAATGAAGCTAGCAACTCAGCTCGATGTTCCAACAATGAATCCGAAATGTTCCGATCTGTACCAACGGCCTGAAAGCGTTATCACAATGAAGTCTTCGTTTCTAAGCAAATTTAAGTTCAACCAATTACCAAAATAAACCGGCCGAATTCCTTTAGAATAAATTTTCCATTTTGAAGCGAGATAATACGTGGCTTGAAAAAGCAATCCTTGAGGAAGTACGAGGTTCCCATGAGTTGACCACACAGTGCCACCTTCTGTGTGTCGGACACCCAACTTGGATGGAAGTAAAGCACGGCATTAACGGGATCATCGGCTTCGTCCTTTAGGCATTCGGTGTCGTAGACAAACACAATCATCGTTTCCCTAAGAGAGAATAGAACGATTATGAACATTTATTAAATATTTAATGTTGACAATTTTATCAGTTTTTAGCGACAACAAGAACACCTCTCATTCAACAGCTTCTTTATAAGAGAGTCCAGCTCGAGGTTCACTTCCGCCCAACGTTTGGGCTTCGTTTGCCTCCACCTGTTGAACATTTTAAATAAGTGAGAACCTTAAAAGTGCATCGTGGCACCATTAACTATTAACTAGAAACCACAATCCACAAGCTATCGATAACTATATTTGGCAATTGATTTAGAGACGCTCAATGGCAACTTATCATTGACGTGGCTGATAACAGCGGAACAACTAGTTAATGACTGATAACCAATGACTCAAATAGCAAATAGATTCCACTGACTCCACTCCACGACGTATAGTAGAACAGTAGGCGGAGGAGACCGTATACAGTCTCTATTGAATATCAATAGCACAAGGTTGTTGCATATGTGTTGTTGGTTCTGTTGATTGAAGCTGTCGTGGTAGGTGTTGTTGTTGTGTGTTTGAAAAAGTATAGTGGTTGGCTATAGTTTACACCCGGGTCTTGTTACTGGCAGATGAAAGTGGGATGAGCTGCATATGTGAGAAGTGGCAATTAGTTAATTGAAATATGAGTATCTGAGTTTTCCGAGGGTGGGGTGGGAAGAAGGAACTGTGTAATTAGTTGTTGTTATGTACAAAGATATGCGAATGTAAACAAAGCTTCGGCGAATCGTAAACTATACGACGTTGGTTAAAGTAAGAGAAGAGATAGCGGTTCAGTATTTTTAAAACAATACGTTAAAAATGACGGACTATGTAAGATTTTTACGAAGCAGTATATAAAGTTAAGGTAAATATATTAATCGTAAGGTATATTAATCGATGGGATGAAGTAAATGATACAAAATACAGTTTGTGAAATGGGAATATGGAAAGGTATAATGTGAGGAAGCTGGAGAAATGTAACCGCAGTTGCATACAGTGCGAAAAATCAATTTCTCTTTTCCCACATAGCAAACCTTTTACTCGTCAGGAGAGAAGTCTTGCAAATCTTCAATTGAACACTTAAGGTGGCAACAACTTCATGCAATGGATTAGGAGTTTCTTAAGGAAAATAAAACATCTGTAAACAATAAACAAATTAATAAAAAGGAACATAAAACACATCAAATGAAACGTCCTTTGACATTTCAAAACAAACACAAGACCGGTGGCTGAGAAGCAGAAAACACCACTCCCCTAAAAGAAAATAATATTTTTCACACGGGTCTCACTTTGCCATTATCCTTGGGTTATCCTCTGGCTTCTGGACTTAAAAACAAATTAGCTTCACTGTGTTATCCTAGATCGTTTGTTCACTATGTCGTATGCTGTTTTTTTTTTTTTTTATTATTTAAACCATTTTGAAAATAATTGTACAATTGAAAATGCGCAAAATTCCGCTGCACTTTTCCGCTGGCACACAAAAATCTTATCAGTCAAAAATTCACTCGAGGTAAATGTCAAATGTGGAAAATATCGATTTCTACAGTTTGAGAGTCATACATTTTTTTCCAAAAATAGTGTTAAACATTAAGGCGACTGATAATCATTATATATAATTGTACATTTAAAAATATTTTTAACTTAATGAATAAAACAATAGCAAATACAACCGCATAAATATTCACAGTTTAATATATACTGCCGAGCAGAAATCTATGACATGCGCTCAGCTGTTCATTTGACGTATCTTTCACACTTCCTAACCTATATCGTAATTTTTTGATTCTACAGTGATTTAATGTGAATATTAGAAGGTGATTTTTACCTTGTTATTCATATTGTTACATGGGTTGATAAATGAACTTTGAGAAGATATAACGTTAATTGGAGATATTAAAGTCTAAAACGTATATTGAATAAAGTCGAGTGCACTGAGTTCAATCTTTTACGATTTATGTCCCTGATTATCCGGAGACAATTGAACTTCGTTACAACGGCAGAAAGTATTGAAATCGTGCGCGAGGATGAACAGTCTGGGAGATGAGTGTAACGAGTTGAAGCGTAAGTACGACGCTTGCTTCAACACCTGGTTCTCTGAGCGCTTTCTAAAGGGCGACAAGGACGAATCCATGTGTGCGCCCATTTTCAAGGTCTATCAAGAATGTGTGAAGGTAATAACTTGTTCGATTTTTCAAATAATGTACTTTGATTATTATTGTGTGTTATGTTTCAGAGGGCTATGAGCGAACAAAAGATCGAACTGCGTGATATCGATGTTGAGTATACGACTGGCGGATATAATACCAACCAGGAACAGTCCACCAGTTGACCAATTATTGACAGTGATAAAACAGCTCCGACTGTAGCAGCAGAGGCAAGAAACGAATTGCTATATGGAAGCGATGAAATGCGACATCATAAACGAGGAAGTTCATATTGATTTCTAACAAATAGAACAAATCAAAGATACAAACTAGTTGCAAACTACCGAAGCAATGCGTAGAGTTCAAGTATAAAAGCCATAGTCATTTTTAGAAAATAATGCAATCCATATTATAAATTTTAGCACATTAATATCCTGTAATTTGTTCATATTAACTTCGACAAAAGATGCAGATCCTGTTTAAACTTAAGTATTACATATTTTTTAATAATGTTAAATAGATGTTAACAAATAAAGAATAAAGAATTGTGAACTATCTGTATGTATATTAAACCTACTCTTCATTTAGGGTCATTATTAAAGTACCATGCCTCTAAATTTATACCATTTTTAAACTTTGTCATTCAAATTAACTCATTGGACGATCTTCAAAACTTAAATTCGATTTGCGTTTCTCCCATGAATGTCGTCTCATTAATATACTTTCCACGTTGATTACATCTTCGTTCATTGTGACCCTGACCGCCACACAATAAACAGATGATCACGGCCAGCTGACCTGTCCCGCTTCTGCGCTCTCGGGAATGTAGTACTAATTTTTTGCAAGATGTTTGCCATGACAAACAATTACGTTCCGTGTGTCCCAACTGTAGGCATATCCAACAACGTTGCCTTGCCTGGTATTCCTTACAGTTGTGTCCGTCAACCTGTGTGCATCGACGACAGTTCGCACAGTGCACATAATAGGGCTTAACACACGTGCCACAAAGATCACAGTGGCGATAGGTGCTGCCATTACGTGCCGGACATTCGTTACACTTCTTGCAGTGCCGGTTCTCAAGGGCTGTGTACTTCTGACAGTTGGCGCAGTATTTATATTCCTCGTCGATTGGTAGTGTTAGGCGTTCCAAAGGTACATTTGTGAAGATACGTACTGGGGAACCCAACTTACGACCGCCCACCCCATCCGTATATGACATGTGATTTGTGTAGTTCACTTTATAGTCACACATTTGCATTTCTGGCATTACTTGTTCAATGTAATGGGCAGAGAAATATGGAAATATCCAGAAAATCGGAAGCGGTTCGTGCGGAAGGTGATTGATGTCATTGTGGAGGTTTCTGATTTGATGCAGTGTATTTGCCACAGGTTCAGTGCGGCATCCGAACGGTGGGTCCGTGAAAATCAATAGCCGGTCCGATCTATAAGACAATTTAATTATTGATAAAATTAGCAAAGCGGAAAGGAGTACATACTCTTCGCACTTCAAAAATTGTCTGTACTTCTCCTCCTGTTTTTCATTGAAGAAGTAATTGTTGCACATGTTGAACCATGCACAGTGCTTGTCTTTGAAGAAGTAGATAAATCGGTGATCAAAGTCCAGTAAAAAGCTCTTGATGCCTTCACATTGTGTCCGTAAATATGCATGCAATCTTGGTGCTCCAATGCAAAGCACTTTGCTGAACAAAAAGGAAATATTATAGAAGCTTCATTAATAAGATTTTACCACTCGTACGTTATATTTAAATCGTGGAATGACTTCTCGAAGAACTTTAGCGCCTTGTTATCGAAGAAGTACTGTGCTTGCACCTTGTCGTTATCCATGGGTCGTAGGAATTGTGTGGGGTCTTGAAGAAACTCTGCCGACAAGTTCCTGACAAGCTCGTGTCGAGCATGCTGTGGCAATTGTTCCTGCGTCAATGGAATATTGCAGCTTTGACAAAAGTGACGCTGCTCGTCTTCAGGACAGTGAAGGAACTGAAAGAAATATTATCACTTTGCGAAACTTAAGATATGTATGCTTCAAACTTGCACTCTTTCTAATGGCACGGTACTCGGCAGCAGGATTATCATAGCGTCGGCGTAACTTTTTCTCTGTTAACTCAGCTACTGGAAGGTGAAAGCTGCAAGACTTTTTGTCTCGATGGGCTGCGCATCCGTAGTAGCCATGACCTGGACCCTCATCCTGATAGTAGAAGAGCAATGTGGGTCCATGTGGACAGTGCGGATGTGGGTCGCAGACATCATCCTCCATGCACTTGATCAACAGCTTGTTATTAGTTGTCACTGCATATATATTTAATGTGTGAACTGAATTCTAATATTTACATAGAACTTACTTTTGTTTTGAATAGACGACAGACGTATGTCAAAGCACCACGCGAACGTAGTTTATATGTATTTATTTTGTTTTTAAACGGTTATATTTGAATTCTTGTTTTAGGCCAAAATTGAAAGAATGTTGAAAACAGCTGTTCCATTCAACTGGCAGCAAAGTGATTAATATTACTACAGTTATTATTAAACTGAGCTGAATATGAAAACAAATCATTCGCTTTCAGAAAATAAATTAAATGATTTGTATGAGATAAACCCCATTAGATATATATTATTCTATCAAATAATAAAATTATTGTTGTTCATTTTATGTTAATTATAATAATTTGCATAACTAACATTCACATGGCAATTGCGAAAGGACTGTAATAATCTTACATAAACGTAATTTCCTTCTCGCGGTATTTGACAGTTTAAATTGTATTTTTTGAGGTTACCCCATTTCGCTTTGTTCCAAACTGCTCAACTGTCAATTGACATTTTTCTCTCGTGCTGTGCAACGGTTCGTCGCAACGTTTTCCGGTAGATTTTTCTAGTTGCATCATTAATTCAATTACAAAATAAATCAAAATGAACAACTTGAGAAACGCAAGCCTCCGTTTTGCCAACATTGTCACCGGCAACTCTTCGAATGCTTTGAAAAATGTTTTCGGCAAACGTGACTTTACCCGTACTCTCTGGCACATGTCGAAGAATCCAGAATCTTCTAGTCAGGCCACCGTGCTGAATGTTCATAAACCTAGTCTTAGCTGCAGCTGCGGCTGTGGAATGAAGCATATGCATACCAAGGGTAGGTGTCTCAGTCAAAATAAAATGTATTTACCAAAAATTTAACTTCCAAGTTGAGTTACATAACCTTAAAATGTGATGAAATGCATGTCTGCATGGATTTAATGGTTTGTTTTTATCAGGCGAGCGTGAACTGGTTGAATTCCTAACTGAAGAGATTCTAGCTGAGCGCAAAGCGCAGAAGAACAAGACAGTGCCAACCACATTGGACGAATTCACAGTGAAACTCGAAGGCGCCGATGTCGAACTGACAAAACAGGGCGAGAAGGAGAAGTAAGTATTGAATGTGTTCTATCAAAGATGTGCAGTGTTAAAATGCTGTGTCATTTATAGAGTTGTAATCAGCTTTAATGTAAACCACACCGTCGATACCGAGGAGGAACCAGAACTTGACCCCAACGCAGACAAGCCCGACTTGGGTGAGATGCGCAGCAAGCCACAATTTGAAGTTGACATCGTCAGAGGAAATACGACATTGTCCTTCACATGCTCCTTCCTCCAAGGCGAAGCACAGGAGGGCGAATACAGTGCGTAAATTTTGTGTTTAGAAGTTTCGAAGAAATACTTATTTTGTATATATTTTATACTTAGATGATGTGTTCGGAATTGATGAAATGTGCATCTTCGAGGGTGAATGGAACGACAAGGTTTACGCCGTTGCTGGCGACGTGCTCGATGGAGTAAGTGATCCGTAGTAATTTGATATGTTGATCGGAAATAATTTTGAATATATTCGCAGTACTTGTACGACTTGCTAATGAACTTGTTGGAGGAGAAGGGTATAAGCAATGAGTTCGTTGAGAAAATGTGCGATTTGGCCACTGCCTACGAACACTCATCGTACATTGGTCTATTGGAGAAACTCTCGAAGTTCACCACCGGAAAGTAAGGAACTGGATTGTTCTCTCGTCTACCAAAAGAATTCCTGTATTTTTATGCAGTTCAAAGAAGAACACGTTTTTATGTTTAATAATTAACAAGCAAAAACAATCACATCTAATTAACAATTATGGTATAAAATTAAGCCGAAGGTAATGTTACATCATCCACGTTATTCGGCTATTGAATATTAACTGAATTTTGTACCTGCCTACAGTTAATATTTTGTATTTGTTTTTCAAATTCATAACTGGATGTTGTTTACCGTTATATATATTCAGTTAAAATGAAATATGTATTAGTGTTAGCTTAGAAAAAAAATACTGTCATTTCATAAAAATCCAATTTATGTTTGAACAAAAACCATTTATCTGTAGATAATTTTCTACTAACAGCATTTACAAGTAAATGTCAGACAAATTGCCATCACTTAATTTCTTTACAAATAAGCGAAATAATATTTAATTCGTTACCTGGCGATTCAAATCCAGAATATACATACCTATCTTAATAAAATGTATGACTTTTCAAATTAACTTCAGATATACTTTTTAAAATTTGAGGTAAGGGAATTGCGTAGTGTTATACAAAAAACACAATGAGTTTAAGAGATAATTGAATCTATCCTCAGTAAATCGGTAAATTCGGCCGATAAAGGAAAAAAAGCTCATATATACAGAAGAGAAACAGCAGGAAATTATTTTTCTAATATAGTATTTTATTTATATTAATATATTTTAATACACATTAACAGCTAATCGTGACTCTTGCGAGCTCATATTTAGAGACAATTTAAATATGAGCTGCGTTGGTAGATTATACGTTTATTTTTTTTTTAGTTTTATAGAGATATTAACTTTAGTCTAGATATCTATATATCTATGTAAACCGATATACAAGAGTACAAAAACGTATGTTTTTACAAAACATTTCCTAAAGGCACAGGGGGTTTTTTTTCTTGGAAATTCAATTGAAGTAGAGTTCAAAACAATACAAATTAGTAATAATTTTATTTACAAAATTTGGAGAGGATTTCCTATGGTTTGCCAAAAAAAGAAAACTAAAAAATAAATAAATTCTTAGACAATACATACCTACATCTACTGCATTCGTATTACTAATAATTCTTATGTAGAAGTATTATTCAGTTATGTTTTGTTTAGTTTTTCAGTGGATTTTTATAAAACCATATACATACTACTAGTTATTTATATTGGGGTAGTACAAGAAAGATAGAACGAAAACAGGAAAGAACGAGAAAGGGAATTGTAGATGATCTAATTGCTAGTGGAACGATGGGAACTAGAAGTCCGGATCGTAGTCCCTGGGGTAGCGCGACCTACTCGCGTGGTTGTTGTAGGTGTACATCTGGTGGGCGTCGGAGAAGGCGTCGGGATACTGGTGCTGATAAGGCAGCGGCTGCTGGTGGCCTCCGTACGGGTGACTGTGGTGGTGGTGCTGCTGCTGGGCGGGCTGCGGCTGGTGTTGGTGACCTGACTGGATGGAGCGCTGCAGCGAGTCGCCCTTCTGGGAGGGGTTGTGCTGGGAGTCGTAGTAGTAGTCGCCGTGGCGGGTCGAGCGCCAGCTGTCGTAGATGTTCGACCCGTTGCTGCCGTGCACCGAGTTCGTGAAGCGCTGCCGGAACGAAAGAAAAACCGGCGTTAGACCGAATGGAAAGAGAGGAGGAAGGATTGTGCGACTTTGTTACCTTCGGCTTGATCGGCTGCTTGGTGTCGTTCCACGCGTCGTCGATGTTGTAGAAGTCGTCGACGCCGTAGTCGTCGGCGCCGCCCATGTGGTTGATCTTCAGCTCGTTCAGCATGTCGTTGGTCAGGGGGATGGGGGTCTTCTTGGCGCGCTTCTGGCGGTTCAGCAGCTGGAAGGACGATTATTAAAGGTGATTAGTACAAAAATCCACGAATAGACTCCACGAAACTCACCACGGTAACGCCGAAAATGACCACCAGCAGCAGGGATCCCACGCCGATGACGATCACCACGATCGCCCAGTGGTCCTCCCTGGCGTACTCGACCGTGGGAGCCAACGGCTTGGGAATCACTGAAAGAACATAAAAATATCATTTGCAACGAACGAAAAATGCCTGTAGGCAGCCGAAACTCACCACTGAAGTCGGTGGCCACCGGGTCGATGAGGTATTTGCCCATCAGGAAGGTCTCCTTGACTAGTTTCTGCTCCCGCTGCTCTTTCTGGAAGGCCTCGTCGTCATCGCTGTCCGTCTCGTTCTCGACCTCCGGCTTCAGCGGCACCTCGGGGCGTTCCGGCTGCGTGAGCGCCTGGTGGAAGAGCTTCTTGATCTCCAACGTGTCGACGTCCTTCGTGATGTTCGCCAGCTCCACGTAGTAGTCGACCAGGACGCTGCCCTGGCTGAAGCTGTCGATGCGGACCTTCTTGTACCACTTGCTCAGCTCCGGGGCGTTCGTGTAGACCTCGTTCAGCTGCAGGTGAGAGAAAGAAAATCAATGAAAATGAAAACCACTGCCGCCAATGCCCTGAGCCTACCTGGGCCTCGACCTCCCTGGCCAGGTTCTTCCACTCGACGGTGTTGTGGTCGAGCAGCTCCGGCTTCCAGGCGACGCCGTCGATGATCTTGATCGTCGCTGCCAGGTCGCACTCGTCGACGCAGTGGCCGGGCTTCGTCGGGCGCGGCGTCGTGGTGGTGGTCGTCGTCGTTGTTGTTGTCGTCGTCGTCGAGCTGCTCGTCGACGGCAGCAGGTCGTCGAAGTCGATGGTGGCCGTCTTGGCCTGCTCCAGTAGTTTCTCGATCGAGATGGGCGTGGTCGAGGGCGTCGGCCAGCCGGTGAACTCGGTGGTGGCGCGCATCGGCGGCCCCTTCTTGATGATCACCGGCGGCGAGTTCCCGTTGCCGCCATCGCCGTCGGCGAAGTTGGTGCGCGGCGTCGTCAGCCGGTGGGCCCCGATGCGCTTGTGGATGCCCTTCGGGAAGACGACCTTCGAACCGGACGAGGACGACGACGATGAGGACGAGGACGAAGAGGAGGAGGAAGAGGAGGATGAGGAGGAGGAAGAGGAACTCGTGGCCGCACTTGTCGCCGGGGTCGTGGAGGCCGGGTGCTGGGCGTTGGCGCTCTTGTTGCCGTCCTTGTAGCCGGGCGGCAGCAGCGAGGCGACCTCCTTGAACTCGATCTTCTTGAAGATGTCCGCGGGCTCCTCGCGGTCCTTGCCGGCGGCCGGCTTGTAGTCCTTCGGCAGCAGCTGCGAGATGTCGATGGCCTCGGGGGCGGGCGCCGACTTCGAGGCGGTTTTGTTCAGGTCGAAGCCCGGCGGCAGGAATTTGCTCAAGTCGTCCGTTTTCAGCGGGATCACGGGCAGCTTCTTGGCGGCCTCGTCCTGGCCGGCGTCGGCAGGTGGCTTGTAGCCGGGCGGCAGGAACTTGCTGATGTCGTCCTGCAGCAGGATCAGCGGCGGCTTCGTCGTCGTCGTCGAGTCGTTCAGCTTGAAGCCGGGCGGCAGGAAGCGCGAGATGTCGTCGATCAGGGTGACGGCCGGCTTCGCGGTCGTCGCGGTCGCGGCCGGCTTGTAGTCCTTGGGCAGGAGCTTCTCGAGGCTCTCGTCGTACTTGATCTTGCTGAAGATGTCGACGAGGTCCGACTTGGTGGTGTCCGGGCTGGCGGTGGACGAGGTCGACGTCGTCGGCAGCCGGTAGCCCTTGGGCAGGAGGCCGGACAGCGAGACGTCCTGGGCGGCGGCGCCGCTGTTCTTGAACGACCGGCCGATCGTCGAGTTGCGTCCGGGCTTCGGCTTCAGCTCCGCACGCGGCGACGCCTCGGTCGTGGTGGTCGTCGTAGTGGTCGAGATCTTGCGGTTCTTGTACGAGAACCTGGGCTTGAAGCCGACCGGCAGGAGGCCGGCCAGCTCGTCCATTTCGCCTTCGTCCAGATGGTGGATCTTGACCTTCGGCGCGGCCGTCGTCTTCGGCTGGAACTTGCGTATGTTCGGCACGAACTTCGAGCCCGAGGTGGTGCTCGTGGCCGGCGTCGAGGCCACGGCGTCCATGGATGACTGGCTGATGATCGGGTACTTGCCCGAGAGCAGCCCGCTGGACAGCTCCGACTGGACGCGGTCCAACTTGTCGATTATGCTCTCGGTCGACGAGGCCGTCGTAGTTGGCGACGTCGTGACGCCCTCCGCGGTCTCCTCGGGCACGGCTGTGGTCGCCGCCGGTGCCGCCGCCGCCGCCGCTGGGCCCAACTCGTTGCTCTCGCTCGACTGCTCCGCGCCGGTCGTGGTGGACGCCGAGGAGCCGGCGCTCGGATCCTTGTTCCTGTTGCGCGTGCCGTTCCTGCCCTTCTGGCCGTGGATCTTGCGCTCGAGCTCCGAGAGCGTCTGCTTCGTCTCCTCCTGGTTGATGGCCGGGAAGGGCAGGAACCGGGCCCCGTTGATGCTGCGACTCGTCTGGATAGAGGCGATGACCACGTAGCTCTCGGTCGTGTTGCTCACCGACGCCGCCTCCTGCTCGCCCTCGCCCTCACCTTGGCTCCCGATTTCACTGGCTGTCGCTCCAGCATCCTTTTTCTTACCTTCTTCCTCCTTGTTGTCCTCGCCCTCGTCGTCCAGGGCGGGCCGCATCTTGTTCTCCATGAAGATGGCCTCCTCCTCCTCGGCCGAGAGCGTCGTCGACCGGGCCGTCACCGGGCCCGGGAAGGCCGTCGAACCGTTGACCACGCTCTTCGTCGTGACCACCGAGATCACCTGCCGGTCGAGGATCTCCGGGTCCGCCTTGTGGCCGGTGGTCGGCGGTCCGATCGGCTGGGCGGTGGCGGTCGCCGGCTGCTCGTGGGAGCCCTCGTGGGAACTTTCATGAGATCCCTCGTGGGATCCGCCGCCCTCCTCGCCGTTGTGGTCGTACTCCTCGTCATCGCCGTCCTCGTCCTCGTCATCCTCGTTGTATTCGCCGTCTTCCTCGTACTCGCCGCTCGTCTCGTGGTGCTCGTGGCTGTGGCCGTGGCCGTGGCCCGTGGCCTCCTTCGAGTTCGATCCGTCGCCGTTGGTGCTCGCGGGCGTCGGCGGGCTCTCGGGGGCTCCCGTGGTCGCGCCCTCGGCCGTCGTGCCCGGTTCCGCGTTGTCGTCTCCGGCGGTCGTCTTCGGCAGCTCCGTGGTCGCCGCCAGGTCCTCCACGATCCGGGGCGTCTCCGTGGCACCCGCTCCGACCTCGTCGACGGTGCTCGTCTCCAGTCCGACGCTGGCCTCGGTCGTCGTCGTGGTCGTCATGGCCGTCGCCGTCGAGTCGAGGAGTTTGGAGTTCGGCGCCACCGCCGTCGTCGTCTCCTCGTCCTCCACGTACTCGTACTCGTACTCCGAGGTGCGGTCCGTGGTGTGCGGCAGCTCCTCGCTCTCGCCCTCCCGGCTGCCCGACGCCTCGTCCGAGTAGTTGCTGCTGTAGTCGGACGTGTCTTCCTGCGATCCTCCTCCGGGGCTCGTCTTCGCTTCGCCGTGTTCCTCGGCCGAGACCCCGCCATCGACTGTCGTCGTCGCTGTCGTTGTGGCGGCTGCCTCCGCCGAGCTCTGGCCCGCCTCCGTGGCCTCGTGCAGGCCCAGCTTCTCGAAGACCGTCGTCGCCGCCGTGGTCGCTGTCGTTGCCGTCGCCCCTACGGTCGATGGGCGTGGGCCGGGGCTGCTCTTCAGGAGTCCGTGGCCGACGTGGTTCTGCTCGTTGATTTCCTCGTAGTACTCGTCATCGTTGTTGCTGTTGTTGGAGGCGGCGGTGCTGGTGCTGGTGCTGGTGCTGGTGCTGCTGGTGCCGCCCACCGACTCGAGGCGCTGCCGCACGGCCGCCGAGGTGGCCGCCACTTGCTGCTTCAATAGCTTCTCCTTCGAGCCGCCTCCGAACGGCTGCCGGACTCGATCTCGTTCCCGCTCGCGGCTGCCGAAAGGGCGCTGCTTGGCCGCGTGCACGGGCTCGTTGACCTCGCGGCTGATGAAGACGGGCCGCCGCGGCTGGAACCCGCTGCTCGTCGCCGCCCCGCTCGTCTTCCCGGCCTTCGTGCGCCCGAACGTCGGACGCTTCGCTGCAAAGCTCTGCGCCTCGTTTGCCTGCGTTGTTGTCAGCGCCTGTTGTTGTTGCTGCTGCTGCTGTCGATAGCCGTTGTTCGCCTGGGTTCGTCCCGAGCCGAAGCGATTGTAGCGTTTGCTGCTGCCGGTGACCGCCGTGGACGCCGCGGCCTCGGTGGACGTTGTTGCCGCCGAGCTCGGCTGGAAGCGGTTCCTCGTGTTCCGGAAGGGCTGTTGTTGTTGCTGCTGCTGCTGAGGGGCGGCCACAGGCGCCTCCCCGTGGTAGCTGTTGCTGTTGGAGCCCGAGGGCCTGGTGCGACTGGAGCTGGGCACGAAGCTGCCGGAGCCGAAGAGGCGCTGGGCGGCCGAAGAGGAGCTGCCGAAGCCGGAGCCGGAGCCGGTGCCCGTGAGGCGGGAGGAGGTGGGCTGGGACGTCTTCTCGCCGGAGATGGACTGCCGGAGGGAGAAGTGATTAGTAAGAAGTTTAAGGTGATTATAATCGAGAAATAGGGCTTAAAACATAGAATTAAGGAGCAAATTCTCCTCCTTAACAGTTTCGCAGAAACCATCGAAACTGATGACAACAACAACAACTAACTATTACTAATTCATCTGGTGCAACGTTGGGGTTTTCGCAACCTGTCTTTTGTTGTTGTTGTTTTGACCCGTGAAGCACCGAAACTCACTCGTTACGATTGCGATTGCGATTTCGGCACCTGCCGACCGCCGAGTGCGAGGGAGGGGTCGACGGGAAGGAGAAACCACTAATTAAATAAATATCGTTACGGCTGTTGTTGTAATGGTGGTGTAATCGCCGGTTGATTAGCTCTCCATGGGAAACCGGAGTCGGCCGGCGCGCGCCCCACGCCTCGGTTCTTGCAGCTAATAATTCATGACGAGTCGTCGAGGAATGAAGAAACAACAACAACAAAAACAAAACAGACAGCAACAACAACAACCACACAAAACCACAATATAAAAAAGCAACAGTTGCGAAAGCACTGCAATAACGAGAGCAGCGAAGACGAATGGAAAAACACCGAAAACCCGACGAAGGCTCAGAGGTATTGGAAGACCCGGCGGAATAGGAGAAATAAAACGTTGGCAGCGGAAAAATGAATTCATTGCAATTGCTGAAAATTAACAATTACTGCTGCAGCGGTTGTTTCTGCTGCACCATGTGCATTTGAAATTTAGAGAAAAACCAGCGATAACCATAAAAGTTCTCAAATTATTCGGTGGAAATCGTGTGGTGGGATCGAGCTGGGGGCTCTTGGGAGGGGGAGGGGGCGCCGTGGAAGCGGCCGCTGTGAACTGGAGCACAATGCAAAGCACGGCGACGTGGTCGATGGCGACACACGCCCAGAATGCTAAAAGTCCAAGGGGGAAAATGCCATGAGCTAATTCTCATGGCGAAAAGTTTAATAAATCGATGACGTATAAATGAACAACTTACAGAAAAATAAACTATTCTAAAGTTTTGCAAAACAGTATAAAAATCGCCTCGCTTCATTTTCTTTCCTGCTTCCCACACCCTCAGCGACCACAACCTCACTTTCGAAACCGAACCGAAATCGGTTCGAGTTTCCGGTAATTTTTTAAATTAACTCTAGCTCACTTCGTTATGCTCTCTCTCTCTCTCTCTCTTGCTGTTCCTGTCTGGGCTGGAACTGGGCGTCGATCAAGATCAAAGGAAATAGTCAAATCGACTGAAATTATATAAAAGAAACAAAGTCTGCGCCTCGATCCACGAATTAGCCTCCCTTTCGAATCGTGTTGTATTACGAAAGAAAACCAAAAAAACAGAAAACTGAAATAAAATCTGCAACATGCAACTGATTTCGACATCAACACAAACATATGGATATGTTGTACAACAACAACACTAGAGCTGATACTAATAATAATAACATTAATTAATAACAACAATAAACAGTTCGGCCAAGAGCCGGCGATTTCGAGGGCTCCGGTTGAGAATGCGTCCAACGGTGGAAATCCATTAAAATCACCTGCCCGATCGCACAAATATCCATTGTCCAGGTGGTTATAGCTGTGTATGTGTGTGTGTGTGTGTGTGTGTTTAGCATATCGCTGCAACAACAACGCTAATAAGAGTACGCGGCAGCAGACTAAATTGAATTTAATCCGTAGCAACAACAACAAATCAGATAAACAACGAACAACAATAAAAAGAAATAACAACAAACAATAATATCAATTACAACAACAATCCCAACATTAATGACAACAACAAAAAAATGTAAACCATTAAAATAAAAGTTACTCCACTTTTGATGCCGGATCAAGAAAGCATCATATGATGAGCGAGAGAGAGAGAGAGACGCGGAGATCGAAAAAAGTAAGGAGAGTGAGAGAGGCGGTGGATAATTGAAAAAAAAAGAAATAGTCACGAAAACAATAAAAACAACAGCAGAATGGCCTGAGGTTTGGGCGAGAGGGAGAGAGAGAGAATTACATAACTTGCTGCAAATGCTGTGGCTCTTATCGCGTAAGTTGAAAAATCAACAACAAATTAAATGGCTAACAACTACAACAAGTACCGCCACAACAACAACAACAACGGTAATACCAATAATAATACCAACAACAACAACATCAAGAAATGGGTAGCCAAACCTCGGGTTCACCAACGGGTTTGCGTTTGAAACAGAAACTGGAGCAGGTTTTGTTTGTTTATTATCATTACCGGTGTTGTTGTTGTTAACTTTGTTTCGAAAAAAAAAAAACGAAAATAAACAGAAAAAGGCGTTAAGAGTGGTTTCTGTGGTTGTTGTTATTGTACCATCGCCCATGTTATTTTGGTAATTGTTTTTGTTGTTGGTAAGTGTAGTAAGTCCATTTTGGGGAATTGTTGTTACCCGTTGTTGTTGTTGTTGTTATTGTTGCTGGTATCCAGTTGTTACAGTTGCTGGTAATATTGTTGTTGTTGTTATGTCTTTTCAGTGTTGTTGTAACGCCTTGTTAGCGCTGTTGTTGTTGTTTTTGTTGTAAAACCCTAATAAGGTCTCCCACAAGCATTTTCATGTTATTTAAATATTGATTTAAGGAGTTAACAAGAGTATTTTTTTCTCACCCACCGACAGTTGTCGAGAGAATGTCGTGCGACAACAACAACAGCAACAACAATAACGAGAAAGATAAAAAATTAAGAAACAAACAACATAAATCAACGTTGACAGATCATACTTTTGCTTAATTATCGTTCGGCAACGATGCATCATCAACTCTCGACCCGAGCTCTAATTGGAGTCACCAAAGTGGAGCGAGTTTTGATGATGTTGCTGTCCAGTTGCTGAAGACATTGGACTGAATTTTTTTGGGATTTTTGATATCCTTCATATTAACGTATGAATTAAAAATTTCGATTATGATCGGAATTATTCGATGTTTTGATGATGTAATTTAAGATGGACAAGATATGTCCTTTTTTCTGTCTACAGTTGTATAAAAGAAAACAAAAATTTAATAAAAAATCTCTCTAACGAATATTTCTTGTAGTCATAGACAAACATTATTAATTGCCATCTCTTCTCTCTCCTTCTCTCGGGAGTAATTCTCCATTAAGTTGTCAAGCTTGTCAAGCAAAAATGGCGGGCACAAACACACATTCGCATTCAAACGCCTTGCACAATGCTGCACAGTGTTGCCAACTCCAGACACTTGAGAGTCTTAACATCAAATCGACCGCACTGAAGGACGGACGGACGGATGGACGGACATTCGCTTACCGGTTCATTGAAATGCGACAGGAATTGTGTCTGCTGATGTGGGACATTGGGGCGTATGGATTGTTGTTGTTGTGGTGTAAAACCGCTACTCGCCACACTGTTCGGCCGTATCGCCTTCGACCGGGTGAAGCCGCTCGCAGCAGCGCTGCCGCCAGCGGCCGACGGAGCCAACCCGAATGGCCGTGGCGAGATGTCGTAGTAGTCCGGATTTCGGGTTTGCTGCAAGAAAGAGAGAGCGATATAGAGAATTAAAAAGTTGTACTTGATATGATTGATTATGCTTTAACCAATATTCAAAATGGCTTCAAAGAATAGCTAATTCAAAATAAAAACGACGCAAATAATATTTAGTCGATATAGCAAATACATAAGAATATAAACATTTCGACTCCACAAATATTTGTTAGTAGTACATTATTCAACCATGCTAAAATAAATTCCATTACAAAATAAATTCTAAAAATTTTTTAAAATATTTTTTTTTTTTTTTTGTCAATTTCACTACTTGAAATATTTAACTGAACGATCGATTTATTGTTTCGATAATTCTTGAGAGGTATCGGTGAACTATCGGCATCGGTCCATCACTATTTGTGCACGATTGCGATGCAAACGAACACTCGATTTTATAATATTAATATGCATTATTGTGGCTCAGCCTAACATACAACAACAAAAGCAACAATGATAAAAGCAGCAACGACAACAACATCAACAATAAAAGCAATGACAACAACAACGGTTTCGTGTTTGCCGTTGTTAACCGTGTTTTACTCACAGCTTTTATTGTGCATATTTGTTTTTGTAATTGAGTGACATTTAAAATTGTCAAAGTTGTCAACGAGTGGGTGAGTGAAGATGAGAAAGAGAGATGGAGTAAGAGAGAGGGAGGTAGTCGGCACTTTTACATGCCGATGTCGCCCTCGAGCTGCTGAGATTTCACAGTCCGTTGCGTTTGATGTTTTTGACACTTGGCAGTTGAAGGGGGCCGGAAGAGGGTCGTCAAGAGAGTGCGAGTGTGAGCGAGACGGGGATGTGAACGTGTATGAAGGGCCTTCAGCGATGGTGCCGGTAGCGACCACGGCCTCAGGTTGTGCTCGAGACGCCACGGTGTTCAAATGGCGGCTCAAGTCTTAAGTGAAAAGGTCAGCGTTTCTGACTTAAACGCTGTCTGGTTGGCCCACTTGTTGTTTTTGTTGAAATTAGTATTGTTGCTACTGCAGCTGCTGCTGCTGCTATTAGTCTTGTTGCTTCCATTAGTGTTGTTGCCACCATTAGTGTTGTTATCTCTGTTATTGGCGTCGTTCTTTTATGTGAGCATTTCCTACTAAATCCAGTTGACTGAGAATTTCACACAAACTTTTAATTTCATTCATATTTTTTTCATTCGACTCTTCTTGTCCGAGGTCACGTCTCGCTGTGGCTCCCTGAGTGACTAACGATGGTGATTTTTGGCACTCGGTTCAAGAGGTCGTCTTTTTGTCACTTGGCTCTCTGGTGGTTGTTTGCAGAGAACTTCCCGGGAGGTCACTAACTATTTAATCTAAACATTAGCTTTTTGAAAAAGCAAAAGACCTCGGCATTTCTGTGAAACAAAAAGGTTTCGAAGGCAATGAAAAATATATAGGAAATAAGAAAAATTTCACAATAATACAATCACCTTCGACTACGAAATCAATGGAGCAACATTTGCCGCCAGAAGGTTTCTTCACAGAAATTCAAATAATTTTAAACCAACAAAACCAACCAATAAATTATTTGTGTTTTCCTATTATTACAAAACTATGAAAATCGACGTTGCCACACTTAATTAATTCCACTGCACTGGAAACGGACGCATCCCAGACGTGAAGACAGACCGGCTTGGAGAGGAGGAGGGAAAGAGAAACAATTAAAAATTTGCATCGACGCGAAGTTGGCTGCAGTGCTGAAGGGACCAGGGCGGAGTTTGACGCCTCAGACGAACGGATGTCGGTTGCCAGCCAGAGAGGAGGGAGAAACATCCGTATTGCGAACGGAAAAAAACACCCGAATCCAAAAACAAAAATAACGAAAGTAGCAAACCCAACAACAAAAACACAATCAAAAAAGCAACAACAAACGTAACAACAACTGCAAGAGTAAGAAAAACAACAAAAACAGTTGTAATTGCAACAATAATAATTATAATTATTCCATGTTCGTAAGCGTTGAAAATACAAATTCATTGTTGTTGCAGTCGTTGTTGTTGCTCTTGCACTGGGAGTTATTGTTTCTGTTGTTGTTGTTGTCGTTGTTTTGATCTTGTTTCAGTTTATTCTTGTTGTTGCAGTCCATTGTTTTTGCTGCAGTTCATTGTTTTTGTAGTAATTCATTGTTTTTGTTTCAGTTATTGTTGTTGCTTTAAATGCACCCTGCACGAAGACGAAGCCGAAGAAGCAAAAGCCGAGGTTTCTTTTCGTCGTTCGTCGCTGTTGGTGCGAGAAGCACAAGGAGGTGAAGAGACGGGGTCGTGAGAGAAGGACGTGAGAGGAGGTGTGAGGGTGGCCGACGGGAAGGAGGCGAACGACTAGGAAAGGCAATGGAAGGAAGAGGGTCGGCGGAGTTCGGTGAACAAAAGCTTCGATTAGTATGCAGTTTGTTTATTAGAGCAGAGCACAAAGTGGCTGGTTTTTGTTGTGATTTTCGCAGTTATTTTTGTTGTTCGTGTAGTTTTTGCCTCAGCTGTCTTAATGATTGCCGTTGTTGTTGTATTTGTTGTAGTCGACTGAATTGTTCGGCTTAAGAAAGTGAAGAGAACACGCTTTTTTCTCCTATCTTCTGCTTCTTCTTCTGATGGAGGAAACACATACGCGGAGTGAAAATACTTGAGCTGTTAATAAAATCCAATTAATCCTAAAAAATTACCTTCACATTAATTTTGTTTTTCTATTGTTCGATAGCAAATTTTTCTTAATTAAGAAAATTTTAATTAAATGGCAGTTTAATAAATTATTGTTTTGCATAATTAATAGTATATATATTTTATCTTGATGAAACAAGATAAATGAAACTGGTTTTTGAGAAAAACGAACCCAAATTGTATGAAGGACAAACTCGATGGAATCGACAATTAATTAGGAGTCATTTACCAAGAGTACAACAACAACAAGAAGACATAGAAAGAAAACGAACGATATCGATATTGGAATCCAATTACAATAACAACGACGGCAATTAAAATGGCGATAAAAGCAACAACAATCGGTAGCGGTAACGACCATTACAAACAAACCAAACACAATAACGACAACAACAACAACAAAATTGCTGACAACGACGACGACAAGAGCAGCGATAACAACAACAACAACCGTTCATTTGATTACAACAACACGACGGCAATCGACAAATGGTCCAATCGATCGCATTCGAGCCGCGCCGAAAACACGGCGAAAGATCGCCCGAGTGATGGTGAGTGAGGGCGAGAGAGAGCGAAGGGGGGCGGGGAAGAGAAGGAGGAGAAGGAGAAGGAGAAGGGAGGGGGCGAGGGTTCGGCGGACAAAGCGTGACCCCAACGAGCGGATTAGCCGGGTCTCTATTGGGAGCCCGACCTCTCTTCCCTCTTGCTCAATCGACATCACGGTCTCTCGCTCCCTCTCTCGCTCTCCCGCCTTGCACGCCGTGACGAAATGTGGAACGAAAATGCACTTGAAACGGTGCGTGAGGAACGAAAAATTCCCCTTCCTCCGAATTTCCCCTCCACCTGCTCCCCTCCCACTCACCACGGCACCAATCGTTGTCGACATTAAATTAGTTTCGATTTAATGTCGTCTCGTATTGTTGCCTTTGTAATGGCCAGAAAATTGGTTGTTGTTTTTTTTTTAATTCTGCGGCGGATTTTGGTCTTGGTTTTGGGTTTTCATTGAAAATTAATTTGAAGCAATTGTATCAAGGTTGATTGTTGTGTGAGTGAGTTGTTGTTGCATTATATTGAAAGTTTTTATTGGTTTTTATGGATTGTGGAGTTTTTGGGTGTATTTTTTGATGTTGTTGTTGTCATCAATAGCGTTGCCTTTTGTCGCTGTTGTTGTTGGTGTTCAAAGAGTCGGCCGCTGTCAAGGACGAAGTCGGAGGTTTCGATTTCGATTTCCCAATTTTTGTTTCCCTGGCGTTTCGCGACGACTTTTTCGAGCTCCCCGTGTGGGCCACCCTCGGGCGATGGCGGGCCAGCAACAACAACAACAACGTTAACTTGTCGCAATCGATAACGAGGAAGGGGGAGGAATTTGAAGGAAATTAATCTTGGCTGAAAACCCCTCTCGTTGTTGTTGCAATGCCGGCGAACGTGAAAAGAAACGTCATCGTGAATTTCATAGGTGTTTGTTGTTAATGATGATGTTGTAGTTGTTGTTGTTGTTCCAGTTGGAGCCGTTGAATGATGGCGCTGTTGTTGTTGGTTATCCCCGTCTTTGTTTTCGACCATGATTGGCGGATTTTTTCTCCTCCGACCGTTCTTGACAGCTTCATAAAAACCATGATAAACACATTTCAATTGAGTTTGTTTGTGGTTTGCAGTTGTTGTTGTTGTTGTTGTTGTTATTGTTGCTGTAATCATTAACGTGGTGGTGGTGGTCGTTGCATTTGTTGTTGTTGTTGTTGTTTTGGCTGGGGTGAACCCGAAAGTTAATTGAATGCACATCAAGTAAAATTTTATTGTAATTATTTTGGAGAAATGAAGAAAATTTTCCATGAACGATGTTTTGGTCAAGTGAAAGTTTTTTGTTTGTTTTAGCCAAACGACTTGTTGTTGGTATAGTGCCATAGTTGTTGTTATTGTTGTTGTATAAGGAAACAACTCGATTGGGAGCCACCAAAAGAAGGCACTAATTTATGCTCATGCGTGACTCGGGCTCATCGGGCTTTCGGTGAGGAGTTTTAATGCTATCATGACGGTAACGAAAACAACAATAATAACAACAACAACAATAACCACAACAACAATAATAATTGCTAAGCAATTGCAACTTTGTGATTGAAGAATCGTCATCGACTTCGAGGCAATCATCGAAACCCACGAAGAAATCGTCGGCGAAAAGAAATCGATTGCATGCGGAGGAGAGCGCAAGGGAGTGAGAAAGAGAGAGATCGAAGAAGACAGGCATGGGGGACGGAGAAGGAGAGGGAGAAGGGATTGAAGAAGACGAGGGAAACTTTTATGAAATAATTTATGCAGCAATTCCTTGAATTACGATTGAAAAACCGACCCTATGCCGTGCCCCCCTCTCTGTCTCCCTCTCTCTTTCTCTATATCTATCTCCGTCTTCCCCTCCTCCTTGTTCTTCGATGCACGAAGCCCAGAAGTTGGCAGCGAACGTGGCCAAAACCAGGTTTTAGAAAGCGTTCAATGCATTTGTCTTAATTATAAAAAAAACATTTAGCTAGCTATTTGTTTGTCAAATTTAAAAAGTTGTTCTGTTTTTTGATTTGAATTTTTTATATTTTGTTTAGTATTTAGTGAAACAATTTTCTTTACTCACCGAATACTGGGAGCCGAACGGCGAATACGCGGCCGACGTCAGCGACTGCGAGACCGGCGGCTGTGGCTGCGGCTGCTGCTGGGCCTCGTTGGCGATGAACAGCAGCTGCTCCTGGTACGAGCCGGGCTGAGGGAAGCCGCCGCCACCAGTGCTCGAGGTGGCAACGCCGCGCCCGCCGCCCAGGCGCTGGCTCTGGAAGGCCGGCGAGGGCACGAAGCGGTTCTGGGAGCCGACCGGCGAGTAGTAGAAGCCCTGGGAATCTGCAAAGAGGGGGCGGAGGGCGTGGTTAGTTGGGGGAATTCTATTATATATAGATAAATAGCTGTATACATAATATTATGGGCGTGGCTGGCTGGGTTGCCGTTGAAAAAACGGGACGAAAAGCACGTGAGCAGGAGGTGCGAATGTGACGAGTTGAAAGCGATCGATCAATTGGCCCGAACCGACCCCAATTGGGCCCGGTTGAAAGGGTCTGATGGAAAAAGTCATTGGGAAAACGCCAGAAACGAAGCCGTTTTCGGCGGGATTGGGTCGAAGTGATTAGAAAGTGAAGAGCAAATAAACAAAAAACCCATAAAATCATAACACATGAAACCCATGAGGCTAATGGAAAAATTACAAAAACAACAAAGGCGACCACGACAATAGCAACAACAGCAACTACGGCGACGACAACAATAACCACGATGACAATGAAAAGCATTTCCAATTGAAAAGTCAAGAAACGAAGTGTTAACAATTTCACAAGAACAACAAAAATAACAACACCTGTGCAATGGTAATGACAATAAAAGCGACAACAACAACAACAACAACACACGAAGCTGCCAATGGAGAGGTTGCGGTGAACGAAACGAAATGAAAATCATTGGCAACGCCAGGCAGAGCGAACGCGGGAGACAGAAAGTAAATAGAAAAAAGATGAATAAAAAGAAAAAAGCAAAAAAGGAAATTAAAAAGAAAAATAAATAGAAATAAATAAAAAGAAAATAATATGAAAAATACAAAATAAATATGGAAAACATATAAAATAATTAATAAATATTAAAAATACTCCACTCTAGACTTTGGTGGCGGGAATTTTATGTTTTTTACTCTACCAAATATATTTTTTTACCTCTTCAACACCCACAGTACCCCCCAGTACGAAATCTGCTACCAGACCCACTTCGACAACTCCCTTCCCTCTCTTTCCTCCTCTTCGCCGGCGAGCGACCCCTTCCACTACTTTTCACCAGTTGACAATGAGTGTGTTGCCCTCTCGCTCGCTCCCACGTCGCCGGCGAGAGCGAAAGTGTGGCGAATCCGCAGACGGATGTCGTGAGCTCGAAAACTGACTGCAGCATTGGCGGGTTTCTTTCCCGAGCACCGCCCAGTGATGCCGACAGAATCGGATGAGGTGGCGATTTCTGATTGTGTGCGATTGGGGGAAACGAGGCCACTTGGTGGTCATTCATTATGGCAGGTGGCAACGCTAGTTGGGCAATTACAACTAATTCAAGAAAAAAGGAAAAAACAAACACTGCGGTCAATTTGTGCAGAGTTTTTATTTTTCCTAGTGACAATCGACGGAAATGGGCAGAGGAACAGGGAAAATATTTCAACTACTCTTGCTGGGGATCGAAAGATATTTTCTATTTTTTGTGGAATTGTTAAATCGTTAAATTCACAAATAGAAAATTCCCGACTCTTTCTTTAATTGACCTTATTCATCACACCTTTGCAAGTGGTAGTTTATAGCCTTCAAAGGAGCCATAAATGAAATGAAAATGCGGTGGATCTCGCTACAATTTTCGTTATTTGTTTATTATTATATTCGCCGTGGTTATTTACGGCAATTTCATAAACAGTCCATTTCTTCTCCGGGTGTTTTGACACCAGGGAGTGGGTTCCAGAAAAGGGCAGATTTCACTACTATTCTCTGCCGGAACAATCGCAATAAAACCCACAGTCATATTTCACAAGCCGAGAGTCTTCGGAGGACCCGAGGTCGATATTGCAGGTCGATAAATCAAAAACAACAGGAACGACAGCAACAAAAACACCACCGACACCAACAACAACAACTACGCAGCAATTGCGTAGGACCCGAAACCGAAACGAGATTCGTTTTCATTTCGCGCGTGATGCGCGCGAGGGCGGCCGGAGAGGGCGTGGCGTGGCTCCAACGATGCTCCGCCATCCGTCCGTCCTACACGCGTTGTTGCGACGAATTTTTGTTGTTGTTGTTTTTTGAATTCTTCACTGCCGCCTGATTTCTTTTCCTGTCGCTCCTTTTCTTGCTCAATCTTGGGCTTCGGCTGCGGTCGTTGTGACTGATGTTGTTGTTGATATTGTAGTTGTTTTTGTGGCTGATCTGCCGTACTTGTTGTTGTTGTACTTAACTGGGATCGTTCCGCTGATTGAAACATTGCACCAACATCGAGTTAACCAATTCTCCTCCCCTGCCTTCCCTCTCTCTCCCCCCGCTTCGTTCTTCGCCTTCAATTATCGCCTTCGCCTGCGCCTGGCATGCAACGCACCGATCTGGCACCGCTGGCTCTGCGACCTCGTGTCGTTATGGAATTTCATGCACGGTGGCGAGGGGGCCGAGGTGGCGTTGCCAACTGTGGGGGCGTTCGATAAAAATTGAAATCGAGTAGGGTGATTTCTTTCTTTGTTTTTTAAGCCATTTGTTCGAGGTGTTCATGCCAATGGAATCGTCTGTATGTGTGGTTGTGCTGCCCATCAATGAAGACATCTTCGCTCCTCCTCCTCTTCTCCATGTTCCTCCCCGCACCTTGTTCTTCTCCTCGTAAATAACTTGAAGATCTTGATTGCGAGAAGCCTCGTTGTAGGACATCAACTGACTTAATTATGTAAATCAGATAAATTAAGTCCTTCTCAATTCTAGTCTCAAGAACTTATTTGTTAACGATAACGTAAAAAACTTTAAATTACTTGGAAATGCGTCTGGATCGTTTTAAGGAATTGTATGAAAAAACACTTAGAATAGCAAATAATTACATTGCGGAGTAGAAAATAGTGATAATTGGGAAAATTGTATTCGCTTGTAATTAGTACGGGACCTGTTGAAGGTCAAGGGTGAGACCATCACAGGTACGGCACAAGCGAACGAATCGATCTACCTTCTTTGATTAGAGATTTCAACCAGGTGCGGTTCTAAAAACTCTTGCCAAACGAAGAAGGAAATTTCTCTCTTCCAATATTCAAAACTTAGAAGAAATATAATTCAAGGGGAATTGAAAAACACCCAACGAAAATCGGGGAATCGAACCGGCGACCAAAGCGTAGCGAAAAGGAACGCGACGGCTAACGCGAGGAGCCAACGAGCGCCGCATTCTTAACTGGCTGAGAGCGGCTTTGGTGGCCGTGGAGCGGTCGGAAGCGGTACGAAGCGGAGTCGAACCGGTTCGCTCGCAGAGACAGAGAGCGAGGCGAGGCGAGTTGAGTTTCTCTGGAGAGATGTGGTAGGAAGGTGGATGAGGTGAGCTAGCGAGCGGCGCAGAGACAATGACTATTTTTAGACGACGGCGATGGTGAGTTCGGTCAAACAGATAATTAAGTTTGGTGAATTGTAGATTGATGTGCTCACCATCACCATCACCACCACCACATTTATTATACCGCTAATCAACGTTTCACATAATATTTAAATGGGAAACCTTTAAAATCAGTCCATTATAAATTAGATTTATATAGTTTTCAAATTTACGATTCGAAATGGTTGAGTTTCCGAATTGAATATTCATCAATATCACTAGAGTTAATCATAATTAGTGTCTACCTTTGACCTTCACCACAAACCACACACACAGCGGTTGCACATGGCGTGTGTGCAAAAGAGATGGCGAAGACTTTGGCGGTCGTCGAAGAATTCTTCTTTCGCTCGCTCGCTCGCTCGCCCGCTTGTGCAACTGTAGTGGTAGCAATTAGCATTGGCAACACTGCTCGGCGATTTGCTTCTCGACAACTCGATTTCGAAGCCACCTCATCGACATCGCCAACCCATGCACACATCCATTGACGCAGTCGTTGTTGTTGTGGCTGCTGCTGCAATCAAATTGTTTTTGCTTGGCTTTTGCTCATCGCCAACAACTGGCAACCGAAATCGAAGGCCGGCGGTGAGGAGGAGGAGGAGGGGCAAAAATAAAATAAGACCAAAAAAGTAATAATAATAATACCAATAAAATAAAATCAATTTCCTATTTCTTGATCTATTTTTTAAATCAAGATTTTCATCTGGGTTCCTAATTCTCATGAATTTGGTCTGTGATGAAACGTGAAAATTCACATCGATTTCAAAAAATATTTGTAATAGAACAAAATAATTGTAACAAACAAAATTATATCTAATACAAATGTAATTGTAAGAAAATGCAACAAAAAGTAATTGCGAAATTTCTCATAAATAACTCGCCGTAGAAATCTGCACGAATTAAATGGATCGAAATACAGCAACAACAACAAACGTAATACCTGACATCCAACAATAACAACAACGACAACAAGAGCAACATTCACGAGTTCAACTAAACTTTTGATGACTTTTGACATATTTTCCTCGTGAAGAACGGCAGCAACAAAAACTGCTCGGGCAGCCGCAAGAAAACGATATCAAAAATATATCAAGTGATGGTGACGGCGGCGGCGACGTCGACGTCGACGCTGAGGCCGACGACGACGACGCTAGAACGACCTCCGCTCGCCGACCCGCCCACCGCCCACCGTGCGCCGGCGTGAGTCAGAGTGCGAGGGAATCGGTTGGCATTTTCACTTGTCTCTCGTTGGCGGCGACGCGGATTGTTGTTACTGCTGTACTTGTTGTTGTTGTGATTGCCAACTGCAGTCGCCATTGCAGTCACGCAGTCATGGTAGCACCAGCAAGAAGAGGAACAACAGCAATAACAACAAAAACCACAACAGCAGTCGAGAGATCTGCACTCGAGAGATCCGGAGTAGGCAAAAATGCAGCAGAGTCTGCAGCGCGAGAGGCGGAAGGGGAGGGCCAGAAAGCGAGACAGACAGACAGACAGACAGACCGAGTGGCGAACAGACAGATGGACGGACAGATGGGCCGACCGTTGGGAGGAAGAACAGCAGCCGGACGGACGGCCGGACCCACGGACAGTCACTTGTTTGGGACGGACGGGGCGACGGGGTTCGCGCGAGGCTGTGGGTGCAGTCGTCATTGTCCCTGTGTTGTTGTTGTTGTTCTTGTGATGCAGTTGTTGTCAGTAGAGCAACAACTGTGGAATGCAGCAGCAGCAACGGCGGGGCTCGTTGTTGTTGCTGGAGGGACGGCAGTTGTTGTTGGCTGTGGTGGAGCACATGCAACGTCGCAACCGGCTGAATTATTGCTTATGACAGAATCACTTCTACGTCGCACTCTCTCTCACTCGCTCACTCTTTATCGCTCGCTCACTTCAGCATTTTAATTATTTTTCGTGCTACTTCCACTGTAAAACTATTGTGTTTAGTGTTTGGCCTTTCCTGAACTAGCGATTTTTCTTCAACCCGAAGAAACTGTTTTCATTGAAAAACACTCGGAGAACAAGAAGAGCAAGGAACAAAGAACAAGTGGCCAAACAAATGACTTCGGCCGCGAACCTCCCGCGACCGCTTGGAAAAAGAAACAATAAAAAAACCTTCAATCGTCCATCTCCGATCGAAAACCCATTGTGAGTCGTTCAAAATTCCCAACGTGCCGGCGAATTGAAATGAAAAACATATAAAAAAGCACAAAACAGAAACTAAATAACTATAAAATAAACAAAGACATTACAAGAATTGTCTGGCGGCAATTTATCGCCGACAGCGGGCGATCAACGAACGCCACGTGGGGCTGCCGAGACCGTAAACCACAAGAACTGACCATTAGACGGCGGCCCCGAGGCCCGGGGGCTCCGAGGGGTGGGGCGAGGGACCGACAAGTAGTGGCCAGACATCCAGACAAGTCCACCGACGAAGCCCACGGCGAATGTGGGACAAACGTGTCTGGCATCGGGAAGTGGGAACGAGTGTTTTCTGGAACCACAAACCGATCGAATTCCGCCCTTGCTGCTGGCAGAACCCAGGCCTCGGTGTGATGGGGCGATGGAGACGGTTCTGAGGAATTCCGACGAGGGGGGGGGGGCGGACTCGAGGAGGAGGGATAACGGTGCATGAGCGGGCGAGAGGGGAGGAATACAAGAGGCAAGGACCAGGGGAAAAAGTCAACAAAAAATGAAACATTTCGTCGACATTCCCGGTTTTTCCTCCTGGAGCCAGAACAAAATCTGAACCAAATCCGAAGCCGTCTGTCGCAGGCCTCGTCTCTGGTCGCTCTTTTGTCCACTTCTTTCACTCCTTCCGCCACGGCATGGAATGTGCGATTGACGCGTTGAGAACGACGGGAGGACGGACAAATGGAAGGACTGAGGGACAAACAAACGGTTGGAGGGACGGACAGACAAGTGGAAGGACGGATGGACAGATCGACAGACGGTCGGAGGCGGCCAACGAGCCACATGAACCGACCCACGGCCCAAACCAACCGAGGGGTTCCCGAGCAACAACAACAAAGACGACCACAGAAATCGCAAACAAAACAAGCAAATCCACAAGAAAAACGAAAAAATTCACAACAAAAATAGGTAAATAAAAAACTAAAATCAACAATAATAAAAAAATAACAACAGCAGCAACAACAGCAACAACGAAACGAAAATGCACTCAACAGCCAAGTGTGAAAATTTTATTCAACCTCGTCTGTCGCTTGCTCTTGTTTGGAGTTTTTCAATTTCATTGCTGTGGCTCTGGCTCTTGTTGTTGCTGTTGTTGTTGTTGTGATTGCCTTTCTAACAGTTGTTGTTGATTTTGTAGTTGTTGCCTTGTGGCCGCGTTGCACTTAGCATATTAAGTAATAGAATCTAGTGGTTGCCATTGTTGTTGTTGCTGTGGCGAACTCTTGGGCAACGCATTGAAATTTAATCTGCATGCAACAAAACAGAGAAAAAACTCAACGAATTTACACTTTAATGGAAACGGTAACAGTCGTCACGTTGTTGTTGCTGTTGTTGTTGTTGTTGTTATCACCATTGTGGCTGCATCAGGCGGCCGTGCGAGCGACGGCCACAGCGCCGAGACCCGCTTTTGATTGACTTCGGCGCGAGCTCGGGCCAAGCAGTGGGCGGGACGCGGTCCATGGTGGTCGGAGTCGCTTGCAGCGGAGGCTCGAGAGGTTTTTGTGTTTGCCTTTGCACAAACATGTTGTTGTTGTCTTTTCGGCGATTGAGAAACGTGGGGCGCGAATGGATTTTGGCGGCGTGAAATTCGAAAATGACTCTCGGTTTGAGGAACAAAGGCTGGAGAAAAAACCCAAACAAAAGACTCTGGCGACGAACGCCCGACTCAAGGGAGCTCAAAAGAGTTTTTTCCCCCTTTCATTTACATCCATACATATATAAATATATTTCTTTGTCTGCCTTCCAACTTCCTGTGAACGAAACTCGAATTTCCAGCTCGCCTCGTGCGCTTTTTGCCTGCCTGGCTCCAATTCAGAATCCTGAAGTCCTTGAAAGGTCAGGTTCGGGTCTCGTTCCAAAAGCATCGCCCTTCATTCTCGCTGTTGTTGCTGTTGCTGCTGCTGCTGCTGCTGCTGCTGCTCTTCGCGTTCTGTGAGTGCGAGTTTTTGTTTCATTCATTTCGCCTCATTAGGGAAACGACATTCGTTCGGCGAAATCTTGCGAGGCATCTGAGGTTTTAATAAAACGGAACCGAAACTGAGGGAGTTTTTTGTGTCCAAGTGTAAGGGGGGGAGGGGGGAGAAGGGGGGATGAAAGAGAGGGAGAGAAGAGGGGGTGAGAGGGAAGCGAACACAAACAACCGCTGATGGGATCTCGCTGTTGGGACAGAGGACGGCAACAAAGGACGATGTCGTTGCAGCGAACTCGTTTTTGCCGCTGACCAACAGCCAGGGGAGGCCACGAAGAAGAAGAAGCAGTCGCTTAAAGCCGCGGCATCGGGACGTGTTTTCCTTGATTCGCTGCTTCGGGTTTTCCTTTTTTGCTCGCGAAGCTTTTGAAGCATTTGTCGACTTGGCGACGAGCCCTGACTCTCAATTTGCGAGGTTCTTGATGGGAACAGGGAGCAGAAGGAGGAGGAGAAGGAGGAGAAGAAGGAGGAGAAGAAGAAGAGGACGAGTTCTGTGAAGAGCTTCAGGAATATTAATAGCGGGACTGCGGAGATCTCGAGAAACCGCCCGAGAGAAGCCGAACAATAACATAAATAATAAAAGTAATTCAAATCGTGGGACCAAAAGAGGAAGAAATATGAAGAGAGAGAGAGAGAGAGAGAGAGAGAGAAAAGAGTTTCAAAATAAACAATGTTAAAAAAAAATACTTCAAAATAAAGAAAGAGCAAAGTTTCGAAATAATTCCGACAACTTTTGAAGCACACGTCAAAAAAGCATTGGTAACGCGTTGCAAAAAAAAAACAAAAAATAAAATAAAAAAGGATAAAAAAGTAATAGCGACCATTTAATAAAATAAATAACACGCAATCGAAGACACGACGGAGCCCTCGGAAACGAGAGACTCTAGCGACAAACCTGCCATTTGTTGCCCCGCGCAATCGAAGCGTGAAAAACACTTTGCAAACGCTGCAGCAGTGATTCTTGTTGTTGTTGCTGTCGGTACCTAGACAACAACAACAACAACGACTTCGAGCAATTATAATGAAATGCCAAAATCAACACGAGTCGCGCCGGGTTCTCGCAAACGGGTCTCGCCTGACCTTTCGGCGACAGGTTTTCCGCAGAATCTTCTTCTTCTTCTTCGCCTCGGATGCTGCCTCGTGGGTCGGCGTCGTCGTGGCCATTGTGCTGGGATGCTTCTTGTTGTTGCAGCTGTTGTTGTGGTCGTCTCTGTTTTGCTTTTGCTGCAATGGCTGGCTGAGAGTTTGGGAGCCTTGCAAATGTCAAAATGCCTCGATCGAAACTCGCGAAATGCCAAAAACTTTACTGATGGTGACTGTGCGAAGGGGAGCAGACGAGGGGGCCAGAGGGGGGCGAAGAGGAGGCAGAGAGAGGATTAGACCAACAGCAACAGCAATGAAGGTTTCTTGGGATGCTGGCGGGCTCCGTAGCTGGCCAAAAGACGTTCGCGAATGCGGAAGTGCATCACGCGACATCGGTCGATTGGAGGAAGCGAATTAATAAATTTTTATTAATTTTTGCCGATTTCTTCAATCAGATTAGTTTGCTAAAATTCAGGTAGAAAGAATTTCATCCTCAAAGTCTGGCGTGATTTATTTTTCAATCATTTTATTTGGTTTTATTTCATAAGTCCAATGAATTTAAGATTCCTTCCATTAGCATTTTCCATTAAATGAATCAAAATTCAACTTCAAATATTCATCAAGTTTCGCTTACGATGTTTATTTAACTTTCAATATTCATTGGAGAGCGTGGGGATTTTGGCGACGAATTGAAAAAATTTGCTGCCGGCTTCGCATGCAGCGGGAATTCTTGAGGAGCTTGGCACGGGCGAACGACGAGGAAAGGTGAGGGCTTTCGAATTGATTTCGAATTCGCCGCACTCGACGGCATCGGCGTCGGCGTCGTCGCTCACTCCAAGCCTTGCAGACGTTCTCGGCGGTCGAAAAGTTCGTTTGTTCAGCGGTTATATAACGACAGCAGGGCGGAGAGAGCGAGACGGGCTGTGACATCACCTGCGACCAAGGCGTGAACGAGCCGGAGGCTGTTAACCTGGAAATTGGAACATTCGGCTGAAATTGCCGGTGAAGCGACGGAGAAAACGACAAAAAGAGCCGAAGCAGTGACGCTGGCGAAGGCGAGGAAGAAGGCGAAGTCGAAGGAGAAGATGAAGGAGAAGGAGAAGACAAAGAAGAAGACGAAGACGAAGGCGTGATGAAGAGAAGGCGAGATGACGACGGCGCAGCCGTGAGCTGGAGCAGGAAAAGGCCTGAAATTAATTGACAAATAATCGCGGTAATGGTGAAAAGGTGCGGTGAAGGTTACGCCTTGTTGTTGTTGTTGGTTCGTCTAGCCCCGGTCGTTGTTGTTGCTCTTGGCTCGCTTGTTCCCTTGCTGTTGTTGTTCTTGCGTTGGCCGCCGAGTCGAGCAGCAGCTGTCGACAGAATTCAGAGCGAGTTCCATTGCATTCAATTAAGTCGAAGCCAAGCCAAGCCAAGCCAAGGCGAGCCGAGCCGAGCAAATCCACGCCCACAGCTGGCTGATGGTTTCCTGCTTTAGCGACAGTGGATTGTTCTCGTCGTCGTCGTTGTTGTTGTTGCCGTGAGTAGTAGAAAAAGAAGTAGAGAAAACCCCCCAAGTTCGTGCCTTAAGTCTTTCGTTTTGTCACCGGCTTTTTGCGCACGAGCTCGGCTCGAGGATCGATCAATCATCGCCAGATTCGAAAACACCATTTATTTGAATACACATCAAGCTAAACGATTGCACAAAAGACTCGTTTGCTAAGCAATTATTTTTGGAAATTATTTGGACTTTTATTCTGGGCATCGGGTGGTTGATGTAATTTTTTGGCCATACAGTTAAACAACAACGGTTATACAGCAGTGTTAGCGAAGCAAAGCAACAAGAAAATAACACAAAGCAACGAGAAAAATTTTGAATAATAATTAGGTACGGTCTTTATTTGGGCTTTAATTCAATTTCGCCTAATTACGACATTTAAATGCAAATTATTTTGCATCAGCCACACATGCAGCAAGGGAGGTAACAACGGCAACAACAGCAACGACTGAAAAAACAACAACAAAACATCGCTCACACTCACCACACCATGACCATCATTTACATGTTCACAGCAACAGCAACAGCAACAGCAACAACAGGCGAATATGGGCAAGTGTTCCGCATATTTTTGTGTTTCTTAAATTAATTACGCAAAAATCAACAACAACGTACAAGAACAACAACAAAAACATCAAAAAGGCAACAACTATGAAATGTATGCAAACATTGGGGCAGCGGAAAAAACTTTGAATTTCACAAATTCACAAAATCGTCCGCAGCAACAACCGTCTGAAGATGAGGAAAATCTGGAAAAAACAAGAGCAACAACAAGTTTGCATGTCGTTGAGCCTGTTGTTGTCATCGTTGTTATTGTTGTTCTCGATGCTTTCGGCCAAGGTGTTTTCGCGGGTGCTACTTGAATAAATTAATTAATTAGTGAAATTAGAGCGGCTGAGGAGAGACAGACAGAGAAAGACTGAGGGAGGGAGGGAAAAGCGAAACGAAAGGATGACGAAATTGTTGTTTTTGTATTCGATTAAAAACGCTCTTCGTGCTGGAAACCACTTGTGTCGGAGCGTGTTTGGCTGATTAATTATAATAACTAGATTTTGCCCATTTGTTCCAGTTAAGTAATAATCATAAAATTATGTGTTTTGAAGAAATGGAACAAGGTGTTTTTTGTCCTTTTTTCCCTATATTGTTGCTATTTTCTGTGCTAATTTTTAAGCATTTTTTCAAGCCATTTTATACTATGTTTTATGCTAATCTTCATATTATTTTGTATGCTATTTTTTGTGTCATTTTTTGTCACTTTTTATGCGATTCATGTTTATTTATATCAGTGAAATTGTGGAAATGTTCCCATAAAAACTTTTGATTGCCAGATCGACAACCTTTTCGGACGACATCCCGCCTCCCAACGCCGGCCGACATGGCTTCGGGTTGTTGCCGTCGACAGCCACAACTTGTCGCCCACAGAAACCAGAAGACCGGGCGAAGCAACAACAAAAACAACAACCACAAAAAACACCTTTCGACACCCCGTTCGCGAGTTGTTTTCGCGCAATCGCAGATCTCGATTGGCGCTCGCAACTTGTTCGCAAATCGAACTGATTTCGGTCGCGATCGGTCTCTCGGTCCATTTGTTGTGGCCTGGTTGTCTTCTGTGTGATTTTTACGGCTTAAAGGAAACTTAATTAATTTATGCGGCTCAAAAGAAACCTTCAGCTGGCTGGGAATTGGCCAACGAAGCCCGACGGATTCATTGCTTCAAAAGATTCAAGATTTCTGTATCTAAAAAATTCCACTTTCGCTTTGTTTGTTCCAGGACAAAAAATGCCTGATCATTAGCGAGAACTTCGCCGGCTCGAGGGCACTCGGAGCCGGATCTCGTCGCTGCTCGCAATAAAACTGAGTTCTTTTAATTGAAACAATTGAAGTCGAGTGGAATTTTTTCCCCTGACGCTCGAGTGATCGACAGGCATGTGGCGTGACAAAGGCGAGATCGACTGAAGGCGAGAATGCGTTCGAGACCTCGAAACCCGCAACGAGGAAGTCGAGGACCGTCGACGCGAAAGGGGCGGAAAACAGCAGCGGCCAGCGATTATGGAAATGACCAGGAAGCCAACGAGGGACTGCGAGGGCAACGGCGCGAAGTCGCCACCAGTGGCCACCGCGTAGGGAACAACCAGCAATTACAAGAATAGCAAAAACAAGAAAACCAAAAACAACAATGCAAATATCAACAACAATAGCGACTGAGCAACGGAAACCAGAAGAACTCAAGCACTTGTTGCCGGTCGTTCGAGTTCTGAAACTCGTTCCTCATGCAAAGGCAAATCAATTTCTACAATTAAAAGCAATCGATGTTGTCGTCATTGTTGTTGCTGTTGCTGTTGTTGTTGCTGACAACCGGACGGCAACAAAGCCAGACCACCTTCCACTGGCCCGCGGGTGGCTCCGGGACGGGGCGTGGCACGAAAGGGGGACGGGTGTTCGGCATGGGGACCGAGGCGGGGCCGCGTGTGCTTTGGTGACCGTTTGTTGTTGGGTTTGTTTTTTCCTGCTCGTTCGTGTTTGCCAACAAAGAATTCGCCACGACTCGCGCTTGTCCTTGAGGCGCGCGAGCGAAGGAGCGAGAAGTGGTTGTTGTTGCTGTTGTTGTTGTTGTCGGTGTGCATGATGTATGGGCCCCCTCCCATGACCCCTCACCCCCGTGGTGTGGGCGGCTGCCGCGTGGTCAGCGCGACCTGGCGCCGCCAGAACCCGTCGATTGCCGAGAATCGGGGAGAGAAAAAACACCTTTAATTGATCATTTGATCTATGGTCTGCGGCTGTGGGAAGCCGAGCCTTGGCGATCGACAGGCCGCAGAGAAATCGGACAAAAAACACATCGTGCAAAAATGTGGCAGGCCTTGCGGTTATTTTGAGCCCACCAGTTGCTCCAAATCGAGGATTTTCCTCCACAACCGCCACGAGTTCTCCGGTCGTACAGAGTTTCCACAAAGGTTCCCAAAGGTTCAGTTATATGAAATTATTTGGCAATGATGGAGTGATGAATAGTTAGAAAAAGTTCATTAAAAATCGACCAGAATCGAGAAAAATCGCTGCCGGTTCGTGCCTTGAGTCTCTTGTTTCAGCCAATCGATTCATCATCGTTTTCTATATTTCTATGAGGAAGCATTTTTTCCAATAATTCTCTTTTCGACAAACCACTTTTCCGCAAGGGAAATTGCGAATTGTGAATTAATCTGGACATCGATCGCGGCCCAAGCGCTGATTGAATTCGCTTGTTGGTGTTTGTTGTCTGTCGCCGAGCAACAACATGGACAAGGGTAATGACAATAACAGCGATAACAATACAAAAACAACAACAAAAAAAATTGAGAACAACACCAGCGACAACAACAATAACAACAACTAGAAACAACAACCAACACTCAATCAACTGCTCCTGATTCCGCATGCGGAACGCGATCCGATCGTTTGGAGAAAACCAACAACATTCATTAAAAGGCTGCTCTCATTATTCTTATTATTATCTTTACAGTTGTATATAAATACTTTTGTTGTTATATATATTTTGTTGTTGTTGTTGGTATTGAAATCACTTGCGCCTGTTTCCTTGGAGTAATTCTTTGCTCAATCAGAGCCGCGTCGAAGTAGAGATCGAAAATCGAGATTGAAAATATTCAACGAGAGGCAAATGAAAATGGAAAAAAAAAATGAAAAGGTAAAAATAATGTAAAAAAATAATGGAAAAAATTAACAAATAAATAAAAAGTTTTTGTGAAAAAATTAATGTGAAAATAAAAAATAAATGTAAATAAATAATGTACAAAAATTAGCGTAAAAAAGAACGGCAAACAAAATGTACGAAAAATCAACATCGAATTCAAATTCAAAGCCACTCGCGGCCAAAATGTAAAATCAGTTGAGAGAACCAGGTGGAACAACAAAAGCAACAACAACGAGTTTACAAAAGGGCGCCACGCGTTGCTCAACTTGGCAGTTGTTGTTGCTGTTTCTCCGTGATCACCATTGTTATTGAGATTGTTATTGTTGTTGTTGTTGTAATTGCTCTGATTTATTGTGAGAATCGCGATTTCATGCTCCGAGGAGTTTCCAATTGTTTCTTCATTGTTGTTTGTTTTCGAGGCTGTTGGGCGTGGCGGCCGGAATTGTGAATCAGGAACGTTTTTACGGGTTTTTTTTAGAGTTTTTTTTGGATTTTTCTGTTAGCCGTAAATGTTTCACGAAAACAAAAAAAATTCCAAAATAAAAATTTTAATTCCTCACAAAAGAAAAATACTTTGTTTGTGAATTTTCAAAAATAAAAATTGGAGTTTGCGAAAAAAAAAATGTAATTTTTCATAAATAATTTTTTTCAAAGCTTCGTTGTCCACACGTGGCGCGCGTTGCCACCCGATCCGGCCCCGCTCGAAGCCGATCCAAGCCGAGCCCACACTTGCAGCCATTGCGCAAGCGGTCGCTGGCGACAAAGGCAGACCCAAAATTGACGACAGGCATAAAAATTACGACGACAACGACGAACGGCCGGCAACGGGACCCTTCAAACGTCCGACTGCAACAGCAGCAACAACAACAACAACTATAAAAGCCGCAATCATAAGCATGGCAATAACAGTGGTGAAAACTACAATGGCCTTTCGTGGCAAACCTTCGTCGAACCGTTGGCAACGCCGAGGATGACTAAGAACCACGTGCGTCGAGCCGTTGACTCATGGGACAAATATTGCAGGCAGGACGGGTGGAGGGATGGATGGATGGTTGGTGGAGAAAAAGGCTGACAATTATGTTGAAAAGTCGAGCCAAAATAAGAAAAATCCATAAAAATAAGGGAAGATCCATAAAAACAAATAAGGAATAATCAATAAAAACAATTAAAGTAAAATTACATAAACAAAATAAGGAAAATCAGTGAGGAAAATAGGGGAGATCTTGTCAATCAATTTTTGGTATTGGTATTGACTTTTATTATTCAACGAATGTTTACTCAATACTCCAACTCAATAAATGTGACAAATAAATCCCAAGAGGATTCCGGTGGGGAATGCATGAAAGAACAAAACCCCTCGCCACCTCTCGTACGCTGTCGGGCACCGGCCCAAATCCCGGCCACCGAAAACGTGGCTAAAGTCGGCTGCCACAAAAGGTCAACCAATGCGCGGTGACTCAATCGCAAGGGGAGCCGAATTAAAAGCGAAGAAAAATGAAAAACTAACAAACTCTATCCAAAAACTGCACCCACATCAAAGAGAGCGATCGCGTTGCCAACCGCAAGCAGCACGAAGACAAAAGAGTTCAGATATCGAGCGGTATGTGAGGTTGGTCGGCTCGGCGGTTGGCAACGCAGGAGCCCACGAGGGCAAACGTCTCGTATTTTACTCAATTATTTTTGTTTCTTTCTCCAGTCAATTTTCAAAAGTCAAAAGTGCAGCTTTTCGTTCTTGCGCGAGTTTACCCGACTTAATTTCGATGCATTTTGCACTGCAATTTTGTTCATAAGTTTTCATGAATTTTACCTCCTATTATTGTTTAAATCATTCCGTTTTATGAATTTTGCTTACTTTTCCCTGTCGTCCTTTTTATAATTTTACTTCAATTTTTCTTTACTTTTTTTTCGTTTCACTTTTATTTCTTGTCATTTGGCTTCCTTTCCTTTTTTACGAATTTTATTTTCGTGTTCACGAATTTATTTTCAATTTCTGTGCATTTGACTTTAATTTGTTTTTGCTCGAATTTCTGTGAATTTGATATCCATTTGTATACCTTTAATTTTCGAGGCTTTTATAACTATTTTTATTCCTTGTACATTGGGCGGGGTTTTTTCGACTTTGTGACGGCTTTTCTCGACGGCTTTTGCCCTGTCTTCGGCCGTTCGTGTCGCTCTCTTTTCGCGGGAAACAAAGGCTCCGAAGTTGGCCCCAGTTGGCGGCCGCCCCTCGCTGCCCCGCCACGCCACGCCCCTCAGGCGCGGTGGTGTCCGTCGAACGCGGCACGATTTCGACTACGGAGGGATTTTTTCGTTTGTTTTGTTAAAACAAAAGTCTTTGTTGTAATTTGTTGCCGGAGCGAGAGGAAGTTCTCCGGCGGTGGTTGTTGTTGTTATTGTTCTTCGTATTGTGATTTCCTTTATTATTGTTGGTGTTGTGGCAAATGGGGCCAGGGGTTGGACACGAGTTCGACCGGGCTGGGCTCGATAAAAGCCTCTGTAGCCTCGTCCATTGTTGCACGCGCACTCGTGGATCGCGAGGAGACTTCGTGGGGGCTTCGGGGTGTCTTCGGCGGGACTCCGAGGGGAAAAGCGTTAGCTGAAGGCTGGCTTCGGGTGCCGAATTCCGCATTCGAGCTGGCCAGAGGTTAAAGGAATGCTCGAAAGCCGATTGTGGTTGTATTTCTATGAAATCGCTGGAGCCAAAACTCGCCAAAACTCGCTTTTTCTCAACGGTTTCAAACGTGTCGGACAAATTTTTTCCAGAAACACCTCGGAGGCGATTTGCTCCGACCTCAGGCGGTTTCCACACACGTCCATCTTCGCTCGAGGCGTTCGTTTGAAATTGAGTTCGGCACCTTCACCTCCTGCCACTGACGACGAGCTGCGCCCTGTCGAGCTGTCAACCGAATAACCGTAGATTCTGCAAGAGCAACAATGGCAACAACAACAACCATACCATGATGAAAACAACACAATGACAACAACAACAACAACAGCAACAACAGCAATTCAGGCATTCAGGCAGCATTTTCAGGTGGGAATCATTTTTTTGTTGTTGTTCTTTTTGTAACCACGACTTTTCCTTTCGTTCGAGACGACAGTCAAATTAAAACGGAAGAAAATTTGAATTAAGCAAATTCGAGGCAGTTGGAGACAGTTTTCGGGAAGGCAAACCTATTTGCATTTGGATGATTATCGGAGTGAAATTTCACATCGAAAATCGCTTTTAAATTCCAAGGAGAAAATTGTGTTTAATTGACTTTTCATTAGGTTTTTTCCTCAATTTCCTTTACTATAAGTTTGGTGAAATTTATAACTTGGAATTGTTGCCGGAAAGAAATGGAAGTGAGTTACCGGGTTTTTTGTCACCGGTATGTTGGTGATTTTTCTGGTAATCGTGTAGTGGTTTTTGTTGTACTGGTCTTTCTTGTATTGGTTTTTGTTGTCGTCGATAGCGGTCCACGGCTGGAGCCATGCGAAATCTCCGACTGCGATGGATTCCGATTTTCCGAAACGAGTTCGACGCCTGCGACCAGTGCTGCCACCTGGTGCGTTTCGCGAGAAAGCCCATTTCATCTCGTTCGTCTCCGCCTCGCGTCGTCGCTTTGCATGCAGTTGGCAGCCCGGGCTCTCCCGAGCGAGGGCAACGAACGCACTCCCGTGAACTGGTTGCCGCGAGGAGCAGCGGGAGAGGGAGCGAGACGGCAGGAGGGTTCACGTCGGGTCCAGAGGAGGTCCCGGCGGCGAGAGCGAGACGGCGAGAGGGAGTCGGGGAGTCAGGGAGACAGCGAGAGCGAGAGCGATTGGAAGAAAAAACAGAAAGTTTTCGATTTATTTCGCTCACTTTCGAGATCCGTCGAGCGAAACTTGTTGTAGTTGTTTTCGCTGCTGTTGTTGTTGTTGCGGTTGGCGATTTTCTTTGCTACAGTTTTTCGTTACATGTTTCTTCGTCTTGCTGTTGTTGTTGTTTTTGTTGTTGCTGAAGTTGTCATTATTGTTGTTGTGGTCACCCAAGTTATGTTGCTTCAGTTGGGCGGCCAACGATCACATCTTGTTAGCGGTGTTGCCATTGTTGTTGTGTTTTGTGTTGGTCATAATGTTGTTATGAGTTTTTGTTGTTGTTGTTGGCGGTGGCGTCGTTGTTGCTGGTCGCCCATTCAGGCAGAACGAGCTCGTGCCCGAGCAGCCGGCAGCCAGTTGGTGTTGTTGTAAATACATATATATATATATATATATGGGAGATCTGGTTGTATAAGCTCAATGTTGTTGTTTTTGTTATTAGTCTGTTGTTGTTGTTGGTTTCGCTACCTGAATCCGCACTGTTACGATTTCCACCAGAGCTCTCACAAAAGTGCGATAACTCGAAAGCCCTTAGCATGGATTTTGTTTTTTAACATTATTTTTGTTTTCGTATTCAAGGCATTTGGGAAAATCCATTAAAATACGTATGGTAATTTTTTGAAAAATTTACCCACGAAATTATGCCAATGCATAATTTTCCCGAAAGCAAACAAACAAATTCCAATTTATTCGAGTTTGAGAGATTTTTTCAGATTTTTTTTTTTAAATGTCAACCGCCTGCAGTCGAGCGACTGGCATTTGGAACCTCCCCGACCTCCGTCCTGTCCAACCCAACCCAATCCGATCTGATTCGGGGCGATGCACGAGCTCGGGTTCGAGCCCGAATCTGAATGCGAAAGGCGTCTGAGTATCTGAGACATGCAAATTGGGAGCCGGGCCAAGTGGGTCGGGGGCGCGGAACGAGCTCCGAATGACTCCAAGTCTTGGAACCGCAATTTTTCATCCAAAAATGTTCAATTTTATTCTTCACAATTATTTTCTTGGGGTGTCCATGAATACAAATTGTGGTTTTCAATCACATACGTTTTATTTCGGGCTCCCAGGATTTTTGAAGTCATTTCGAATGTTTTTCTGCCGACCTTTCGACTGGTTGGGTTTTTAAACCCCTTTCTAAAACCGTTTCCACCTCGCAACCTTCCCAAAGGAAGTCCCGACCCAGCGATCGGCCTGGGAATTTCCCAGGTCCGGCCGTCGAGACGACCGTAAATCAGACGAGGCACAACAGAAAACAAAAACCATCGGAAGCCCCTCAAATGGCTCCACGAACACCTCGAACACCTTGAACACCTCAAACACCCACGCCCAACCCCCACCTCCTCCACCTGCTCCTCCTGCTGCTCCTCCCCAGTCCCGTCCAACGCGCTCACCTTTAAAAGCCGCACGAATTTCGAGCCGGAGCCCGACGAATTTTCGTGCGAATGCCGAGCCGCGGGCGCGATCGCGATGGCGTTCGCGGGCGACGTCGGCTTGGAATGGGATCGCGGTGGGTCGACCTTGAGCCGCGGGAGGGGGGAACCCAGCAGAGTAGGGAGGTGGAGGCAGCCGACGACCCGAGCGAGAGATAAGAAAATCTCGGCTGAACAAAACGCGCTAATTAAAGCCGTCAAGAGGCATCGGAGAATTTTCGCCGAAGAAGATGAAGAAGAAGAATGGGAAAAGCACAAAACCAACAATGCAAGGTCAAGGTGTGAAGAAGTCCGTGGGAAATTTGTTCGCCTCCGATTGTTTTTCATTTTGAATTCTTTTCTTAAGCATTTAAGTTGTTTTTTCCACCACTCGCTGGGCTTCCGTGGGCTCATTAATGAATTATTTTGCATAAATTTGTTGGAACGCTTAAAGCAGTTGGCCCGAAGGCCGCAACTGAAGGTTCCACATGGGGCAGGTGGGAGGTGGGAGGTGGGGAGGAGGAGGGGGTGTGGCTGCAGGAGCACGAAAAGAGGTCGAGGAGAAGTTTTGGAAATTCAAAAAATAAATTAATTTATTAATTCTGAACGGCATTCTGTGTTTTTCTTTCATTTTCTCCTGTTAGTGATTTTCAATCTTGTTCTTATATTCTTGTTTTTTTGCCTTCTTCTTCTTTCCTCCTTTCCCCATTAATTTCCTATTAATTTTCGTTTCCCTCTCTCCTCACCAGTGGCGAAAATTTGCCTTCTTGGGATTTCTTTTGCCCTGAAACCGCTTCGGCCTGGCGAAGGTCGACGACTCGTGGCCAGAGGCGAGAGTTTCGTGTCCCGTGTGTGTGTGTGTGAGTGGTTTGCGGGTACCGTTATGAGTGTGTGTGTGTGTGCGGTGGCTGACACAGCTCTAAATGCAGTTTAGCAAAAGCTCTCAGCTAATGAGAGCGAATTGCGGACAAATCGACGCCAAATGGCACCAGACACGCCTTCAGATGCCGGCCAATAATGACAACAACAACAACAAAAACAACAATCACAACAATAGCAACATAAACAACAGCACCAACAACAATAGCGACAATGCATCGCACACGAGCCCAGTTAATAAACCTCGGTCAGAAGTGGAGGAAAAATCGAACGTTCGATCGATCGGTTTCTGCTGCTGCTGCTGACGGTGGTGGTGGTGGTTGTTGTTGTACTGGTTGTTGTTGTGTTGTTGTTATTGCCCGTTTAATTGGACCAATTTAGAAATTCTTATGACCAGCAATAACTACAACAACAACAACAACGACAAACAACTCCGTCCACTGCTTGCCTCGTCTCCGCCGAGTGTTTCAGGTGAACGCCTTAGAATGTCTAATGGTGTTGTTGTTGTTGTTGCTGCTATTGCTGTTGTTGTCACTTGAATTGTTGTTGTTGTGTATGCGGCATATGCTGCCCGCCCGGCCAGCGTTGCCAACCGGGCCGATCGCGTCGAAACAAAGAACGACATTGAAGAGATGGAGACCGAGCAAAGCTTGAGGTGTGTCGGGGGTCGGAGGTCGTGGGGAGGGTGCGGAGACCGGGGCAAGATCGGGGGGCCATCGGTTGACCCCAAGGTGACCAGCTTTGCATTTTTCTGCCTTCGATTCTGCCCGATTGGCCGCGAAGCGAGCGCGAACTCGGGGTCTTCGTCGATGGCTCTGACTGGCGTCTCGCAACAGCAGAAAAGAGAACAACAATAACAACAACAACAAAGGCAATAATAAAAACAACAATCACAATAACAATAGCTACAACAACAACTGCGAACCTCGCCCAGCCTCGCCGTTGACAAAAGCATGTCGCAGGCGTTCCTGCGACGCCCGCGATCGACACCGGGTGATTAGCGAAGGCGTGTGTATGTGAGTGTGCGTGTGAGTGTGCGTGTGAGTGTGCGTGTGAGTGTGCGTGAGTCGCGTCTAGGTATCTCTGAATCTGCGGCTGCCCGCTGAGCCGAGAACAGTTTCCGAAACAGGGGCCGGGGCCGGGGCTCGGGCTGGGTCGGCGTTTGGCAGGGGTCGACGACAGGCCGCGCCAACCTGACGCAAGTTCAATGCTTCCAGCGTGATTGGCGAATCCCCGAGCACCCCTCGCCTTCCCATCCCGGCTCGCCGCACGTTCGGTATCTGCTGGATACATCTCTACACACTACGTGTATCTCTCGGAACGTGAGCGGGGCAGAGCCAAGAAGAAGAAGAAGAAGAAGCATAAAAAGAAGTAGAAGAAGAACGTGTCTCGCTCGTTCCCTCTTTCATTTTTCTCTTTTTTGTTTGCCTCTTGTTGCTTTTCCCTAATTCTCTGATTTTGCTGTCGAAATCTCGTGTTCGCACATGATTCAAATCGACAACCGCAATCACAACAACCCGATCGCACGGGAGAGAGAGAGAGAGAGAGAGAGAGGGAGAGAGAAGGAGAGGGAGAGGGAGAGGGAGAGGGAGAGGGAGAGGGAGAGGGAGAGGGAGAGAGAACTTTGCGAGTAGGAGCAGAAGCGTTTGATGACGCGGACGAAAACAATCGGATCAGTCAACACCACGTCCAGCTTTATTTGCCAGACGAGAGATTAATTCCGGCAGATGTCGAGGGCGGGAGCGGCGGAGGGAGTGGCGGGGGCGGCGACAGACGGACGGACGGACGGACGGACGGACGGACAGACGGACAGACGGACGGACGGACAGACGGACAGACGGACGGACGGACGGACAGACGGACAGACGGACAGACGGACGGACCGAGTGGGCGCCGAGTTCGTGGCTTCCTGTGCCTGACTCAGGCCCAACAACGCGCTCTTACTCATTTGCATAACTGCAACTACAACAACAACACAAATTGCCAAATGCAAAACAAAAAGTAACAAAACGGAACATGTTGGCAACACCTTACAACAACTCGCCCCCTCTCCCCTTCCGCCATTCGCGCCGTTCACTTCATCAATATTTTAATAAAGCTTTTGTTTTTTCTCGACTGAGTTTCGCGCCAAAGGCGAGGAACAATAACAACAACAAGAACAACAAGGGGTTGTGGCTGGGGAATTTCGGCGTTTGGCAACGCGAGCTGCTGTAAGTGGTGCTGGTTTGGTAATGATGATGAAGTGAGGCGTTGTTGTTGTTGTTGCTATTAACCATAATTCCGTTCTTCACGCCTGGTTTTTGCGAGGAGAATCGAGGGAAGAAATCGAAATCGAATCGAGATTTTTCCCGCCTCCCGGGACACGCCCACCTCGCACGAGCATTTTCCGAGAATTTTCCCTAACTTTGTGGAAGCCTTTGGAACTGCTTGGCTTCTTAAAGGCTTTGCTAAGACTTCGGATCATCTGAAAGCGAGCTGAACTGAAATTTGTTGCGACCACCCGGCGAACCTTTCCCGAATCTTCTCCGCCTCCTCTGGCCTGACTTGGCAGCACAGGCAGCACTGGCAGCACTGGCAGCACTCCGGCGAGCCCGTTCGCCCCATTTCCACCAACCTTGACCTCCTTCGGGCGCCTCGATCGACCACGACCGAACTGAAGAAGTTCAAGCGGTGTCGGAGGAACTGGAGAAGACCAAGAAGAAGTCGAAGAAGAAGAAGTGCAGAAGAAGAAGGGGAACGGGGAAGGGGAAGAGGTCGGCGCGGCCTCAGAGGCACGCGTTAAACCTGACCCAAAGCTCGCAGCGAGGCTCCGATGGCAAAGGCCTAGCCATGGGCCGATAACCTTAAATCGTTGCTTCCGTTCTAGAACGAGGCTTCGCTAGACGATGATGTTGTTGTTATTGTTGTAGCTGTCGTTGTTCGGTGTTCGAAATGTTGTTGCCGTTGGAAACATTTGAAGACATTGGCAGTAGAAGCAGCACGAGCTCGAGCTCGAGCTCAGGCACGACCACGAGCTCGGGCAGAAGAACCTTCGGCCGCCGCCTGAGGCAGGTGAGCCGGCTGGGAGCGCGTGGAATGTGGAGGGGGGTGGGGCTGGGGGGTTAGAGGAATAAAAGCCATAAAATGTACACTAGTCATAAAAAGAGGTGAAACAAAAAAAAATATAAAAAAAAATAATAAGAGTCATCACATCAAAAGCAGCCAGCAACAAATCACGAAACAAAAGTAATAAAGAAATAGTGAAACGAAAACAATGAAAAAGTAAAGATACATAAAATATGATGAAATTAAAGAAAAATACTAAGAATATAAAGAAACAAAGACTATAAGATAAATAATGCCATTAATTATAAAATAAATGAAAAAATATTTTTACAAATAGAGAATAAATCTAACAAATAGAATACCGATAGAAATATTATAAATAAGCTAACAAAATGAATTAATTTCATTAATAATTAATAATATCTGATTGAACAACGGCAGTAAAAAATAATGAAAAGTAATAGAAAATATTTCAAAAAGTAATATATAAAAAATGTAAAACCAAATACCAACAAGTAATAAAACTCAAGAAAATAAAATAAATAATAATAATAAAAAATACAAATTAAGGAAAAATAATAAAAATAGAGACAAAAATAGTACAAAACGATCAACGCTATTGAAACAACCAAAAGTTGCTAGTGAAGAGAAAAATGGCAAGAAAGAAAAATCACCACGCACCAAGTCGTTGGTGGTCACGAGGCACCCACGTCCGGAATGGCAGACGTGCGGGCCCAACAAGCCCCCAAGGCAACGACAACGATGAATGCAACAACAACAGCAATAATAATAACAACAACAACAACAAGAACAATAACGATGCAGTTGCAGGCACTCTTTCCCTCCACGGCGATTTCACACGCGAGTAAATTTTAGTCGAATTTCATTTGATTTGAGATTTTTCGAATTTCGCTTCAAATTCGCGAAGTTCGGGTCTTCATTTCTGCATCGGGCGCGGGGGCCGTTGAAGGTTCGTTGAGGGTTTTAATGACTCGCGACGAAGGCTCCGGTGGATCCGGCGACAACGGATGGATGATGATGGTTAGATGGGTTGTTGGATGGTTGGATGGAGAGCGAAAGAGCGAAAAATTGCCCGAGACGAGACGCCGGGGCTCCAGCGAAACCCCTGAAGCAATTTGAGTAAAGACTCGAAATTAAAACAGAAGTTGTAAATTTGTGTTGTTGACATGGAGTCGGTGAAGACGGATACGAAAGACTTAAGCGACAAACGATTGAATTACTTTTTAAAACATAATTTCACCGAAATTCACAAAAATCAACTCAAAATTCATAAAAAAAATCTTACAAAAAATTATTCTAGCAATGATTCAAAACTAATTCACAAAATTGTTCAATAAATCAGTCGAATAAACATTCTTGGAAAATTCTTAGAACAATCGTTCAAAAGCTAATTTAAAAAAAACCTAAAGAATTGTTCAAACAATTTTTTAAATGAATCAGTCAAAAACCCTACCAAAGGTAGTTCAAAAATTCTTCAAAAAATCATGCAAGAAAATTATTCAAAATCCTTCAAAAATCATTCCGAAAGTCATTAAACCAAAAATGGTGAGGAATTAATTCACACTTAATGAGAGGGATTTCGTAATATCAATGTGTCAACAAATTTAGTTCTCACATCACAACAACAAGCCCTTGCGTTGCAGCAGCCACAAATTAACAACTGCTGACGATGCAAGGGAAAGAAATGAAGACTTCAAGAGCACAATTTCGTTTAATTTGTGTCATTAGCATGTTGGCAATAAACAACAACAACAATAACAACAACAACAACAACACAACAAATAAAATGGAAAACAACAACAAATAAATGACAGTGCTAAGCATCAATTTACTTAGTTTGAGAAAATTGAAACCTTTTTTGGACATTTCCTGTTTCGTCGAATTTCCAAACGAAAACATTAAAAGAGCAACCGCTGCAACAACAGCAAACAAGCTAAGAATAACGACAACAACAATAACAACCACAACGGCAACAACAACCGTGTAACAACTACGTTGATGTCAGCAACAATTGCTGTTGGCGTTAGTTTATTTATTTTAATGGAAATCTCTTGTTCATGCCGTAGTTGTTGCTGCTGCTGTTGTTTTTGTTGTTGCTGTTTTTGGACTACCATTATTTAGTGCACACACCAACTTCAATCAACGTGATAATCAGCATAAAAACAACACCAACAATAACCACAACAAGTAGAGCAACGAAAACATCAACAGAATCGTGTGCAACGCTTTGGCCAAAAACGACGTTCGACACGCAGCCACGAAGGGTGGCCGAGTACGGCAAGACAACAGCAGCAGCAGCAACAGCAACAACAACAACAAAGCAATAGCAAACGACACTACAACAACAACTGCGAAAAACAACCCAAAATTCAGCTTCAACTCCAACAAAAACAATGGAAACCCCAAGAAGTTCTCACATAAATTTGTTCACTTGGCTCCCAAACGACTCCAAGTGTCGGCGTGTTATTGTCATTGTTATTGTTTTTGCTCCCTCTATTGTTGTTGTTGTCGTTGTTACTGCTCCCCATGTTGCTGTGGTTGCTCCTTCCCTCCATGCTGTTGCTTTCCTTCTCCTCATCTTGTGATCGCGTTTGTTTGTCGCAGCACTTTTTTGTTACTTGAAGTGACAAAGTGTAAATGTTGTTGTTGTGGTTGTTGTTGTCGTTGTTGTGGTTGCCGCCGAGTCGTCGTCGCGAACTAGTTCACTGGAGCAGCCGAAAACCCACCGCCACGGCCCGACCGGCTGCCGACTGTGGGCGGTCGCCGGGTCGTGGCGCGAGGGGCCGGGGCGGGGAGGCCTGAGGACCTGGCGACTGGTGGCCTGGAGCCCGGAGCCCGCTCGACATCTGGCCCGAGGTGCGCGTTGGGCTTCGGGACGACTTTCCAGGCGCAAGCGAGCCCGAAATTTCCAAGTACCGCGACGATGAAGGGACCCGGAGCAACGGTCGCTGGTGACACAACAACGAGATCGCCGGGTGGGGGTTGCGAAAGCTCGGTTTGATTTCGAGGCACTCGGCACCTCTCGCCGATTAGATCATCGGGGATTTTCGAAGGCGAAACCAATCGACCAATCGATGGCGATAAGCAGATGTTATTCAATACTAAACGATTTCGGCACCTCTTTCTTTTATTGCTGGCTTTCGTTCATTCACTGATTTCTGTTTTTGTATTTTGTCCATTTCTTTCACTCGGAAAATCTTGGAGTGGAAGAAAAAACACGTCGGCTGCTAAGACTTTCTCCGCGAGCGGTCGCGTAATTTGGCGACTTTTGGTAAGTAGAAGCCAGGGCAGGCCAATTAAAAATGCATAAAAATCCACAACAACAACAGGCCACAGCCGTCGGTTCCGCTCCTCGAGGCCGGGCCCATCGGCAGCTCGTCATCAATCGGCAATTACGACGAGGCTCCGCCACCAACGGCGGCGATGGTCAACAAAAGCCATTCTTGTTGTTGTTGCTGCCTCCGTTGCTGTTGCTGCTACAGTTGTTGTTGTGGCCACTGTTGCTGTTGTTAATACCACTGCCAGGAGTTGTTGTTGCTCGTCTCGGACCTTAGTTTTTCGCATTCGAGTGCAAATATTTTGAGTTCGACCCGACGTTTGTTTTGACAGGCTTCCAGTGTTTGTCCCATTGTTATTGTTATTGTTGTCGTTGTTGTTGTTGTTGTTGTAATTGCTAATGTTTATCTCGGCCATTACGCGGGGTGCCTCGAGCGGCGCTGGAAAAATATTTGCGCGAGACAAACGCGGAGAATGCGTTTGGAATTTTGTATTCTGGGGTTTGCCTTCGTTTGCAGAGTTCATTTCGTGTTTTTGCAGATTTCATAATGGGGTCTTTAATTACGATATTTATATTTTTGATTTGCTTTTAGAAATTTTCTATTGAAATTTACATTTGAAATTTTCTATTGAAATTTACATTTGAAATTTTCTATTGAAATTTACATTTGAAATTTTCTATTGAAATTTACATTTGAAATTTTCTCTTTGACATTTTCATTTACATAGTTTCAATTTGACAATTTCTTTTGATGTTTTTCGTTTGATATTTTCAATTTGCAATTTTCACTTCATGTACTTTTCTACAGTGTTTTTTCTATTTTTCTGGACTTTCAGACAATATTTGCTAACGCTTTCCTTGACATCATGAATACTGACGACCTCTGGCCTTTCTCTCGGGCTAACAAGCGAAAGACTGCCGGCGACGATCTTGAGGACGGTCTGGAGAAGACTTCAAAAACCATCAACATTTGTCGAAATAATAGTGAAAGTGGGAAAAGGTATTACAAAAATTACAAATATCAACAAGCAAAATCACAAAGTTACACAAAGGAAAAACTGTTTTAAAAGGACAAAAGGCAAAAGGCTGGAAACTAAAAATAGTATGAGAAAAGCAAGTGCAAATGTTTAAAGAGACAAAAGATTGATAGCGAAAATATCAGTTTTAATGAAAATGTCAACAATAATGAACACAGCAATAATATTAAGAAAAATGTCAAGAAACATGAGAAGGAAAAACTTGTAATAAAAATATGAAGTTATAATGGAAATTTCAGTCAGCATTAAATTGCCAAAAATAATGAGCATTCCAATTAAATGCAAATATTTTCTATACACGAAAATTGACGTTGCGAAGTTGTCAAAAAAGAAATAAAAAATACGACATTTTCGCAAAATCCTTCCGAAAGCCGCGGATCCATCGCCGGCGACCGCGGAGGACCCGACACGTTTTTCTGCCCAACAACACGAGCGATCAGTTCATAGCAACAGGTGTCTTGACTTTTGATCCTGCAGGAAATGCGGGATCAGCGGGAGTCGAGGAGCATTTTTTTTTTAAATTTATATAACATGATGTTGACCAACCACAAGCGATGAAAATGTCACGAAAAAGAAACCGCCGATAGTCATAGGGGACAAATTTAAACAAGCGAAAAGGGAGCTGAGAGTGCAAAATTTCAAACCAGCACCTTCCGGGGCAGCGGGCAGTAAGAGAGGGGGAAGAGGGAGGAGTGAAGAAAGGGGGGGCGAGAAGAAGAAGAGGAAGTCGGGTGCGAAGGGGGCGAAGTTGAAAAATAGTCGACGACGAAGCCGAAGCCACGAAAGCCACGCGTGCCACGAGCAGGCGCCGCGCATCTTCTTCTTCTCCCCCTCCCTTCCTCGCCCTCCCCCTTTTTTCCCTCTCCCTCTCTCCTTCTCTGACTCCTTCTCCTTGTCTCCCTCTCGGCCTTTGGCTTTGGGTCGATCGTCTGCAGCCGTCCAAAGGCCTCGCCGTGGACTGCGTTTGCGGCGCACTTCGTTGGCCGATAATCGCCGTTGTTGTTGGCTTTGTTGTTACTGCCGTTGTTGTTGTTGTTGTCACTTTTGTTGTTGTGCCCGCTGTCGCCCGTTGTCACATTTCTAAGGCTTGTCGTCGTCGGATGCTGTCGGCTGGCGTCCGTCCGGCCGTCTGTCCGGCAAATTTTGTGTCTTGACTTTTGCGGTTTTCGCAAATGAACTTTGGCTGAGCCCACTCTTGCTGTTGTTGTTGTTGTATTTCTTGTCGTAAATACCAATCGTTGTTGTTGCTGCTGTCGCGGTCGCTGTGGCCATCGACGGCTGTCGTCGGTTGTCGGTGTTTTTGGCACACGCGCGCCCAAAGCAAACATGTTTCGTCCGTCCGTCCGTCCGACCCCTTGTTGTTGTCGGTGGCATTGTTGTTGTAGCTATTTCTGTGACCATTTTCCTCGTCGTCGTCGTCGTCGTCGTCGACGATGTTGACGTTTTCCATTTGTTGTTGCTTTCTGAAATCGAGTCGACGCTGAAAGGAGTCAAGTTTGTTGCTTAAGTCTTTTGTTTCAGCCCAACCTCAATCAAAGCATGCTCTGGAAAAGTATATCGATCGGGGAGGGAGGAAACACAACGATTGAAAAAGAACAAAAATTAACGAATAAGAGAAAAAAAAACAAACCGAATAAAGCCAAATAAAAATGAAAATTAAAAATGAAAATGAAAAGGAAGAAGAAATTAAACGAAACTTTCGTACTGATATTAAGCACACGTGGTTAATTGTTTAAAAAGATGAAGAAGCCATAAAAATAGAAATCACAAGAGCAATTATTGACAAGAAGACGAAAATATAAAAAAATAAAATATATGAGAGAAAGAAATGTGAAAATAAGAGTGAAAAATAAAAACAATTCAAGTAAATCAAGTCGTGTTGGAAAAAAGAGGCCGTCGAAACGAAAGTTTTTTGTTGTTGTTCTTGTTGTTGTTGGGCAACAAAACATATTGTTACAACAACCTATGGCACAACGGTTAATCACTCATTAACCTCATGCGTTACAGTCTGGACACAATTGGTTTACTTTTTTGTACTTTTCCACTTTTTTGACTTCTTCAAAGTTTTCCACTTTTTCCTTTTATCTCTCACTTTTTTCCACTTTTTTCACATTTTTCACTTTTTTATTTATTTTTTTATATTTACACTTGCTTCACATTTTTCGACCACTACAGATTTCGGTTTATTACATTTGATGTTTCTACCTTTCCTACTTCTGAACAAGTGCCTTGAACAAGTGGCGCGAGTTGCTTCGGCGGCTCGCGCGCTTTCCTTGGACTCTTCTGGGATCTTATGGTTGTTGTTGCCGTCTTTGTTGTTGTGCTGTTCGCAGTTGTTGTACATGTCGAAAGCCAGCCAATTTCAAAGTCCACGAGGCGACAACGACTTGACCGAGGGCAGGCAAGTCAAATGCAGTGCGTTGTTGCCTCCAGTTCGGGGCAAAGACGAAGAACGCAAAACGCAGATGCTTCGATGGTGGCCCTAACAACAACAAAAACGACAATGAATGGAATGACAACAACAACCGCGACAATGACAACAAAAACAGCCGAACCAGAAACCACCAAATCAACTTTCGTTTTCATCTCGACCTGACACGAGATGTTTTAGTTTTTTGAAATTGATTTGGAATTTTTTGTTGGCTCTTCTTCTTTTCTGGGATCGGAATTTTTCCAACTTTGCGCTGCCTACTTCACATTTTTTAAAATCCAACCGCGAACACTCGGTTTTGTGTGTTTAGTCTGGGTTTCGTCATGCCTGGCTCGGTGGGAAATTAACATAAGACGTCGGGTGGCGGCCTGTTTTGGCACAAGCCCGAGTCGTTTTGTCGCTCGGTGAATAAAGCGTTGAATTTGAAAACTAGTTTCAGATCTGGCAGATCAGCTTCGGACTTACGGCCACGATTCGTTTCGGTTTACTCGAATTTTGACCAATTGTTCGATGGAATGTCGGATGATCGGAAGACCGAAGCAAATCGCGTTCGCCGCCCGAGTCTCTCGCCATCCTTGGGCCGGAAGTGAAACGGCCGAGCTTCCGGGCGACGCCTCACCCTGACATTGCGGCCGGTCGCGCTTCAATGTCGAATTTTCTCCTCACCGCACCGCGCTCGACCGTCGAATTGAGCAAAAACGCAATCACAAAGCAAGTGAACCTGACGGAGAAATGCAGAAAGAAAACAACAGCGAACAGAGGCCAGAGACCAAACAGGGGGAGAGGAAAAACAACAAAAGCAAATGACTTTTCCACAGTTCAACACCTCGATGGGCGCCAGCGAGTCGAAATGAAGGAAAAGTCAGAAAAAACTCGCTCGACATTAGTTTTCGCGCCTCATGCCGAAGTGACAACAACAATCGAGACAAAGGCATTTTCCTTGCTGAAATAATTTGCTTGCATGTGGAAGAGAAAACAGAAAAAAAACAAAAACCACTTGCGATATTTTCGCAGTAGCAAAATATTGCATGTTGCAGGTCGAGAGCGGCGACAATGACAAAAATAACAACAAAGACAAAATAACGGCCACAGTAAGCAGGTGCTTACATAACAACAACAACAACACCGACTACAACAAGAATAACAACATCATCATCTCGATCATCGAATCGATCGCTTTTGCCGCGAAAACTGGTTGACTTTTCAAGCAGAGCCTTCAAAAGAAGTGGAACGAAAAGCGTTCGCTCGAGTTTCTCCCGCTTTTCCTCGGCAAGTGGCGGAAAATTCGCCCCCTTCACCCCGACTCCCCCGCCATTTGATGCTCTGCTCCGGTGGGTAATGGGTGCCCGTTGTTGTTGTTGTTGTTGAAGCGACTTCCAGCAACCCGAGCCTGACGACGCACTGGAGACTTTCAGTTCAGTCCGCCTTCCGGAACAAGGCGACGGATCTTGTGTTTGCGTCCCGCACGAAGCGAGGCGAGGCTGAGCCGAAGGACTCAAGGGAGGAACTCGCTCCCGAAAGGAAAGCAAATGGATTGGAACTGAGAAGGAACTCCAGAAGGACGTGATTGAATTGGGCTTGAAGCACTTGAGGCATCTGATTTGTCGGGAAAGCTCTGGATCTTGACGCGAGATCTCCGATCTCTTCGATGGCGAGGAAAACCGCGCCGAATTCGCGGCTCGACCGGTCGGGTCGACGTGCGGCGAACGGCCTCGGTGGCAGCCTCGAGACCCCGATGAAAACGAAAGCACGAGCATTTCACTTTCCTTCGGAACAAAACTGAAAACAACAACAAGTAAAAAAAACAAACAAAAACACAAAAGAAAACAGCATCGCATGAAATGAGCCAAAACAACAACAACATGGACAACAACACGTCGCCAGCAGATGAACTTTAGCTCTTTGGCTTTTGCTGCTGCAACCGCTGCTCGGCGGCGGAGACCACGATGAGGAGAACAACAACAACTACAGCAACAACAACAACAACAACAATGGCAATAGCAATATTAACAACAACAAGAATGGCAACAACAATACCAAAAACCACAACAAGACACAGGCACGAGCAGAGGCTGCGAATTGCATGTCAAAACGAAAGTAGGCCATTCACAGCATTAATACAACAACAACAACAACAACTACAACGGCCACCACAAGAACAACACCGGCAATAACAACAACAATGATATACGCAGACAGCCAAAGAGTGGAAGAAGAAGAAGCGGCAGAGGTTGCAGATGCAACTGCAAAACTGCAGCAGTGGAAAAAAGTGAAAACCTGTTAATAAAAAATAATTATGATAAAACTATCACTAGCTGGTGGTGTTGGTGTTGGTGTTGTGTTATTGTTGTTGTTGTTGTTGGTGGTGTTTTTGCCGTTGTTGTTGCTGCTGCGGCGGTTGCCAATCATCGGCACAAGAAGCCAGGAGAAGAAAGAGAGACAAAAGCAGAAGGCGATAAAATTGCAACGAGGCGACCGCAACCGGCGGCAACATGTGATCGAGCAGGGATGATGATGAAGACGACGGTGATGGTGATGGTGAAGATGACGATGAGCATGATGATGATGACGATGACGCCGGTGAAGTTGCTGATCATCTTGTTGTCCACAACTTCTACTGTTAGTGATTCGCTGTCGCTCGTTGGCTGCTTTAATTTACTACTTATTGAAATCGTGCATGATTGACGCGGGAATGAGCGAGGAATCGAAGGAGCAGAGGAGAGAGAAGGACAGAGAGAGACAGAGAGAGAGAGAACGCGACAGCACAACCACGTTGCCCGCAACACCGCTGATGTCGGCAACGAAGAAAGGATTTCTCGGCTGCCGATGTCTGCGTCTGAGTCAGTGGGCCACAAGAGAAGACCAGTTGTTGTTGTTGTTGTTTTGTTGTTGGGAACAGGTTGCCGCCGCCTCAATAAATACAACAACCACCAAATGCGTCCGGCGAATGTGTTTAGTTAAATGTGTGCAACTTGGTCATGAAGATTTTTGCCCACGAGCAAAATTCGAACCGAACGAAAAACAATAAAAGTCTAAAATCGACGTGAAGGATGACGATGATGATTATGACAATGATAATGACAATGACGACGACTTCGATGATCCGAACGATGATTTTTGGGGTGCTGGTGGTCAGACGTCGTTGGCCAGACGCGAGAAGAGCCGGCGAGACGAGACAAAGTCCATTGACTGAGGACGTTGGGACGAAGATTGGAAGAGGAAGATGGAAGGACAAGGATGGATTGATGGGGTGCTCAGATTAGAGAAGGACAGGAAGCAGATATTGGACACAGACAATAGAGAAGGCAAGAAAAATATTGCATATGTGAAGATGTCAAATCTTGTAGAAATACCGAATCGCATAAAGTCAATGTCAATTATAATAGAGACACATCGCAACCAACAGCAAAAAGTGTAAGCAAAATAAAAATTCACATGCCAGAGAGTCGACTAATTCAGAACGAAAAAGCACCATCAAGATATCACGTGTGAACTGCATTTCACGGGCCTCGTGAAATCCCGAAAAAAGCCCGACATCGATTTTGCTTAAGCGGCCTCCTCAGGCCGACTCGTCGACCGTGGAAATCTTCGAGAAACGGATGATGGAAGATGAGGGATCGAAATCGAAAACGAAAACGAAAACGAACGGAAAAAGCATTCACTTGAATTATTCCGATGAATTAATTAATTCACGTGCATGCATCGTTGTGGCTACTGTGATTGTAGTTCGGACTCTTGTTGTTGCCTCGAAAATGGTTGTTTGTTGAACGATTGTTGTTGGAACGTTTGTTGTTGGAACGTTTGCTGTTATTTGAACGATTGTTGCCTTTGTTGAAATTCGAACGTTTAATAACTGTAGCATTTTATCACGTTCTGCTCACGCCCGTTCGTTCGTTCGCCCGTTCGTCGTTCGTTCGTCGGCCGACCGCTGGCTACTTTCATTTCTGACCGGTGCGTGGGCCGCAGCGAAGCAGCAACAACAACAACAACAACCTCTCTGCAGACATGTCGAACCTCAGACGGACGGACGGACGGACGGACGGACGGACAGAAGCGAATCGAAGAAACTCGCGGTTTGCTCACGCTTCCAAAGCGGCGGCTGAAGGACGTCGAGAGGGCCGACTCGGGGGAATTCAAGAGAAAACGAGAGGTCACCAGAAGACCGAGACGAAGAAGACTATGAAGAAGAAGAAGGCAACATAGAAGACAACGAAGAAGACATAATGTTAAACCGTTGATCGGCGCGAGGGCCGGAAGTGAATCCGTGTCTTTTGGGGTTTTCCGCCGCCTGCATTCCGGGATTTACAGTTGGATTCGATTGGATTCCCGTCGAATCCGAAAATCGAAAACACGACTTTTTCCCCCCGTGTCTTGCGGTTTCCCATCACTCATCACTCATCGCCCCTCGCTCAACTCCGATTCCGACGCCTCGGGCGCATGCAAATCAAGACGATTTTCGCCCATGAATCCACGAGGTTTGGCCGTTTCTCCGCACTTGTGGTCGTGTCGCCAACTTTCCTACGACTTAGCAGTAGTTACTGTTATTGTTATTTTTATTTAATTTTTTTATTTTCTTATTTTTGATTTTTTATTTTCCTATTTTTATTTGACTTTTTATTATGCTTTGATTTTCGAAAATGTCGACTCCATGCGCAAAATCGTGACAAATATATTTCTTTCTCCGAATTTGTTGTCTTTTCGTTTCATTCGTGCTTTTTTAATTTTTTTTTTTGTTTTTTTTTCGTTTTTTTCTGTCCATCTCCGTCACTGTGTGGAGAGTGAAATTTATTTTATCGCGATCGAAATTTATGATGTAATAAATGCAAAGTATTGTTTGACAAAACGTTGATTGAGATGAATTAACGGAGCCCGAGTGGCGGAATTGAATTGTGGCGAAGCCGGAGGCGGCTGCAGACAGACCGGTGGAGACACAAACGGAGAGATGGACGGACAGAGAGGCCACAGACGAAGGACCGAACTGGAGATGAAGCTTGGGAATTGAAAACCCCCAGCTGAAGTTGCCGGAAACCTACGGGGATTTATTCGAACCTTAGTCGAAGTAATGGGCTGGCTTGAAGGATGAAGAAGGCGACAATTGCTTTTATATATCGCCATAATAACAATAATAAATAATTCTTTGTGATAACGCTTCCTGGAAATATTTACTTTCAGCCTCCGACTCTTCTCGGAATCCACCGCCAGTAGACGGCAGACGACGATGACTCAGAATTAAAATAATATTTCGGACATGTTAGAAATATTCAAAAAGCTCGAAAGCACAGCCAAATCAAAAATAAAATCATCATCGAAATTCCCATCTGTTGATTCGAAGCCCGTGCTGAGCAGAAGTCGGTGGAAACCTTCGAGTTCAGGTGGGTCTCGATGGAGGAACTCGGCACGGACCACGAACTCGCGCCGTGGGACGGCCGAGTTTCTGACCTTCGCCGATGGTTATGGGACAACTCCGGCACCATTACCGAGATACCTGCCCACAGGCGAAACCGGTTGCCCGGCCGCAGAAGCGACGCGGGTCCCCGACTGCTCGAGACGATTGCATAAAGTCGTGGCCGCGCAAATCCGCAGTGCGGATCAATTCGGATCAAGCTCCGATTAAACCAGTCGACTGCGTGGCTTTCGATACTTTCTTCATTTTCGATATTTATTGTATGTTCGTAAATGTTGGCACTTTTGTATTTCCCCTATGTTTGTTCTCTTCGTTATTTCTATTTTTCTCGTTTTTGTCGTAATTTTATTTTTTTTTTTCAATATTTCTACTGTAATTATTCTCAATATTTTCGATTATCGTTATTTTCCATATTTTTAGATTTTTTGTTTTTTTATTTTCGATATTTTTTAGCTTTGACTTCTTTTTATTTTTGATATTAACAGTTTTGTTTTGATACTTATGTTATTTTCGTTTATTTTTGCTTCTTTTTTGGTTTTTTGTTATTTTCTATATTTTCAATATTTTCGAATTGTTCGTTATTTCCCCTTTATATTCTCTATTTTTGATATTTTGATATTTTCGTTTGCCCGTCCGCTGCACTTCGAAATGCATGGAGACGAGAAATCGAAGCTGCTTTCGATTGTTTCGCTTATCAAACTGAGTTCCAACAGCGAAAATCGCAACGAAATTCGAAATGCGCACGAAATGGAGGGGGGAAATGCGTGGAAAATATAATTTTGCATGATCCAAGGACTCACCTTGCGCTCGGACGGCGGAGTTCGGCAGCTGCATCGAGTAAAGGAGCAGGAGCAGGAGCGGGAGCGGGAGCGGGAGGAGCCCGATCGCCCTCGGGGTCCCGGATAATCCCATATTGCTGTTGTTGTTGTAGTGGCTGTGTCTGGTCTCGCTGCTTACGCTACGGACTTCTCTCTGTCTCTCTCGATTCTATCTCTCTCTCTCTCACTCGCACTTAATGATTTGCATTAAACGATTAATTGTGCAATTTCTGGGTTTTTGTTTTTTCTCGCGTTTTTTTCGAAAATCACTTCAAAGCATCGCCGACCATCGCAGACTGAGGGGCGGGGGGGGGGGGGGGGGGGAATAAAAACAATAACTCGAGCTCACAATGCAATTAAAGTATTATTAATGAATACTTCGCCCATGTAAATCGTATTCAAAACACTCTGACTACATTGAGGCGAGTAGAAAACAAAATGACAAAAAAAAATAAAGAACAAAGAAACAAAAACTGCGCATATGGTTTTTTGGAATTCTCCAAATTCACCGATCGCCAGCACTCGCGAAACTAACGGGGTAAAAAAGTCAGCCACACACTCTTGAATGCCGACTGGCTGGAGCAACCACCAACAACAACAACAACGAAAGCACACACAAAAACAAAAACAAAGACAAAACAAAACAAAAGAAGAGAAGAGAAGCAACAAAAATACTATCAAAACACGTTTAGCAACAATTGTATTAACGAAATTATTAATTCTGCGACTTTTATCAGCATTCAGTGCAGCAACAACAACAACAACAATAACAACAACAGAAATTTCAAAAATAAGCGAAACCTTGAAATTGTTTTTCAAATGTTGGCATCGTTTCTCATCTCCCTCCTCTTCTTCTTCTTCTTCTTCTTCTTCGTCTCGCTCAACCACTCATCGCTCGTTAATCCAGCGCATGACAAATGGAAATGGATTTGACGGCGTTTTGGCGAGACGCGATTTATTGCGGGGAATTCGAAGTTGCTTTTGTTGTTGTCGTTGTTGTTGTCGTTGTTGTTCTTGTTGTTCCGCGGAGGCTGCGGAGCCGAGCCTAAGGTCAATTTGGCCTTTCTGCCGTTAATTGCGAATTGAACTCCGTCGTCACTTCGTGGACGGCGAAGGGCGACCGACGAAAGACTCAGGCGACGAACTTGAGTGCGGACTTCGCGCATGCGGGTGTGTGCGTGTGCGCGTGCGTGTGTGCGTGCGTGTGTGTGGAGGGGAAAACGTCAATGGAAGACGAAATTCCTATGAATTCCTACAAGCGCCAAAGAACAAAAGTCTTCAGACGCCGCTCGCTTCGCTGGAGCCGAGCCGAGGCGAGGCGAGGCGAGTTTTTGAATTTCAAATTTCAAAAGTGACCCTTAATTGTCTTCCTCTGAATCTCGACTCTTCGCTCCGTTCCGCGGAGACTTTCGGTGTCTTTTTCGCCACGATCGAGAAAATATTCAAAAACAAGGAAAAATATTTCACACTCGCGGTCGGCGTCGGCGCGCGTCACACGCGCCACTCGCTCACGTTACGCGCTTCGTCCGCGACGTGCGACGCAACAACACCAACAACAACACTACCCCTCACACAGACGCGCACTCGCGCACACATCCGCACGGAGCTCACACTCCGAGCCCGTCGCAGGTCGTTTGCATGCGAAGCAGCCGCGAAGACGAAGAGTCAAATTCTTGCACTTTTTTCGCGTTCAACCGAAATCAATACCGAAAGCATACATGTCGAAGTATTTTTGGTGATATTTCCCTCGGCCTTTCTTCGGCCGGCCACACGCGAGCGTGCGGGGTGGGGAGGCGAGCCCACAACAACAATGCGAGGAATGAAAGACAACAATGCGAAAATCACGCGCTCGTCGCTCGCTCGTTCGGACGGACGCACGCGTTCACTGCTGTTGGCCACCACCGTCTGCAGACGCGTTCCACGACAAACTGAACCGACTCAAGGTGGACGGCTGTGGCTGCGGTTGCGGCCAAGCCGGTTGGACGCCAGCCGGAGGGAGCTGGGGCTACAGCGACAGAGACAAGACCGAGACAAGACCGAGAGAGAGCGAAGAAGGCCAAACGAGGGAGCGAAAGCCGTGCGACCGACAGCGACCGAGTGCCAAGAGAGAGAGAGAGAGAACGAGCGAGAGTGGCTCGCGAGCTTTGGAGAGTGGCTTCGATGGAGTCGGAGCTTCGGACGGCGCGCCAGGGCTCGCCGCAGGCCTGGAACGAAAAAGATGTTCTTAGTTTTTTGATTTTAGCATTTAGTTAATATGTGAAACAAAGAGGAAATCAATTTTGTTTTATTAATTGTTTCTTCAAAGCTCACAAAAAATGGAAATTTATGGTTTTCTTATGATTTGTGCCCAAATCAGCTTCATTCATTTCTGACTCGTTTTCCCCACCTCAGCGCTCATTTCAGTGGCTCCACCTCGGTTCGGCAACACCCGGCAACGGCAGCCCTGGGAGCGAAGAGAGCGAGAGAGCCGGAGCTTACGTTGCACGTAAGCTCACTGTTGCTCGTGCAGATCGTTACGTTTTCACGTAACCGCAGAGCGATGGAACGCAAGAAATTTCGTTTCAAATTCGCAGACAAAGCAAGCAACGGTATTGTTGGTCAAAGTTGATATTAAAATGCGAAATAATTAAAAGGCGCAGAAATTATGCAACGGAGTGGGTCAAAAAGAAAGAGCAAAAAACCTCTCCTTCACCCCATCGCGAGTTTGAAAGGCAGAAGGATGCGAACAAAAGACCCAAGGCACGAACCTGCCGAAGCTTTTCGCATACAAATCGATCCATCTGAAGAGTCGACTCCTTCCACTAACAAGCTCTTGGTGACCGCTTGGAATAAATCGGCTCCAGTAGGTGTTTTTGTCACCCGCCATTTGTCACTGCCCGCATTGGTCGCTCGTCGCTCAGCGCCTCCTCCACTCGTGGCTCAATTAGTTGGCCATAAAAATGTATAAATGTATGAATTCCTCCCCCATTACCACGCCCGGCCTTCCCTGGCCATGACGAACGACGATCTGTCCTGCGAAAAGAGACGAGAAGAACTTTTATTACAACAAAATAGGCGCGATCACTCTCGAGACTACAAAGTGCTCAGTAAGAACGACGAGGAGCCAAGCAATAAAAACAGACACAAGGAATGCTTTTGTGATGAAGAAAAAGACACAAGGCGACTTCTCTGATAAAGGCAAAGAAGACACGAGAAGTTTTGTAATAAAAACGACACAAGGAACACTTTTGTAATAAAGAAAGACACAAAGAAGACTTCTGTGTTGATAAAAGAGTCACAAGCAAAAACAGACAACAAAAGACAACGAGAAGCTCTCGTCCTCGCCAAGTGCCTGTCATAAATTTCACTCGACTGCGGCCCGTGGCCACAAAACACTCGTGGCCAGCCCTCAGCCTTCCCTTGGCACGCTTCTGGACGACGTGGCCGTGGCCACCGTCGTCGGCCCGAACGCCAAGACGCCGCCCAGGGCCTTCTGTCCATCTGTCCGTCCGTCCGCCGGTCCCTCTCCGCTCTCTCTTGCCGTCCATCTTCCGGCCTGTTGCTCTGCCTGTCCGTCCGTCCGTCCGTCGGTGTTTTCGTTACGGCGTCGCGCGTGGACGCATTTGCGGCCCTTTCATGGAGCCCTCTGCCCACTCGTCCTGCCTCCTGCTCGTCCTCGCCTTCGTCTCCACCTCATTCTTCGCCCTCGTTCGTCTGGGCTCCCTCGGAGATTCGTCGCTGGAGGCGGAGGAAGGTGTTGGCTGGAGTTGCGAACCGAGACAAGCGGAGTCCTAATGGAGCGTGGAATGTGGAGGAGAAGCGAAGGAGGAGTTGGAAAGGAATCACAGGGAATGCAGTGAAAGATCATGGGGCGGGGAGTCGGAGGGAAGGGAGTCAAAGGGCAGCGGATCGAGGGAATGCGCGGCCCAGGCACTGTTTTCGATTCGCCTAATGACGAACTGTTGTCGAGGCCCTCTCGAATGCCTTCAATGGCGTTTCCTTAATTGAAACTTAACGAGACGTAAGACGAACATCGCCTGTAATTGTCTGTGAAATATGGCCAGAGGTTCGGAACTGATTTGGATAATTATTTTTGCCACCTCCTCCCCTCCCCTCATGTGTGAATCACCGCTCGCAAAACCCCGAGACCGGCGAAGAGTCGCGGAAAAATGACGACAATTAAACATTTCATGAAAGCCGATCAATTGTCGGCCAACGCAGGCGACGGCGACTGCGACTGCGACGGCTGACGCATCGCCCTGCGGTGGGGAGGGGCCGGTGCCGAGGGAGGTTGATTGAGAATGTCGAACGCCAGGCAGAAGACGGACGAGCAGGACGGACAGACCGCGTCTATTTGGAGTGAATTCGAAGTTTTCGTCTCGTCTTCGCCATCGGACGACCTTCAGCAGCGAGTTGGTTATTAATTAAAGATATCTCCAAAAACAACAATCGAGCACAACAACAATCGATCACAACAACAACACGCAGTGACACAGTAATGCCGAAAACAATCCAATCAACCGCCGACAATGGCAACAACAACGAGATCTTCTCAATGCAGTCGTCGGGCAGTTGGCGCGAAGCGAAATCGATAGGTCGCTTCAAATGCCACTCGACGGCGATAGCACATCAACAACAACAGAAACAACAACAACAAAGCTGCAGCCTACACCTCCTCCTTCCGACGACCTCATGCTGGAAGTGGGTGAAATTAAAAACTTGTCGCTGATAGCGAGGGGAATCGAAGATGCACCTGTTGTTGTTGTAATCGAGCCCATCTCGTTAGCCGCGAGGCGGAGTGAGACCGAGCGAGGGAGATAGGGAGAGAGGGAGAGCTCCGATAAGCGGATTAATTGCCTGCTGATTGGGATGAAAAGGTCTGATCACCGGCTTCGGTTCGCTTCGCTTCGCTTCTTTCTTTCTTTTGATTCGAAAACCGAGCGAGACGATGGATGGATTTCCTTTGTTGTTGCTATTATTATCGTCGTTGTTGCAGCTACCGGTGGCCAGGCGTTGGCGACTTCGGCGCAATCGATCGAAATCAATCGAAGTCCATCGGCCCACCAGGCCAGAGCCCGACCAGACCCGGCCCTCGGAGGTCTTCGCGGACCTCGAAAACTGATTACGATTTTTCTTTTTGTTTTTGGCGAATTTTTAATTGATCACTCGCCGTCGGCATCGGCTTCGGCTTCGACTTGGGCTTCGGCTCCGGGCCCTTAACTTTCTCGATTACATGACAGAGCGCGGCCCCGGCCCGAGAGGCGAAACACAATTCGATCTCTCTCTCTCTGTCGCCCTCTGGCGTAACACGGGGATTTCACTTTCGGCGAACCTTCGATTTTCCATGCCGGATCCCCGTAACGAGCATCGGTCAGAGACAGAGAGAGACAACAAGCAACACCTCTCGCTGTCCGATGGTAGAAGCGAAAACCGACAAAAACATCAGACCTGCCTCTAATGGGAACCGACATGATGAATGAAGTCAAATTGCTGTGCGGATTCCCGCTCATCGCTCAAGGTCGTCGCAAGAGCTACGGGCTCTGGTGCCCGGCGGAGCCACAGCGAAAGGCTGTGGAAAGAAGCAAAAAACAAAGATAAATAAACAAGAACAACAAAAACGATAACTGCAACATGATTCGTCATGCTGGTGGCGGCAACCACAACGTCGATGACTTCAAGAACCACATTAGCGGCAACAAAAACAACAGCCTCTGTGGCATCTAAGCAACGTTGTTGCCACAGCTTCTTCTTGGCAACGGCCCCAGATGCACGGGAATGCAACAGTTGGTGAGTCGGTGAATGGTGAGGGGTTGGCCAACGTCAGAAGACCACGAACGAATGACATTCTCGGATCTCGGAAGGCGAACTCGAGACGATCCATAGTTCGCTGGCTCTCAAAGCGACGCGACTCGATGCGACCTGCGATTGCGCCACAGCCTGGGCCAAAATTCGGCTCGAATTCTCGCCACTGGATCTCATTCTTTCTGGATCTCATTTTCCACCGCCCGGCGTCCCTCGGTCGGCTCGACTTCTGCTCGGTCGAAGGTGTCGTCGGTCGTCGGAGGTCCTTCTTGGGAATGAAGGATTAAAGTGGATAAAGTGGGACAAAAGTAGGACCCAGATGGTGGCAAAGTGAGGCCGACGTGGGTCCAAAGGGGTTTGTTCGATCGATCATATATTAGTCTTTGCCTGTCCTTTAGCCGAAGCCCGGTCATGTTGGAGTTTCTTGTCTTGTCTTCTTGTCGTCTCGACGACCAGCCTTTTTCGCTTCCGAGTCCTGGGTCCGCAGTTTCAGTTGCTCGACGATGTTTGTTTTCATTGCATGTATGTGTGATTTTGTATGTGGGTCACGAATCGTTCGAATCGATGGCACGTCTATGTGTTTGGTACATTGTAATCGTTGTTGTTTTGTTGTATATGGCATGTCTTTAGGGAATGTTGCAAATAAATAAATCGCTTATGCAATTTTTTGCAAACGCTGCACGAACAACAAAGCGCCATAAAAATCTTCCCAACTCCAACAACAACGGCATCGACGACATCCCATTAAACACCCCCAATGGCAGCAGCACCAATAACAACAACAACAACAAAAACAACAACTGCCTGCATTCACCAATAATCAATTGGCTGTCACCGGAGCAGAGGAAGAGGAAGAAGAAGACGTGTAACGAGACAATGAAGAAGAAGAAGAAGTGCAGCCGTTTAAGCTGATTTACGCCAGGCGAATCGTGTTGCCAGACAAATGCATGTCAACACTTCAATTAAGGGAAGATGCAGCCGTCGATAAGGAGGTCGATGCGAGAGCGAGAGGGGCTGCAGCGACAGAGATCGAACGACAGCAAGAGCTGCAGCACGTGATGCCAGATGGCACGCCATTCATTCAGTTTGCAGTTTGCAAATGGTGGCGAAATCTGGCAGCACTTTCGAAACGGATTTTCATGCTTTGGTTTTTCGTGAAAATCCGAGTATTTTTGCCTCAGTTTTGCTTTTGTAAAGAAACGTGAAAATTTGTCGACGCTCCCTTGGCTCTTGAGGATGCCTCTTTGTGCAGCGTTGCCACACGTCGATCTCGCATGACACCGGTTCTAGTGTAGATGCTTTTACCAAAAGCGACATATCTGCAGATTTTACTTTTGTTGTTGGACAATTGCTCTATAACGATTTCTGGCCACCAGTTTCTTCTCTAGATTTGTTACACTGAAACTATATTTCGTAATATCTCTAGGTATTCTGGAGGACTAAAAGCTATTTAATTCTGTGCGCCGAAATAGCTCAGTTGGGAGAGCGTTAGACTGAAGATCTAAAGGTCCCCGGTTCAATCCCGGGTTTCGGCACATCTACTTTTTGCTCCAGTACTTGTAAACTTCCTGTTATTAAATTGCAATCGGGATTTCTAAACAAACAAAAATTAAATAAAAAAAAATAGCGGCTGCCGAAACCCGGGATTGAACCGGGGACCTTTAGATCTTCAGTCTAACGCTCTCCCAACTGAGCTATTTCGGCGTACACAATTTGTAGTCGTTTCTTCAAATAAGAGCTTGAACGATACCAAAATCAGCTAGTGTATAGAATGTATTTCAATATGGTAACACTTTCGCCCAATAAGGTTTATTTTATAGTTATAGTTATGTTAGCCTTATATCCCATATGGTCTAGTGGCTAGGATATCTGGCTTTCACCCAGAAGGCCCGGGTTCGATTCCCGGTATGGGAAGCGCTTTTTTGGAAATTTTATTCTTTTTGTTAATATTTCATTTCACTGCGAAGCTGTGCTTTTTTGACACATCCCTATTGAAGTACCGTTCTCTATCAGCAACGACACATATTTTATAGCAATATATTTTAGTGTAATAATTTTAGTGCAATAATTTATTATAAAAAATTCATACACAGAATGTTTTATTAAAGTAGCTCATATTCATCTACATATCTTGTTTTTACACTTATATAAAATCTTGTAAAAAACACTTAACGAAAGCTTAAAATACTTTTGTTGCTTTTAAGTTAATAGCAATTACAATAGATTCGTATCAAAAGTGGGCGTTCCTTACAACTAGATATTTAAAATACCATTTCATTTCGTCGAATAGTTTTCATATACATATATTATAGAGAAAAACTGGTTCCATTTCACATACACAGTTCATATTCATTGATTTAGCATTTATTTTGATAATAGTAATCAATATAAAAGAAAAAACGCAACTATTAAATAGACAAACGAAGATATTGTATAAAAGTACAAAAGGCAACAACATTAATAATGGTGCAACTGCTGTTTCTGTTGTTGTTTGATTTTATTTAGTCTTACGAATTTCCTTTCAATGTATTTTTAGATATATGTTTAAATAGATGCTTGGTTGAATGAGAGATGTAGCAAAAGTATGATGTCCCATTTACAAAACGCAATTTAAATTCATTTGGAACGGAGTCAGATCCTTTGTGATCGCCAGGGGAACGCCATCACGCACCATTTTGTAGGTTAGCGCTCCAAGATTTTTGGCATCGTCGATACCCGAGTGCAGCCGACCTTCGAAGTTCAGGCCCACATGACTCAGAGCGTCGTTGAAATTTATCGGTTTGTATTTGTACCATTGGCGATAGATGGCACGCATGTCCATCCACTGGTTGAAGTACGGTGGCTTTTTCAGGCTTTTTCGTGAACACTCCTTGGCCAGACAGATCCCAAAATCCCAGTCAGTCCAAGTGACAAATGCCACATTGCCGACCTTATTGTCTTTAGACATTTTTGGCAGTACGAGATTACGTGCGCGCAACTCCTTTCGTAGCCATTCCTGAAACATCATGAGCGCCGTCTGCAATGGTATTCCATTATCTACGGTCCTCTGCGTGATGCCTGTGAGTTGAACACAGAACTTGCTCAATATCGGCGATTCGATCGGCATGATGTACTTGTGGAATTCCGCTTCGATTTTGCCTGTTTTCAAATTCACAAGAACGGCGGGAAATTCTACGAATAAAGCATAGGTAATGTACAATTTATGCTAACTAGACTATTGAATGTGTAATACCAATGATTTCCGCTTCGCGCCATTTGGGTGGTGCATCGTTTTCCCAGCAAGTGGCTTCAAAGTCAACGGCGATTACATACTCGTACGGCTGCATCGAGAGCTGTAGTTTACGCGATTTCGATGTGGAAGAGGAACTGGACTTATTGTTGGCGGATGGATCGGCTCCGTCCACGTAAATTGTTTGGATCAACCCAAGTTGTCTGTAAATAAAAGAGGGAAAAAATTATATTCGATTCAGATAACATGTTTGGCATAATAAAGAAGTATCAGTAAGAAAAACAACACCTTAAAATCATTTAGTTTTTCAATATATCTATTTCCGTCCGAAGCACACGACCATCGGCTTTTGTTTCAGGATGAAGCCGTTGGTTTCACGCAACGCTACACCGACCACAGCTTCGTCGGATAGATTGGTGAAGGTTACAAATGCCTGGCCCTTCATTCGGCCCTGTTGCATAACCTTCACCTCCAGCTGATCAGTTGCTGTGTAACGCGAGTAGAGCGAATAAAGATCATCGGCCGAAACTTCTTTGGCGAGATTCTTAATGTACAGTTTATTGCTGGGCGCGCCCTCAGTGTAGTTCTTGAAAACGGGAAGCATTTTCAGCTCCTCCTCACTGAGGCGATGTGTGCCGAGATCTTCAAGTGACTGCTTAATGGGCGCACTGATGACTTCCTTATCCTGTGCCGCAGACTCTGTCTTAGGTTTTAGATGGACGGCGATCTTCGTTGGGCGCACTTCAACCGGGGATTCGAAGACTTCCAGTAGTTTCTTGGAAGAGTCCCCCGGTGTTGAGATTAAGGGGGCGACTTCGGCTGCGTCCACAGTGGCTACTTTCGACTTTTGTTTCTTGAACAGAGTCGCCTGCAGAAGCAACCGTGCCCTTTTTCTATATTGCTCCTCATGTGTGGTCTGCTTGCGCTTCGCTCTCGTGGCGACCACTTCCCGACTAGCCTCCTGTTCGTTTCCTGAACTCTCAAGCTCTGATTCCTCATCGCTGTCTGGAATCGCCTGTTGCGGAGGTAGTTCCTCAATGTGCACCCGCTCTGTTTGGGTGGACGTGTCACGGGGCTCACCGGGTGGCACGAATTTAGTCTGTCGCGGTCCGAAGGGCGGTTCCAGATTCATGCGGTTCATGAGGTGCAGCACCTGCGTGTAGAAGCGGGTATTGCTCATCAGGGCAATGCTGATGGAGTCTAGGATCGCAGGAGTTATGCGGGGGTAGGCATAACGTAAGTACGGAGGTGGCGGTTGGTTGAAGTCGAGGTTTGCATTGCAGGCGTAGAGTTTCCGGACGTAGTTACTGATAGCAGGAAGGGATGCTGGTGTGTAGTCTCCGGCGTTGCCGGTGGTTTGTGTCGATTTCCGTAAAGTACCGATCTTTCGCGACGTGCGTGGTCGCTGTGACTCGTCTTTGGCTTTGTGTTCCCTGACGGCCTCCTTGTAGAAGAACTTCGCCACGATTGGTCGGTTTTGTGCAACTAGTCCCTGGAATTGTTGCAAAGCGTCTCGTGTCTCCTCGTGGCTGCTGTAGCGAAGCAGAGCACGTCGGCGCCCGAAGGGACGAATGTCGGATGGCAACGACCTCAGCTGCGTCAGGACATCGGTGAGTTGATTCATGTCTAAGGGCAGGTTTTTCACCAGCAACGTATCCGTTGTAAGATTCTCCTTAGTTGCAGACATCTTATTCTAACTATTCACTTTCTTTGAGGCTGTTAACTATTTAAACAATTTGTGTGTGCAACGTGTGTGAACCAACCCACTACAACGATTTTTCGGAATTAATTACCAGAGCGAAGGGACGAACAGCTGTGGGTTTGACATCTGAAAAGGCGGGGAGATCACGAATTGTCAAAAGCGTGCAAAGACACACCAATAAGCAGGGTTGCATTTATTTGTGTGAGTACTAACTACTATCTTTTTCCAATCGGAAAATAAGTACTAAGGTGCGCTGAAAGTGGCAATCAACAAAAATAACCATTTCTGATTAAGAATTTGTTCTTAAGCTCATTGCTCATTGCTCATTGCTACATGACAAACAAAAACAAATCAGTTTCATGCTAAAACGATATTCCTGAAAGTGCTCAATCAAATGCACTTGATTTCTGAATTTGAGCATTATCATTTAGATAAACATTTGTTTCAATTGCGACGTTATTCATGTTCTGTCCATATATCGAAAACTATGTATCCATCTGACTGGCTAGCGAGCTATCTCTACGGCTTGGTAAACAGACAATGCGAAAACAAACAGCAGACGACGCCGACACCCGCGTGAAGACGACAGTCTCGTAACGGCGATAACTTTCGAATTCAGCGATATGTATGCTTGTAATCCCAATGCATGCCAATACAGATGTAGGTGTGTACATAAAAACATTTTTCAAAATGTACTTTCACTATCGCCGGAGACATAACGACAATTGAGCGATAACTGTGCGATAGATACAGACAACAAGAGCACCGCAGTTGGGCAAAAACAAGGCACTGCTGTGAGATAGCAGGGCGAACACATGATGCAATTTGTTAAAGTTCTCGATTGCGAGGAACCTCAAAATAAAAGCAAACTAGAGACGTTAGACCAACAATGAATCATGGAATCGGTTCCGACGCAATCCACGAAAGAAAAGGACGGGACGTACACCGCTATACGCCACTAAGCGTCGCCCACTATAGAATGGGACACAGATTTACGATTTGATGACTTCGTCCTGAGTCACGGGGACATGTCAAGAGCTGTTCTATATTTCGTGATATCATTAAATATTTAGTATTTCACCATGAAATTTCGACTGCTGCCGATTAACCGTAAAGACTGGAAAACATTCAGCGCTTTGCTCGCGTCGCTTGCAAATTGGCGTGAGTGTGCGAGTTGATTTCCTCGCTTCAGTTCCGCGTCAACTCGTTGAAAGCAACGCGCACAAGTCTCTGCATGCGTTCCAGTCGGAACGTGCATGGTTTTTATTTTTATTATCACAAGTTTTATTTCTGTCCCAGAGCTTAAATATAATCACTGCGAAATTTATATGTGATGTTTATTTTTATGAGAAGAATGGTATTTTTGTCCTCGTTATGATTCGCCCTTATCTCCCGTTGACGATAATACCGCACTGTAACCAACACGAGAAGAGAAACGCCTACAACATGTTGCCAGGGGCGACCTTCGGACGCAACTCGTCGACAGAGATCCTCGCACACATGTTGCGACCTTTCAATAAATCTTCGTCGAAGAGCGAGCCAACATTCGCATTAGCAACAAGTTGCTGCAACAAGAAGCGAACTTGTCTCGCCCCCACACACTCTCCACCCAGGTACGACGACGACCTTTTCGGTGATCTCAGTCTCGGCGATGAAGCAGTACGTGATTCGTGTCAGCCAACGGACGACGACGGAACCGAACCGCAGCAGCAACAACAAGTCGGCGACCAATCTTTGATGTTGTTGTGGCTCTTGCTATGTAATGCAACAACAATGCCGATGATTTATTTGTGTTCGATCGAATCATCGAACTCGTCATTGACGAAGAGTCACCGATTATTGAGCGAGGGGGAAACGAGTTTGAGGGAGAGAGAGAGAGAGGAGGTTGTCGAGGACTAATTATGAAATTATAGTCCTATAACTTTCGAAGGAGAAAAGTATAAATAGGAGTCATTAAAAAATATCAGAATTCATAGGCAATTTTATACTTTTATGGCAGTTATAAAACAATAATAAAAAGCAACAATGAAAACATTCACTCAATAAATTCGTGATTGTTGCGGTTGTTTTTATTGTTCGAGAGCATTTCGCTTTAATTGATTTGTATTTCAATTGCAAATGGCTTTTTTTGCTCACCACCGCCCCCTGGTAAGCGAAGGCACGAGCGCGCAAATCCGCCGTGAACCGCTTTTGGCCGGATTTGTTTGCCTCGCCATAGAATTCGCCGAAGACATCGCGAATTCGCTTGAATTTGCCTTGAGACAATAGAGAGAAACGAAGCGAAAAAAAAAAAAAAAAAACAAAAAAAACGGCAGGGTGAAGAAATTCCAAAATGTTCAGAATTAGAAAATAAAACAATGAAGGAAATGAAATCGTGATTTATTTTTCGAGAAGTATCCATCAGAAGTGAGCGGAAATTTAATTTTGAGGGGGGACCAATGGGTTCGAAATGGAATTGAACGATAAGAAATTGTAGGTAGATCGATTGGGAGTTGAATTGAACGAAACTGCGGGTTTGTTTCAAAATTTTCAGTTCGCTTCATTTTAAGCGCTTTTGAATAGCCAATCGCTAAAGGAGGGGAACTTGAAACTGATTGAATTGAAACCAAATTGAACACAAGCAGCGAGCGGGGTGGAACGAAATGGAAAGACATTGAACAAGGCGGAACCGCAACACGACACCGACCGACGGCGACGACAACGACGTTGACGCCGACTGCACCACGAGCGGGTCACGAGAGTCCAAAACAATAACAATAAACGTCGAGGGGCAGAGCCGAAGAAGAAGAAGAAGAGCGGTTAGCCTGGAGACAACAAGACAATAAAAACACAAACAAAGAGTGCGTCCGATGAAGACGATAAAAGTAAAAGAATGGAATGAAATGAAATAAGTAGAACGGGAGAAAGACGAGCGAAAATAAATTGCACTGGAAGCTAAATTGCTGAGTGCTTTCTTGCAGTGCAACGCAATGCGTTCCAATTACAAGTGAATGGGTGTGTGTGTGTGTGTCGTTGTGTGTCTGTGCGTTGTAACTGTAAATTGCATTCAATTAAATCAAAGCTATTTTTAGTGTTCGACACAGAGAAAAACTTCATTTCAATTAATTGTGCAACTCACGCACACAACCAAGACACACACTCACACACGCACGCATACACATGACGCATACAGAACGAGATAAGTCAATGAGGAAACAACAAAAACAAGTCTGGTTGAAAACAAACATAAAAATAAAGTTATTCGAAAGACAAGCAAGATCAACAACAACAACACTAACAACAAACTCTATAAAACAGGAAACTTGTTGTTTCCATTTCGTTATCCGAGCATTTGGCACATGACCAAGCTCTCTATTTCTCTCTCTCTCTCTCACTCTGTCGCTCCCCCACCTTCGCCTGGCCGCTCTCTTTTCTGCTCCCTCCCTCCCCACAGTCGACTTTCCACGCGAATTCCACTAATAGTTTCAGAGTAAACAGATTTTTACGAGCCTCGAGATTTTGTTTAAATTCAATATTTCCGTACTTAATTCTAATTTCTAGATTCCCATTCTATCTTCACCTACCAATCATCTGGAAGAAATATTATACACAATATTTATTTATCTTTTGCTTGTATTCCCCGAGCACACGAACTGCATAATATCGCATTCAATGGGAACAAAAGGCGATTTGATTCATTATTGATTCATCGGTCGACTGGAAAACGTGAGCTGGAATTTTATGAAATTACGAACTCGACGACTCCAGACCCCCGACAGGCGACAGACGAACACGAGACGATCTCTCACCATTCCGTGAGAGATCTATCACAGAGCTGTATATCGCTCAAAGACCTCCCATTGATTCGCAAGACTCCGACGACTTCCCACGCAATCGGCCGCGCAATTTGGCTTCGCCCCGTTGCTCTAGTCGCCGCTTCCGCCTTTGTGGAACAAGTTCATCCCTTCGCTCACTCCCCGCCGCACACTCTCACTCTCACTCTCACTCTCTCTCTCGTTCCCTCCCTTGATTGCCCGTTTGACAAATGCGATTGTCGCCGCGTCCCTGCCGTTGCTCGCTGCTTGTTGTGTGCGTTTATGCAATAGTGGGTGGGTCGATTCCAGCGAAGCCGTCGAAGTCGCCGCCGCCCCCTGCCCGCCCGCAGCAACTCCTCCGAGGAAGTCCCGCCCAGTCCCCGCACAGACGCAAGTCAGTGGAAGTCAATGCACGTCTGCCACTTAAGCTCCGCACACAAAGCGAATTAAATTGCATAAAAATAAGAGATAAACACTTCCGCTTCAAGTGTCCCCTCACACCCTCTGGCTCCGTCTCAGCCTCCGGCTTCCTCTAGCGCTCCTTCCGCGAGTTGCGACGCTCGACAGGACGACTGGATGCGAATGGAATGTCTGGCATTCGATTTGAATGCGCCAATACTACGAGATGAAGCCGTTCTTCCCAGGGGCAAATAATTAATAATTTCTTATTTACAGATACACGACGCCGGCGGCCTTTGGTTCGCCGTGATTGCTCGTAGACATGCGACGACCGGGTAATTAGTTTAGTAACGTCTGCGACGATAAGGAACACAATTCCTACAGCTGACTCTATAATTAGATCGACACCAAAGCAACAACACGAACATGAACGCCCAATAACTATTAATCTTGATGGAGAGCTCGTTGGCGTTGTCGTTAATATGGAAATTATATCGTTCGACTTCCTTGAATACCCCACAATTCCACTTTCATAGAAAAAAATCGTTTGCCCGCAACTCTGCTAAGGTGTAAAATCCAAATTAGTTATGAATAAATTCTGGATCCCATAATTACAGACAATTTACGATCGTCGTGCTCGACTATGGCGGGGCTTCGAACAAAAAACCGATCCGAATAGGGCGAAAATAGTTTTAAACGATTCTAAATTTGGCGGGAATCCCCTGAGAATGCTGGCAAATGTCTAATAGCTCCTGGAATCCACTGTGCTCTCGAAAGCCGTGTCGAAACCAGCTCGAGCCGTTCAATACCAAGTTTCCACACAATTTGCTGATCCTTATCTGGCGATACATGAGCGTATTTCACCCTGGCTTAAACTATTACCACCACACAAGTACCTGGGTGCGTGTGCGAGTTTCCGAATGCATTCTATTAACACATGTGACTGATAAGGTGCTAATGACATATGTGAAAATATTCGAATACGATTTAATGCATTCATAAAATGATTAGAGGCTACAGCAATCAATCAATCAATCGATCCAGCGATCGATCGATCGACGAATCTGGATTGATAAACACATTTCAACAGGTAAATGCGAAATTCTACACAAACACACACACACACACACATCTCGCGTTTGGATGTGAAAAGAAGGGTTTAAAAATAGTTTTTACTTAATGTGCCGATGGCGATAAGATCTGTGCTGGAAGGGATCAGGTGATGGGAAATTTTCCACTATGTGGGAATTTTCGCCTCTTGCGGAATCCGAAGGATGTGTAGGATGATGTCGGTCTGTCTGTCAGACAAAGACAACAACGCACCCTCCCCCCCGTTGTCCCCATTTACGAGGGTGTTATTTGTTGTTGTTTTTATTATTGTCTGTTTGTGAAACTTTTGCGAGCCATTGGAACGATCGACCACACAGTAAACAACAAAGTCCAATGACACTTGTCCAGATCGAATTGCAAATGTGTGATACGGCTTTGTTGTTGTTGTTGTCGTTGTTGTTGCCATTTGCTAATCAAACAATAAGCACTTATAATTAATGTAATAGCACAACAACCACAAGGCGCAGCCAAGACACATTTCCATCAAACACAGAAGACAAAAAAAAAGCATAAAACGAAAACCAAAAAACCCGCAACCAAGCAAATAAACAAATGGCGATGAACAGAGGCCAGAGGGAAGATAGATAAATGCCGTCGTCACTTTAGTTAATTGTTCAGCGGTCGGCGGGTTTGGGGTGCGAAACCACCCCAGTGACTCCGGGTGGGCCGTCTCGAGATGGCGCAACACGTGATAGCGAGCGAGCTCGTTACAAAGTGGAGAACGTTTCAATTCACATTGTAATTGGTGTGAAATTAAATCACCATGAAGTTTGTTGTCGGCGCCAGCTGCAGAAATGATCGATTAACTTACCCAAGGACTAAGTGAATGAAAGCGACAATCTCTTCAGCCTGATTCCTGTGAAGGATAATGATAGAAATGTCCCTCTATCGACGACTATTCACGACACACAACTTATCACAATGCAAATTTTCGACAAGTAGCCAAATAGAACTGTAGCTCTTCCGAAAGACAAATTCTAAGAAGTAAACAAAATAGGGAAGGAAGGAGGAACAACAATTTTGGGAATTCCCCTTGGACTCGTCGGATTTCCGCAGATTAACAATTTTTTCCCACAACTAGTCTCTTAGAATTCGTGCAGAGTGAATTCGCCAACCCTGATTTTCTCCACAAAACAGTTAAGAGAAATCTCTGGAAACTCACCTCGCCAATCTCAACAAAGCCATCTTTTCGCAGCTGATTTCGGAGTCCTTCGCAAGTCGTGTGAAGTGGCAGGAAAATCACAATTTGATCCTAGACTTTTCTTTATGAATGAGGCGTTTTCCCGATGCGGCGGCGTCGTCGATTCTCCGGAGAATTTTCTTTTCTGTGAGAGCGTCGGGTGGATTTAATTTGAACGCGATAACCCGAAGAATTACCTTCGTTTGGCTGGGTAAATTTCAAATCGATGTGTCTAGCCTTCTTTTGATTTTATGTTCAAGACTGCGGTTTGTTTACATTTTTTTTCTTGTGGTGTGATGGCTTAGTTTCTTCTTAATTTGCTTGTAGAATTCATCACAACTTCGACGCAGTTTTATCATAAATACGACAGAGGCGACAAGGAAAAATCCCTCGAGAAATCCGCAAAGCCCTGAAAATGAGTTTTCTTTGTCTCTTCTCGAGATTTCAGTGCTTGTCTGTTTCTTTTTCGTCCTACAAAAACAACTCCAAATAACGAGGTCCCTTTTCCAGCCCTTCTCTTCCTATTCCCAACACACAACGAACTCGCACGAAGCCGCGCAACGAACTGAAAGCCCGACGCGATTTGTTTATACTCTCCAAATGAGCGAGTAACTCACCTCGAGGGCCGAAGCGATGAACGAGCGAATGTAGGAGCCGGAGAGAGACCGATAACGCAGGACTGCATTTCGAGCCGTCACAATAGTACTATTTTAGTACTATTTTAAGTACGAACAGAGACCGTTGGAAACTGAGCAGAACAAAATTTGTAATTACGGCTAATAACAACATCAAAAGAGACCACGAAATCCATGCAAATAGTGATTAAAGTAATTTATGACTTTCGACTTTTTCTGTAATATTGTGTGAATTGTTTTGAAAATATTTTCTTAAAAAATAATATAAAAAACAATTGAAATCATGTTCTGGCTATGATTTATATTTTCCAATATTTTTTCAGAATGTTCCCTGGACGGCAACTTGCATCTGGTCGAAAGCATTACCATACTTCGGTAAGTAAAAGCTTCCGACATCTCTTGGATGACAATTTTCACAATTCATCTCCATCTCGCAGCTACCTCTGGACTGTGTCAAGTACCTCCTCAAAATGTGGCTTTTGCCAATAAACGGTTGTCGTCTCCAGCTCCTGAAGGAGATGGAAAACAATCTGAAGTTGGTGGTGAAACCTGGACTGGACTCTTTGGTCGAACTTCTTGATTGGGAAGCGGGTCACGGTGGCCAACCTCTTTGGCGCCTGTGAGATGGAGCAAACAAGTAATCTATATGCAATATTAATCTCTGGAAAAGTAATTGCTCGTTTATTCCTTTCCCAGGGCTGACTAAATATGGAAATATTTCCAAAAATCGCTGAGTGGTTGGAAAGAGTTCACCAGCGATTTTGTCTAGATTTTTTTTACATTATTTTTTGGGCATTTTTTAAAATTATATGTCTATATTGAATACATCCTGTTGAAAAAATTCCTTATTTTGTGTTGAACAAAGAAAAAACAAAAAATTTAAATTAATAGTTAAATAATGACATATTATTTTCATAAATTAAAATTTAAATAACAGAATATAATTCAACACCCTTCAATGAAACTAGTCTACAAACAAAAGCAGGAAAAGAAAACACCCGGAAGGGAGCCCTAATCGATGTCCAGTTTCCTGAACGAACCCTCGATGCCGAACAGCGACTCCGAATTGACGGGACGTCCACGGCGCAGCTTCTCGTTGGTGCCGTACTGGACCTCTTCGTCGAAGTACTCCTTGTAGCTGAGCAGCTTCCGCTCCCACGTGTCGATGACGTCCTGGATGTTGCCGTTGCTGCCGCCGTACTCCGACGGCAGGCACTCCTTCGGGATGTGTTCGTAGAGAGACTCGTACTTGTTGTGGATGTGGAACTGAAGCGAAAATTATTTAAGTTTTTAAGGTTTTGGCCCGTCCAACATGACGACGTGAAAACTCACCCGTTTCTTGATCTTCTCGGACATGAGGCTCTTGGCGATCGAGAGCAGCTTCTCGGTGCCCGATGGGGCGTTCACGAAGTGGAAGCCCTTCGGCCGGTATGGCCACGCCTTGTCGCCGAGAACGGCCAGCTTCTTCACCAGCACCGCGTCGAACTGGAAGATGTGTCCGGCGCCGACGCCCTTCAGATCGATCACCTCGATGAAGCCCATCACCATGGCGTTGTCGTCCTCGAGGAACTGAATCTCGCCCAGCATCGTGCTGACCTTGACCACCTCGGCGAGCGAGAACTTGTTCGAGTCGTACTGGCCATAGCGGGAGATGTGGATGCGGGGCCCGTCCTCGGTGAGGGGCTTCGGCAACCGGAGCAGGCAGCTGCAACGACAGTGGGAGAAGGACAGGGAGAGTGAGGAGAGATTTATCATTGCATCGGCTGGTACTGACCCCTGTCGCAGGATTTGGATCTTCTTGTCGTCGACCAAGCGATCCTTGTACAGCTCCGGCACCGCCCCTCGCATCGCATAGAAGCTGTCGATCTTCTGCTTGGCCTTCTCCAGGCTGTACTTGCAGCCGCGCAGGAAGGCGACCAGCAGCTGGTCGTCGGTCCGCGCCCTGAGGTGCGGCTGCTTCGCGATCCAGTCTCTCAGGGCCTCTATGTCCGCGTCGATGCGGTCGGGCACCTCGCCGAGCTCCTCCCGCGCCCGCCGGGCCAGCTGCTCGTTCAACGGACGTATCTTCGACATTCTCTACTTGTCACTCTCACGCTCGCGCTCCCTCTCTTTCACAGTCTCTGAAGAACCTGCAATGTTGCATATTGGTGTTTCAAAAATACAGTATTTAAATCGTAACTGCCGAGTCCACGCTCTGACGGAGACACCTGTTTCAACTTTTGGCCCCGATAGTTGTCGACAGTTCGTGATTAGATAAAGTCCTATAATTAATCACGTCTGTGATTGAAATTAATCCATTTGTAATTATCGGAATTCCACTCATGAAATGGAGAACGTTTATTGATTAAAAACCATTTTCTTTAAAACGCACTCAAAGTGGGGGAAAAGTTGAAATAAATTTGTATACTTTTTCATAACCTTCCTAAAAAACCTTTCAATTGGATATGATAATATAAGAAAACATTCTCAATTCTTTCTTGACATAGAAAATCAGTTTGGTACCACTTAGAGAATAGACAAAATTGCAAACTCAGTAGTAGTTCTTCCTATCTACTTTCTTAACCACTATCGCATGCTTGAATTATATTTGAGTAGTTTATTTCAACGACCGAGAGCACAAACCGGGCGCCGATTGGTTGGACATCGACAGTAGTTGGGAGTATTTTGAAATATAGATGGGTCTTGAAAACGGAACACCGGGTCTTGAAGTTTAGGAATTATCAATAGAAATGCAGTTGCAATTTGTGCAACGATAAGGACACAAATGGTTGATTGTGTTATCAATATTTTCTACACAATTTCCAACATTTGAACTATTTCTAATTACATATAACGTAATCTTATTTCAATTATCCATAGTCGCGATCGCAGTGGATTATCAGCAATTGACTGTTATATACGTTTCATTTCAATCATCGGTGAATCATAAATATCCACAAACGAGAGCCACATTATCTGTCGGTCTCTCTGTGACGTGGAGATGACGATGGAGTTTGATCGTATATGGCTCGAGAGGTTATTGTAGCTGGTTCAATGTTCAATGTTAGCAAAACACGAAACAACACACACGTTTTATCTTCGGCCTCACCGAAGCTCATTTACCCTACGTTCATTAAAATTCATGTGCACATGTATAGTAATTTATCCTTAGACAAGTTCGATGCTAGGATCGATGGAAAATGGAAGAGACTGAAAAAATTTGGAAAATATTTTTATTATCCCACGAATAGTTTTGATTTAAGAAATATTCTTTATCAATCGATGGTTCGATTAGGTTATAAAAACTTTAACACCAAACTTTGTTTTGTATTCGCTTCAAACGAACGTATAAATTTAATATCTCCTCCGCTAACAATAGGGTGAATGGTGTTATAAGTGAAAACCAAACATTTAATTTCAAGAAAAATATAGGTAAAGTACAATTGCCAGGTCTACATAATGACAATTCCCCGTAACGATCGCCGTCACACATTTCCACGTACTTAGCGAAATTAGTTAGTGTTAACCCGTTCTCGTTTTCAAAAACAATCGATACGAGCGAGTCTAGTTAATATAATTAGTATTGTTTAAGTCTGTTTTGGAGAGATTATTTACCGGAGGAACTGACACAGACGAGTTTCGATGCAAAACTGAATTAGGTGTTTCCAATTGGGCTGGAATGAGTAGGACGAAAGACAATTTCGAGTGTGGTCTGCTATCTATTAGGGTTCTGTTGCTAGTTGTTGCCCTACACCCGGCATGGACAGACACAAGGTCACTACCGTAATGGCAGTGCAGGAAAGTTCTCCACATGGTCCCTGTGACCGAGTACCGAGTGTACGGCAATCGACTCGACTTTTATCTCTCCTCGTTGCTTTTTGTTGTGCTTTTTCATTATCGGCTTTAACACCTCCACGTAATGGCGTGTTTTTATTGTTGGTGGCTGTAGCTTCTCTTAGTGTCATTCTGGTTGTTGTTGTTCCAGTTGCACATTTCTCCCACTGCTGAGCTCCGACTAACAATAAGTAGAAGAGAAATCAGAGAGAGAGAGAGAGAGCACGGCTCACATGAAACAAGACTCCAGTGGCGTTTCGGGAAACTTTTCCACCCCTACATGCCCGTGCCGACGATATCGTACGCGCCCATTTAGATAACAATTGAATGATTTCGAATTAATCCTTCAATCCTACAAAGATTCGAAAATCCTACGAATCTACGAAAATATCATTCGTACTTAGTTTTGAATAAACCTTCAACACCGTGATTAATAGCCATCTGTTACTTCCCTTAACATTCGATAACGGGCCAAATTTCCAATATTTGCATGGGTGCTGCCGATGTCCGAAGGTGATTAGATTATTCTATCTCTCTGTCTGTCTCTCTGATGGTTCATGCCTATGGCCATTTCCTTTCTAGGGATCCACTGTCGCTGGACTTTGCATCGCTCCACAACTAGTGAAGATTATACATATTTCATTTATTTATGAGTTCTTTTATGTTGTAAAAATATTATCTACATACAATTGACAATTATCGTGCGATTTTTTATCTTCTTCGAGATAAAGAAATATGAGTCGTATACAACAGTTCAGCGGGGTAAAACAAAATTTATAATTGTCAGCCATATATATATTTCAAAAGATAAATGAGAGACATTTTCCTCTGGATTTTATATATCCAGACTTCTAACAAAATATGCCTGTGGACTAATATTACAACAAATTTACTTATTATTTTTGCTTTTCTTTTTACAACTTTACTATGTTCATCGGTCAGAGAAATATTAAGAGTTCAGAGTGAACCAAGTTAAAATATATTCGTACAAATTATTACTTCATTTAGGAGAACAATTTTATTTACCGTAATAGACATAGTAGTGAAGCGACAAAAAAAGTTCAGTTAAAAACATCATCGATCTAAGTCAATACAAGAGAGATAAGATTACCAATTCAACGATTCTCCTTTTACGCCTAAAAATAGACCAGCAACAGTAAATTGTGAACATTATTGGAACAGCTGACGACGAGGCAACAACAATCGATCAATGAATACACACACATATTTGTATGGATCGACTGAAGAATCCATCGTTGCACAACGACCAATAGATCAGTCAATCAATCAACATTCAACGAACGAAACGATCCCTCTGCTCCGAAAAGTGCATCGAAGTCGATAGGCTTCCCAGGTCGCAGCTTCTCGTCGGTCCCGTAGTTCTGCTCCTCCAGCAGATACTCGCGATACTCGAGCAGCTTCGCCACGGTGGCAGCCACAATGTCGTCGATCGATCCATTCTCGCCGCCGTACTCCGTGGGCAGGTACTTCTGAGGAACGTGCTCGTACAGGGACTCCAGAGTGGGATGGACTTTCATCTGAAGGAAAGTGGATTCAACGATTGCGATAAGCGTTTCCATCGATTACCATCGGGTACGTACCCTTTGCGTTACCCTGGACGGCAACATGGGCTTCAGCGTGGAGAAGGTCATCTCGAAACCGGGGCCTGTGTTGATAAAATGCGACGCCTTCATGCGCATGGGCATCGCCTCCTCGAGATAGTGACTCATGCGCTTCATCTTCGCCGGACTCATTTGCAGGAAATGACTCGAGGAGAACTCCTCGAAGTCCAGAACCTGCATCAAACCGCTGACCACCGCATTGTCGTCGTGGATCAGCTGCAGATCCTGCGACAAGATGGTCGTCTTCATGATCTCGTATAGGTTGTACTGATCGACCGGGTAGTGGCCGGTGCGTATGAGCATGATCCGTGGTCCATCCTCGCCCAGCGGCAGAGGCAAGTACATGCTCACTCTGCGAGCGTGATCAATATATCAATGAAGATAATTACACATTTCAATATCGTTTTGGATTTTACCCCATGCTGACGATCGTCCGCACGCGCTGGTCGTCGATGAAGTTCTGAAAGAGATCAGGCAGATTCGAGCGCAAGGTGTAGTAGTTGTCGAGCTTCTTCTTGGCCTTCTCCAGACTGTATTTGCAGCCGCGCAGGAAGGCAACCAGGAACTGATCGCTGGTGCGCGCCCTCAGATGCGGCTGCTTGGCGATCCAATCGCGCAGGGCTGCGATGTCCTGGGCGAGCCTGGTAGGCACTTCGTGCAACTCCTCGATGGCCACCTTTTGCAGGGCAGGCGTCAGGGGCCGCAAATCAAGTTGAGTGCTTGACATTTTTAAATGATATCTACTCGTCGCAGTAGCTTCGGACCCTGTTGTGTCAACCCCAATGTAGTTTCTTGACTAAAACCCCAAAAACACCCAAGCACTCGCCGCAAATCGAAATCGATCAAGTTTTTGGGGATCTTGCATGATTTGCTTTTGAATATTGTTGTACAGCTCCATAAGAAACCCCTATCTTGGGGCGATAAGATTAGCATTTGTTTGAAGTTCAAGTACCCGCTGCATTTATATATATCCCAATCGAAACAAAGAAAGATCTAACGTATCAACAGCTGATACCGTATGTTATTTCTACTCCCGGATCGATCGTTGATTTGGCTGTTTTCTTGTTTAAATCAACCCCATCAATTACAGAAACAAAGACCATCCTTTATTGCCATTCGATTGCCATTCGGCCAAGCTTAAACCAAAACCTAATCCACATTCAACTTTCTGAAAGAGCCCTCCACCCCGAAGACGTTGTCGTAGTCCACCGATTTGCCAGGGCGCAAACTCTCATCAGTGCCGTACTTGGAGTCCTCCAGGAAGTGATCGCGATAGCGCATGTACATCTTCACACTCTCGTCGATGATCTCCTGGATGGAACCGTTCTCGCCACCATACTCCTTGGGCAGGTACTTCTGCGGAATGTGATCGTAGAGGGCTCCCAGCTTGGTGCCATGAACGAAGAGCTGAAAATGGAATACTTATAGTGGAATTCACCCTGCATACTGTATTGGTTCAAAACTATACTCGCTCCTGCTGCTTGATCGGCATCAGCGGCTTTAGCATGTTGAAGACCGTGTCGAAGGCCGCATTCGCATTGATGATGTGGGTCGCCCTCTGGCGCAGCGGCATCGCCTCCTCCAGGAAGACGGTCATCTTCTTCGTCACTGTCGGTGTCATTTGGAACATGTGGGCAGCCGTGATCTGCTCCATGTCCAAGACATCGATAAAGCCCTGCACATTGACGTAGTCATCCACGATCATGCTGATCTCCTGCATAGCGTGGGCCACACACATGACATCGGCGAAGCTGTACTTGTCAGCGGGGTAGACCCCGGCTCGTATGAACATGATCCTTGGTCCGGTCTCGTTCAGGGGCGTCGGCAGGTGCAGACCGATGCTGTTGAGGGAGAATGGAACATGGAAATGAGGGAGGATATGAAACTCCCGTGATGTGATGCCTACCCCATACGGATCAATTCGAGCACGCGATCTTCATTCATGTTTTGAATGGTATAGAAGTCAGGGTACTTGGTGCGGAGTGTATAGTACTTGTCGATCTTTGATTTCGCCTTTTCCAGGCTGAACTTGCAACCACGCAGGAAGGCCACCAGAAACTGGTCGTCGGTGCGAGCCCTCAAGTAGGGCTGCTGCTCGATCCAGGTCTTCAGAGCTTCGATGTCGTCAGCCAGACGCTCGGGCACCTCGTTCAGCTCTTCAATGGCTACCTTTTGTAAGACCTCCGGCAGTGGACGGATTTTCGGCATCGTCGTTCTGTGTATAGTTCTCCACCCAAGTTACTAACTATGTCTGGCCGTGGCTGCAGTGCCTCAAGAAGCCCCAAATACACTGAAAGGATTTGCTTGTTGCTTGTGGTTTTGGCTTGTTTCATTATCGGAAATAATGGTAATAGTTGTTATTTTATCGAATATGGATTTGGGGTTTATTTTTATGCACGTATTTTTATTGCCCATCGATAAGATAAGACGGGACTAAGGCAGTGGGCTGAATTGAGCAGTTGCTCGGCGACAAAGAATCAACGGTGTGAATGGAAAATACTGTAGACCTAAATAGTCTAGACCTACATATACTAGATACAGGAACGGTTCTGGATGTAGGGTAGGAGGGTGTCAGCGATATTTTCTGACATGTATTTAATGACATTTAGCTTTATTGACTATAAAAAATCTCTAGTTTTCGCTACATTTTCTATTAATCCACGTTTAGCTTCCTGAAAGAACCGTCTACGCCGAAAATATTATCGAAATCGATGGGTTTTCCGGGCCTCAGTGCTTCATCGGTGCCGTATTTCGGATTCTCCTTGAAGTGGTCTCGATACTCGTCTACCTTGCGCTCCCAATACGCGGTGAGCTCTTCCAACGAACCGTTCTCACCACCATACTCCTTGGGCAGATACTTCTTTGGGATGTGCTCCTGAAGCAGATCCATCTTCTTGCCGTGCACGTGTAGCTATTCAAAGGAAGGAAAGGAAAACCAGGACGAACGGAGTTATTTCTTGACTTCTTTGAAAGGTGTTGAGTGTGAGTACGAACCCTGCGCTGTTGCTTCTGCGACAACATCGGCTTCAGCAAATTGAATGTCGGCTCGAATCCCGAAAAGGTATTAATGAAATGGGATCCGCGCTGGCGGAAGGGCAGGGCCTCCTCGGAGTATATTGCGAACTGTTTCATGATGGTCGGAGTCATCTGGAAGAAATGCGCAGTTGTCGCCTTGGCCATGTCCAGGATGTGCACAATCCCGTAGACAGTCGCATAGTCGTCCTCCAGCATAACGATCTCCTGAAGGGCACTCATCACGCGCGACACCTCCTGGATCGTGTACTTCTCCGGGCTGAAGATACCGTTGCGCATGACCACGATCCGTGGGCCATTCTGATTCAGGGGCGTGGGGAGGTAGAGGAACAACCTGAAAGGCACAACACCTTGTTAAAAACAAAACACTTCCTGTTGGACAAAGGAAGCTTTTACCCGAGGCGCAGGATCTCACGGAACTTGGCATCGTCCACGTCCAGCGCAGTGAAGAGATGGGGGAACTTCGATCGCAGTGTATAGTATTTGTCGATCTTGGATTTCGCCTTCTCCAGGCTGAACTTGCAGCCACGCAGGAAGGACAGCAGGAACTGGTCGTCGGTGCGGGCCCGTAGATGTGGCTGCTGTTGGATCCACGTCCGCAGAGCCGTGAGATCGTTGGGAATGCGTTCGGGAACCTCGTTCAGCTGGTCGATTGCAGCTTGCTGGAGGGCATCGTTCAATGGTCGGACCTTGGCCATTGCTACCTCTCCGTATGGCTGAGTTGGTGGATCTAAACGGATTGTCGTCGCCAACTCTTTTATGACCTATTATTTTCTCACCATATCACTAACCGATTTCGATGTCGGCCGATGGGCGATGGACGCGATGTGAGAGCGAGACCCTCCACCCCCGGTCCCCTTAAATCCATGATAAGATAAACACAGCCCTGCTTTTATGGTAGGCTTTTGAAATATTAATAGATCCTTCTTCGATTAGATTAAATTACCTCAGCAGCAGTCTCTCGCCTCGAACATCTTGCGACTCGAGTCGGCGTGGATCGAAATTGACCAGAGTTTTTCACCTACCACACCTCACCATAGAAAAATCCCACATCAGACGGAAACTTTCATTCCACGTTCCCGCATCGTAAGTAAAGCAAACAATTAATCTACATTAGTTTGTATTTCTAGTTTTTAAAATCTATTTCAATTGCTTCTAGTCGACGTTCAGCTTTCGGAAGGAACCCTCCAGCCCAAACATGCTGTCGTAGTCGATGGGTTTGCCCGGTCTCAGGCTCTCGTCTGTGCCGAATTTCCCGTTCTCCTTGAAGTACTCACGGTAGGCGATGATGCGCTTCTCCCAGTTCTTGATCTCCTCGTCCATGCTCCCATTTTCGCCGCCGTACTCCTTGGGCAGGTACTTCTTGGGAATCTGTTCCTGGAGTTTCTCCATCTTATTGCCATGGACATGCATCTGAAACCCAAAGTAGCCGGTGTTATGAACGAGAGAAACGAGGGAAATTTACATCACGCATCTTACTCGACTCTGCTGCTTCTGTGACATAAGCGGTTTAAGTACGTTGAAGACGGTGTCGAAGGCCGCGGGCACGTTGATGAAGTGAATGGCCTGCGGACGCACTGGCAACGCCTCCTCGGAGAAGACGCTCATCTTCTTCATCAGCGACGGTGTCATCTGGTACAAGTGACTGGTTGTTGTGTTGGCGAAGTCCATTATCTGCACTACGCCGTTGACGATCGCATAGTCGTCCTCATTCAGGGCGATCTCCTGCATCAACTGTCCAGCCAGCATTATGTCCAGCATGGAGTACTTATCGGGGGAATAGTTTCCCATGCGCATGACCGCGATGCGGGGTCCATTGTCGTTCAGAGGCGTAGGCAGGAAAGTGAAGACCCTACGACAGAAGGGATAATAATCAATCGATCGATCGATCTGTGTATTACATCGCAGAACTTACCCCAAGCGAAGAATTTCCAATATTCTGGCCTCATCCACATCACAGCCGGAGACGAAGACATCCGGATACTTTGTGCGAAGACTGTAGAATTTGTCGATCTTGGATTTCGCCTTCTCCAGGCTGTACTTGCAGCCGCGCAGGAAGGCCACGAGGAACTGATCGTCGGTGCGAGCTCGCAGATGGGGCTGCTGGTGGATCCAGGTCTTCAGGGCCTCGAGATCGGCGGGCAGACGGTCGGGATCCTCATTCAACACCTCGATCGCCTTCTTCTGCAGATCATCGGACAGTGGACGTATGGCTGGGGCGGACATTTTTCTGTTTCGTCTTGAATTTACTTCTTATAACTAGTCTGTGAACTGGAGGGACTGGTCGTCGAATTGAGTATGAAAACAAAAGCATTTATTCACTTTCTATAATCAAGTACACAAGAGTGCTTGAGGGCAAACTGGCGAAACCGAAAGAAAGTCAGAGAGTCGGAGAGATAAAGAGCGAAAACCTGATAAGATTAGATCGTTCAAAATCGAATGATAGCCGATAAATTAACCGACTGGTTTTTTACTTTTTGTCAATGTCAATAAACTCGTTTTTCTAGCTTTTCGAAAAATTCTGACTCAGAAAATTAACAACACTTTTGCATATTGCTCTTACCGGCTTTGATGGGTCTCATGTCACTGAACTTGGCAGAATTTGGCAGATGCTATTCAACAAATTGAATCTTGTTTTATATTATTATTCTTATATGTGCATTATTAATACTGAAAACAACTCAACATTCGAAAAAGTACTGAGCAATTAGTCAATAACATGTGGGCCGTCAGTGAGAGCGCCATCCGTCGCCTTTTGCTGAACGATATAGAAAATGAATAAATAATAACATATGAGCAAAAAAGTAGTTGGTTGAATACATTGAATCAAATGGATTAATTGCGTCCATTTGTACCATGTAAACATATCATCTGTCGAGCAATTATTTTAATTTAACATCTAATTGAGAATACTATTTAACCCTTGAATACCAATTACATTTTTTATATGCCATTACATGCAACAAATATTAACATATTAATGATATATGCATAAAAATTTATTCATAAAAGCTTTCAAAATCAGCCGGAAAATTTCGTTACTGCTATTAAAATGCAATATTCGAAAAATATTACTAACATACAGGGGATAATCGACAAGGGAGAATCGGCAACAGAGATTACGATCAGTAAGTAACTAAGAAATAGTTTCATTGGGTTGAATTGTCGGTTATTGATTGACGGAAATTAGTATGAGGAAAAGCAAAGTGTGAAATATATTATTGAGAGTAGTCTTGATTTATATAGAAGCGAAACATGATTTGAAATGCATTTCTTGTTTACCCCTCATACCAATCAGTGGTTAGTTTTTAATGAAGTGATACAACGATTTCCTTAAGTGATACAAGGATTTCCTAAAGGATTACAAGAAGATAGAAATGCACATATTTCAAATATTATTTGGACTCGTCGTTTGTCTGTGGTGTTTCATTCTGTGGAAACGTCGGAAATATTACTTGTTCTACTTGAAATTAAAAGGACCTCTGGGATATCCGATGTTGGGAATTGCCTTCGAATTTTTATTTGCTAAAAGTAAAGGAGAAAAAAGACCTCCCCGATATACAAAATTCTAAACGAATCTATTACAGATCTCTTCATAGTATTGAAACGAAATATTCGGAAATATGGAACTTTGTACTACACCTGGATTGGTACCTATCCCATGCTAATAGCTGCAGATCCGCAGGTCATACAGGAGATACTGACGTCTCAAGATTGCGTGGATAGAAATTATGGGTATGCGGCGATTACTGACAGTTTCGGCCCTGGCCTCATTTCCCAGTCCAGTAAGTGTTACTGATATTCAAGAAAGGTCCTAATATCCAACGTAATATCCAATGTTAGATCCTGAATGGTCGGAACATCGGAAACTCTTGAATCCCGCCTTCAGCCACGAGATTCTCCGGTCTTTCATACCGATATTCAACTATGAGGTCAAGTTATTGCTGAAGTGTCTGGATGAGCTGTACACAAAGGGACCAATACACTTAAATGGAATCATACCGAAGTTCACAATGAACCTGGCAGCTCGTAATATTTCCACTCTTGAAAGACTCCCACGGTTGTTCTTTAACAATGTATCCTTCCCGCAGAGACGACCATGGGGAAGAAATTCACAAGCCTAAAACGATCGTACGACGAGAACGAGCGAGGTTGCTACGAGAACTACGATGGGTAATGGAATAATCCTACCGTTTCTGTCAAGTCTGTACTAACTTCATTTGCTTCGACCGTTCCAGGTTGGGGTCAAGAGTCATGGACATGATGTATGCCCCATGGCTTATGTTCAAGACGATTCAGAAATTTGCGCCATCGTTTGCCAACTACCAGAAGTCGAAGGATGAAATCAGTTCTTACATAAATAACGTACGCATCACAGTGGTCGTTAATAATACTCATATATCATTTTTGCTTTCCCTTGTAGCTAATACAGGAGAATCTCGACAGGAGTGCCGAGGCTGAGAAGCCGGCGGACGAGATGGAGAATTTGGAGGAAGACGATGGAGCCATATACATACGGAAGAATACAAAGAACATTTTCATAAATATTGCCATCAATTTGATGAAATCGGGAAAGTTCACTTGGAAAAACGTCGAAGGCCATGCGAATCAAATGGTCTTCGGGGTAAGAGAATCCCGGCGATCATCATGTGTATGAAACTCTGACCAATAAAATACCAATTGCAGGTCTTCGAGACGACAGCCTGTACCATTGTTAACATTCTCTACATGCTCGCCTTACATCCTCAGTATCAGGAGATCGCGTTCGAAGAAGTCTATTCGGTGTACGCCAATCGCGATGATTTCAGCGTGGAGTTCAAGGATCTTGAGAAATTCATCTACTTGGATATTATAATGAAGGAGACGCTGCGCCTGCTCCCCACGGTTCCGTTCATTGGACGCTATACCGCGAAGGATTTGCCTTTATCGAATGGAATTGTGGTGCCTGGTGGAACCACCTTCGCCCTTGACATCTTCAATATGCATCGCAGTGAGGAGATCTGGGGACCCCAGGCGACCTCCTTTAATCCCGATCATTTCTTGCCCGAGAACGTCAACGAGAAACATCCGTATGCCTTCATTCCCTTCTTGAAAGGCATTCGCAATTGCATTGGTCAGTAGTTTATCTTTACAAGTCTATTGTATTTAATTCTACATCATAATTATTTTATTTCAAAAGGTTGGCGATATGCACAGATGGTGGTAAAAATAACGTTAGTTAAGATTTTACGTAAATATCAATTGTCAACGACGGCCAAACTTGAAGACCTCAAGTTTCTGCCGGAAATCACCCTGAACATTGTGGATCCACCACCAATAGAGTTTCGCTTGAGGGAACTCTAAGGCCCATTGGATGAATTGGATAGATAAATCTTATATATTAAGATAGACCTTGTTTTGCAACTGAAAGTGGTGTACGAATAAAGTTCCTTTAATCGAATTTTAATTGATCTGTACATGTGTGTACTATATAAATTGTGAATAATTGTTTCACTTAATGATGTTTTTAGAGTCATTATCTGTAATGAAAGCGTTTCCTGATTATATGAGTGCTTATATGAAGTAATGTAATCATGACTTGACTGTAAATCATTTAGTTTAGATTGGATTTGATTGATTTAAATATTTGTAATATAGTTTTTACGCAGAATGCAGTTATCTCTCAAAATTGCACTGCGGAATGAACCAATAACGACTCTTGACAAATGACTTTTTTGCATTTTACGATGATAAATTATTATAAAAATTAGGTTGTGTGTAAAAGATTATGAGTTTTGGACTAATCGGGTATAATTAATAAAAACAATTAATATAAATTAATTTAACCTATCGAACCTGCTCTGCATTGCCAATCTAGCTCTCGATTTCCCTGGCATTTGTCGGTGCGGGTTTTCGATGACGCAGTCGAACCGGTCCAGGTCGATCGGCTCGCGGACATGAGCGAGTTATACACTGGTTGCATCAAACTAGGAACAGATTACATCGCGCCAAAAACTACCAGAAAAGCCAGAAGCAGGCGGCAAAAGAAGAAGAAGGGTTACGAAGATCAACAGAAGGAAGCATGTTGCCAAGTGGAAGCAGTAGGCAGAAATCTATAAAGGAAGAAAAACAAAGTTACAGAAAAGGCATTTTGAGGAAAGTCTGACATAAGCCTCGAGTTTTATGAAAGACTAGATAACGGTATAGAACTTAAATAGTGAAACATAGCTAAATCAGGAAGAAAGGAAGAAGTTCTTACACCAATACCAAATGCTTAAGTTTATTCCAGAAATCACAATGAACATTGTGCATCCATCCCTAATAGAGTTTCTTTTGAGGGAATTCTAAGGTCCTTTGACAGCGTTGGATTAATCTTGTTACTTCTTGGTTTAAGTCACATGTTTTTAGAATTGAAAGTCGTTTACGAATAAAGCATCTTCTTATAACTCAACTGTCTATATGTGTGAATAATTCTTCCATTTGATGAAGTTTACTCAATATAATAACGATTTCAAATTTATTCATGTTATATTTGATTTTCATAGAGTAAAATTACGTTAAGATTTAATAAAATAGTATTAGTATTCTGAAATCAATATATATGGAATAAATGAATAATTATAAAAAAATATATATAAATGCTACAAATTGTTCATTTCTATACATTGTAAATCTGTAAGATGTACAATTCCAGTCTATTGCTATGAAAATTTCCTCCCTCAGTCAATGTCCAGGCTCCGGAAGGACCCGTCGATGCCGAAGCAACTGTCGTAATGGAAGGATTTGCCCTCCCGTAGCTTCTCGTCGGAGCCGTAGTTTTGCTCCTCGTTGAAGAAATTCCGGTACCTTTTGAGCTTGCACTCCATGCGATCGACGATGTCCTGGATGCAGCCGTTATCGCCGCCATACTCGAGGGGCAGTAAATGACGCGACACATGCTGGTATATAGCATCCGGATCGGAGTTCACAGAGATCTACAGAACAGTCCAAATGAAAATCGTGGACGACTCGGAGACTGAAGGAGGACCCGAGACTCACCCGACTCATGGCCTTGGCAGGGAAGAAGGAGCGCAGCGAGTTGAAGCCCTTCTCGAAGGGCGGTGGGACGTTGATGAAGTGCGTGCCGCGCTGCCGCATCGGCATCGCCTCGTCGGCGAAGACCGAGAACTTTTTCAGCAGCTCCGGTTGCAGTTGAAAGAAGTGGGTGCCCGAGACGTGGGTCATGTCCATGATCTCCATGTAGCCGCTGACGTTGGCATTGTCATCCTCCAGCATCATGATGTCGCCGAACATCGAACCCACACGAACGATGTCGGCGAATTTGTACCGGTCGGTGTCGTAGGAGCCGGCGCGAATGATCGTGATACAGGGTCCCGTCTCCTCGGCCGGCAGGGGCAGCTGGAGAATTACTCTGCGATGAGGTAGAGAACAAGTGCTTAACAACGAATTCACGGAGGTCGATTCGAAAGGACCCGGGGCTCACCCCAATCGCACGATCTCCAGCACCTGGGGATGATCGACGGTCCGGCGGTCGTTGAAGACCTCGGGTATGGCGGCTCGCAGCGAGTAGTAGCGGTCGATCTTCTGCTTGGCCTTCTCCAGACTGAACTTCGAGCCGCGCAGGAACGAGACCAAGAACTGGGGATCGCTGCGGGCCCGCAAGTGGGGCTGATGCTCTAGCCACACGCGGAGGGCGGCGACGTCAGCCGCGACACGATCGGGCACCTCGTTCAGTTCGCGTTGCGCGATCTCCTGCAACTCCGCGGACAGGGGACGTAGGGACGATGGTTGGTGTGTTGTCGTCTCCATAACTTCAGATTCGACGGACGTGGACTGTCTGGAATTTTTTTCTATAATTTTTTTTCGAAAGATAACGTCTTTTTTTGACCAGGATCTTCACTCCTAGGGGTCTAAAATCGTGTCCAACGAGCTACCATCGCGGAGTCTTCGTTTCCTAATGCGATTTTCGTTCCAACAAATCGATCGAGAGTTCTGCGATTTGTTTCTTTTTTCGATTAAACGGATCCACGATAAGATTTTTGTGCGTTTGACTGACTTGTTTTTGGTCTAATCCCAAATGTCTTTGTTGGAAATGATTTATTAAGTGCAGGCAATATAAGTTTGTTGTTGTTATCGGTGATTGACTACTGTGGATTCTGAGAGAGTAGAGTAAAATTACGTGTTTTCACCGAGACGTCTCCTCTCCGATCGCAGGCTAGCCACGGACTGCCGACGGCATTGGTATCAACATATTTATGGAGCCTGTCCGTCCGCCCGCCCGTCCCTTCGAACAGAATTCGCCTCTGCTCGGATTAATTGACGCCGATCGGGTTATTTGTGGTTGTAACGACGATAAATACGCTGTCACCGGCTGCCTGCAATTGAGTACCCCGAAGGAGAAATGTTAAGAGAGAGTGGGGAAGACTTTAGGAGAGAGTAGGAGGAGTTTGGCGGATAAGAAGCGATATGGAGACATACCTTTCGTACTTTTTGAGATTGCAAATAAAGAATTCATATTTTCGAAAGAGTTTTTAAGTTTTTATTTTAGAAAATTTTCTATACTACAAATTTGGAACGAATTTTTCATAGGGTTGCAGGGCTCGATTCGATTCAACTTTTCAAAATTTTACTTCTAGTTTGAGTATTCAGCTGATAATTTTTACTTTCGACAAAAAAAGTGCACCCCGATAATCCCTGAAATGGAGACTTCGAACTATACTTGAAATTGCGTTGTAAATGTGTTAATTATTAGATTATCAGATTATATGAATGTCTTCGGAACCTTCAAATTATTGCAGAATGCATGTGAAAAGATAATATATTATCAGATGTATATTCATCAGGCAAATATTTGTCCATATCACACATATATCTCACTACATGCAGCATTGTCAGGTGTAGCTCTTGCTGATTCCAATTGATTTCCAATTGTCTATCCGAACCAATTGATCTTAATTCGCCTCGAAGTAATTAAAATGGACTAGCGTGGACTAGGTCGTTGACTGGAGGCAATTAATGCATGTTTATATCTTGATATAATATGTAGTAGCGTTCAGAAAAAACTTAGCTTCCCCATTGAAATGAAAGTCAACCGCATTATCTTCTAAAACTTTTTAGCTCTGCTTTATTTGATTAACGAAATGATTACTTAAACAACTTAAATACAAATAGTTTTTCCGAACATAACATTATTTCAGTTGGTAGACTCGGTCAAGATTGGAAGGATATTTAAATGGACCTTGTGAAAACTCTACCTAAAGACATAGAATTTTCCAAAGTTTATTCAAATGGCTTACATGATATTTGTATTGAATCGTGTATGTATTATACCTATAGAGAATATTCAAGTAGATTCGAGTATGCATCAAAATAAATAACTAAGGATTAAAAGTGTAATTACAAACATTCATGAAATTTCCTTTCATTAAATGTTAGATTAAATTAAGATTATTTAAGATATTCAGTTGTATTTATATTATGTCAAAAGAGAAATAATAAAAAAGGAAGTAAAAACAAAACCCTACCACCTGTTGAGAGAACGAAGGGATCGCCAGAGGGACCCGGCTCACCTAAGGAAGATCGTATTGCACAAGGGACTTTAGCCATCTATCTATCTCTTACACACTATCGACGCCTCTCTCACTTACGACTAAAGGCGCTCCTTACGACTATGAAGGCCAAGCACTAGAACTTCGCGCGATTCCTCGCCAGAGAGGCCCGAGACCGTCGTCCACTCCGCCGAGGCCGCTCAGTAGAGGCCGGAGGGGATGTCGGTGACCTTGGAGCCCTGGGTGTAGGATCGGGTGCGCGTCGTGACGCTGTTGATGACGGTCACGTTGTTCGTGTAGCTGCCGTAGCTCGTGTTGATCCGCAGCGTCGGGTTGCTGCCGAAGTAGATCTGCTGGTTGCTTCGGGACTTCTCGCGCGTCGTCGGCGCCGACGTCGCTGTTGCCGTCGCCGTCGCCGTCAGCTCCTCGTTGAGGGTCTCGTGGCTGGCGAAGGCCGCCTCGAGGCGCTCGACGTTCCTGGTGACGCGTCGCGCCTGCAGCGCGGCCGAGACGTCGGGCTTCGGATACCGCTGCGGCGTGTTCATGCCGGTCATGAAGAAGACCCCGTTGAAGTGCTGCGCCGGCGGCTGCGCCTGTTGCCGCTTCGACGCCGAGGCTGACGCCGAGGCTGACGCCGATGCCGACGCCGACGTCACTGCCCCGGAGTCGCCGCTGGCGTAGCTGTGGCGTTTGCTGTGCGGCCGCTGGTGGGGCGCGGCGGGCGTGGCCACGATCGTGCCGCCGGCTGGGCTCGCTGGCGGGACAGGCGCGGCAACGGTGCAGGCGGAGGCGGAGGCGGCGACGTTGGCGCCCCCCTCGCGCAAGGCCTTGATGGTGGGGTCGTCGTCGGAGTGGCGGGCGTTCATGATCACGTCCAGCAGCTGGCGCGTCGTGCTCGTCTGGTAGCCCGCTGTCGCCCCCACCGTCGCTGCTGCCGAGGCCGAGGTCGGCTCGTGTATGTCGTGCGGCTGCACCGCCCCCCCACCGTCCATCGGCGCAGCCTCGTAGTCGGCCTCGTCGAAGAAGGTCTGCAGGGCGGTCACGCGCTCGACCGCCTGGTCGGCCTGGTTCTGCATGAGCAGCATCCCGTACTCGGAGCCGTCCAGCTCGGAGCCGCCGCCCTGCGAGAGCAGGTGGGCGAGGGAGCGCGACTTGCGCGGCGGCTGCGGCACGATGTTCACCGGCACGATGTCCTTCTCCTTGGCCGGGCGCTGCCCCCCGCCGCCCAGCGCCCCGGGCAGGCAGCCGGCAGGGGTCCCGAACTGATGCTGCTGCTGCTGCTGCGTGGCCGACGAGATCTCGCGCTCCGCCTCGCTCACGATGTTGTCCAGCTCCTCCATGACGTCCTCGATGGTGGCGGCGTCGTCCCCGTCGCCATTGCAGTCGTCCTTCCCCGGGGCCCGCTTCGACTTGTACTTCTTCGTCACGAGCCCCGATGACGACTGCGACGCGGACAAGCCGTTGTTGGCCTTCGACTGCGGCAGGACGAGGATCGGGACCGGACTCAGCGACGGCCCCGTCTCCGAGCTGCTGATGCCCTCGTCCTCGTGCTCCGACGAGTCCTGCTTGCCGCTGCCGCTGCCGCTGCCACTGCCGCTGCCGCTGTCGTGGCGAGTGGGCGGCACGTGGCGGGGCAGCGCGATGGGCTGCTGCTTGTCGAGGGACTTGAACTTGCTCTCGTTGTGGGCGCCCTGCAGCCGGAAGATCTCGCGCTGTAGCTCGGCGCAGCGCTCCTGCAGACGGCGCTCCATCGACGTCAGCACCGCCTTCTCCTCATGCAGGATCTGCCGAGGAGCGAGAGCGAGACAGTTAAATCTTGTTCTACTCAGGGAAAGTGACTTCGACTCACCTGCACTCGCCTCTCCAGGATCACCATCTGGCTGCGCACCCTGTCTGCGTCGCGCGCCTGCGTCAACATCTTCTCGACGTCGATGTGGAGCTCGTGGAAGCGCCGGATCTCGCCGCGCAGCGTGTCCAGCCAGGGCGAGGAGGAGGAGATCGTCTGTGAGTGGAGGAAGGAGAGAATTCACATTTAACATAATCGAATCGTTGTTGTGTTTCGCGTTCGCTCTCACCTTGGCCAGGCTGGTGGGCTCGAAGCCGGCCTGGAAGAGCTCCGCCTGCAGGTAGAGGCGTTGCTGCAAATTCTCGGAGCTCTCCAGGAACGTGTTGATGAATCTGCAGAAGAGCGACAATTTCATTATTATTACTAATTTCTGGGTGTTCGTTCGACCTACTTGACGCCGACGGCCTGGAGCTCGCCGGAGCCGCCGCCGCTGTTCAGCATCCCGACGAGCAGGCGGAACCGCACGGGCTCGCTGCAGCGCAGACGCAGCGTCGACATGGCCTCCGAGACGGCCGTGTGGCCGGCGTGGACGATCTTCTGCGAGCCGTGGCCGAGCACGTGTCTGTCGCAGGCGGCCGACATCAGCTGCATGGCCAGGATGCGGGCCCGAATGCCCTGGCCGGTGGCCGACGAGGCCAGCGGCATGAGGCCGATGGGCGTGGTGCCCAGCCGGGCGTTCGCCTCCAGCGAGCGGGAGCAGCAGATGCTGAGACATTGTCTGTTGGACGAGGGTCAAAGGAAGAGAAAGTGTTAGTTTGAGTGGGTGTGTGGGTTTCCTGGGGCACCTACAGGCAGGCCAGTTCGTCCAGCAGCGCCCGCCGCTGGTAGGTCTGGGCGTTGCGCGGCATGGAGCCGGTCATCTGCGCCGTCGGCAGGGGGCAGTTGGTGGTCTGGGACAGCTGGATGGCGCGCAGGACCTCCAGCAGGAGGCTGACTCCGTCCGAGGGCGTGGCAATGAACTCCTGAACGAAGCTGCACGCGGGAGATTGCAATGGTTTTGATTTGATTTACGAACATGTTTTGAAATTTTTGCCTACCTGGGGAAGGAGACCCGCAGGTCGGCCCTCAACTTGGTCAGCAGGTCGGTGATGGAGGCGAACTGTCGCAGCGACATCTCGCTCTCACTCTCCGGCGGAGCTGGTATCGGACTTCTACGAGAGAGAGAGGGAGGAAGATTAGTTCGTGTGCGGCCTTCGGGGGGTTCGTCGTGGCACCCACTTGTATTCGTTGTGTTTGGACGGAAGGGTGGAGCATCGATAGGTCTCCTCTGTGCTGGCATCGTAGATGGATCTGGCGTTGGAGCTGCTCTGGCGCTTGCCGAACTTCTTCAGGGACTGGGCGTAGTCCTCCGGATTGTAGACGGGAGGACGTTGGTTTTCCTGAAATATGCATTTTATTGAAAAATTGTGTGAAAGAATTACATAGCAAAGAAAATTAGATTATCGGATGTCTCTAGAACTCCAGAGAAACTCCCCACTCAAGAGGTGAGTAAATATCTAGTGGTCAGTTGGAGAACAAGTGTAGGAATTGCCAAGCATCTTTCAACATCCTCGATAGTATAGTGGTTAGTATCCCCGCCTGTCACGCGGGAGACCGGGGTTCAATTCCCCGTCGGGGAGATGACGAAATTTTTTTGTATTCCTTTTAATATGTCTATGACTCACTCCTATAGTAAATACAATAACAAATGTATGTTCCACATGTTCACTACACATACAAAACAAACAAATGATTTGCTGCCCATATTAATGTCAATTTTATTATGTTTTAATTTCTTGAACTTTTTTAAAATCCAAAAATGTCCAATTCTTTGTTTTATTTTAGTTCATACCTCCAGATTAAAATGATTCTTCAATTCCACTATTTGTTTTATAAGCTACTTTTGTTTTCTCTTTAGACGAATCGAGGCAACAATCCCGTATTGTCTAGTGGTTAGGATATCCGGCTCTCACCCGGAAGGCCCGGGTTCAATTCCCGGTACGGGAAGCCTTTAGAGGTTATTTTTTGTATTCTTCTCTTAACATGTATTAAAATACAAATTTTAGTACTATTTTATGAATAATGTGAAAAATTTTAATAAAAAACACAGAACTCTGAGGAGTTTCCCGTACCGGGAATTGAACCCGGGCCTTCCGGGTGAGAGCCGGATATCCTAACCACTAGACAATACGGGATATTGAAAGTCGAAAAACTAATCAGTGCTTTGAGTTGTTCACTACCACGTATATATCTGTCTCTGTCCCACCTACATTTTTATATTGATTTTATTATACCAAGGTGCCCAATGACGAAGTTTCTTTTGCTTCCCCACTCACTGCGAGACTGACTCACTGCGACTGAAGGTGACTGTGCACGCTTTGCTCACCTTGCTAAAGACGCTCTGGGGCCAACTGTTCTCGGAGTTCGTCATTTTGTAGGATGTCACGGAGCCGTTGAGACTTCCGCTGCCGCATTGGCTCTGGCTGTGGCTCTGACTCTGGCTCTTCTGGGCGATCGATGCAGCCGATGCAGACGTGGCCTTGTTCGCCGGTGTCAGGGTCGGTGAATTGCGACAGATGCTGGGGGCCATTTGGTAGCCGTTGTAGAAGCTCGACAGGTCGCTGGAAGAGAAGAGACATCAAGGGTCAAACAGTGACAATGAAGATATCAAAACGCAACGATCTATTAATAAAAACTCAAATCATTAGTATAATTTGCAGAACAAACCATTAAATAGAATCTTAAATTGAAATGAAATATTTCGCTTAAATTAAATTAAATTAAATTGGACAAGTAAATTTCATTTATTTGCGAAGTTTCTAAAAAACACAGAACTTTAAATGATGAGAATAACTTTTCCCCATTTTTTGACAATTTCTAAAAAGCGCAACCCAAGCCATCGGTGTTGATGGTGCATTCAACTTTTATGAAGACGTCGTTGTTTCTGTTGCAGCTGGTCGTGCTGTTGTTGTGGTTGTTGTAATTTTCGCCCGCCTCTGCTTTAATTTGTATTTTTGTGCCTTTCTGTCGTACAACTCGTCGACTCTTTCAATGAAGCTGCCCGAGGCGTGTAGTTTTTCTGATTGTTATTGTTGTAATTGGTGTTATCGCAATTGAAGTTGTTGTTGTTGTTGTAATTTCTGTAGTTGCTCCCCAGGTTCAACCACTTTGGGCTGCACAACAAGGAGTGGACGAAGACGGTTTTTGTGTTTTTTAGTGTTTTCTAATGTCTTGGGAAAATTTCCCGCATGTCCGGTGGGCGACCAGCAGTTAATTTGACTATTTTACGCACAGTGGGTGGAAATGGAAAAATCTACGAATGGGAAATGTTTTCCTCAGGGCCGTGGACAGTGGGAGAACGTTCATTAAATTGTTTTTATACTGTTTTATATCAGATAAATAAAAATGAAGTAAATACGAAACACAATTGGAAGAATAATTTCAAAGAAATCAATTAATATAAAAATTGTTAATTTTTTGCCTTCTTTCCTGACTGACAAAGTTTTCAATTTTGCTCCACTGTAGTTGGCGTTGGTCCTGCCACGCATGGCCATTTGTCGACGACTCCAATGACAATTTGTGTGTTTTCTGTTATTGCGTTTACTGCATTGTTGTTGCCTTTGTTGTTGTTGTTGTTGTTGTTGTTATTGTTTTCGATTTTGTGTGGCTGCTGCCGAGCTGCGGGCTGCGCATGCGTCGATGTGGGTCGTGCGACGGGCGGCAGCCGGAGCCGGTTTGAGCCGGCGCCTGAGCGGGAGGTGGACATGGATGAGCAGTCAGAGGACATGCCGAAAGATCGATGGATATTCAGCGATCGTAAGACAGAAACATCAGCTCGTTGTTGTAGTGGTTGTTGTTGACATTTTTGGCGAACATCAATTTGCGAGCCATGAATTTCTTCTTCATCATCTTCGAAACCACTTTCGCTGCCGAGACTCGTTACCAGCAGTTTCTTTTAAGTGTATATCGATTTTTTCTTGGCCCATTCGCCCCACCTTCCACCCGCTCACCTCCGCGTGGGGCCGCCGTTACCAATAACGGTTCAAAATTTGACGAACCCTTGATGAACGGACGAGAGAATGCATTTTTATGCTTTGCTTGCATTCGCCGGTCATCGTTGTTGGAAATTGATATTGTTTTTTAGTTGTTGTAACGGTCTCGGTCGCCTCGCTCCATCGACACGGCGCCTTCGTCGTCTTCGTCTCCAACGACGCCTTCGTCTCCAACGACGCCTTCGTCTCCAACGACGCCTTTGTCTCCAACGACGCCTTCGTGTTCAGCGCCGACGACATCAAAGCCAAATCCGTCGTGCGGACTCCACGACTCGCTGGACTTGCATTCTTACAGGTCCCTCTCCCTCTCTCTGTCCCTCTCACACCTGTCCCTTCAGGCCCCACCGCCGCCATCGCTGGGCGTCGCCGACAATAATTACCTCATAAAATGCGTGGAGCATAACAAATGACCAATGACTGATCGTCAGTGATAAGAACGAACGAAAGAAGTAAATAACAGGAAATTTCATTCCGATTAGGATTCAGAGAATTTCCATTAGTCATAAAGAATAAAGATTGAGTATTTCAAGTATTTAAAGTACAAAAAAAATACATAATGAATAATAATTTTTACTTCGCAAGTCAAGAACTTCAAATTAAAAATTCAAGAATAAATAAGGGCAAAAAATAAAAATGTTGATAACAAAAGTAATAGCAAGAAATGTTGTTCCAAAATTCTATGCAAAATCAACTCGAGGACCATCCTTACCTCAAAGGATGGACACAAAACGTAAACTCCCCGGCGGGGAATCGAACCCCGGTCTCCCGCGTGACAGGCGGGGATACTGACCACTATACTACCGAGGACTTCGTCCTTGTTGCGGTGCAAGGATCAACTGCTGTCGTGTCGAAGACCGAAACAATTAGCACGAAGTGATTTCGGTTGGTCCACAGACTGTTGCTAACAGAGAGAAGGCGGTGGTTCTTGTCTCCGCTAAGTCATACTGCAAACGAAACGTTTGCTGTGCGGAAGAAGAACAAGAGCGGGAGAGTGGATTATATAAAAGGCATGGTACAGTGATGTGCCAAACAATTGGGAACGAAATATATAATTAACACCGTTTTTAACTTCGTCAATATGCAGACTCTGAGTGTTACAAAAATATATTCCCATGCACATCCCCTCTAATTGGAAACCAGTTTGGACTTCAGTTTTATCGCAAGTGTATTTGAGATGTAATTAGAAGAAAAAATTAAAAATTTAATTGCTTTACATGCGGACGCTGGACACAATTCAAATGACAGACAGTTTATATAACATGGCTATTGTTGTAATTGTAGATTTCCATCAGTACTCTAAGTGGATTTCGACTAAGAGAGGAAAAATTTAGCACCGCGGGGTTGGTTGGGAAAAATTGGTCAGTCTATGCAACGCATGTCGTGAAAGCTTGTGGGAAAAACTTGTTTCAAATTCAAATAGACAACCAAAACGCAAGACTTAGTAAAACTTCAGGAAATAATCAACAAATGTATGTCATATGTATTCGTCTTGCATATTTTGTGTCTTTCATCTCGAATTTTAATGCTGACAGATTAACGATTTATATTCGAGCTCACGTCAGAATCGAATGAATTCTGACTGTGAATTGGGGTTTGGCTCAACTTTCGCTTAATTCTTCGAGGTGTTTATGGGATTTTAGATTCATGCTTTTTTTTTTTTTTTGTATTTTGGTTCGTTGTTGAACCTGAAATCGTCTTGCGTTCTTTTGTATTGATATGCGGCTTTTATTCGATTTTTCTTTGCATGTCAAATTATTCTCCCATTCTTTGGCTGTCGATTTTAATTGCCATTGCTGCTTCCCATTCCAACCACTTTGAATTTCCATCTTCTTTTAACAGCTACTTCGTCTCCTTCTCTGGCCCTCTTCTCGCGGCAACTGTTATTAAGTTGATGTGGAGCTGTTCGTGGCTTCGCGATTTTCAATTAAGTAGTGAAATTAGTTTTGACCCAACCACGTCGGAGACCACAGACCTGGGACCCCTTTTGCACCGTGTAGTAGACGGCTTTCCATCGAACTGAATTACTTTCTCCACAACAATAGTGCCATTTCCATATATTGTTAGTCATAGAATTTTTCAAGCAAGTTGTCATCCACAATGACTCAAATTCAAATTCTAGTAATCGAGTTTGTTATTGATTCCTCTGTTTCAAATGCGTCATTTGCGATCAAATCCCCATCCTCCCATATGGTCTAGTGGCTAGGATATCTGGCTTTCACCCAGAAGGCCCGGGTTCGATTCCCGGTATGGGAAATATCTTTTTTGTATCTCTAATAATTTTTTCACTTTGAGAAATAATTGGTTGCGGAGTAATCAATTAAAAAAATACTTAGTTATAGATATCATTTTGATTATTAATAAGAAAGGTGATCATGTTTTAGAAAATGATAATCTGCCTTCCTGTATCTTAAGTGACTTAGTTTACCGATGGAGCATCAACATCCTCGATAGTATAGTGGTTAGTATCCCCGCCTGTCACGCGGGAGACCGGGGTTCAATTCCCCGTCGGGGAGATGTTGAGAGACAAATCTTTTTTCTTGGTTTTCTACCAATATTTAATTTTCCTCCGCTTCCAAGTATTTGAAACCACTTCAAGTCGAATTTATCACACGATGTATTGAGTGATTGCTCATACTACCAGTTGATTTGTGGAAAATTTCGTGCGCCAAGTCGTTGGACTTGAATTCAACTTTGCAAACAACGTCAACCGACCTCGACCGAGACTACAATGCGAACGAACCGACGAGGAATTTGAATAAACTTTGAAGACACATCAAATTGACAACACACAGTAGTGTGTGATCATTGTTGTTTTTGTTGGAATTTTCCAACACGTAATTTCGTTAATGATGTTCATGCGTTTCCTTTATCAAGTGAGATTGCCATGCATTACGCGAACAATTTTAATCAATTAAATCTTCACGATTCACACAATTCAGGCTCGGCTACCGAAGAGAGACCCGTTGGCGGTGTTTCACGGAAAATTGAGACTCCGAAATGGGAAAAGTAGCAGACAAATGATAGTATAGAAAACCAAGAATCCTATTTATGAAATAAAAACGAATGGAGCAAAAAGAGAATTTTATAGAGACATCAGAATCATAAAACAAACAAAAAAATAAAATGAGCCGATGCAGTAGAGGAAAATACATGAAAATTGAGGCCACAAACTGAAGGCAATTAACGAGAAATACTCCCAGGAGATAATCTTCCTCTTACCACGCACTTTGGAAAATACTTCCTCAGCCATTTGGAAAGAACTCGAACTCGTCATTGCCCAGCAGCAGGTTTTTCACTCTGGAAAAACGCGACTTTCCCACTCAACTGCTGCTACTATTATTGCTGCGACTCCCATTTGCACCGAAGCCACTGCCATTTTCCACGCCTGCCTTCACAACCTCGTCATCGTCGTCATCGTCGTTGTTCGTCGCCACCGTTGCGTTTGAAATTAGCTGAAGAAAACTATAATTACATGTATTTGTCCGCTGCAAGAGACTTCGAGTTCATTTATCAAGTTCATTGGTTTCGTACGCTCGTCGTGGTACAATCGCCTACATTTTTCCTTTTCACTACCTTTCGGGCGAGTTCCGGCGCCACTTTAAGCGAGCGAAATTTATAAACAACAAAATTTAATACGGATATTAAAATTTGACTATTAGTATAGAACTTATTCGCATATAAATTGAGAAATTAAACCTTTAATTTTTTATGATAATTTTTCTTTATATGAAGGAGTTTCGTTTCTTGCTAGAAAATTATAAATTCTTCCATTACTCATATATATTTTTATTTCACTACCGATTATACGGTGCATAATATTCCACTCAGTTTTTAGTACCATGAAAATTTCGCCATTTCATGTGATTTTTACGCATTTCATTTAAAACATTACCATTTCTTAATGACATTTTTATTATCGTTACTATTGCGACTTTTATTGCCACGTCTAATTGTTAACGTTTTTTTTACCTGCAGTCGTCGCATTGCGTGTTGCCCAGTTCGGAGTCGTTTCTCCCATTTTATTGTTTCGGCTTTCGGAGGGACCCTCGTGTCGCTTTCTTGGTTCTCATAACGTATATGACCTGCACCAACAAGCCAACTTTTTTTAACTACGTTTATATGACTGTTGATTGAGCAAATTTGGCTCTGGTTGGGTGTCGTTTCGTTTGACCTGGCTAATTGCACGGTAGCATGTCGAGACCGGGTTTTCGGCCTCCTCTCATGATGCCGTGCAAGTTACCAGCGAACGACTTCTACCCAAGTATCGCGAAGTAGCTGACGGAAAGGTGCATTTTTGTGAACTAGTCGTCGGCGACCCTTCAATTAATTTTATGAATTAATTATCTGGTCTTACGTCGTGAATGAAGGAAACTACGAAACTTCTACCAACTTCTCAATCGCCTTCAAACTCAATATTTAGAAATCTGAGAAAATGTTTCGATCGCTAGGGCCGACCCAGGACGATCCCCAGTTTGTCAACAGGATACCACTGCTTTTAGTCCTTCCCCTCCCAGATCCCCCCATCCGCAAATCCTTTCCGAAAACACACGATTTCAATCAGTTTCAATCAGTAGGATTTATTTTCACAGGTTTGCCCTGTGTGAACGTCAACGGATTTAGAAGCAGTCGTCGATGCTGGGCAGGGTGCCGCTGCAGTACTTCCAGGTCGACCAGGCGGTCCAGCCCTGCTGGCTCTTGATCTTGCGGGCGCAGGTGACGGAGTCGTTGATCGAGTCGGTGAGGAGGTTGTTGCAGCTCAGGTTGCACTCGTTGTAGGAGAACTTGCCGGAGGAGGGCTGGCACCACCACTTGTCGTTGATCTGGAAGATGCCGTAGTCGTTCGAGCCGTTGCTGTTGGTCGGGCCCACCACCCAGGTGCGGTAGGAGCTCTCGTGCTCGGCGATGCAGGTCCACTGGGGCAGCTCGGACTTGGGCACGCCAAGGGCGTACATGTCCTGGGCCAGGGTGCAGCGTGTGTAGGTCTTGGCCGCGGCGGCCGGGGAGGCCAGGCCCAGAGCGGCGACGAGGAGGACTAAAGCGGCTTTCATGTTGATCGTATTGTCAATGAACACTCAACTGATGCCGTCCCAGGGCTCCCAACCGGTTATTTATAGGCCTACTTGGCCCACGCAGAGCCCGCGATAAGATATTTGCGTACGAAAATAGACATCAGAAGTTTTGCGGCTCGTCCCTGCTCCATCGATGATGGACTATCGCTGATTTGTAATTAAAATAAATCTTATCTAATTTCAATTTCAATTTTAATTCAAATGCGTTTCCAGAGATAACGTGCGAGACCAAAACAAAGAAAAATATCCCACGAGCTTCCGGTAATCTAGGGGATAGGTATCGCTAAAAAGTCCCAAAGTTTCTGTCAACCGACATCGCGATCGTGCAGCATTTGTTTTCCACTTTATATCGACGCGTAATTTTTGTTTTTTTCATGGATCCACATATTTTTCAGCTAGTTTCTCCCGCTCTCCTTCTGACATACCACCTCTCGCCATCTCTATCTCTCGTGTAATTGTCTTTAATAGTTATAGATTGAAACGATCATTGCATGTGGATCTCACTTTCTAGTGAAAAACTGCTTGCAACATATGCAACAATTACAAAAACAACCTGCAACAGCAACAAAAACAAGTGGCAACATTAGCGACAACTGCCATCAACTACCACTTGGACACGTTGCTCCAGTGGCAGCAACTTGTCGCATGGCCAAAACCCATCCGAGACGCTTGTCCGACTGTCCATCCATTTGTCCGTCCATCCAATGAGCAGTCGGTTGGGCCCACTCACTGTCCATTGGTTTCTTCATCTGTCTGCTTGTCCCACTGTCGGCCTGTTCATGCATCCACCGTTTTTCTTTCCATTGGTTTGCCCATATTCCAAACTGACCATCCGTCAATCTGCCTGCGAGCCGCATAAACAACTTCTCACCTATTTTTCGCCGATGTTGTCAACATGCCATTTTGAGCCAACTCTTCCAAGCAACTCATCAATTGCCGGCTGCCGACTACCGACCGATGGATGCCGATGGTTTTGCAACATCATTTGAATGGGTTTGAGTTTGGTCGTCCTCTCTCGCCTCCTCCCTCTGACTTGGGACATTTTAACAAATTATTTTTTCTATATACGCCCCGAGTATTTCATGAAGACATGCGTTTTATGCTGCGTTCAAATCAGTTTCACTTTTAATACCTAGTTTAGTGGACAAACCGTTTTGTCCAGTTGACGAATACCGTCGGGACTGGATCGTCGAACGATCGCGTGGATCTGTGGGAATTTCGCATGTAATAGCTAAACGTTATCATCGTTTAATGACTCTGGTAGAAATGTCCTCATGGACCAGCAGCCAAATGAACAGACGGACGGACGGACGACAGACCGAGTCTAATCCTGCGTGGGGTCTCAAGTCAAGGCAAAAAAAACCAGTCACGTTGGGTTCTTTTAATTATTGTCAAGTCAATAGATTATTTTATTATTTCGTTTGTTGTTTTGAATCAAAAACGAGATTTCAATTATGCAAAGAAATTAGTAGTGGTGTGGGTAGGTGGAGTCACTGGGTAGAGTATATGGGTAGTAGAGTGAGCTGATGAAGTAATTGGAAGATAGTAATGAAATTTATGTAGATTTTATGGAAATCCATCCTTACAGACCCTTTTCTCCGCCGTAGCTCCGAATTCCCCAGTCGTTGACGGACAAGATGATGTCCGTTATGAAATGGCTAACAGCAGCCTCCACTTGTGGCGCGTTTGTAAATCAGCCGCCATAATGATTGATATAACATGTGGCTTAAGCAATATGGCTCTCAAATATGGTGTCGTCGACCATTTCTCGTCTGGGTAAATACATCAAATTGGTGGAAAATATGCGGTAGAAAATGCGTAACCATAATTTGCCAATGACATGAACATGAAGACAGGGGACAGGGAAAACCTCAAAACCCAGCTAGAATGGAGTTTTATTTCCATACGGAGTTAGGATCTGTTATTATAATAAGTATGGAATTTTAATCACATCCACACCTCTTCCAACTTTATGGAGACATATTTAAATGTATAAGGATATGAGTTGAAAATGGAGTAAAAAGTAAAAAGAAAGTGAAATTTTCACACCTTATAATCTGAGATAATGAGAAACGTACTTGTAAATATATCTGTGTATGCAACAAATATTTTCTGCATTATATCGATTTCTTTCAATAATTCATTTCAATCGACGTGGGGGAAAATAATAACAAATCCAATCAATGAAGTCACCGATCATGACGAATGATTAATGATCGCAGTAATCAACTCCACTTTGAGATTATCTTTTTTTGCTAGTTATGATTTTGATTTTTTTTTGATTGATCTTTGATCTGAATTGGTTCTAGCTGAATGACATGATCTCATCGTCTACGTGGAAAGGTGGACTGAAGTAGTTCATGATCTGTAGCAGATTCGGTCTATTTTTGAACCAAAACACAGAAAGGTATCTGCTTCTTAATGTTCGTGTGTTTATTTTTAATGTGATTTTTTTCTTGTATTGCTTTTATTAATATATTTATACAATTTGTTGCATTTTTGATAACAGGTATAATTTTAACTTTTTTTGCAATTCCCACTATCTGTACAACTTCTGTGCTACTGAATTTGACTTTTGAGGGCAATTTAATCATGTCCTCGATAGTATAGTGGTTAGTATCCCCGCCTGTCACGCGGGAGACCGGGGTTCAATTCCCCGTCGGGGAGACGAATGTCGCAATTTTTTTTGTTTTGATTCAGTCATTATTTCTTTTAGTTCAACCCTTCTCCCACTAAGCATACAACCAGGAAAACTCCTCTAAATGCGGAAATGTGGGTGAAAATGCCAGTGTGTGAGACTATTGGCGCTTGCATCTGATAAGGAATGAAAATACCAGGTTGGTAGAGACGACCCATATCTTTGTGGGAAGCAGAAGCAGATGAAAAAGTACCGCCCGGCATTTAAGATTGCTACTTTTGATATGGAGGAAAAGTTGGAAACGGTAGAGGAACAGAAAACGGGGAGGAATTCACAGGAATCGGAGAGACAAAACAATCCACAATTCTATGATAGTTAGCTACAGCAATTGAAGCAACAACATAAACAAGTCAGCAACAACAGAATTCGTTATAAAAAAAACCCACTTAACACAAAACCAAAACACTTTAATCGCAAAAACAAAACCTAAAACAATTGCCGCGTTTAAGGCATGCTCAGCGGCATATCCTAGTTTTCGACAACAACAATAATAAGTACAACAACAAATACTGTACCATCAACAAGCATAACAGCAACAACTGCTGACATTTGTTGACAAAAACTCTCTGACAGTTTGTCAACAGAGTCAAAGATGACAGCTGTCAACGTGAATGTGGAATGAAAAGACGACGCTGAGAAAGGGATGGAGAGAGGTGGATGTTGTGCGTGAGGTACACAGAGATGGAGAGAGGAAAATGTAGAGAAGTCGAGGAGAAAATGCTTGGAGGACCGTTTTTCCCTCCAGCACGGCGAGGAAAATGCAAATTAATTACAACAAAGAGAAAAACCACTGAAATTTGTGGGAGTTGTCAAATGTCAAAATGCACAACGACTACGTTGAAGCCAACAACAATAACAACAACTAGACTAATAACAACAACTCTTCAACTCACAACTTCTGTGCAAAGTTGATGATGGACGGAACGGAAGCCAACAGCAACTGCGATGCCAACAACAACAGCGACATTACAAAGTGACAGGGTAGGCTTTGTCGGTGACAGATGGCGCCACTTAAACACGCGGAGATTCCCCATCAGAGATTAGCTAAATGTGGGAGTCGCCCCCGGCACCCGCGACCCAGGTAAGAAAGAGTTTCGAGAATTGAATTCAATTCTCAGCCTCTGTGCCGAGTCTTTAGTATGTTAATTTCCGATCTTAATCCCACTTTCTTCTCACACTCCATCTACTTCTCGCCTACATTTGTATCTTTTTCTTCGCCCATTTCTTTCCTCTTTTCTGCTTCCCCAAAAGTTCTATGTTGACGACGTTTCGCATCGTGTCACGCCAGCCCGATTGTCAACCATCATCAAGCACTGTGCGCGATAAGGATCGGATTGTCAGGTGTAATGGGCTCCGTCGTCGCCCTCCCAGCAACCTCTCATTTCCTTCACCTTTCAACCTACCTACCGAGTCTACCAACCGACCCAGCAGGCGATCGAGGTGATGACTTTCTTGCCACGGCTTAGGATCTGTGAAATTTATGCTAAGCGCAATCACCACAGGGCGTGAATCACGCCCCTAATGATCCGGCAGATCACAGTGGAGGAGGTGATGATGATGACGTCGTCGTCGTCGTCGCCGTCGTTGGAGGAGGAGTTGGCGCGGCTGTTGGAAAGCTAGCGATTGAACTGAAGGAGAGCCTAAGTGCTAGTCGCAGTCTAATTGTCGGAGGCAAGTGGAGAAAGCTGCGGAGAAGTTTCTCTGGAGGAAGATTCAGCAGTAACCAAAGGTATTTATTTAAGTTTTTTAACATTTTATAGTACTATGATTATCTACATAACCTGGGGTGATTGTTAAAGAAGTTGAAGAATGTCCTAATATTATTAAACATAGAAAAGTTTCACTATCTCTTAAATAAGGTATGAATAATAATATCATGTAGATTTTTGGGCTTTTCCCAGAAGTTGAGTTTTCTGCTATATCTTCCATAGAAATATATTTCTAATATAATTATATATAATTTATCATACCTAGTTCCACTTAGACTTTAAGAAGCCATAAAATCAAGCCTGATCATTAAACTTACCTGAAAAAATAGAAAAAAATTATCGTGAGTATCTCGTTAACTTAAAAAAGCATTTAATTTAAAGGAGAAAATCCACTTCATATACAAGTAGTTTTTATTCCACAAATCGAAAGAATAAAAAAATGCAAACAAAGGAATTATATTCTGGACTTGATGAACTCATATTCAAACGCCGCCCACCGGTTGTGGAGGTGGGTGTGAGAATATATAGACAACAAGTGCGGAAAGCAAAACAAAAAAATGATATAGTGTAGAACCGACAACGACAACAACAACAACAACAAGGGTGATCAAAATTATAAAGTCAAAACCCAGGAAATGTGGATTCGAATTGTCGGACTCTGTTATTTATGCTCAAAGATGCATAATTAATGGCCTCTGATACTCGGAACCTGAAGAGAGGGCGAAGCTAAGAGGAGGATGAAGAGAGAGAGCTGAAGGTGCCAGAAACCAAAGACAGGAGCTGGAATCAGATGTCTGGAGAGGGCGTCGGAGAAAAGAACAAAGCTGTAGACAAAAAAAGAAAAACAATGAAAGACAATACAAGAAATTCACGTAATACAGACAGACATGAACAATAATAATTGATGGGAGGTGGAGAACTTCGAGCGACAGTCGGGGAGAGAGAGAGAGGTAGAGAGGGCTTAGAGGGAGTTGGGGAAATGACAATATCATTGACGGAATGACATGACGAAATCATGTTAATTCAACGAACTTGAACACGTCTCTTGGCTTTGTTTTCGTATTCTTCGCTGATGTTGTGGTTGTCGAAGTTGTTTTTGCGGTTGTTGTGGTTGTTGTTGAAATTTTCATTGTGGTTACTTGAGTTGTTGTGGTGTTATTGTGATTACGAGTGCAGTTATATTTCCATACACTGCGAGAAAAGCTCCGACGAAGGCTTCACTTGAAGGAGATGTTGGAGATTAGACTTCAAGCTAATCGATGTTGAAGCCAAGGTGGTTTCAGTTGGCTTAAGGTCTTCTTCTTTTGCTTCTTATAAGCCTCAGTAACCATCATGAAGATTGTAGCGATCGGAGGGTGTATGTTATATATATATATTTTCCATAATATTCCGAAATAGTTTTTTTATTAAATGTTGGTGGAATTAGCGAATTTTTTTTTTTCTTTGCAAAATCTGATTCAAATTTTAATTAAAACGAAATTCGGTCAACTAGATATTATTATCTAGAACATGATATTTATTTTGTCGATGTTGGCAGTATTATGATATTTGGCGTTGATTTGTTTCATTTTTTTTTGCCTTCATTTTGTGTTAATTTTTCATATTTTATCTCCATGTTGTTGTAGAAATGTTGTTATTGCACTGCGATCGTTGTTGTTGACAAATAAGATGAGTTGACTCTCAGCAAGTTTTGCAATTCGAGCCAAAGTTAATGCAGGTTGAAATCGTCGGCCGACGACGAACATGACCACAACGGTCAAAAGAAAAACAACAACATCGTCTGAACAAAAGCTACAACAACCACATCTTATAACCACAACAACGTTACAATAAAATCACAATAATAACACTAAAACACAAAAATAACAACAATAATATCAAGAACCAGCAAGCGTTCTTGAAGGGTTCTCGAAGCGAATGTCAGTTTCGATCGAGTGAACTTGGTCTATCTGTCCGTCTCTCGGTCTGTCTCTGCCCGTCTCTCAATCCGCCACCCTCTCGGCCTGTCTGCCTCTCTGTCTGTCAGTCTGTCTTGTTCTCAGTCCGTCCTTCTACCTGTGGGTTCGGCCAGTCGGTCCGTGTGCTTCTCACTCGGTCTCCCTGCCCGTCTATTTGTCTGAGTCGCCTGAGGCGCTCCGGGTTCTTTGCAAGTGGACTTCGCCTTGGACCTGAACGTAAGTCTTGGAAGGGGAGGGTTGGACAGGGACTAGGAAAGGAACAGGGACAGATACTGAGACAGAGACTTGGACATGGACATGGTTAAGTGGCAGACGACACAACATGGAGTGCCAAGCGAAGCGATACGCGGAAGTCAACGATGCGTCGCGAAATAAGAAAACAAGAGAACCGAGGGGCGACCGAGACCGAGAACCAGAACCGAAGGAACGTGAAGACATAAACAACATGTGAATCATAATAAGACAGGCCAGGAGAAGGAGTACGAGATAAAGGGCACAAGAGGAAGAATAGCAGGAGGGGTGAAATGTGAAATTTTGAAGTCGAAAAATATTCTCAGAATGATATCATATCGAGTTATGAGGAAAATTTCATAAAAGAGTTGCAAAGGATCTTTATTTTGACTGCAGGCTTTTGTTTAATTTCACAGGTTGTTAATGGGTTCAGTAGGTTCAGTAGGTGTTGCCTGGTTCAAGAGATTTTTTTCGAGTCTCAAGTGGATATTAATCGGGTTCCAAATGTTCATTCTCAGTTTAAAAGACCTTTTCTCAGATTCCATGGGTTTATTCTCAGTTAATTAAGGTTTGTTGTCCTAAGAAAGTTCTCAAAAGAGCAGACCTTAAAGTTTAACCTCGGGAAACCTCGTTACCACCACCCTAGGGAGCCAGAGTCATCCAGTCGGAACCGAATCCTCCGCGATGTGAAGGTGTTTTTTCCCTTACCACCACTCGTTGCGTGTTTCACGAAGGTATTTTTAGCTCTTTTTCCCATCCGCATGCGGTTCTCGTGGTGGGAGATCGAAATGCAGTCGGCTGTCGGTCGTCGGCGTCTTTGGTCTACGTGTACCCTAATGAACTGAACCGAAGGTGGGTCGGTCGAGTCCAGGCGGATGAACCTCGAGGAACCATTAACAAGTGGATTGGAAGAATGCCTTTTTTGTTCGTGTCCAACTGACGGCAACAACAACAACAGCAACAGAACAAAGTCTGAGAACATTTTGTTCCCTCGATCAGGAAGTTGTTGCTCTCATTTGCGAAGATCGCTATCGGAGGAAGCCTTTCCACGATTACGTGCTGACCAGGCGTTTACGTAATCGTTGTATAGCATTGCAGGGAAACCACAAGAACAACAACCACAAAAGCAGTGACAAAAAACGAACACCTCAAAAAACAACCACAACAAAGATGCCAACCAAAGCAACAACATCTCTAACGAGCAAGAAAGAACCTTTCTCCTAAGTCATGTAGGAAACAAGTAGCAAATTGTTGGTAACTGGTTCTGGTTGAGGCCATGATCAAGATCCTCAAGTTGATGAGGAAAACCAAAGATCATCATCACGATAAACTTCCATTTCTCTCTCTCTCTCGCTCTAAAAAGCTATGATCGAGGAAGATCTGGAAAAGCCAGAGGAAGATCTTGAACGTACCTAACGATCGCCTGAACCTGACCAAGCGTAACGATCGTTATCACCATTATCGATCGGTTTTTCTTCAATTTGCAGAGAAGATCATAATCTTCATATAGGAACTTCAAGATCATGATGAGATAAACGAATAATGATTGAGAAGATCACCATCAACGATCGATACTCTCGCTAGTTTTATGCCTAGTAGATGGAATGACAGTATTCAAGAGTGTGACAGAGGGAGAGAGATAGAGATAGAGAATGGCATATGAGCGAGATCGATCGATCGGTCGGTCGATTAGTTTTTCGAGAATTGCGGAAGCAACAATTTTCATTTATTAAACTCTCGGCTTGTTTTTCTTCCACACGTTGCGTTTTTCTTGACTTTTCCTGGCTCTTCCACTACAACACCGAGTTCGCCTCAGACAGATAGGTAGAAAGAGGGAGAGAGGGGAGCTACTGGATGGTGCTGGATGTGTGACTGTGTGTGTGCATGGGTTGCCGTACAGAGGCCAGTGATAAACGTACATTAAGAATTCATTGACCGGTTCAAGTCATTGGCCTGAGCGGTGAATGTCTCGCTCGGTGTTGTTGTTGTTGTTTTTGTTTTGTTCTTGTATTGAGTAATGATCGCCGAGGTATCGTCTAGTTTTCCATGGTACCTATATATATTTATATGCCTATATACGCAAAGAACACACACACACACACACACACATATGACACATAATTGAATACAAAGTGCATTTGTTTTTGCTTTTGTTCTTCTCCTTTTAGTCATTTTCCACGGGTAATTTTTGTTCTTGTTAGTGTTGATGTTGGTGTTAGTGTTTTTGTTGTTGTTATTACATTTATTAACGTGGTCATTTCGCCGATGCCTATAGAAAGTTATGACGTTTTACCGTTGCCGATTGCAATCTCGTTCGGGGCGTTTGAAATTGAAGTTTGACGATCGGTCGAATCAGGTCCAGATTCGTTAAGGCGCCGTGATCGTAGGTAGCTTTAGGTGGCTAACGGCATGCGAAGGAATTTAAATGGGTTTCGAAGCGGCTCGGACGGGGCTGCCGAGGTGGGCGTGGCCCATCAGTTGCCTCCATTGAGGTAATGGACGAGTTTTCCATGGCATTCAATTACTACTATCCAGAACGGATCGATCGAGAAATAAACTACTCATACGAAACATGTCACTAGCATACGAAATACCTTGAATTAGACCTTTGAAACCTCGAGAGTCCTTTAGAGAGACCTCCGAATGCCATGGAAATTCAAAACTATCTTCCGTTGGTTAATGATCATGCAACGGAACATGATCAATTATTGACAAAACTTCAAGGAATCGAGACTCGCCGTGATCACATCATCTATTCAACGATCATTAAAATTTGTGCAGATTAAATCACCAATGTTTCGTCAGAAACGAGACCTCGAAATATAATTCAATTTTGCACTTCATTTATAAAATAAGTATCAGGTAAGCTAGAAAAAATGTTTTATAATGGGGATCATTTCCGAACTGGGTCAAAACAAAGCAAAGCGGAGAAAAAAGTGACAAAACCCATGAGTGGCGATCACAAGAAATAACAACGTTCATGCAACAATAAAAACATTAGCAAAGATAATAGAAAAATAAGCTTTAAAAATAACAGGGAAAACATTGAAAAATAGTGGAAAAAAGTATTTCAAAGTAACCGAAAAAACGTGAAGGAAACCTAAAGAAAAGAAGACCATTAAATAAACTTCGATAAAAAAAACAAAAAAGGTAAAAAAGCCACCATGTAAAGGTAGTAGCGAAAAGCAAATGTTTGTCATCGGTGGAAAGGAAATACGAGATCGTAAATTTCTTTATTGAAACAAATTGCTGCCATTTGTGATCGACGACAGTCATTCATTCAACGGCTGATTTAACAAAGCGTTAGGGAAAACTATTATGATCATGTTTGTGAAGAAGTTAATGTTTTTCTACATGGTTTACATGGCACTTTAACGGTTTCCTTTTGAAACCAGACAACATTTGGAAATGCTTTGTGCCGTGTGCTGTTGAAACTTGGCTTTTTTGGCTTGGCTTTTGTTACAGTTGTGATTGCTCGCAGTTTGGAGTTTGTGGCTGGGGTTTTGGCCATTGCCGTCTGTTGGTGCGGTTCGCGAGGTCCATGACGGAAACTGACGACGCGGGGTTGACAGAATAATTGCCTATGTCTGGCTATTGACTGGAGAGCAGACCTTTGAGCAGTTGTCGTTGCGTACGAAACCGTTAAAATGGCTAACGATTTGGCCAATGGAGAGACCATTAGTGGTGCCAGGAGAAGAAGAGTTACTACAAGTGACATCATCATAACTAATTGTTTTCTTGGTAAATATTCCGGAATTGGATATTTTCAATTTACTGAGCAAAGACGTACATTTGTTGGCGAAACCACGAGCGTTCATTAGTTAAATGAGATCCAGTCCGCAAAATCGAAGATAATAAATAGGTTTTTGCGAAGGTCTTTCTATCTTTGAACTGCACTTCTGAATGAAATAAATTCGAATGAATGGAACCAAATTGGATAGAAGAAAGGATTATTGCTCTTTTCCATTTTCATGCTTCATTGAAAAGCAATTTAAGCATTCGATTCGGTTGATTTGCACGTAATTTTTGCAACCTTAAATTCAAGATCAGGCAGCACACGTTTGTCTTTCACTGAATTTTTCCAGTTTTTAGAAGAACATGCGGAGACCCTGTCGATTCTTCGCAGCTTTCTTCCCGACTATTTAGCATAGAATGCGAGTAACCTTCGCTGACCCGTGGCTGCTGCGCCCACGTGCAAGAACCAAACGATCGTCAGTCACAACAGTCATGATCGATGGATTCCACCGACCGACGATCGATGGCCACCGAGCGGCCGATGGATCATGGACTGTGTCTCGGCGTTATTCATGAGTTTAACCTAGATCCACGCCTTCTGCCCATCGTCGTCGTTGGCGTCGTTGCCATCGTCGTTGAATGCAAAGCAAATATAGAAATGAGGGATCGGACGCCTGAGGTGAGGCTCCGCATGACGCTAACGAGTCACAACGAATGCAATTTTTCAATTATGGCTGCCACTCGGCAACCCTTGAGGCGACACCGCGCAAGCGCCTCGCTCGGGCGGGCGGACGGACGATCGTTTCGGGAGACGTGGGGGGTCGGGTCGGGGTCGGAGGTTCGTCGACAGGTTGTTCACAAGAATCCCAACGAGCCGAAGTCGCCGTCAGCGTCGTCGTCGCAATTAGCGATCGCGCATCGCAAATGAACTCGGGCCCGAGTGATTGTTTGCGCATGCGTGCGATTTGCATTTTTATTTATTTTCATTTTTTTCCTACTCGTTTTGGTATTTCTTTGTGTTTTTGTATATTTTTCTTGTGCATATTTTTTTGTATATTTTTTATTACTTTTTTCAATTTTCCATTGCGATTTTTGTTGTCGCTTGTTGTCTGCTCCGTCGAAATCTTGTGAAAAAGTCGCGGTTTTCGCATCATGCGAAGACAAACACATTTTACAAGAATGCAAATTCGTTGGAATTGTCGGGGATTCAAAGGAATTTTATCAATATTCATGGAATTATTTTACCCTTCTCGATTTGAGTGTAAAATTGAGTGAAATATGTAATGATTTTTTAAGAAATAAAGGGTGCAAATTGGAGAAAGATACAATAAATTAAACACAAAAGAAAATTTTGTGAACGAGGGAAATCATTTTAAATATCTGAAAACCCTAAACGTTTTCTGAGTTCGGAATGGAAAGGAAAAGTGCCAGATCGGTGAAAAATCTCGCACCATTCAATGAGATCATTTCCCGATTCGACACCCACACGTCCGGCCGAGTCCGTCATCGACTGTCGCTTTCGTTGATTGACAAGGTTGCCACTCTCACTCACACAGACACACACACGCATGCAATTGACAGATGTGTCGAATTGAAAGTCATTTGTCACAGCATGACACACGTTGCCACACTTTCCGACAAACGGCGGCAGAAAGTAATGTAATTAAAACATCAACGATGACAACTAAGACAACAATAATAACAAAACCCTCAATTATAACAACAAAAATAAGTTGAATATCAGCAGCGATAGCAATTCGAAAGAAATGAACATATCGACATCAACTACTACTACAACAACAATGACGGCTTCAACAATTGAACGGCAATTGAAAGCCGATCAAGAGGGATTATTGATTGAATGAGAGCGGGTCGAGTCGGAGTCGGAGTCGATTCGGATGGAAAGTGTGGAGGAGTGAAAGAAAGTAAGGAAGAGAGACGGAGGGAGACCAAAAGTGAAGGTTACTAAGCCGAAACCGAGAACGAACCCCCCTAGATGTCGACACGACAAGAAAAACTTCTGAATGCTGTTGAAGAATGATTACAAATGGCTGCAGAATGATTACAAATTGTTGTTATAATTGAATTCAAAGTTCCTACTAGTGAGAAATTGGCTCCAGAGGGGTTCCGGGGTCTCCCGAGCCGCCCAAGGGACTAGGGTTAAACGGAACGAATGGGCTTCAAAGCGATCTCCCACCTCCTGTCAACGCGTTGCAAGGTTTCGATTTCATTTACCAACAATAAAAACAACTACAGCAATAACATCAACAACAACAAAAACCAAGCAACATCAACATCAAAGTAACAAATGGTCTGGAAAACAACAAGAATAACATTAACAACAAAAAGCATCACTAGCCCCAACAGCAACAAGAAGCATAGCAACACTAACAACAACCTGAGCCACAACAACGTTAACACTAACAACAACTCAACACACAACATACCAACAACAAAAACATCAGCAACAGCAGAAAAAAGGTTAATTAAGTTACAATGGTTTCGAAGCTATCAAGAAGAAGAAAAATAAGATGATCTTTCATCGCAACTTGGCAACACGCGAGCCGCGACGCCATCGCCATCTCCATTGCTGCCAACACGTCGCAATCGTCGTTCCCAGGTGGCAACACGGCGCCGCCGGCGGGTGTCAACGAACAGAAGCCGAAGCCCGAACGAGGGCCGAAAGAGATGCGCACGATGATTTGACAGTTTTTGACTTGGGGAGAAGCGCCTCGTCTTCTTCTTCTTTGGCGTCGCCCCCACCGAACTTCGGGTGCCCGGGGGTCTCGTGGCCGACGAGCTTTCGACATGCAACCCATTGTTGTTGTTGGTTTTGTTGCTGCGATTCGCCCTCAGGCTCCTGCGGCTGCACCTTCGGAAGCCCTTCGTTTCTTTTCGTTTCGTCTCGCTTCGTTCCGGCGGCCCTTCGTTCGTCCGGCGTTGCCAACTAAAAGTCGATTTGTGAAACTCGATTTTGAAAGCCGTCGCCTCAATCGAGAGAGATTTTCTGTGTTTTGTTTTTTATTACGGTGAAAATATAGAAAAAAGCATAATTTTCTATTGTGTTTTTCTTCAGTATTCCTTAATGATATTTTTGCCACAATTTTCCAAGTTCTCTAATCTTGATCTTTAAACTCTTTTTTTGAGTTTCATGTCTGTTGGCTTTCTTATTTATTTTTTTTATTACGAATTGTTTTTTTCATTTGTTTCTTTAAATGAAACAATTTTCAATGAAATTGATTACACAATTTAAAATATAAAAAATAAATTGGTTATTGGTCATTTAGCTAAAGCGCGTTTTCACCAAATATAATTATGATGGTCATTTAAGTGCTCTTAAAAGGTAATCGTTTTGATTCGCGAATCCAGGTTTAGAGATTATATATTTGTATAATAAATTTACAATTTATACTTTGGATGAAAAAGAAAAGAAATTCTAACAAAAGCCTCTGACAAAAAAAATAAATTTGTAAATAATTCCATTAAAAACAGCATATTGTGAAGCCGTTTTTTAAATACTACATGACAACTAGAAAAATTCGAACACTTATAAGAAACACCTAGGGTTACCGCCACATGATTGTCGCCCTTGCAGCCAACGGTTCCCAGATGAGACAGAGAATATTTCTAGGCTACAACGGGATGATACTTTCGCCGGCCGATGTCGGAGTCGGAGTCGGAGTCATTATGTAAATACCTATAGGTATAGCGAAGGGTCAATAACTGGTCGCCGAGCCCGAGGGAAAAGTAAAAGGGCCGGAGCCCAGACACCTGTTGTCCCATCTCCCTCTTTCCCTTGTCGACCCAGTCGCACTCCCTGTCGCTCGGAACCCATCGCCGATCGAGTCTCGTCATCACAACGAAACTTCTCCCGATGGTCTCGTATACGTCTAAAGTAACAGTACTTCTTGGGGGACATAAAAGATTACAACAACAAAACCGGCAACAGTAAAAACAACAACAACAGTAATAACAACAAAAACCACACCAACATATCGAGATTAATAAATGAAGAAAAAGAAATTTACATATGAAAAGCGAGCGAAAAACCGTTGGATTTGAAATCAACGAAAGAGCGAACGAAATCAAAGAAAGACTGTGAATAAAGAAAGCTAAGCGGACGAAGCGAATGAAAAGAAACTATGTAAAATATATGATGGGGAAGAAATAGAGGGAGAGAGAAGATTATATAGAGTTACTGAAATGAACTCATCAAAAGTGTTATGAAAAATATAGCAATAATTCCAAAAATGAATAAAATCAAATCATGAATTACAAAAACAAAACAAACAAAAAAAAAAATAGAAGAAGAACGATCAAAATCAGAGAATATGGTGTTGATTTCTGAGCAAAAGTTAATAGAATTCAAAAGTGAGACGAAAAGAGAGAAAAGAAGCAAAAATCTTTTTTTAGATTTGAATGGCGACCTAATTTTTGATTGTTTGGATTTTTGCTACGAAAAAAATAAAAAAAATATTGATAAAAGAGTCTGTTGTTGGAAGGTAAGAAGAAGAAGATGAGGTGATGGAACACGGGACTCGCTGAGGGTCTGATAGGGCGGGGTTTCGCACGTGACCCCAACATCCTCGATAGTATAGTGGTTAGTATCCCCGCCTGTCACGCGGGAGACCGGGGTTCAATTCCCCGTCGGGGAGATCTGATTTTTTTTTTTAACGTAACCTATTGAAATTGTTTCAACATGAATTTAATATTTTATATATTAAACGATTCTTTTCATAATTAAGTTTGTTTAATTTTTTTATGTGATTTATTTGAATTTCATTTCATTTTGTTTACTTGTCATTTATTGGGTTTCGTTATATTTTGCTTACTTTAATATAGTTTGTTTTTCGTCAAAATATGTTTTACCTTTAATTTGAGTTTGTTTAATTTTGATTTATATAATTTTCCTTCATTTTATTTATTTTTGTATTTCATTTCTATTTTTTCACCTTAATTACTGATTTTGTTTTGTTGGAAATTGTTTATATTTTTTTCGCACTCGTTTTTGCTACACAATATTTCTCTATTTATATAGGCAACTTTTTGTTTTTTTAAGGTTATAATTGCCCTTTTTTTGGGTGTTGTTGTTGATTCGGCTTCTTTCTGTTTTAGTTGTTTTTCTTTAAACAAAGCCCAGTCGCAATTAACTTTCACAAACATATTGTGAAGTTCAAAGTTGAATACCAAAAAAATCTATTATTTAATTTTTTAGGCTACTGCCAAGCTGTTGTTGTTGTTGTAGTAATTTTCTGCCGGCCATTTTGAGCGTGACTTTTGTAATTGTCGATCTTCGTGCGACGGCCGTTCGTTCGCTTTAAAACGCTAGTAGCGATGCGATTTCTGTGGTTGTTGTTGGAATCTTTTTGGCAATAACCATTGACATTTGCCCAGCCGGTTCCGCTTCCAAGGCTATAACAACAACAACACAATAATTTCACTAATTTTCACCAGTGTTTACATATCTCCAACGTACCGTAGCAATGGGCTGCCATGACCGAGGAAGCCCCCGACCATCAGTAGGAAAACCCTCCATCAGTCCAGAGGTCAGAGTCGTCCGCTTCGCGGTATGATTGCGATTTTCCCCTTATTTGCTTTGTCGGTTCGAATTCGTTGTTGCTTCGTCGGCACCAATGAAATTTCACGTTCCGAAAATCGACCCGAAAGCTGAGCCGAAACCCCGCTCCAGGCTCCACATGACACGATCCCCACCGGAGGCGAGCGAGCTGACATTTGGCCCGAGCATGAGGAGCTTCTCCATCCACCCGTTCCACATCCCTCCACCGTCCTCCTTGCATGTCGATTTAATGGTCACTTTGTGCAGTTTTTCGGAGGCTCGCCAAAATCGAGAACCGGACTCGCGACGACTTCGTGGTCGTCGTTAATGGATGGCCGACGAAAATACGGCAGACGTTCATTTCTCCGGCGGATCGACACACGAACCGACGACCGACCGATCGACCGGCGGACGAACAGACAGACAGAGAGATGGGTTCGAGCAGGGACGCCGCCGACCGCAATTTGGCATTTGGCATCGAGTGAAATTAATAATTCAATTAAAATTCCGTGAAAACCCCACATCAATCTTCTATATGTGGAAATCAATCAAATTGTAAAAGAGTGAGAGGGAGAGCGAGAGTAAGACATTTGTCATTCGCTTCAGAAGCTCAAGTGTCAAAAGTGGAAGAAGTGCCAAGTGTCAAAAAAATGACACATTTTCACGCATGCGATTTTTAGTATTTATTGCCTTAAATATATGTTTTACCCATCGGAATATAGAAATTAAAAATTGTAGAATCATTTTTTACAGGCGACACTTTAGGTGGAAAAGTGAAAATCACTCGTTGACACCGGGAGAAATCATCACTTGCTAGTCAAAGCGACTCGCATGCGATTTTCTTCTCGCTCGAGCTTGTCGTGATCGCCAGCCCTCGGCCGGTCTTAACGGTCTGCTTGTTAAGTTAATCGTTGGCTCAGACGTTATCATGAACATATACTTTTTCATAATTAATTAAAAAGTTTCGCAGAAAAATAGTAAAGAAGACAGAGAAGAAGATGAAGACAAAGCAGCACTCAAAACAAAAGCCACGAAACGTTATAAAATGCGGAAAAAAAACAACAAGAGATGACTTTGACTAGAGATTTTTCTATCACCGGCCTCTCTCGCTCTTTTGACAGGGGTCGGGGCGGTTCTTGTTTTTGTTTGTCGGTTAATTACTGTAACGTATGCCATGAGTCGGGAAGATCGACGCTTTACCGTACCCCAGACGCACCGCACCGTTGGCCCGAGTGATAATTTGCCGAAATTTATGACGCCTAATTGTATGTGTTTAAAAACGCATCATTACCTCTCGCATCGTCCCCTGGGTGACGGCGGCCCCTCAGAATCTTCCGAACTGTGTCATTCGGCAAGCGGCCGGTCGGTCTGCTCTTCCCTCTCGCTCCCTCTCGCTCCGTCCCGCCCAATGCGGCTTCCACTGACTCGCTTTGTGTCGTTCCTTCGTCAGCCCGCACCGCTGTCAACGCGACACCGATTCGGGTCACGCCGCGAACCTCGGAAGCCGCCGTCGACAGTCGCCGCTGTCATTTAAATGAGCTTCACGCGTCGAGAAGCCCTCCTGCTCCCTGCGTCGGCCCCTACTCTTCATCTTTCAGACCGTTTTGAGGCCCTTTAGAAACCCTTACGTGAACCTCTTTTTCACTCCGATTCTGATTCCCTGGCCGCTAACACGAAATATTCCGCATGATCGTGTAGGATCGCCGAAGTCCGGCCTTCTCTTTTACTCTTCCTTTACTATTTCTAGTTATCATCGTCTCCCGCTCCGTCAGCCTCAACTTCATCATGATCGTTCGCTCCGAGCCAACTTGATCCAATTTGTTTCCTCGCAACGACGTCTGACCTCGTTAAGAGTTTTCTTGCCTCGAGGGTGAATTTTTAGCATTTGTTGTGGTCTGTAGTCTAGTTGTAATTGTTGTTGTTGTTCTTCTTCTTTTTCTTGGTGTTGTTGTTTGTGTATTTGGTTGAAATGTGGCTTTTTACGGTGTTGCTTTTTAAAGTGTTGTTTTTTTAGTGTTGTTGCTAATGATATTCTTTTGAAGGCTTTTAATGTCGTTTCACTCAAGTTCTTCTGTCTTTTAGTTGATTCTATCCAGATCTCAAGTTATCACAAAAAATTATTTTCAATCCGACTCTCATTACATTTTCTGTCCTTCTCACGATCTATCTGTCCATCTCTCTAATTCCTAATTCCGTCTCTCCAACTGCCTGTTCAACTCTTCAACTCTATCTGCTCATCTACCCATTCTTATCTCTAATTTCTGTCCATCTCTCCATCGGCCTGTCCACCTCTTCATCGGTCCGTCCATCTCTTCATCGGTCCGTCCATCTCCATCGGTCTGTCAGGTTTTCGTTTTCCCATCTCTCTCTGCGTTTCGCATCGTAAATTTATAGTATTTCGCGTTTTAATGGGATTTTGATTGAATTTATCGTGAACTCGGAATCTGAGTATTTTTTGGTGAAACTTATAAATTGTTTTTCTCTCTTAACCGTGTTGTTTTTGCAGGAAATGCGAGCCATTAGCCATTGTGGTAAGCCACTTGTTAGCCACTTGTTTGTTGTTGTCTGTCTGTCTGTCTGTCTGTCTGTCTGTTCGCGTTGATCTAGTTGTTTTCGAGTGAAGCAGACGGGGCTTCTGGGCCAATGAGAGGTGGTCATGGATAGTCTGAGATATTCCACCATAGTTCGTTCATGTCTATTTTGATACTAAAGAGCATTCTTGATATACCGAAATCAATTTTTCCGAATTTCGAATCGATATTGAGGAGAGGCTCTAGAGAGCTCAATGGAAATGCTGTGTGGAATCTGAATATCTCTGGAAGTCTGAGCCAAACGAGGAATTCTATGAGAGCTCGACTCATCGAGCATCGCACACGAGACTCCGTGGGCGTTTCCCAGAGTTTCTACGGTTCGAAGACTCCACCCAGCGATCGATAGGAGACATTGACCTGTGTCTTACATGGAAATGATAATTCAAAAAGTAATGGAAAAAAAGAATACTGAACATTCCAACAAATGCCAAAATGAACGAAACGAGCTCAAGATCGAGCACAATAGACAAATCCACAGGAATTCTGTGGTTGCGATCGAAAAGCAACAACTACACAATTATAGTAACAGCAACGCATGCTTCTACAATTACAGCAGCAAATGCCTTACAATTACAGCAACAAGCACTATTACAATAACAACATCTCTTAGATAAACAGAAAAAACCTCGAATCTATTGGCTTCTGGGGAATGACTCGAAGTAGACGTCGCAGAAATCCTCAACTTATGGCACGTGGAATGAAGGCAACGATCAAGAGCAGGTGAGGTTGCTTCAATTTGTATCGCGACTGCAGCGACGATCCGACAGATACGCGAATGTATCGCCAGCTGAAAACTGCAACTTGTTCCGCATTAGCATTCAACCCATCGGATGCAGCATGGACAGAAACGGAAAAAGTTCGAAGACAAAATGCGTGCTCGAGACTGAGTCCGAGTTGGAGACAGAGACAGCGACAGAATCAGATAGAGTTTATCTCCCAGATACAAATTCGGATTCTAGACACAACCGCCGTTGTTGTCTCAAAAACAGAAATCTGAAATAAATCGAAGAAACTCACTCTCAGTTGGGATCAGGGTACCAACCGCGATCTCGTTGACACAGAGTGCGTATTCTTTGGATGTGTCGATCGGACCTCGAAGTATCGAACGGATATGGACATGTACGACTGCGGACGGACAGATGGACAGGTAGGCAGGCCGTCGAACGCAGAGACAGCTAGTTGGGCTGACAGCCGACCGGCCGGTTGGACGAGAATTTCAGTCGTGGCCGACGCATGCGTTCGAGGCCTACCCCCGATCTATTAGATACGACGCAAGTGCGTATCCGCCGGATTGGCTCCAGTTGAGGCGGCATTAGGCGTTTTTTTCTCTATTTTTTTCCTCTCGTCAATGGCAGTCGTGGCTAGTGATTTGTGATTTTGTGGCCCCCACTCGAGTTTGCGGTTCGGACCGCAAAACTAAAAATAAAAGAATTTTTTTACTCTCAAGTGTCACTTGAATGAACGTAATTATTGAGGCGATGATTATTGCGATTCGTTCATTAACACATTTGTTTTGCAGGTTGTTTTTTTCTCATTTCATTGACCACAACTCAAACACGTTGTGGCTTCGAGTATCCAGGAAGTGGATTTGAAAAGTAAGAGCGACAACGGAGCGAGTGGGAGTCCAGGGGAGGGCAGGGGAGGCTGATTTAAATAAAGATTTCAGAGATATTGACATGTCGTCGAAAATGGCATCAGGTCTGCGGAAGCATCTGGAGGCTCTGAGGCTTCCTCTGAGAATATTTTTCTATTTTAGGATGGAATAGTTGTTTTAATGTGAGAAATTTTCACAATAACGAAATCCCCTAAAGGTTCATTTCGATTCAGTTTCGTTTTCACTTCAATTTCAATAAATTCGTCTCATGCGGAAACGACTTCCTATGGGCCGATCGAGCTTTCGGTGGCTTCACAAAGGGATCCATTGAAGCTTGGTCTTCCATCGCGAGCTTTCACTCTGGCAGGTGGAGACAAAGCCAGCACTCTCGAGGTGATTTTTCACCAAATTCAAAGTGGTTCACAAAGAGTGATTGAAATAGACACAACACGATCACGACAATAAAACAAAATCGTATGCAGAATAATCAAGAGGCAGGCGAAAGCGAGGCTTTGTTCGTTTAGAAAAAGTGGCGAAAATGCAATAAAAAGTGAGAGTTCAAAGAACAAAACGATCCACTCTCAAATAAAACAAAAAAAAAACATAAAATTGAAAATTTCAATTTCACTCTTTGTTCTGATTTTTCAGGTTTGGCGTAATTGTTGACATTGTTGTTGTTGTGATTGATAATGAAGCCAAATGTTGTTGTTGTTGTTGTTCATTACCATCAGAATCGCATGAAAGGCAGGGCCGACTAATGAGAATCACTTTCGTTTCCGAAATGACAGAGAAGTAACAAAAGCGGACGAGAAAGAGCAACAATAAAAGGTTCAGAAAACACGACCATTGCAAATGTGGACGACAAAGACAAAATTACAAGAGTGGACAAAAAACAGGAATTACGAAAGTTGACAAAAATCATGAATTACAAAAGTTGACACAGAAAAAAAAGAAAATACTAATGTTGAAAATAATTAGGAAAAAAACAAAATAACAAAAGTTGAAGTGAAAAAAACACAAAAGTTGAAATTAGAAAAAAATTGGAGTGAAAAATGTACAAAAATTTAAATGAAAAATAGTTGTATTTAATATGTATTTAATATATATATATAAAAAAATTAAGATATGTATAAAAAAGAAGAAAAAACGTAAAAAATTAGAAAGCTTGACTGTAGTATGAAGAACCGAACATTGCTCGAGGGAGGGGGTGGTAGGGGTTCAAATAATGGGCTATAAAAAAAATGACACCTTGTGGCGTGTGGACGAGTGATTTAACAGCAACGACAAAAAAGCATTTATAGAAAATGGGAAAATCTGGGGTTGTACGGTGAAATAAGCAGTATTTAAAATGATGATAACTAGTATAACGACAGAAACAATTACGACAACGACAACACAACAACAATACGAGAACAAAGATAATTACGATAAAAATTACTACAATAACAAAAATCTTTCCTGTAATAATGGACTATAAGAGAATAATTTGAAATTAAATACAATAATAGAAATATTACAGGATAACCTAGTACGAAGCGAACAACAACAAGACTATAATTAAAATTCAAGCCGAACGCATTCGTTGAGAAATAAATTAAAAATGAGAAAATGAAACACACACAAAAGTAATGGTAATTAAAAATGCAATATTTTCTTATATTTTTTTTTGTAATAACCCAGAAAAAGTATACGGAAAAAGTAAAAAGTGTGGCAACAACAACGAAAATCATGCCAACAACCAACATGGGATTTTTTGAAAAATGAAGTTCAAAAAGAGTGAGTGCTGAGAAGAGTCGGAGGGAGCAGAGGAGAGGAAAGGAAAGAGAGTGAAAGAGATGCAAAGAGATTGGAAGAGGTGGAGGGAGGGAGATGGCGAGAGAAGGGAGGGGAAGAGGGAACTCATTTTGACAGCCCGACACGGCGCGCGTCAAGATGCGCTTCATGCACAGCGGCGCAGACGCCCCAACGCCCCGTCCCCAGCCCGAGCCCGCGGGGCCCACTTTTTGATGTGGCTTCGATTGCGCCGTCTCCCCCACACCTTCCTCAGCCCATTCCACCATCCTTTCCTCTCTCTTCTTTCATCTCTCATGCTCCTCGCTTCACCCATTCCTTTCACCTCGCCTCGATCTCTTCTCGTACGGGAATTTTCGAATTTTCCTCCACGCTCCGAATTTTCCACGCCCTGTCGCGCACCCCTCCTCTGGCTCGCTGACCCTTTCTCCCACCTTCTTCACCTGTCCAGGGCGTCTCGTGGCCTTCTTCCACTCTCCCTCTCTTCCTCTGTTTCTTTCTATCGGCTGGAATCATCGAAGCAACGCGGACTCACACATACATGTTGGACACTCTCCCACACATGGACACCCAGAGCCAAAGATTTTCCGGTCTAATTTCAAATTTGTTAATTAATCTTGTGAAAAAAACAAAATAATAATAAGAAAACACAACGAATGACTGACCGACGACACTGAGTGCGCCGATTGAATCAAAAAAATTGCACTGCAAAAAGAAAACCAAGGAGAGGAAAAGCATCAGACAGCAACAACAATAACAACAACAACGGAAAATCTCCTCTGTGAAGTCGTTGGAAAAGCTTTAGTTTTCACTTGGAATTTCGAATTTTTCTCCAAAACTTCCTAAGATTCCAATTGGGAATTGCTCTATTTTTAAAAAAGTTTTGTTATTGCCAAAGGTGTTGTTGGTATAAATAGTGTTGTTGTTGTTTTTATACTTGGTCATTACAAAAATTGTTGCACTCGTTTCGCCACGAAGTGAATTTTTTTGCTGTACTTGAATTGTAGTTGTTGTTATTTGATTGCTTTGCTTTGTTACATTTCAATGCCTATCATTATTGCATTATGTTGCTGTTCTTGCTAATGTTGTTGTTGTTGTTGTGCTGTTGTGTTTTGTTATTGGTTTTGTTATTGTTTTTGTAATTGTTGTTGTTTTAGTTGTTGTAACTGTATTTGTTGTTATTGTGGCCATCCAGCAGACAGGCTGACGCCGCCATCGAACACATTTATTAAAATATCTCGTGCTCGACTCGAGTCGCGCCGCGTCTCGGCCGTTGTCGTTGACGTTGGTGGGAGGAGTGCGGAAGAGGAGGAACGAGCGAGAGAGAGAGAGATAGACAGAAAGACCGAGCGGGAAGGCGAAAAATGTGGGAGGCGTCGGAGTCGATTCAGAAATCGTGCATTGACTTTGAAACGAACTGACTGAAATTGACGAGTTTTCTTACAAATTGATGGTTGCGGAAAACCTGCTGATAACTCCATTGGTGGGGAAAATTAATCGTTACTACGGCGAAAATCGAACAAGGAAAAGCGAAATTTATCCTTTTTGTCAAGCATATAGAAATTGCATTAATTAAATACAATTTTTAATCAACAAAATATATAAATATGAGAGTGAACATTTTTAAATTAAAATGGTTTTTAAAATGGAAATCTATAAATTAAACCGAAAAAAATATACAAATATATATTTCATGAAAAACAAATTGTTTCAAAAAATCATAAAAAATTAGAAAATAAAAATACATTACAAAATTTGAATAGAATTTTAACATTTAAATATCTGTATAACAATTTCTCATTTATATGAAAATTTTAATGAATCTTTTTTAAATTCCATGAATGTATTGAATTTGAATTGTTTAATTTTGAATGAAGTTGACTATTTCTAATTGAAAATGTTCGGAGAAAGAAATTCGCCGAAAATCTCCTTCCTCTTCCTGAATAAGACTTCCTAACCCCTTATTAACCCACGACCTCGGTGCCCTCTGACCCCGCGCCGGCCCATTAATCAACGGCGCAACGAGGGACCGATTGCGATCCCTCATTTGGCACCATTTGGCGAGCCATTAGTCGCGAGCACTGCACGGCGACCAGCAGCGAATCGCCGACAGATGGCAACGCTGGACCGGCGACCGACAACGTCACGACCCGATCTGGCGACTGGAGCCGAAGCGAATCCAGGCGATTTGCGAATTAAGTGTGAAAATGGGAGCAGCAGTCGCCACGGACGATGATGGCATTTCAGCCGATGATGACAATAAAAATGGGGACCGACTGGAAGAAGAGTGGAAGAAAATGCGGAAAACTTACCACTTTCAACGGCGCATGGGCGCAGCAGATGCAGATGCCGATGCCGATGCCGAAGTCGAGACTTCTCCAACCGCGGGTCACTCAGTGCGAGAGAGCGGGAGAGAGAGCGAGACAGATAGACCTTGGTGAAAGAGCAGGACTTAATCCCGTGCTAATGGATTTAATGCCCGGCTCGCACCCGTCCACGAAATGTCAAGCGAGGGATTGCGAACGCCGAACTCGCGCGAGAACTTTCGAATCGCTTGGACACGGTGGCGTCTCGCCTGCCGAAGTATCTCTCGGATGCGGATGCCAGCACTCAGTTTGACAACGAAATGTGGATCGTTGGGGTTTCTGTTGGTGCTAACGTTGTTGTTGTTCTTGTGGCAATTGTCGGGGCCATAATTCGTCGTGCGAGGGATGGGGCGAAGAGGATCAGGAGGCGGGATCCAAGAGATCGGCACGAATCGAAATTGGGACACGAGCGAAAGATACTTTGCTCTGGATACGTTCGGCGTTTTCGTTGTTCTAACTATTGTTGTTGTTGTTGTATTATTTTGCGACTCGCAAAGCGCCGAGAGCCGATTCGCGACGAGCGACAGAGGCAAAAGTTGTACTCGTTTTACCGTTAGGATGCAACGAGGTCCGGTTTTTGTTCTAAATGTTTTTGTTGTAATTGTTATTGTTGTTGTTGTTGTGCGGCAACACAGCGTGGATCACATAATCGATGACGCCAACGACGAGACGCAGACGACGGAACGACGCCGTCAGACGACAGTGGTTGGTCCGGAGAATTCTTCGCGAATTGTCTGCGGTTCTAGATACTTGCCGACCACAAGCGTGAGGTGTATCTTTGAGATAGTCCGAAGGATTCTTCACTTTGGTTTTCCCCGAACGAAACTTGCAAATTTCCCAACGGGAACTTCTCGAAATTTCCCCGAAAAATCTCAGAGAATTAATTCTTTCCGATCTTCCGACGATCTTGTGAGAATTTAACGACCGTATCTCGAGGATATTTTTACCCGATCACTCGTGTATCTAAGAAATATTGCGTTTTTTGTTTTTATTGTGCTTTTTCTTTTGCAAAGAATTTTCGTTTGTGTTTTTTTTCTTCTTCCGAAGATTCTGCTATGAAAATTGCACTTTGCCAACGACGTGATGCGATGCGATGAGATACGACGAATGTACCGTTATTCGTATCTATGAGTTACAACAAGCCAGCACTTCGCTCTGCCAGATACAACTGAAACTCCGCGAGCCACCGACGATCGTCCGTTCGCTCGTTCGTTCGCGTGCGACTCGACGCGCGATCTCAACCAAACTGAAGACACGGCTTAAACCGAGCGCCTGCAACTATCGCCGTCGTCGTCGTCGATTTCTCTCCCGTTTTTCCTCTCTCTCTCTCGCCCTTCGCTCTTGGCCCTCTCGCCGCCGTCCTCGGTTTGTTTACATCTCGCTGCACCTGATGCGACGGCGCTGGCCGAACGGTAACTTGGCTTTTTGCTTTCGGCCAACGTTTTTCCAACTCGAGCTCGCTCTTGGTCACTTCCTCTCTCTCGCTGAATTTCTCCGTTCTCTTCTCTCCCTCTTTATCCGAATGAACGCCATCGATCGATCGATGGCGTTCTGTCGTTGGCAAGCATGCGAAAGACTCATCAGGCTCATCTGTAACGATGCATTGTTTCTCCTTCTCCGAAAGAGGCGAAAAGAAAGAGAGCGTGAGCAACGGAGTTGCCACATATTCTCCTCTCACTGCAAGTGATGCCAACCCAGAGTCCGATGGCTCAGGGTACCGCGTTGAGGAGTCGCTGTGCACAGGTTGGCATAAATCGCATGAGAAGTGAGTGGTAGCGAGACAAAAGAGCAAGAAAGAGAGTAGGAAAGGGGAAGAGAGCGACTTGGAGAACGAGTGATGGAAAAGAGAGCCACAGACACGATGTGAAGTAGGGTTTGGAGAGGGGCGTCTTAAAGACCCATGCTTAGAACGTAATTGAACCATTTTCCTCAACATCATTGCCTACTTCCGTCTAGTTGCGATGACTTCCATCCGTTCTGGTGTGACAGCTCTTCTCGAACCCTCTCCCTCTTTCCCCTCAAGCCTTCTCCTCTGGCCTCTCTTTCACTCCTACTTCTCCTTGCTCTCATTTTCCAGACTTCCTGCATCGCCACGAGAACTGTGGGAGCTCCATCAGAGGCGTCACTTGTTATTATCATACATGTTGGTATCGTTGTTGTTGCTGCTGGTGGAGTAATTGTTGTTGTTGTCCCTCTCTTGTTGCCAGTTTGGCCACAACTATGACTGCCGCAGCGACAACAGGTTCTGCTGCTGTTGTTGACGTCGCCATCGATGCTAATTATAAGTCCATCAATTGTTGTGAGAAGCCCCGTCCCGCCATTCATCTGCTCTGACTACCCTGAGTTCTCCCTGCCCCCTCAAAATCCCCCGACTTTCCTGACTTCTTCCGTTACCCTGGTCCCTCTTCGCTCCACTGACTTTGACGACTTCTCCGGCGACTCTGGTTCCTCTCGATTCCTCTGGTCTCTGAGGCTTTGCTGGTCCTTTTCTGGTCTAGTGTCTGATGATCCTCTCCCCGCTCTCTCTCTCTCTCTTTCTTCACTTCCTACCTCTTCGAAGTGTCTCGTAATAGGTTCGTTACAGAAGGCGTTAATTAATGAGAATTAATGCATGGTTAAGTGTATCTGGCTGTCGTCACTTCTTCCCCCGTGAAGCAACTGCCAGTCGCTCAATCTCTCACGCGCTCTTTCTACTATAAGTTACTATTATTGGTTTCTGTGGAATCTTTTGGTAGTAACGAGAACTTAGCGATTTTTGTCATCCTACTGAAGTTAGTCTTCTCATTTCTCCTATTGATTTCTCTGCGTTTCAGAGGATTTACCTCCAAGCACGCAGAATTTCTCATCTCACTTCATCCTCCACGTGCTTCACCCCACTTACACCGACTCTTCCATGCAATATCTTCGGTACACGAAAGCACGTTCCAGCTGAGGGTTCAGCAAACAACAGCATTCCGAAGACGCAATCGGACGGTAGGTGGATTGACTTCCCTCCCTCTGCCCATCCCACGCGCTCTGGCCAAATAATCCATGACTCTGCGAGATGAGAATTACACAACGCCCTTATCGCGACCACGCGGTCCCTCGAAGTTCGAGATTCGCCACTGCGAGAAACGCGATCGGCTCGGCCGTTGCTGGCTCTTCTTCGCTCGTCTTCACGCTGGTGGCACGTAGAGCCCGATAAAGCGTGGACTCGGGAGCTCGACTGGAGCTGGGTGGTTGGTGGTCGGTGGCCGATGACTGGCGTGGCTCGGAACGACATGTTCGGGGCGCACGACCCGATTGCGTCGTGGTGTCGGCTATCGCCGGGAGGGTCCGCGGGCCTCTAACGACGTCTTCGCTGGCTCCGGTATCTATTGCGGCTTGGGCGTGTGCCGGCTCTGATGACATTCTGAGCTGGTGCATTCTGGTATCATCTCGCTGGCGCTCCGTCTGTATAAATATCTGGAGCTGGCCGGTGGAGGGCATCAGTCGAACACTTTCTGTTCACACACACATCGATTTCAGGAGAGAATCCGAGTGACAAGATGAAGATCCTACTGTGGGCCACCTTGATCGCATCTACCGCCGCCTATAATATCGTGGACAATGGGGACGATGGCAGTGGCAGCGGCAGCGGAAATGGTGGTGGCAGTGGCAATGGCTACGGCTACGGCTACGGTAACGGCAACGTGGATCCGGGTTACCCGTACGAGCCAATCTGCCCGATGGGCGGCGAGCCCGTGTGCGCGACCAACGGCCAGGAGCACTTCTACTTCGAGAACAAGTGTCGGTTGGAGGCCTTCAACCTGAAGCGCTTGTTCGCTGGAGACATCTGTGAGTGGCCATTGCGCTCTGCGCCCTCGAACCCCACTCAATCCCTCTTTCCTGTCTCTCTCCTTGTCGTTGGCTCAGGTCTAACGGTGGTCAACACCTACATCTGCTTCACCAACTGCGACCAGATCCAGTGTCCGCTCGACTACTCCCCTGTCTGCGCCGCCCCCGTCGGCTCGGACCGTTGCCAGACGATGCGGAATCAGTGCGAGGTCAATCGCATGATCTGCAAGACCAAACAACGTGAGCGAAGCCCTCAACCCCAACCTCAGTAGTGTTTGATCGATGTTTTTCCTCCAGAATGGCACATCCTCAACCAGGGCCCCTGCGTCCCGCCCAACAGGCAGTGCCCGCAGTACTGCACCCGCGAATGGAAGCCCGTCTGCGCCAGCTACAACGACGAGGAGCGAACCTACTCCAACGAGTGCGAACTGAGGCGGGCCATGTGCGAGTCCGGCAACGGACGACTGGACCTGGGCGTGCAGTGCGGTAAGCGCGAGGACCCTTCGGCCTCCTCCGATCATCCCTGACTTGTGTTGTTGCGTTTCAGCCTGGAATATCGTGCGGCAAGGCGAGTGCGTGGCGCAACCCAGCTGTCCAGAGAACTACGAACCAGTATGTGGCACTTTCGACGGCGAGTACAGGACCTTCGACAACAAGTGCCTCTTTAAGGAGGAACGAAAGACGAGCGGAAACAGTGAGTACAACTTCTAGAAGATCATGTGGTACATTTAACCGACAACGATATTGATCGATCTCTCCCTGGACACATTACAATCCGCGTTGACAGGGCGATTTACAGAAATCCTTAGAAAGATGTCGTTAAGTTAACATTCTATTCTGTTTGTTGTCTCCTTTAGAATGGCGGCAGCATGCAAAAGGAGAGTGCGATCCTGCCCTCAGTTGTCCCGACGACTACGAACCAGTTTGCGCCAAGTTCGATGGAGAGTACAAGACCTTCGACAACAAGTGTCTCATGAGGGCGGAGCGACAGACGTCCGGAAACAGTGAGTAGCGGTTACCACAAACACGATAATGGTGTGGGCGAGGATTTAAAAGATTATTGAAAAGAGATTTTGTGCCTGATAATGTGGAAAATTCTGAAGAATAGTAGAAGAAGATGTTGTTGGAAATTTCTCTGGACAGATTAAAATTCTCGTTGATAGGGCGATCTAAAGAGAATCTATAAATGAGACCGTAAGTTTAACATTCCATGTGTATTTGTGGTTTCTTTTAGAATGGCGTGTGCAATCCGAAGGAGAGTGCGATCCGGCCCTCAGTTGTTCACTCGAGTACGACCCAGTGTGTGCCAAGTTCAACGGAGAGTTCATGACTTTCTTCAACAAGTGTCAAATGAGGGCGGAGCGAACGACGTCCGGAAATAGTGAGTAGAGATGACAATAGAGAAGATGATGAACTGACGATATGCATTTGTTGTCTATTGCAGAATGGAAGTTCATCAGTGATGGAGTGTGCCCAACGACAGAGTCTACAACGAGTGAAGAGCCAACGACAACTGAAAATTCTTCTTCAAGTACTGAGACTCCAGTGATACCATGCGGTGGCAGCTCAAATACGAACACAAATCGAGAATCATTCGAAAATATGATTCTGGAAATGATTGAACTTATGAGAGCGTCCTCTAACACAGCTCTGGATCCTTCGGCGGCCGAGGCGACGTCGACCGAAGCCCCGTCCACAACTGAATCGACAACCACAACTACTGAGGCATCATTCGAGAGGATGATTATGGAAATGATTGAACTTATGAGAGCATCCTCTAACACAGCTCTGGATCCTTCCGCGACCGAGGCGCCGTCGACCGAAGCCACGTCCACAACTGAATCGTCAACCACAACTACTGAGACATCATTCGAGAAGATGATTATGGCAATGATTGAACTAATAAGAGCATCCTCTAATATAGCTTCGACGACCGAGACCTCGTCTACAACTGAATCGTCAACTACGACTACTGTTTCCTCATATATCGAGACGAATCCGGATCTGGAATCATTCGAGAGCAAGCTTTTGGCTATGCTTGAACTCATGAGAGCATACGCTTCGGAAAGCGTACCATGTGGCCCGACTCCGGATATGGCATCATTCGAGAGGATGCTTCAGGCAATGCTGGATCTTATGAGAGAATCGTCTAACACGACCGAAGCATCGTCGACCGAAGAATCGTCCACGGAATTCTCGACTGAATCATCCACTGAATCATCCACTGAATCATCCACTGAATCATCCAGCACCGAATGGTCTACGACCGACGCATCTACCACAGAGTCTTCCACAGCCTCCGACGTGGATGCTTCTACCACAACATCCACCTCAACCTCTACTACCACTACTACCACTACTCCAGCACCCACAAGAAGTACGCCGGGCCAGACCGTGTTCTCCCCCCAGTTCGCGGCCCCGCTCTTCAAGGCGCCCATCTACCACCAGCCCACGTACACGCACGTGACCTACTTCAACGGACGGCACGACGCCCCCTCAGTCATGCCAGCCTATCCGCCCTACCAACCGTACTTGCCAGCCCCCATCCCCTCCTCGCCCTTCTACGACCTGTCGGCCAAGTCGCAACAGATGGAGTACTTCCTGCAAGGCCTGGCCGCGATACAGGCTGCCAAGGAAAAGCAGACCGAAGAGTACTAGACTTGAGTAGACCCATGGCAAGATCCTCGATCGTAGCCAGAACTAAGCCAAATAACTGCGAGTATCGATCCTAAGCAATAGTGATATTATGCTCATCTGTAAAATATATATGCTAAATAAAGCCACATTTAAAATCGTAGCCAAGTCGTTTGGAAGAGTCTCGGTTGGGGTGATTCAAGTGTCTGGAAGCGGCGTGAAGAAGAAATCCTTCATGTCAGGAAAGAAACTTTGATAATAGAGGCGAAAAGTGCTGGAATATTCGTTTTCCCCTATTCTGCAGCAACTTTCCTTGCATCCCCTTGCGATTGTCTTCTATTCCTCGCTGATCCTTCCCCTCATTCACACCAGACCATATCATATCCAGATCTAAACTCAGATGGCGAGATCCAGCGGAAGTCGTCGCTTTCCGCCAGGCGGCTTTCGCGAATTTGTTACCACGATTCTTGCGCCTCGCAGGAAGCCTCGTCTGCTCGCGAGTTAATTGAATAAATTTGCATGTAAAATGTCGGCGAACGCCTTCAGACGAAAGAATAATGTCTGTTTTAAGGTTCCCCTCGCCAGTTTGTAGGGAGCTGAAGGTTAAAAGTAAAATTAATTGCGATGTTGGGGAGTCTCGAAAGGAAATGCATGTGAAAATTAATGCACGAGATTTGATCGATGAAAGAATCGCATTATAAATTAAGTAGGGAGTGGAGTGGAGATGGCGAGTTCATAAATAATTTATAATATGAAACATGGAAGGTTTTAATGTAAGCATAAAAAGAAAAAAAACACAATTTAGTATATAAAAAAATGAAATAAATGGCGTGGCTTTCAAGCACCCAGGATGGGTGAAATTAGTACTGCATACTTTCAGGCATCTGCGAAGAGGTAGCCACTGAGCAATTGTAATGGTTTGTGCCTCGGTTAAGAAAGTTGCAGAAGCACTGCAGAGACCGATTGAGTTGGAAGATTGGGTGCTGGTGGAATGAACTGTCGTTTACAAAAACTGGTTGTTTACAGTTGAAGAGTTGGTGCAATGGATCGCTGTGAGCAGCATACAGTTTGGAGGCAGTGGAGAGCGGCTGGGTTTCTACAGAAAATATCAAATTGAACGATTTCTGAAATCCTGTTACCAGGGGATCATGAAATTCAGAAAGTGATTTTCAGAAATTGAATTTTTTTTTTCTGTAAATTTTAATTCTTTCTATGAAATTTTGAATTTTTTTTCTCTTGCGGCATCTCTCACTCACCTCTCGCACGGCGACATAGTGTGCCCGTAAATCGAGTCCGTCGAGCAGCCCTCGGCGATCGAGTTGTAGACGTTCTGCGTGGCGTTGTAGCAGTAGCTGCAGCTGCAGCACGAGTTCTGCGAGTCGCAGAAGGACGACGAGCACCGGTCCACGAGGTCCCCGGCGCCGGCGCCGTCGTCGTCCTCGTCGAGGTCGGTGATCGTCACGCTGCTGAAGTTGCCGCCGACGTCGCAGCAGCTCCCCGAGTCCTCGAAGAAGCTGTTCGTCGGCGGCGCCCCCGAGTCCTCCGACGGGGCGCTGTGACGGGACCTGGGTGAAGAGAAGAGAGGGAGAACGGTTTTTAATTGAATTGAATTTTCACTGGGTCGCGACGTGTCGCCCACCTCTTGCTCCTGGTGTCCACCGTGTCGACGACCACGTTCCAGGTGCGGTGGATCAGGTACAGCAGAAACAGCATCCGCGACGTCTCCCCATTGGGCGGCGCCGAGGGGGACGGGGCCGGCGAGCAGCTGTTCGGGTGCGAGTTCACCCTCTGGGCCGTCTCCTGGCGCTGGACCCGCGCCGGCAACGTCTTCGAGCGCTGCTCATGGGAGTGCGTGTGCGTGTGCGTGTGGGGGTGGCAATGGCGGTAGCGATCGTTGCGGTTCCTGTTGTACGGCCCTGTTGCTGTAGCCGAGGACGACGTCGGCGTCGAGAGGCCGACGGCGCTGCTTAGAGAGTTGCCCATGGTGTCTGGCGAGTCGGGCCGATGGTCATGGCTCGCGGTCCTGGGCGGGATCGAGGAGGCGTCGCGGCGTCAGCCACTAAAATAAAGACGAACGAAATCGGTGTTGATTAAAGTTTCTCTTGGGGAGGAATGCACACAACTGTTTAATGTAAATGGAAATTCAATTGGAAATGTTTGTCCTTTTTTGTAATCCTTAGTCTTTTATTTATTTGAAGTTAATTTTCATGTGTTGCAGAATCGATTTTTTGAGTCGTACTTTTATTTTTTTAAACTATGCATTGTTTGGCTAATTCATCAGACTTAATTTTTTTTAATTATATTATATTTTCTTCTATACAATTCTTCTGTATATTTAGTAGCTCTCTCTGTGTATCTGTTATTTCAAATGCCATTTTAATGCCTTTATTACGACCTGTTGCTCTGCGAGAGGACTTCGTCAACGCAATGGCAATTAGAGAGAGGTCAACCCAGGCAAGGTGGAATTGCGGTAAAATCAAACTGTGCCATAAAATGGGAAGCACCAACAACAATATAGGCGAGAATAACAACAATATCAGGGACAATAGGAACAGGAATTCACCACCCATGGAGAACGAGGCAGAGCGTTTATGAGGCTTGGAGCAATTGCTAATCAAGACGTTAATTGATGACTCGCGGCAGAACGAACAAGAAATGGGTCAATCATGTGGAAACGACGACGAGACAAGAGGCCGAGACAGAATGAGCGAGTGAGGCAGAGAGAATGAGCGAAATGAGAGATAGAAAAAATAGAAAAATTTGCCTTCCCGGCATTTCTATGTTCTATGTAAATTGGTAGGTGGTAAAACATGACAGATGTCCGTCGATCTGGCCGCGAGGTTCACAAAAACACCTCGCACAGAGCCAACTTCTAGTCCTGGTCACCAGCGACTGGGTCGGGAACCCCATCGTCCAGGACGCTCCCCTCGCTCTTCCTCCCAGGTCCACTCAGTCCCCAGGCGCTTCTGATGTTGCATGTGGATGGTAAATTAATTTCGCATATTTCAGGTGAACACCAAGTGCACATCGATCTGGGTGATGCAGAAATTCATCAGAACGCGGCGTCAATGTCGTGGTCTAATCTAGGCCTAGAATCTAACTGGGTCACGTGTTCCGCCTTCAGCCGGCACTCCACATGGCGCAATCACCGCGCTCGAATGGGAGCTCGTGGCGCGGAAACAGGATCCAACCGGACGCGAATCTAGGCAAGGAGTTCCCGGGAGGAAACCTACCGAGTAAATCATGATCGGGGCTGTGGCAGGGGTTGCGAAGACGGAGGAAGAGATCGTGGTCGGAGGAGGAGATCGACGGGCTGCTCGCTTCGAAAAAGGCGTGCGCGGCCATTAATTACGATCAAACGCTCGATCGGCCTGCAATTATGTATGCAATCAATGGCCGAGGTGAGGTTCAGGCCTCGGCGCGAGCGATCCAGAGGACAGAGAGGAGGTGGAGAAGGAAGTAGGCAGAGAATAGAAGAAAAGGAGGAGTTGAGCATGGTGACCAATAAAGATGAGGAGGAGTTGGAGAAGGAGTTGGACACGATGGTCAAGGAGGGGGTCGAGCAGCACGAGGTGCCGCCTGAGTTGAGGAGGCGTTTCGTACGGGACCTGTTTACGTCAGCTACGCGATTGTTTTGAATAGCTCGCATTTTGATCGCTCGCCGGTCATTTGCCTGATGTGGGTATCGCGCGGAAAAACTAGAACTGGGACATCGAGCGAAGGAATCTCTCGGAACCGTAGTGATCGTAGTGATGGTTGTTGTTGGCTATGGAGCGTCTTCGCTCAGCTGGCTCAAAAATCTTCGCAGGCCATTTGTAATCACATGTCATAAAATTCGCGGTCTTGCTGGACGTAGTTTTTATTATTAGATCTGAAGGAAGCTGAATCGGCCTACTTTGGCAAAACAAACTATTTCTTGTTCGTCTTTGGCCTGGTTCTGGATTGTACAGTGAAGTCGGACAAAGTAAAAAATTCTCACAGATCATTGGGTGAGGCATGGAAAAATCTTCCTCTGGTTTCATGGCCAAATCGCATGGACGGAACGAAAGGATAAAAAGTAAAAGATTCAATTCAAAATATACCAACAATATTTTTATTACTAATTTTCGGATATAGTAGATCCTCAATTGTAATTATTAATATGGAAATGTTTTCAAACTACAGCGCGATCACTCGAAGGCTCCAAAATTTACGACCAGTGTACGAGGAAATTTATATTTAGTGATAGCATCATGATAAATAGTTGAGATATCGTAGCTCGAAAGCTCCTCACATTCTTTGACCAACTTTTATGACCATTTCTCTTCCCGCGATCACCACGTTCCGGCCCATGAGGAGGTCGCCGAAGACCGTTTAACGACATTTGCAACACATTTGAAAATAATTTCGTTTTTAAAGCCACTCGTTTCGATGGCACAGCAACAGGTACATGGATGTAGGTTGTTGCTGTTGCACATTTAATTGCCGAGTTTTTATTATGCAAAGTAAAATTTCTCTCCTTACATCTCTCTTTCGCCAGTTCTCTGTTACCCTTGCTCTTGAATATCGTAACATGTAAGAAGCGTTTTTGTCCAATGGACGGACGGACGGACGGACGGTCGGAGGTGCGTGAAAGAACGACTTGTGGTTTTTATGGCCAGCACTCTAATGACGATAATCTGAACGACGGCAAAACACCGTCGTCAACAACCACGCAACAACAACCTGACAACAACGAAAACATCGAGTACAACAACGAACACATCGACTACAACAACAATTCGAGCAGCAGCCACCACATGACAAATCGGCTAAAGCCTGGGTCGATGAGGAGATAATAAATCTCGACACAAGATCAAAGAGAGAAATTTGCATGGAAATGGAAACGAAAGGACGGACGGACGGATGGATGGACAGACCGTTGATCAGTTGGACCGACAGACGTGTACGGTCAGATGGAATGAGACAGTGAGACAAATGCTGTGAGAGAGAGACGAATGCTAAGGTAGAAAAAGAAGTGCTCAGTTAGAAAGACAAAACAATACAGAGCGACTACTGAGATGGTCAGACAAAGCGGCAGATTTGCAAAACCTTTCTTACGGTCAGATGGACAGATCGACGGACGAACAGGCGGACAGACGTGTGTGCCAGTGGTCAGAAAGGCCGATGAGTGAATGAGTGGCCGGCCAGACGAACGTTCAGACAAATAATTGCAGTTCGCCATCTGCTATGGAGCGCGTGGAAACTGGTTAAAGTCGGATCAGGCAGAAAATAAACGAAATTGAAAGAAGGAAATCCACAATTTCCTGGCTAGTCGACACCCCGAGGCAGCTCTCATGGACCAAGTCTACTTTGTATGGCCAGAAACGCGAAATGCGATTGAATGGGTTCGAGAGATTATGGTCAGGAATTTAATTAAACAGCGATTCAAGCAGGATGGAAAATCGGTAAGAGAGTCAGGGAGAGCAGGGGAGAGTGAGAAGGAGGGAGAGGGAGAGCGGAATAAAACCGGGGACCGAGAACCAGCTGGATGGAGGAAGAAGGCCAAGTGGGCGAACCCATCGGAACTGGCGAGCAGGCCAGAACAGCAGCAGCAAAACATTACATGGCAGAGCGAGATGGAAGCCGCGACAACAACAACGAAGGTGGATGCAGCAGCAGACTTAACATTGTTGCTACAACAACACATCAGTGGCAGCAGCAGCACAACCTCGTCTTAGAATCAGGTCAATCGAAAAGCAAACTGGGCAACGAATTGAGGCCAAGTCGGCCGACGGACGGAGAGAGAGAGACAGCCAGATGGACGCACATATAAATGTATGGCTATCGGTGGCAGACAAGGCCAGACAAGACCTTTCAAGGAAGTGGATGAGAGCGAGGTTCGCAGATCACGTCCACAGGGTTGCCGAACTATCGGTGGCCAATGGATCGTACCAACAATGCGCCTTTGGTTCTGACTCGCTGAATGTTCTCTGGCTTCGGTCGATCTGATGATGGATGGAGGCAGGAGGAATCGAGCTCAAAACCAGATTCTTCTTGGATATTTTCGCATCGCTTGATGGACAGGAGAGGGGCGGAGTGGAGGGGAAGGAGAGAAAATTCCACTCTAGCGTAGTTGGAAAGTGTGTCGACGGGATGTCGCGCAAGATTGTATTTTTTCTAAAAAATTGTTATCTCTGGATGATGCGACGTGAGTGACAAAAATAGGATGCCGAGACTTTAATGGATTTCTTCGATTATTATTGGCATTTTTTACTGATTTAAAACCGGCTTAAATTTCTTAACAATGTTTTTTTCTTTTTATTATTTAATTTAAGTTCTTTTTAATTCCCACCATTCATTTACTGTATAATTATAATCTTTTTTATACTTTTTTCTTTATATTGTACTCCATGTTTTTATGTTATTTATTTTATCGGCCAGTGACCGGTTTTCCCTTTTAGTGCCGCCTTTAATTAGTCATAAAAATGGTCACTAATATTTTCATCGTCTTTGGCAAAGTCTCGTTTCGACTTCACTTTTCTTTCGGCACTTGTTTCGTTTTGGCCATTGGCGGTGGCGCTGTAGTTGTTGTTATTGTTGTTGGTTTTGGTTTCAATTTCATTAACCTCTGGCAAAGTCCGAGCTGTCGTATCGTTGGCAACGTTTTAATTAGCTTTCTTCACATCGCCGACGTGGAATGGAAATAATTCACATTTTCAATTAATTTAATACAAAAACTCCGATTATTTCTAGTGGATTTTGTTGAAAATAACTTTGGAAAATATTTAATTGTAATAAATAAATACAGGTTTTTGATAAAGTTGTACAAGAGGCATCTCTAACCGATTCGTTCACAGATAACCAGAGATCAAAATTAATTCGAAAAGAAGCAAAACCGGGACGAAGGAGCGCAGGTAAAAAAGCGAACGAGTCGAATTCGACTAACCCAGAATTCTCGCCATTACATACAATGTTGATCTCAACTGTGTAGAAATTTTAGCCGTAGGCTGAATTGGATTTCTTTTCACACCAAAAGTAAATAAAACCAAATCCACATCGAACTGAAAAAGCAAGGAAAGGAAATAAACAAGCGTCGAAACCAATTTAAATCCAATGACAAGAAATAATTTCGCATGAAATGTGAAATCTCTGAACGAGGAGTCCATAAAAATTAGCTAACGAGTTACGAAGCTGGATGGCTCTATTTCTTCGAATCGACAAATGAGAGAAGTCGTTAGATAAACCATGGAAATTAAGCAATGGACAGACCGACGGACAGCCAGAGAGACGGACGATCGATCGGTCGGCTGTGCAAAGAGATGGAAAATGGGAGAAGAATACGAACTGCGCTAGGCGTCATTATTTATGCAGATAATAGGATCATCAACATGACTTCGGCTTCGGCATCTGTATCCGAAGATCCCCCCTCGAGGGGAGTCCCCTCCACCACCCATCGGGGCCGACCGGTTTGGCGGCTCCAGTTTCAGACGGCAGAGGAAAATCATACGAAATCCATTTGCACAAATCCAAACAAACCCCACTTCAATTTGTAGAAAGTATTTTCCACAACGAGTTTTTCTCTCCTTCACGTGATCTCCTCGACTCTCCCCGCCCCTTCGTATCCGCTTCACGTTCCCTCTTTATAGGACTCTCTCACTCCCTCCCCGTCTGCTGCCCTCAGGCCTCCTCTACCTCTGCAAGAATCGACCGAGAGACGTAATTTTTGCGATCGCTGCAGATCGCGAAGGTGAAGTAATTTCATCGACGGAGTGAGTGGGAGAGAGTGTGGAGTGTGGGGAGGGGATCGAAAGAGATGGTCCCATGGGTCTTCATGGTTTGCATGTTGTGTCTCGGGGGACTTTGCTCTCAAAAAGGGGCAACATTGTCACCGCCACCCAGTTGCTCCAGTTGATCGCCGATCTACACGACCGAACTTCACTTCAGCGGGAATGTCGACGATATAAGGTTGCAACTGGCAACTAGCAACTGGCGACAGATTAAGAAAGCGGGTCGGGTGATGCAGATCAAAGGGGAAAATCGATTCCGGTAGATGAAGACACAAATTTTGTCTCTGGGGATGGGATCCTTCGGGTCTTCACCTGACTTTCTTTAACTACACTAAAGATGATCAATAACATCTGAGAGATTATGCAAGGAGCATACAGTTTGAGATTGCTTATGCGAGATCGAGTTAGAAGAGTCATCAATCTTGAGCAATTTTTAACATTGCTTTTATTCTCTCTGCTTCCTAGGTTGATCTGTAGAAATATATCGGAATGACTAAAAAGGAATATAGTTCTCTACCTTATATTCTTACGTAAAACTCTCGATTCCAGGTTCAACTAATAATTATTTAAGAATTAAATTTTTAAATTTTCAATATGCCCTTAATAGTCGACTGTAAATTGACGGAGAAAACATGAATTATGAGCTAATTGATCATGGTTAGTAGCGGTGGCCCAGTGGTGGAGATCGACCTTGACAGCCGGAAGCCGCCCAGAGGAAAATCAACAACTGTTTAACCCAAATTCGCGCATGGTAATTATAATATGGTGGACGGACGATGGACGATGGGGAGAAGAGCGATGTGATAATGGGGAGATGGATGCAGCGATAAATAGATAGCTGGAGAGATAGACGATGGAGAGATGAATAGACGTGTGGCTGGATGGATCGGTAGATGGGGAGATGGATGGATGAATGGGCGATGGAAGCAGGTGGAAGCATTTCGGATCGGTGCGATTTCGGATGGATGTGCAGCAAAGCCAGACGCGGCGATTTTCTGGTCTCTGCCCCGGCGACCGTCGATCGCTCCGCCAAGTGCCGACCGTTGTGGAGTGGAGTCGACGAGCCGTTTGCATTAATTAACGACCGATCGGTGGAAGAGGAAGAGGAAGAGGAAGGGGAGATGGGAAAATCTAACAGAACAACGTGCTAGAAAGTTACGAACGACGTCGGGGGGCGGGCATCGGGAGAGCACTGAAGGGGGGGGGGGGGTTGCTGGTCGTAAAATTGGGATCGTAAAAAAGAATGCACTACGCGAGGCGCTAATCGATGCATGTGTGCGATGGGAGGTTTGTTTTCGCCGTCGCCGTTGTTCGCAGATTCACGAGATGTATCCAACTTGTAATTGGACTTATAATTTCCAATGCTTAGGCGATTGAGCTCTGCTAATGGCTGGCGATTTGATTGCGATCGCCTCGATTCGCGCCCGCCCCTTACCTTGAGCCTAATCCGAGTCAGTCCGCGCGACGATCATTCGCGAAAATCTCGCATGCAAAGTCCGAGTGTGCTCACGAGATGCTGATGAGACGTCGTCGAGCGGGAGGTGGAAACGATGGAGTTGATGGAAGCGATGGAAATCGAAAGCGAATTAAAAATTCATCGACGTCAATGACAGCGATCGGTCGGTCGGTCGGTCGGTCGAACGATCGTCGTTCGCTCGTTCGTTCGTGTGACCGATGGACACCTCGGGACGGCGCCTGGAGGCACTGAACTCAGCAACAACAACACGGATTGATTTGGTGTTGCGCCGCGATTCAATTGAGCGTTATGTGCGTGGATCGCGAATTAATTACGTGCAAAAAATACTCTTCCGCGCTGTGTTCGGTCAAATCTCAAATCTCGAAATTTTTCATTTCACTTGGAGACCGCAGAACGTTTCCGCGATTCACCAGATACACAGATACAGTTGATGGGTTTTTTATGTAAGTTTTTGTTTTTTCTTATTTTTTCCTTTTAACATTTTCTCCTCGATAATATCTTTTAGTATATCTTTTTATGCTCTCCTTAATATAATTTACTTGTACTTTTATTTTTTATATATTTTTTGTATTTTCATTTACTGAGTACGAATGGAAATCTTTCCACCAATTAAACTCAATGGCTATCAGTTCGGTTCGGTTGATATCCCAAACGGCACAAGCACACGATCTTACTCAATATTTTATGCAAAAATTATTCTAATATTTTATCTTATTGTAATACATTTTTATGTTTCTCTTTTTGCGCTCCTCTGGCAGGCGACCGAAACAAATCGATTCGACTTCGCCGCCGAACTCGAACTCGGTGCAGGGTCTACGCCGCGGATCGGAACGTTTCCACCGGGATTCCTCCGAGTTCCCGCAGTCGGCGCCTGTACTCGTTCTCGCCGCGATCGGCCCGTCTCTGTCGTTTGCTCGACTACTGTCTGTCTCGCTCGCTCGCACGATCGTTCGTTCGCTTGTTGTTCGTTCGTCTGTTGTTCGCACGTCGTTCGCTTTTCCGCTGCTGCGTCTGCTTGGCTGAAGCCTTCATCGAAGACTGAGTCTTGGCCAACGTCGCGGCCACGAAATCGCGCGGATTTTGCAGACCGCGACGGAGGGCGAGGTCGGTGGGGGGACGGTGGGGAGGCACAGACGAAGAGTCTGCATCGGCTGCAGCGGACCACAAATGGCAGGCACGGGCGGCGATGGAAAAGCGTTTCCCCCCCAATAGATAGCGAGTGGATCGCGGTGGCTCCTGCTTGCCAATGCACTTGGGAACCCCTGCCTCTCCGATTCGATGGCGCTGGCTGGCAACCGTCGGCCTCGGTTCGATCAAGATGGACCAAAGCGCGCTACTTGGAAAACATGATTGATCAATGAACTTCGCTGTTGATCGTCCACCACAATGATGTCAACAGACGCGCGTCAGGGAGCTCGGTACCGACAGCGAATTCCTGTTCCATGTCAGGGTGGTGGCGGCGAGTTGGAGATTTCAAATTGATTTTCATATCAATCGGGGGAATCTATCGAAACGACAACGGCATATAGATATGAAGGAAATTATAATTGGAATTGATCTCGCGAGCCAGAGTTCAAGAGGATCACTTTCACAATCGAGTCATTTGAATAAATTTTCGAGGTAATTTCCTCGATTACGATCGAACATTAGAGTTTCAGCAGCGATTTGTCTCAATATTTATTGTGACAGGATCAGTCGTCAGTCGATCCATTCTCATTCTCTCTCTCTCCCTCTCTCTCTGAGAAGGGATTCTCGTTCGGGTAATGAATGATTGAGCGAATGGCGAGATTGAAGTGACGGAGAGACCTGAGAGACCTGGCACGCAGCGTGACTGGGTCAGTGGGATCAATTGTCGACATCGTTGGCAACATGTTGCTGATCTTCTTCCTCAGCTGGTGCTCTTCGGCTTCCTCAGTTGCTGTTTGTTGTTGTTATTGTCGATTCCGGGTTGTCGATAGTGGATTCTGTGTTGTTGTTTCTGGGGGGATTCTTTATTGTCGTTGCGGCTTCTTTACTGTTGTTGCATGCAGTTGCTCATGTCGCTGTCCATTGTGCAATCCCCTGACGCGAGTTGCTGCGAAATTGAGTCCATGATAATGACGGTTTATACGTCGATTGCCGCGATTTGATGCGAGTAATTTTCATAAATTAAAAAAGTCGTCTCTTAGTTTCGAGTCGAGCCTGGTTCTGGCGTCGAGTTTTGTTTCTAAAGTCGGGTTTTCTCCTGGAGTCGGGTTTTATTTCTGGAGTCGAGTTGGGTTCTGGAGACGCGAATGGTCTTACGTCTTGGATGGAATTTTTTATTACTCCCGTCTCGTGGTTTCACGGTCACCGCGGTTGGCTAATAACGCGATTCTAACTAGTGCGATCGATGATGTACAGTTGTCAATCAGCGCCGTCCCCGTTCGCAGACCTTAAATAGTGGGCTGACGACAACCTGATTCCGACGACGCATCCTCTGCTCTTCTGCGCCACGTCTGCCCCTTGCGACTATGGTCCGATCAGGTCTGCGCCATCGATCGAACCGAACTGGTGTCAAACCATCTCGTCTCCAATACATTGTCTCTCCTTGGCGACGATTGCTTGGCTTGGCTTTGGTCGAAAACTTGTCGTCGCCTTCACAGGATGACCGTCGTCGTCCGGCAAGCGGTCCCGGGCAGGTTCTCTGGGATCTGGGACGTGGCCTCTGGATTAGGGAGGAAGATTCAGAATGCAGTTGTGGCACGCATCGAGTGGTCTGAAGTCGACGGTGGAAGCAGAGATTCTCATATGGCGAGGTGTGTCCAGAGTCCTCCTGCTCTCCAGGTGCTCCTCGTCCCACGGTATTCGATGTGAATAGCTGTCAATTGTAGCCGATTTATTGAACTGGTTCCCAGTTGTTAACTTGAGGCGAATTTCCGCCTTAATTTGAATTATTGTCTCTGGAACGACCACATCCTGTGATAGGCTCTTCATAGTCTGGTCTACGAATTGGGTCTTGGGAATTGTTGGGAAGAGTATTCCATCGAAATTAAATTACATATTTGTGATTCTAGAAATTGTGGCAGTTTTAATAGTTCTATAAAATAATATAAATTCAGCCAATTTTAATCGATAAAGTTCGTAAAGTAAAGTTAAATATTTTTCTAATTCTTAAGAATGTGAATACAATTTATTTGTGTGCAAAAAAATTTGAAAATTTATTAAATTTTATGTTTCTAAGCTCTCATATACAAAACTTAATTGATTTATAATGAATAAAAAATGAATTAAATAGAAATCGTTTCAAAATATAAGAATTAGATATTCACAATATTTCTCTGTAAATAAAAAAGCACTTCCCATACCGGGAATCGAACCCGGGCCTTCTGGGTGAAAGCCAGATATCCTAGCCACTAGACCATATGGGATATGTCACGTGTCGCGGCAAAGAACGTACTTCCCAGAGAATATGACCTCGACGGTTCCACACGACTAAAGCACGGACCACAACCGTATGAGAAGTTGTAGCCACCACCACGTGACCATTTGCGAGCGCTGCAACCACTAATGAGAAATTCTCAATCAAATATTACTATTTAATTGTAATTTTGTTAATTTTTATACACAGTGAGCTGAATTTGAGGAGAATCTGTTCATTATCATCTGTTCATCTCGAATACTGCTTTAATTTGTCATTCTCTTTGTGGAGTGCTCTTGCGGATAATTCAGAAGCTCTAAAAATGCAACCACAGGGATTGTGAAAATATTTGCGAAAATCCCGAAGCAGCAGGGGGTGGGGGAGGGGGAGGGGGCATGGGCCGGGGCGAAGGGCCCCCAAGTTGAAGTCCAACTTTCCGCCACACTCGCCCAGAGAGTTACAAGTTTGCAACAGTTTAGACCGAGGCGGCGGCAGACAGGCCAAAACAAAGGGCCGTCGTGGACGGACAGGCTGGAGATGGCACAAACAGACAGACGGAAGGACGGACTGGTGGACAGGGGGCAGAGAGTTGGGGACTGTGGATGTCCTACACGGTGAGCAATTAAAATAATTCGGACAATGGCTGGTTCTGGGCTCGGGGAACAAAGCCAAAGACAAAGCTTGGCGGACGAACTTCCTCGACGGACGGACGGACAGATGGTCGCAGGACAGACAGGCAGAGACCAACGGAATGGCGGTCGTCGAAGCAACAGCACAAAGGAGTCGAACGACGAACTACGGGGGAAAACGAAGGGAAAACCAGAAAGTAAAGGAAAATAAAAGCAAATGAAAAATAAAGAAATACGAAATCGGATTGAGAGGTCCGAAAAGAATTCAAAAAACATATCCTTGGAAGGATGTCCGGCGGAAGGATGGAGCTATCGTTGGACTTGACGAATGTAAAGCCTCGAAGACGGCGAACTCATAATTCTTTCCATCTTCCGAGGAGTTTGGATCTGTTTTCTTTTCGTTTCAGTTTCAGTTTCAGTTGCCTTTGTTTCTCACTTTGGCGAACACTTGGACAAAGCGAACCGCAAATAATTCAATGACTTCGCACAGTGGTCAAGAATGCACGAAGATCAAGAACAAGAACTCCTAATTCCAGACACAGTGGAGAAACTTCGACTCCGACTTTCGCTTTCATGGAGGGATAAAAATTGGCAGCCGCGCTCGGACGGTTCGACATCGATTGAACTGAAACCGGGTTCGCGCTGAATGAATGAATGTCATTACGAGAAGGAGAGACAGAGAGAAAGAGAGAGAGAGAGAGAGAGGAAGAAAGAGTGATAGACAGAGATGGTCGAAGTGAATGAGTGAATGAGAGAAAGGTGAAGGAGGTGAGGAAGTGAAACCTGTTCGGAATCTCTCTAAGAAAAATTTGAGAAAAAGGACACCAGGAGGAAGTTGAAACCATCAGGAGAGGAACGAGCATGAGAGGAGTCAGAAAGAGAGAGAAAACCATGATGGATGGTGGCGAAGGGCCAAGGATGAGGGACTCGTGGAGCGACCACAAGATGAAGTTCCAGCAATTAAAGTGGAAACAAATGAAACCAACAAAGGGAAGACCCAGATGGAAGGGAGGCAATGGTTGAGGGCGAGGGGACGTTGGTCGAAGCGAAGGAAGCGAAGAGACGATGGCGGGGAGAGGAAGAGACCGACAGAGGAAGGCAGTGCGAGGGAGAATTAGAGAGAGGAAGCGAAGTGAGAAGATGAGAAGCAGCAGGAGGCGAAACTTCAGCAAAGTCCCGAAGTAATGCGTGAGAAAAGTTTTCCAGTTTAGAGCAGTGGAAATTTCAAAGACCGACAGACCAGCGTAGACGAGCAGACGGAGGGACAGAGTTGCCAACTGGCCGCACAGACCGATGACCGGTCAGACAGACGTGGGCGTAGAAACAATGGGAGTCTGTCGGGGGAAGCCCTCGACCGAGGAAGCGACGGACAGACGGATGAAGAAACCTGAGCAGGTACGAGGGAAGCGGGAGTTTTTTTGGACTGAATTAAGGGAATCGGATTGCTCGATAAATTAGCGAAGGCCGGGTGGAAAACTTGTTGATGACGAGCGGAGGATTCTGGCCGGGAACAATTGGCGAACGAGCGCAACAGGGAGATCGCCTTTGCGGCTTATCATATTTCCAATAATTGCAGCAATCAATAACTGATTGCTCTGGATCCCCTCGACCGCCCCTCCACGGCCGCCCAACTCGAGCAGACCAAATTTTGTAATTGGTTCACATGCGATTGAACCGGGCCGGGCCGGGCGGACACAGAAACGTCCTGTCAGCAGGGCAAAACCAATTAAAATGTCGAAAGCCGGAGCCGTAGCCGGAGTTGGATCCGAAGCCGTGGCCGAACTCGCCCAGATTGCATGCGAAAACATTTCAACAATGGGCCCACGTGGGGTCATCCGGGATCCCATGGCGACAGGTCGCCAGGCGACGCCTCGTCGTCACCAGAAAAACCCAACCCGACCCGACCGAACCGAGCCGAACCATGGAATTCAGGCGGCATCGGGACATTTCGACCAGGCAACATTCATGGGGAGTGAAAACGAGAGAGCAAGAAGACAGTGAACGAGAGAGAGAGGGAGACGGAGAGAAAAGTATGCTCATTTGTTGCATAATTAAGTTCCGAGAAATGGCGACCGGAAGTGAATGTGAATGTGGACGGAATGCGAAGCGAGTGCTGGGAGAAGCGAAGGGAAATGGCTGGAGTCAGAGGTCGGAGAGGGGGCAGGGGGGATGCGGATGTGGCGATGGAAATGGGTGACGGTAGTGGCGACCAGTGTTGCATAGTTTTGCGTCCACTTTGTTCGGTTTCGCAGTGATTCGCAATTTAAATGAGCGCAGCAATCATTTCGACCGCGGTCAACGGGGTTCGGTGGGCGGGAAATTGAGGTTGTCAGGGGAAAGGGGGGGGGGGCTCTGCGGGTCGGCAGGCAGGAGACAATTTGTAGAATTTCGTGGTTCACAGTTTTCACAGCATTTTTTGTATTTCAATAAATGTTTTGTATTAATCTTTTCATTTTATTGCATTCTTGTGTATTGAATTCTTGTGTATTTAATATATTTACTTTATTGCATTTACTAGTGTTGTTTTGATTTATTTTTTTGTTGAATTTTAGTTGTAAGCCAGTTGTTTGCTTTATAATTGTTTTTTATTTTTGTTTTTGAGGGAAAACACAACTGATTCGTAAGAGAAGGCTTTTAAAAGAGACGAAACTTCCATACTCTATCTCTAGCTCCAAATTAAAAACGATTCCCAAAAAATACGACAAATTTAAAATCCCGATTCTTCCCAATTCTATATTTTAATTTGATCCATTATTATTTGCCTTCCTACAAAAAATGATTTGTTTACCACTCAAAATTGATTGTTTGCCTTTAACAGATTCTAATTAAGGATCTGACAAAAAATCGCACTTAAGCAAAATCAACAAGGCCGAATGAAATGGAACAAAATTAACGATGGAGCGATTATTAATGGCGGAATTTCCACAATTTGTGCGCTTGTCCGATATTAGAATGGAATTCGTTTTATTTATGCGCTCATTCGCAATTAATTTGTAGTTTTTAATTACGCCTGTTTGCTTTAGATTCCATGGCGCGATGACGGCGAAAATATTGCAAGGGACGGAAAAAAATATGTCCCTCTCACTCACTCCCTTGCTAATCAAATTCGCGACCACACACACACAAGCAAAAAAGTGAAAATTATTAATTGTACGTATTATTGTAGATAAATACACTTTGTTGATTTTTCATAATTATTCGTGAAATTATTATTTATTTGCTGAAAATCCAATTTGAGCGTTAATTACTTCGGCGGATTAAGCGGGGTCCCCAAAGGACCGGGTCGTAGGGTCGGTGGGCGGACCGTATTGAGTGCTTTATGTCCGGAATTAATGGTTTCAATTGAAAGTTGTTTGCTCGAACTCGTGCAAATAATCGCCAGCGTGTTTGCATTCAATTACGGATTCCATTCCAGGCCGACGAATGGGGAATGAAAAGGCCGTGGATCCTCCAAGCCCGGGACCGAAGGACAACTTCATACGTGTCGAAGGCCATCACGTGACGTTCGATCAGCCCTCGGCCTGCCTCGAGTCTCAAATCCCAGCCGGTGTGCCCGTTGCCCCCCACAAGCCCAACTCGTTCATGCCACGCCCACCCCACTGCTCCCGTTGCCCGCTTCCGAGACGAGCTCAGCTCCCACACCGACACGAAACCCTCCCCGCACACACACACGCACGCACACCCACACGGCCCCACCCCAGCCCATGTGCTCGCATCCTCGGAGCAACTCGGCGTTTTTAATCATTATTCAAATTAAATTAGAATTTCAACCGGAAGTCGGTGGCAGTCATTCGTCGGGTGAGCGAGCGAGTGAGGGAGGGAGAGACAGAGATCGAGGGAATATGTGCGAGTGTGTGTGTGTGAGATCCGAGTGCACCACAACATGGCGGCTGCGAAATACTTTCAATGCAAATTGTGTTGCATAATATTTTTAATGTGTTTGCGGTTAAAGTTTAGCACGAAGTCATGCAACTGACTGGTCCTCCCTCTTTCCCCCCCTCCCTCTTTCCCCCCCCTCCCTCTTCTCCCTCTCCCTCCCTCTACCCCCTCTCCGCCCTCCTCTCTCGATGACTGACTGACATTGTTTTTACAGCTGCAGCTGCCGCCGCCGCGTTCGCTTGAGCGAAGTTGGGTTTGCAACTGTTTTTGTTCTTGCTGTTGTTGTTGCTACTGTTGTTGTTGTTGTTGTTACTTGTTGGTTGCCATTGGTGTTGTGCTGTTGTTGTTGTTGTTCTAGCTGCGCCTGTTGTTCTTCTTACGATTGCTGTTCCGCTGCCACTGTTTTGTTGCTGGTGTGCGCGACGAGGGCTCCCGAGGTCCTTGGGCGACAACTGTGCGAGTTCATAAAACTTCAAATTTCTCTCGCCTTCCCTGGTCCCTCTCCCTCTCCCTCTCCTTTTCCCGCCCTGTCTCTCTCTCGTCATCCATCCACGATTTCACTTCCGTGTTTTCCTGCCAGCTCGTGGCGGAACGGTTGGGGTTTCGAAACAACAACAAAACACGTGGATATTTGTTTTAGTTTTGTTGGCGTTTGTTGTTGGTGTAGTTGTTGTTTTTGCTTTAATTCCCCGCCGTGGAATTTTTCACAATGAAACAAGGAGCACACGCAGCAGGTTGTGGCAGGGTTGCCATCGTTTCGGCGAAGCGAGCCAGAGCCCAATAAATGGCGAACAACTAAAACTTGAGAAATGGTTTGCACCAATTTGAATATTTCGGAAATTCTATTGAAAATAACATAACTTTGAAAATATTTCCATATTTGAGAAACATATGACAAATAACAAAACAAATAATAACAAATTTAATAGCTAGAATATCGCAAAATAGAAAATAGTAGGCATTAAAATAGGTGTAAGATTTAGTAAAAAATATTTTAAGTACAAAAAAAAAAAATTGTATTATTAACCGATGTCAAAAATTTGTAAAAATTATTAATTCCATTCGACATGACTTCATTAGTTCAGCAAAAATGATCCTAATTAATTGCAGTTTCTTATAAATGTAATGCAACAGAAACATCAATTAAAGTAATGGAAATGTATACAGACTTATTTTCGCCCATGTCCGGCGCGCTGAAAGAGACGGAAGTTCACAGCGATAAAGGTAATTGGGAAAAAGTGAAAAAATAGTAGCAGCGAACGCAATGAAGGTGATGAAAATAATACGGAGCACGAAAGTAGTTGAAATGCTCGCGCACTTGGCGAATGTGGCAGATGAACTCCCGTTGTGGTGGGGCGCGAAGCTTCGAGGGCCCACGAGTTGCACGCGTTCCTCCTAGTGCCTGGGGGTTGGTTGATGTGTGTGTGTGTGTGTGTGAGTGAGCGACTGGTTGGTTTGTGCGAGCGCTGCCGTGGCTGTGGTTGCGCCGTATTTATGTCATTTCATTTATTTAAATTTAATTTTCTGACATTTTCATACTTTCCATAAGGCGTCCTTTCGCGCTAGCCCTTTCTCTACCGCCCCCCCCCCCCCTCCCTCTGCCCCTCTCTCTCTGCCACCTGGGCCTCGCTTCCTGCTCTGGTCCTCCGTTTTCTGCTCTCCCTCGCCCCCATTCAACCACCGGCTGCCTCCGGTTCGATCCTCAGCTCGCACCTCGTCGCCCAACACCCTCCGGTCGACGCTCGTATTGGCCTCTCGCTCTCGCTCCTTCAGCGTTCTCCCTCTCTCTCCCGTCTCGCCTGCACTCACGTTCGCCATCCCGGTCTCGCGCCGCAATCTCTGTCGCATTCGCAGGCATTTTCTCATTACGGCGGTTGATTGTGGGCATTTGAATTGTTGTTGCTGCTGCTGCCGCCACTGTTTGGCCCAGTGTGTTGTGTTGTTGTGATGTTGTTGCGTTGTTGTTGCAGCCATTCCTGTTGCTGCAGTTGACTTCGCCGCCACCGCCGCCATTTTCGACGCCATTGCGGTTTGAGGAAAATTAGAAACCGGAAGCATAATTGTGCATGCTGTGATTGTATTTGTTTCTTCATTTTAATGGCAACGGTCTTGCACTCGTTGTTGTTGTTGGTCTAGTTGTTGTTTTTATTGTTTACAACTGACAACCATAGTTTTGCTGTAATCGTCGTCGTCGTCGTCGTCGTGTTGTTGCAATTGTTTTTGTTGCTGCTGACGCAGTGAATTTGTATAATTGTATGCACAAGTTCATGCTGGAATATGACAAAAACATACAATTGAGTTAATGTAGTGTGCGTGTGTTTACGCGGCAGCGTCGTTATCGGTGTTGTTGTGGTTGTTGTTGCTGGTTGCTCTGCAGGTGTTGGTGTGATTACTATCGCCGTGTTGTTGCCTCTGTCAATTTGTTGCTTCTCCCAGCATTATTATTTGCTCTAAATGAAATGAGTTTTAAATTGAAGCAGCGAATGTAATTAAAAAACTTTTCCCCTCGCGCCCCGGCCCTCCGCTCGGCGGGACAAAAACCCATCCCGACCAGGCTGGTTCATTTCATCATGATTATGACGGTGAGCTCGTTCGGCGTTCGTTCGGCGTCGTTGTTTGTGTTTGGGCTGGGTTGGGAAAGTTCGGCATGGAAGTGTCAAAAACATTTAATCGAGCCAAAACCCCACACAAACACAATCGCATCCCCACGGCCACCCACACCATCGAGCGCCCCGATCGAACGCGAGTCCCGGCACCGTCACCGTCCCCAACACAACGAAAGCTCGCTGGTGGCCTGGACTTGCAGCAGGCGGCATCCTTTGTTGCAGGACGGCCGGCGTCGTGGGCGGCGTCCGTTGTGCGACCACAAATTGACCATTTGGTATTTTTAGCCAAGTCGCAGTTCTATGGGTTGACGAGCTGGCCACAAATGAGAAAGTCAAGAAATTCTATTAAGGTGTTCGTGTATAGAATGAGAGAAACTAAATAAGTGAAAAATCACAGCATTTGCTATTTTATTTAGGTTTCTTTCAATTTTTATTTTCTTACATTTTTCTAATACTCACACAAAACTTGTTTTTAATGTTCGGTTTTTTCTTCAAAATTGTTCTAATTAAATATTTTATAATTTTAAAATATTTTCCATCTACAGATTTTTGAGTCCAAATAAAACCACTTTTAGAGGAATTTCTTCACTTCGATTAAGAATCATTTCGGTAAATATTCTATTTTTCTAAATCTGAAACTTACTTCCTTTTGCTAAAATATTGACTACTTTTCTAGGAAAAACTTCTCTCCAGAAAAGCACAGTTTGCTCTTGTCGAGTTCTCTTTTCTATTCATCCTCAGGACAACTCCGATAACTCCTGGCAACAAGTCCTGTCAAACATTGCGAAAACGCATTACGGGATTCACTCGGCACATTAGTCACGTTTATCCTTTGTTGAAACTGGCAAATACCTTGCGGAAGGCATCAGCCTCCGGTCCTCCTGCAACACGCTCTCGTGTCCTCGCCAATTGTTACTGTGAAGTTCCTTCTACGATGTCCCTTCTGCTATTCGACAGTCTCCCTTCCCTCGCTCTCCCAGCCCTCGGCTCGGACGTCCTCTCATTTGCATGCCAGTGGCTGCGCCCAAACTATTGTCCTGCTCCTAACATGCATAAATAATTTATTTCCCTCGTCTTATCACCCACGACCTTCTGCCAGCCCGACTCCGACTTCGTCTCCGGCCCTGCCTTCGACTTTGGGCGATTGGACTTTTTAATACTTTATCGAAACCCTTCTCATGGCCCGAACCCTCGGCCCTGCTTCCCCCTGCCTGACGACTGTAGTCGATGATTTTGCAAGGTTCCATTTTGAAGATTATGCAAAACCGTCTGCTGCTCCTCTTCCTCCCTTCTTTCCTCTCAGCACCTTCGCCTGCCTGTCGTTTAGTGGTCAGTCCCACCCCCCTTCCTCTTGTTCGTCTCCGCGCCTTCCTCCAAGGCACGAATTTGCATATTCCTTGGCATTGTCTTGCGATCCTTTGCAGGATCCTTATCAGGGTGGGATTAAAAAGTCCTTCCTTGGCCATCCTCGTCCCGTGTCCTCCTCTGCAACGTCCAATAAAAGTTTTCCTTGAAAGTGAAATGAAACCCATATCAGTAGAACACTACAACAACAACAATAGCAATATAAACAACAACAACAATACCAATATAAACAACAACAAGAGCAATACTGTAGACCGTTGTAATTATTAGGAAAACATTTGTTCGGTTTCACCACTCGGATCGGAAGGGATTTGAAACAATTGACAAGTTTTGCCAAAGCCAAGGGTTCTTGGGGGGACGGAGCGGGGTCGGGGGCAGGAACGTGTGCGGGAGCTGGAGGGAGAGGGTTTAAGAGGGAAGGAGGGCTGTTTTGTTATCTGATTAAGGGGCTGGAATAGATAATGAGAGGCGGGGTCCTACATGGAATTCGTAACGAATTCGAGGATGATTTCCATATTGAAGGATTAATAGAATATTTCCAATATTACTGAATAAAACTATATAAACTTAAAAATGAATTAAAGAAGAATTTCGACTGTTAAATCGTATATTTTTTTTCCTCTATCCGGACTTTTGATATAACTTCTATTTTGTTTAGTTTTAACTGTACATTTTTTTATATGTTGTAATTTTCTGATAAGAGCTTCGCCGGACTTTTTGTCATATATAATTTTGTTGTAATCCAATTAAAACTCGTCCGAACCGAGCGAATTCAATTAAACTGCAAACGAGCAAAAGTTTTTCAATTAAAATGAAACGAAATAGAATAGAAAATGGAGTAAAATGGAAATAAGACGAGTGAAAAACCCAAAAGCGGTTCGAAAAATGCGGAAATAAAATTGTAACTTTTGCAAAACCAGACTCAAAACACATTCAACGACAAAAAAAAAAGAAACTGGAAAAAAACTGTCGAAAATACTAAAAGAGAAAATGAAGGAAAACGAAGGCAAAAACTAGAAACACTGGCGAACAACTGGAAGCGAAACAAGAATTCGGAATGGATGAAAATTCCGCCGTTGGATTTTCCACTCGAAGATTCTCCGGCCAGCTCCCTCTCCGGAGGGGCGAGGGGGAGGGTGAGCGTTGGAGGGTTCTCTGAAACGTGGCCCAAATGGCGTCGCCTCTTGGCCGCCTCGATGGCGGTTCGTGCTTTGGCCGGGCTTCGCGGGCCGCTGACCACCGAAAGCCCTTCACTTGGGAGTGGTGTTTGTTGTTGCAGCTGTTGTTGTTGTTGTTGTCCGTATTTTGTTGTAGTTTCTTGTGGCCCTCGCCTTGCTCTTGTTGCCGCAGCAAACAACCTGTGACGGCGAAGTTTTCGCCATGTTTGCGTCGCCGTCAAGAAATGTCTGAAACTCGCCAACCAAATATGATGATGGCACCATGATAATGTTACTGATGTTGACCGTAATCATGGTCATGATGATGATGATGATGATTAGCACCCAACTGATGTTAACGAAGACGTCGCTGATCGTGATGATGGTGATGACGACGCCGGCAACTGTAGCAACAACGGTCGGTCTGTTTACCGAAAGTTCGCCACGTTGGCCAAACTCCGAGCGAGGCATTTTCGCCGTCGCCCATCAGTCGTCGTGTCGTCTCCCTCTTCACGTCTCGCCCAACTTCTCCTTCGTCTTCTTCAGCGCCGACATCCCGACGTCATTAACTTCAGGCATGACAGCGAAAATGGCGGCGTCTGCAGCTGCTGCTTCTGCTGTCAGCGTTGACATGATGACTTGCGTTTTTCGACCTTCCCGCCCGCCTTCTCTGACTCCTTCCTCCCTTCACTCCTTGCTTCCTTGTTGACTCCCTGCTTCCGCTCCACGCCTCTTCCTCGGCTCCTCTCCTTGATTTGCCTTTCGCATTTCCGGTCTGAGGTGCTCGAGGCGACCTTGCCTGCTGCTCCGGCGGCGGCGGCGGCGGCGGCGACCTCAAGGAGGATCCTCGGGAACTCCCAGGGATCGCGGGTCTAAGGCGAAGTCGCGGCGGAAAAGACAGACAGCGAACTGTATGCATATCAGGCTTGACTGACAGACGGCGTGGCCGAGGACGGCGGAGCGGCGGAGGGCAGGAACCGGCAGACACATTCTTCAGGAACTCCATCACTCGTGATCGTTCCCTCTCCCTCTCCCACTCCACTCGGTCGGTCTCGCGCTCCCTCGCTCGCTCTCCCCGCGGGAAGTCGTGAAGTGGCGCTCGTTCTGCCGGAAGTGCTCTTGCTTTGGTGTTTTTAACCTTTCCTCGGCGTCTTCGTGTTGTTTCGTTTGGCTGCTCTCTTCTCTCCTCCTCAGCTGGTCGTGGTTGTTTTCGTTGTTGTTGTTGTTGCTGTTGTTGTTCGCTTACACACGACGTGTCATTATGAAGTTGCACTTGTTTTGGAGCTAAAAATTGTTCATCTTTTGATAAATATTAAATAAGCACACAAAGCAAGAGCGAACGAGAGACAGTGAGAGAGAGACATAAGAGGCGAGCTGCTCAAAGGACGAGGAACGTGAATGTCATAAAAATGAGGCAGACAGGGGATGAGGAGAAGGATGTAACAACAACAACGCCAACAACAGGAACATCCACAGTCAGAAATGGCCGATTGTCGGCTGCGAAAATGGCGTCGCATGAACTCCGTAATCCGTAATCCGTAATCCTTAATCCGGCTCCTCGTTATCCCCCTGAAGTGTTGCACAAAAGGCCGTAATTTCATGCACACGAACCTTGTTTGGAGTTCGTAGAATCCACAGAGGAAGGGGGTCAGGGAGGTTCCTGAAGTTCTTAAAGATTTCGCGTCGAATAAATTTGTTAATTTTCTTAACTAAGCCAAGACTAAGCAGGGATTCTCGACCTCACATCAAGTTCATGTTTCAGGACGATTCCCTCTCCTCCTTCTTCCTCTTTGGTCTCCAAAAAACAACCAGGAAATCCTGGCTATCGCTTTCTAGGAACGCCTTCTCTGCCGATCTCCTCCCCTTTCGCATCCACAAACTACTTCTCCTCCTTCTCCTGCCTCTCCTTTCTCGACTCTCATCCCTTCCCCCCATCGCCCCTGCGTCCGTGCGTGTCGGGCATCGTCCGGCAGCAGCAACAACAGGGACAACAACAGCCGAACCGAAGCCATTCGGAAAAATAATTCCACTGTCAAAGCTTGAGGCACAAATGAATTTATAACCTCCAGTTAAACCCACCCCTGTGTGTGTGAGGGCCTCACGCACACCCCCACACACACAGGATGTTGGTCATTTCGAGGCTTTATCTCAATTCCAGTCGGCCATGTGATTGCGCAGCAGCCGGAGCCGGAGCCGGAGCAGGAGCAGGGGAGGAGCGGGAACCGTTCAAGAAATGGGTCAAATGTCGGGCTCGACCGCAGGCCGGTCTCCGCCCCGCACGCGGGTGGCGGTTGGCAACCCTAAATTAAGCGGAAGCCGTTCTGAATAACCTCCAAGGTGGCGCCCGGCTCGGCACGACGTGGAGGACGTGGACGGCGGCGGCTCTTCACAAAAAATGGCCGCACTTCCGTTTCCCGCGCGACGACTCTTCAGGCGGATGCGGCGCCGCTCTTTGGGGCAAACGCTCAAATATTTAATATCAATTTATTGAGGCCGCAAAAGTCGCTCCCTCTCCCTCTGACTCTTTCACTGACACCCCGCTCCATCCGCTCGACGAGTCCCCGGCATCTCGCCTCCATGTGATTCGCATTTCGGTCGAAATCGAAATTTATCTTTGGCCTCGCACACAACGTAGTATAAATTTTTAATATTACTGAAGTACCGACCTCCGCAGTCGTACGCCGAGCAGGCCTTGCCTCTTAGGGTAAAAAGGGTGCCCTTTTTATGGCTCTCAAAAGTAATTGATTTCGAATTTTTCCGGCATCGCTTTTTAGTGGTTTCCCTCTGAGGGAAAGAAGCACCCATGATGAGTATGTGTCTGTCTCTGTCGGTGTGTGTGTGTGTGTGTGTGCCATAGTGACGGCCCTCTGTGTGTGGGTGGCGGCCCTGGACCTGACCCAAAAATAGTTGCGGCCGTGCGGTTCCTTCGCTCGCCGTGCGCGTCGAGGTGCAAATAAAATACTTAAATATAAATGAATATTTCGACGCAAGTTATGGGAGGGACCACGGCCGGGCCATTCGCAGTGGGTCCTCGCGTCCATGGGCGACCGGAGGAGGCGGCGGCGGCGGCTGAAACGGGATACACTGGAAAACACCAGACCAGCCGGGGTTCTGATTTACTGGGGTGTCGGGGACCGGCGGGTTCGGCGGGATTTATTTTGTTTTCCTTTCATTCGATTGATGTGAAAGGATTTTTCGGGAAATGATCTGTGATGTCCATGACAATCGATAGTTTTGGTTGAATATGGAAGAAGGGATTTTTTTGTGGGTTGTCATTTGATTGAAAAATTAATCAAATTTGAAGGGGTTGCAAACTATGAAAACTCCGATTGTTTGAAATGAATTTCAAGAAATTTAATGGATTTGTTTTGACTTCATTTTATTCAATTTATGTTCAAATTCCTTGATATGACTTGCGCTAATATCAGATATAAAGTTATAATACAATTTAATATTGTTTTCTAAATGATTCGATTCTTTTCTCTCAGTGTAGGCATTCGACTTTTGTTTACATTCTCTCTAAATAATTAATTTTCTATCCGATTCCCACGGCTTTCTCCCATCACCTCGTGGTCTCCGACCCTCCTTCTCTCATTCCATCCCTCTCTTCCCTTGCCAACCTTTCTCCCTCTGCCTCGCTTACTCTCTCTCTTTCTCTCTGTTTCGGGCTCCTTTGAGGCGGGCAAATATTTGAAATTCTAGTGGTTGCCCCGAGCCACGAACTATAAAATTTCGTAATTGAAATCTTCCATTTTAAGTGCCATTTTTTACGCTTCCTTTTCATTTCGAGCATCCGCCCCCGCCCCCGTCCCCGCCCTCACCCTCTTCCGCTCCTCTTCTCCATCCTCGGCAAAGGCTTATTGCCCATTGGTATTTAGTCGAATCGGCCAAACGAGAGCAAACTTTTATTTTCCGCTCAATATTCGTAATGGAACCGTTTGGCCTGATGTTCGAATCACAGTGGGATGGATGGAGAAGGGCAGCAAGAGAGGGGGTGACAGAGAGAGAGGAGAGCGACAGTGGACGAGCGAGAGTTTTGCAATTTTCTTGATAGTCATCGTAAAATTGATACCGACCTCTCGAATACATATTTATATATTGCGAAATATTTGAGTGCTCATTACAGATAAGGAGAGATTTATTGTTGAAACTTCGGGCTAAATATTTGATGGTGACCGCCCATTGACCCACGGCTCCTTCCCACCGATACCCCCTACCCTTGGCGGTCCCTTGGAACGACCTCTGGCCGGAGAACGCACACAATTCAGTGGGCAAAGTCCATTTGAGGCGAAATAATCTTTGGAAATTGGGATGTTAATAGTCGTCAGTCACGATAATGTGGTCGGGGTCGGGTCGGGTCACGGCGAGCTGATGGTGAGGATTTCCCAAGGAAGTCGGGTAAAAATGACCTCGTCGATACATAAATCAGCCTGGGAAGTTCAATTTTGCAATGGCAATAATTTGAAAATTATTTTACGGTCATAAGTAATACGAAAAATCTGCATATTTCCGCAGGTTGACATGAGTGATTGCGGAAGATTCTCTCGCGTGAACATGAATGGGTTTTGAAAACGCATCATTTTCGGCGACTGCTCATTCTTTTTGTTGTCCATAGGGCTCCTTCCGGTTTGCGGATTTCCGCTCTCTGTCCTCTCATTATCCACAACGCTCGCCGCAATATCTCGAGGTCTGCAATGGAAACCTCCTGGCGAAGGCTATTTTCCCCCAGAAGCCTTTCTGGGTCAACCGCTCGAATCGCAAGACAAACACTTTCGGCTCAGCCACCCCTCTCTCTCTCTCTCTCCCTCTCCCCTCCCTCGACATTGTTGATGATCTCCATCTGTAGCCGAAAACTGCATCCCATATATCGCCCCCAGCACCTCTCGCCTCGGCCTCGGCCACGGCCTCGTCCTCGTCCTCCAGGAATGCACATCATTCGTCCGCCGAGGACCGACCAAGATTTACATGACGGCGGAAACTGGGTCGTCGGCAGGAGGGCGGGCCCGGCTGCGTGTGGAAGTGGGCGCGGCCGGCCGGGCTGGTGTGGACGTGGGCGGAGGTCGAGCGTTAGCTCGCATGTGGCCAAAGTCACTCGGCCAGAAATCTATTAGCCGGACGTAAGTGAATTTAATAAGGCTCCATCTACCACCGACCTCGGGGCAGAGCGGGTGCGAATGAGAGAGCCAGCTATACAGAGAGAGAGAGAGAGAGAGAGAGAGAGAGAGAGAGCGGGAGAGTCGGAGAGCACACATTTTACAACCAAATAAATGATGGCGGTTTCCGCAGCTCCCGCTCGTTGCAAAGCTGGCCGAGAAGCGGACAGGGCCGGGAGAAGGTGGTCGAGGGAGGCAGAGGGCGACGAAGTGAGGAGAGAGCCGGAAGCAGAAAGAGAGAGGGAGAGGGAGATGGGGAGACGGTCGGAAGGTTGGCTGGAATTTGTGATGCGGTCGAAAGTGATGGCTTCAATTAAAAAGAAAGGGCCGGTAATCTATTATGGGGGGCGGGCGGTGGTCAGTGGCAGCCGGATCCAGGTCCAGGCTCAGGTCCAGGTCCAGATCCCCACGAACTCTCGTGCCCCACAGTGACCACGCCTTGCCCGCCTTGGCCGGCCCACTCACACGTTCGAGTGCATACAAATGTGTACGTGTGCGAATGTATTTATGGTCGGCAAATAATGACGAACCATTTGTTAATGTCCATTAATTCCGGCGTCCAGCTTCAGGCTTTGCGATGGCGCGAGAGAGGCGACTACGGAAGAGCAGATGAGGAGAGGGGTGGGAAATGAGGAGCACGCTGGAGGGAAGACTGAGAGGAAGGTGGTTATTTTTAACATACAACATTAAGCAGCTTGCATGCTGACCGCGATGAGCAAAGAGAGACTGTTGAAGAGCAGCAGCAATCGAGACACGGAGAAAGGGAGAAGGGTGAGAGTGAGGGAGAGGGAGAGAGGTAGAACCGCACAATGATATGCATCAGTCAGACGGTCAGCGGCTCGACTTCCAGCCGTTCGCCTTGCACCTCCTGCCCTTGCGGCCGCGCGCCACGCTCGCTCATTAATTTCGCCGCGGTCTCCAGTTGCCCGAGGCCGCCAACCCCCCTGCCCCTCACACCCCTCATCCACCCACGCGAGTTCGAAACTGCAGCCGGACTGCATCGCCAGATTGCGTTCGTCATTCGGGGCGTGTGCGTGAAGCGGGGCTTCCGGTCGTGGCGAGCAGATCGAGGGCAGAGGAAATGGAAGTATAAATAATTTCTAAACGCAAAATATTCGCTCGAACTAATGTTTGGCGAAATTTCATCCTCATTGAATTACCTGACACAATTTCCGGCTACCTTAATGAAATAGTTTAAAATGATTTTGCCCACTACATTTGAGTTTGCAAAAAATTCAACTTACATGCCATGAATTCCGCTTCAAATTTCTTTACATATTTTCTTTGCCAGAAAATAATAATGAGAATTTTTTCCCATAACGATGAGGTTCGCCTTTCTCTCGCCCCTCGCCTCATGCGAAGAGCTCCCGGTGTGTCCCAATCGCTCCACTCGAAACTTCCCGGCAACGGCTGACAAAACCATTTGCCACACCTCCGCCTCTCGTCTCGCCTCCTCCCCATTACTGTCCACATGTCCTCGCAATCTGCCCCACAGTCTGGCTCGGATTTCCCTTTCACGGCGACCGGCGCGAGCTCCTCGCTCGAACTTCCCACTCTGATGAGTTCAAAGTTTTTCCCAAATTATCTTTCAATATGAGCGGCGGACGGCGGACGGGGATGAGAAGAAAAATAAGGGACGCAGGAAGAATAAGCAGCAGCTCCTGAAACTTCCGAAAAATAAAAACTTTCGCCTCCTCCGTTCGCCCTCCCACACTGTTGTCTCAATGGGGCTTCAATAATCTCTCGTCCCGGTCGTACCGGGGCTCCAACAGCGGTTCGTCCAGGTCCGTCCCCTCCACTATCAGTTGACGCCGTCCCCTCGTCTCCGCCGGTCGCCTTTTTTCGCCCCCCTTGCCACCGACGGCCAACAAATTTAGTCATCATTAGGGAAGTTTTTCTCGCTTCTCGATTTCCACTTGTTTCACAGACTTTTCCCCGATGTTGTTTTCGTTATTTTTCTTCGGATCCCTTCGAAGATGCTCCTCTCCCGTTCTCCTCTCCCACCATCTGCTGTCGTCCCCCGCCCAGCCGACGACGATGACCAAAAAGTTGATTACGTCGAGGGAACTTTGCATTTATTGAAAACCACTTTCGTTCTCCTCCGCCTTCACCACTTGCCATCTAACATATCCATAGTCCCCGTGCACATAATGAGCTCATCCTCCGCCGTCTCCATCCACGTATCCTGGCCTCCTTATCGCTCTCCCCGCCCCTCGGCCCTTCTCGGCGTTGTCTCTGCCGGACTCCGCCATCGCCGACCCCGGCCCCGGCCCCGGCCCAGGCACCCCGAACCACGTCGCGTGGCTCGGGAATTTCTCTATTAGAACGCGAAGATTTTTGAGGGCCTCATCGACGTCCCCCATCTCCACCCACTTGACCCCCTTTAATCGTTTCTCCCCCTCTCCCGCGCTGTCTTGTTGAGGAAAGTTCGGGCCGGAAAAGTTTTTGTTTTTAACCAGAAGTTTCGACGAAATTTGTTGCTGATGTAACATATTTGTTGCAGCCATTTGTTGTTGTTTGTTTTGCTGCTATCCGAGCGTCTTCTTCCTCTTCTTCTTCTCCCCGTTCCATCGCAGATCGACAGAATGAACTTCTAATGATGGCCTAATGAGGCTGAAATTTATTGAAACTGATTGATTCTCCCGATTATTAATAGGACATCCTGTTGTTGTTGTTGCTCTGGCCGTTATTACGTAATTGTTGTTGTTTGTGTTTTTGCTTCTCTTATTGATATTATTGCTTTAGTTGTTGTTGTCGACGTTGTTTTGCCGACGTGACATTTTGTGATTTTGCCAGCGAAGCTTTTCGTCGGTCTCTGCGGGGTTGTGGACGAGAGGGGAGGGGTGTGGGTTCCATTTCGGGGAAGAAGAAGCTGAGTTGACTTTGAGAAGGTGGAGGGTTGCTGGGCATTGAGCAAGAGAGAGAGGGAGAGAGAGAGTTTTGATGTGAAGTGAACATTAAAGAGAAAAGAAAGAAGTAGTGAAATTAAATTGCTAACAAGCAAAATTATGCAAAAATCTGAAAGAAAATGCGAAATTGAAAATTTGGTAATGTAAATATTCTGGCAATATAAATATTTATACAACAGTTCAAATGATTTTTCAACACGAAAATCTTGTCATGCGAAATTTTCTC